>CM072521.1:40662849-40702849 GCA_036898135.1 Oncomelania hupensis | reverse complement strand
ATTATTATGAACGGACTAACTCTTGCGATAAACATCTACGACATAAAGCTACAACGGTTGAAGAAAACAAAATAATTAGGATCTAGGAGGTTATACCCTTAAAAACTTGTACTTGGGGAAAGATCCATCAGCGACGAACAAGAAGAAAAGAGAAAAGATATGATGATATACAATACTAATACAATACAATATAATACAATACAACACAACACAACACAACTCAACACAATACAATACAACATATTACAACACAACACATGACAATACAATATAATACAACACATTACAACCCAATACAATACAACCCAATGCAATACAATGCAATACAATACAATACAACACGACACATCTTTATTACTTCAAAAGGGATTACAACAGTAACCGCAGAATCACAGTTTATGTAGTAGAGTAATGGGTAATACATTGTGTGTGTGTGTGTGCGTGTGTGTGTGCGTGTGGGCATGTGTGTGTGTGTGTGCGTATGTGTGCGCGTGTGTGTATGTCCGTGTGTGTTTGTGTGCGTGCGTGCGTGCGTGTGTGTATGCGGGTGTGTGTTTGTGTGTGTGTGTGTGGGGGGGGGGTGTTGTGTGTGTGCCTGTGTGTGTGCCTCTGTTTGTGTGTGTGTGTGTGGGCGTGTGTGTCTTTTGTCTTTGGCTCGTTCCCATTCCCGACATTATCTGGAAATAAGTTGAAATATTCGAGAATCAGTCATTATCTGCAAATAAATATACGAATGAGTCCCTGTGGTACAAACGATAATACATCCTTTCAAACAATGTACGATCTTTGACGGAGTGGTAATGGTAGGCTCTTAACTTACACTTCAAAGATAAAGAGATCTTTGTGTTGATGGATTGGGACAATAACCGAGTACTCGCCTTTTTAAGAAATGGGACAATATACACTGTACTCGTTCACCGCAACAACAAAAAACCTCCCTAGATATGGGAAATAAACACAGTTATTTATTCCAACCTCTACAAAGAAAACGCTTACACTACGTTTAAAGTAACCATCATTCGCTTGTTTTGATACACACACTTTACTTTATGCGAGTATTATTTCTAGGAAAATAGGGAAAACCTATACATGACTTGCATGCAAGAAAAGCGAGCGTCCCTAAATATTCCTCCATTACATAAGAACAATTACTTCCCCCTCCCCCCCCCCTTTCTCTCCCTCCCCCCTTATTTTATTTTTTTTATTTACAGTTCTATGACAAAACACAGTGAAAAATGATATTGAAGCCACTACCAAAGAACGATTATTTCCCTTTTACTGTTATGTGCTTGTCTATACATGTTTACAGAAAGAGAGTATCAGAAGTCAGCCTCGAACAAAATACTAGTCTTATATTCTGAGCTATTTTCCCCATTCCTTTGAAAAAACAATTTCCTTTTGGTTCCGCCATGATATATCTATTGGTCTTTGACGTGGAAAAATTCATGGTGTCATTTTCTTCCGTCGTGTTTGATTCCGTGCAAGCAAAGCATTCATCGGGTTTCGCCCAGACGTATTGGAGAGGGTTTCTATGTTGTGTTATAGCGCTTCCCAGACCCCCAAATCGCTCGCAAACTGCCGAGAGAAGGGATGCAGCTAAAGACTTGCATCATTCTGCTATGGTTCCCCCGTGAACACTTAACTCAGCCTGTGTCCATTGAACAACTGCTCTCCTTTTTCTAAACATCCAATTAACGCTACACACCAGCGCAGCGCTGCTAGCGAAGGAAAAGGAAAGAAAAGAGAGCTATACTTGGAAGGCCATGCTGAGTGGCCATGATCTATCAAGCCTATTTATTTAATCACTTTTTATAGAGCGCTTTACCAACTCAAGGTCAGCTCAAAGCGATGGCCGATACAGGATCTAACTCAAACCGCCCGAGACGTCCACCCGCTGCCTTTGGGCGCATGGTCTGACGCCCGGACAACTGAGCCCAATCCTGGGCAGCCAGGGGTGGGGGAGAAGGACCTAGGTGCATGCTGGGTGTGTTCTTGTTACCGGCACTCACCCGCCTAGGACATGAGGTCAGGATCTTTAAAGTCCGTTTTGATGGAATGTATGCGACACACAGACTAGACCTCGGTTTATACTCTCATCCGAAGGAGTAGGAAACGGGAGTAAAGTGTCTTTCCCAAGGACACAACACAATGGCCCGGCCAGGGCTGGAACCCGGGATTTTCAGATCCGCAAGCCAAAGCACTACCATTAGACCACCGTGCCTCTCTATATAGGGTTGTTATTATACTTGTAGTATTGCCCCCACCCCACTCCTCCCTCCCAATTTATAGTCGCTGTAACTCGGAATGATCAGCTTGTGCTCGAGGCTTTTAATGAAGTGAAAGGGGGAGGGAGAGGAGGAGGGGGTAGGCTTGATAAAATAACAACAACTCTGGTTGTTTCTTTTTAAGCTTGGGGGAAAAAACCCTGAGCAGGCTGTTGCCTGGTTTGTGTTTATAAGGAGCATAATTATCTAAGTTACCCGAGGTCCACGTGCATTCGGATATGCATTGTTGTCTTCAGATCTACTTTCCATCAGGTGTATGGTCTCTAAGTCTACGTTCACCAGGGATTGTTCCACCAGGTCTAGGTATGTCCCACCAGGTCTATTTTCCTTAGGTCTAAGCTCCATTAGGTCTATGTTCAGCTAGGTACTATGCTCGCCCTATTTATTTATCTTATTTATCTTATTTAATCGTTCCCATACAAGGCATTTTAAGCTCAAGAGCTGCTCAAGACGCTGGCATATACAGGATCTATGCCTCACTCCTCCCTCCCACCTCCCCGATTTATACTACTCAGATTTAAGCAGCCGCAGGTTCATGTTCTCAAAGGTCTATATTGTCACAGGTCTATGGTCCTTAGGTCTATGTTCTCCCAGGTGTATGCACTCCTATAAGTCTCCGGGTCTATATTTCTCTAGTTTGTGTTTCATTCTGTATTATGTCTGGTTTCTTTTAGAATGTAGGCCCATTTAAAATGGTCAGATCTACTTTTTCATGGTATATGTGTCTCTTCCTTGTGCGTAGCTGTATATTTTGCTGTTCATTATTCCAAGTTCGTTTCTTTTAGAGTTGATTTCATACAGCAGTATCTAGTGTTATGTACTCCTGATATGCAAATCTGTTGTATAGATATGTTCTGCAACGTCTAGTTTTATCTATTACTTCTAGTACGATACGATAAATATAATCAGCGTCCCGAGAGTGAGAGAGAGACGTCCCGTGAGGGAGACGTCCCGTGAGAGAGGTGAATAAAATGCAAGTTAAAATATATAAAAGCAAATGGGCAAATCCAATCAAGATCAATAAAAATGTAATTCAAAACAATAAAAGAGAGTCATTCTTTACTAAAGAGTAACATGTATTTCAGCTAAAACCTTTTGTTGCAAATACAATTACAAGAAGACAGCAAGGAGTAAAGGAATTTCCATGGACTGCGGTTATAGAGCTTCTCTTATTCCAAGTTAAAGGGCCCCACATCGAAGTCTTTGTTTCCTTTTCGCGAAAACGGAGTTACCCAAACATTCGCATTGTTATTAGATTACACAGTGATACAAAAAAAAGGTTTCTTTGCTTAAGTTTGTGTGTGTGTGTTTATTTTAGAGAGGATTTCATCGTTTGCTTTAGAGTGGGTTTCATACAGCAATGTCTAGTTTTTAATCTACTCCTGGGATGAATATTTATTGTGTTTTTATTTTATTTGTTTTATATAGCGATTTCACGCTATGTTTGCGGCTTTCTGTCAATTTTGACACTTTGTTATTATAGCTCTGGGATGTCCCTAGTCAAATTATTGCAAGTTTGTAACTTTCCAATATTGGAGTACAGGGGAAAGACTTTGTTTTGAAAACAATAATGTGAATTGTGTTTATTATACCCCATTCTGATCCCAGGCACCCCCTACCCCATCCCCCAACAGTCTCCACCATTACACCCTTACCTACACCAGCAACTTCACTTTACCCTCACAAAACACACGCACACACACACACACGCACACGCACACACATTCTGGCCTCGACCTTCTCTGAAGATGTTTTTGTTCTCTGTTGTTGTTTATATTCGTCTATTTTATAGACTCTTCAGACAACATACCAACTATCTATCCCTTTCGACGATATTGCCATCTTCTGGTCTCCCCTCCCATCCTACATCCCCACCCCCTACTCTCTAACATAGGTTTACAAAAAAATCGGTGTTAGTAAGTCATTGTGTACAGTGCGTACCTAAATGCCATATTCAGCAATCCTCCCTTTCCCCCTCCCCCCCCCGCCCTTCTACCTCAACTCCCATTTCTCCTCTCTCTTCCTCTCAAGATGTGGCTGGGGTGACAGGATTGGTCTCGAGGCGCAGTGGGTTAGTGGCCGGTTTCCTATGCCGAAGGTCGCGGGTTCGACTCCCGTGATAAGGGGCGAACGTGTGTGACTTAGGTTCGAGACTATTGAGGTCACCGAGGGTTTTGTCCTCCGAGTACTCCGGGTTTCTCCCTCCCTTCAATAATGGTATTGGATGCAGTCAATCTAAAATTTGAATATAAAAAGTCCATTTCCTTTCCGGCTTTCTAATAACGATCGCCCTGCCTTTACGCCATAGGATTGAGTGATGGTTGGGTGTTTTGTTGAGTGAATGCAGATAGAGGGAGAAACATGTGAGCCTGCATGTTATACTACTACTACTACTACTACTACTACTACTACTACTACTACTACTACTACTACTACTACTACTACTACTACTACTATTACTACTACTACTACTACTTATTATTATTATTATTATTATTATTATTATTATTATTATTATTATTATTATTATTATTATTATTATTATTATTATTATTAATTTATTAATAATAATTAATTAATTATTATTTACTAATTTATTTATTTACTTGTATAGCGCAAAACCAAATTTAAAGCTTGCTCTAAGCGTTCACACACACACACACACGCACCCACACACACACACCCACCCACACACACACACACACACACATACGCTAGCAAGGATAACTATTTTAACAATGTGGTAAAAACATTATGAGATAAAACAGTTAAACATCTTTAGAAATGAAACAAACATAACATCTAACAAGGATAAATATTTGATCAATAGGGTACAACATTATGAGATAAAACACGGTAAACATCGTAGGATATAATCACAAACATCACATCTAAGTCTTAAAATGCGTGTTTAAAGAGAGACACACATACATTCACACGCACACACACACCTTCCCACACACCCACACACACACACCCACACACACACACACACACACACACACAAAGGAGGACATCAGCATTAAGAATAAATAATGAAGCAAAGGTAAAAATAGCTCAAAATAAAAAGTACCAATAAGTGACACGGCGAAAGGAAGCAATTTGACAGTACATAACAGTATTCTTTATAAACCACAGTGACATGTGACTATTTAAAAACCATACAGTGCCATTCCCCAACGAACAATAAAAAGACGTGTACAGGTCGCCGCGCTTTCGGTCTGATTAGTGACTTGGGGAAAAGCCCGTATACAGAATCCAGTTATTATTATGATTATGTTTATGATGATGATGATGAAAATGATGAATTTATTATTATTATTATTATTATTATTATTATTATTATTATTATTATTATTATTATTATTATTATTATTATTATTATTATTATCATTTTTATTATTATTATTATTATTATTATTATTATTATTATTATTATTATTATTATTATTATTATTATTATAATAATTATTATTATTATTATTATATTCGTCGATATTATTCAGTCATTCTGTACTCTCTATACCTTTCTACAACTTGGGCCCAGCCCCTTTTCTCTCATTTTTTCTCTCCCTCTCTGTGCGTGTGTGTGTGTGTGTGTGTGTGTGTGTGAATTTTCAAAATAATTCAGTAGTAGTAGTAGTAGTAGTAGTAGTAGTAGTAGTAGTAGTAGTAGTAGTAGTAGTAGTACAAATTTTTATTTTTTAAAATTATTTTGGTAAATAGTATTTTCATTATTATTACAGTACTATTAACTACTTTATGAAGTCGCTTGTTTGTGTTAGATTAAGATGTATATTGTGACAACATTATTTTTCTAATTCATTGTTATCGTTACAAGGGCAGGAAATTAAAAAGTGCACATATCGCTTTTACTCTTGTTATCTTCTCTCTCTCTCTTCTCTCTCTCTCTCTCTCTCTCTCTCTCTCCCTCTCTCTCTCTCTCACTCACTCTCTCTCTCAAAAATCGGTTGTCTCGGCGATTTTATTCAGTCATTTTATACAGTCTATATCCCTTGCCAAATCGTGTTATGCCAAGCGTTTAGCTTTGCATAATCCATTACGTGAATCAAGTCTTCAAAATCTACATACAGTGGTAACAGAGTGCGTATAGGTGTAAATACTTTCCCCTTTCCCACTCTCCCCTCTCCCTCCCCCCAACTCAACAATCAATACCAATACCAATGTTTTCAAGTTATTAAAAAAAAAACAGTGACAGAGCGTTATTATCTCACATTTGCATCCTATCCTATCCTTTCCTATCCCATAACTCGAAGGTCGTTGGAGAACCACAGATGATCATATTCTCTGTCAGCTTTCTCTGTCCTCAGCAACCCTCATGGCTTCGCTCAGTGTCAAGCCAGTCTATTCTCGAATGTTGTCCTCCCACCTCTTTTTCGGTCTCCCTCTTCTTCTGCCTCGTTTCAACGTGCCTTGCAGGATGGTCTTTGCAAGGCCTGATGCTCAGATGACGTGGCCATACCATCGGAGTTTCCGTTTTTTCACCACTGTGAGCATGTGAGCATGTTGTGCAATACCTTGTGTAATGGTCTGTCGGACTTCGATGTTGGTGATGTGCTGAGTATAGGAAATGTCCAGAAGTATTCTGTAGCACCTAATCTACACGCTTTGTATTCTTCGTTGTAGATCTGCTGTGAGAGTCCATGTCTCCCAAGAGTATTGGAAGATGGAGATGACAAGGGAGCGCAGCAGCCTTCCTTTTGAATTTAGACTGATGGTCCTGTCTATCCAAGTGGGCTTCAATCTTGTCAGGGCCGCCGTTGTTTGTGCGATCCTGCAGAGGACTACCTGTCGGGACCCATTTTTTGATACAATGGCTCCTAAATATTTGTGTTGAGGGACTGGCCTTGGATTTAGATTTCCGTGTTGATGCCATCGGTGTTGTTGGTCATAATTTTGGTCTTCTCTGCACTTATTTCCAATCCATAGGCTCTGCAGGTGGTGTCAAGCCTCTGTACGAGCTGTTCAAGTTCTTGTTCCTCTCCAGCCAATCCATCAATGTCATCCGTAAAACGGAGGTTGGAGATTGCTCTTCCCTCTGCCTTCTTGATCTGCAAGGGCATCTGACATGACGCACTCTAGGAAGCTGTTGAGAAGAGTGTTGGAGAGAGTAGATATCTTTGACGCACACCGGTTGTTGTTCTGAACCTGTTTCCGATGGCGCTGTTGTGGAGGACTGCACTGGTAGCCTTGTCATACAGGCTTTTGATGAATTCAATATTTTAGGACTGGTGTTGTACGCTCTCATGGTTGCCCAAAGAGCTGCATGCCAGACTCGAACAAACGCCTTCGTGAAGTCTACAAACACATGATATAGATGTTGTTGGTGCTGTAGGTATTTCTCGCAGATTATTCTGAGGTTAAAAATCTGTTCAGTGGTACTTTGTCTTGCCCTGAATCCTGCTTGTTTTTGAGCTATGATTTGTTCAGCTTGGAGTTACAACCTGTTGAGTATTATTTTCATGAGGACTTGACTGGGATGGCTGATGAGGTTGATGGTGCGGTAATTTTCTCCTGAAGATTACCCTTTTGGGGAATAGTGATGACAAGCGACAGGGTCCATGGAGTATGCCACTCCCCAATCTGCCAGGTCTTGTTACAGATAATGGTGAGGGTGTCAATCATTGCTTCTCTTCCTGCTTGAACCAATTCCGCGGGTATGTTGTCCACTCCCGCTGACATCCGCTTCTTCAGCGATTGCAACTTCTTTTCGGAGAATTGGGAGAATTTCTTCTTCCTCTGTTCTGGGGACATGCTAGATCTGATGGGTCTCCGTTTGGTGTGTGATTATAAAGGTCAGAGCAGTACTCTGTTCATCTATCCAAGACTTCTTGTTTATCTGTAAGGCAAATGGATCGTGGAGACCTTGGGCTGTTTAACACTTGTCAGCCGCTTCACAGTCTGGTAGGCCTTCTTGATGTTGTCCTTGTTCAGACTGTCCTCTATTTCCTGGCATTGATCATCCACTTTTCCTTTGCTGTGCGCATGCCTTTTCGGATGTCATTGTTGATTTGTGGGTAGGCATCAGCTCTCTATGAGGTGTTCTTTCTTTTTTTTATCTCTCTTCGTTTATCACACAGGTCAACAGTTCAGGTGTGATTCACGGTTTCTTCTTTGGGCGGTGCTTGGCAAGGACCTCAATGGCGGCATCTGTCACAACTGAGTTGAAGGTGGGGGTCATGGTATTGACATCTACTTCACCAGCTCCCAAAGTGTGCAGTGGTGTAAATTCCCCTCCAATTGTGGCTTGGAATATTTCTGCTACCTCCGGGTTTTGCAGTTTGTCCAGGTCGAACTTCAGTCTAGTGCACTTTGCTGTGTTTACTCTCTTCAAGCGGATCCGGAAGGAAATCATCGTGATCGTGGTCACTTCCAATGTCTGCTCATGGAAAAGTACGTGTCCTGCCAATGTTGATGCTTGACCTGAAGCGTGTCTTAACCACGATGTAATCAATTTGATTGTGATGCGCCCCGCCATGTCCATCGTCTGGAATTTTTTTGAGACCAAGTGTGTTTGCCAGTATCAGATTGTTGTATCTGACAAACTCCAAGAGTCTCAGACCCCTGTCAGTTGTCTCGTTGTTGCAGTGGGGTCCATATTTGTCTGCCCACTTGTGGTGCGCCTCTTGGCCAATCTTGACATTCCAGTCGCCTTACATTATGACTATGTCCTTCTTCGGCACTTGGTCAAAGACTGCCTGCAAATGTTCATAGAAATCTTCCACTTTGCTGTCGTCATAGTCTCACATTGGGGTATAGGCCTGGATGATGGTGATGTTAAAAGGGGCTGCTCTCAGACGGATTGTAATGAGTCTACGGGAGACTGGGCGGCAACCCATGACAGTGGTTAGAATGTGTATCAAGTTGTACAAAAACGGTGACAGAGCGTAATCATCTCCAGTTTGCATAGGGCAGACGATACAATTATCCTTTACAACCTTCGTGCGTAGCATTGTTAGAGAGAAGCAAGACGGGTGCAAAGATAGCCCTACAACTTTTGAAAACGCAAAGTGTGTTTAAAGGGACCTACATTGACCACGTTCCCTCCACAGAGCCTTTTAACTAACATTCACAGTGAGTTTTGCCCCACTTAAAAATAAGCTTACAACAAAATATAACTCTTTCGTAAAAGTATAGTTATTTCATTAAAACTCAATACATTTGTATTTGTGTGACTATTAATAGCAACCCCTCTTGAGCTAAAAAATAGCACCTAGCAAAGCAGGTAAGAAGAATAAACCAAAACAGTTTCTCGATAAGGTTTCTCGTTTTAAGCTGATACAGTAGACCCGGCTACCCTATCTCAGACACCAAAGACGCACACTTGAAACAGTGTGGTTCATTCAGAAATAGGGTCAAAGGTCACAGGGCTATAGTATGTGGTGTACCGTTGTCACAAGAGGCTAGTTTAGACCCTGCAGTAAGGCTGCTAGCCTTAAAAGTTCATCCTTCTTTGGCCTTTGTAGGTAAAAGTCGATGCTTAGCAGACGACAAAAGTTAGGTTGTTCTAAGTATGGGTAGTGTAGACTTTCACTAAGGTAGGACGTGGCGTAATCCAGCTGACCTATATCCAGCAGCCCCCGCGCGAGGGCGCTAGGGCTCACGGGATTTCGCGGGCTTTAGCTGACCACAGTTAAGGTAGATCTTTCTTTGTCTAAATCTCATCCGAGAAGGACGCACGCTGAAAGCTCTCTCAGAAGACTACGCAGGTGACGGGTGGAATCCATTCATCGCAAGCCTGGCATTGTCAAAAAGGTAAATGATCAATCTTTTGTTTCACCACGATTATTTGATATTATAATTGGATTATGCTTGTGAAGTCTTGCCATGTTTTATAATTGTGAATGTTAGTAAAACTTTGCTTGACCACGTGGCTGACCCACGCGACTGGTTTTCGAGACCACGGCAAAACAAGAACAAAGCCCAGTGATGAGACAGTATCAAGTTTCGAGAACAGTAGCAAAATAGATCCATCAAAGGTCTACCCATTCTACGAACCAATCGAAGTGAACTTTGGACTGTTGAGTTAATCCTAGTAATACTACGTTTTGGACATTTAAGTTAAGTGTTGTGATTAGATAAGTAGATAACATTACATTCCATGATTATTGCTTTAGGTCCAGCGGACTCTTCTGAGCCAAATCAGGACCGGAGATAAGTAGATATATAGAGTAGAGGAAATAAATGTGTGATATTTACTGTTAACAAGTGGCTGGACTACCTATATTTTATAGCCGTGCGAGAGCTAGTGTGTCATTGAATCTTTTACACGTTTCTCCCTATCTCTGTACCCTATCCTCACACAGACTGGACCAAACATATAAATGTATTAAGATTAGTCATAGGGCGATCTAACTAGCCGATCCCCGCAGACGAACGACGAATGGGTAATAGCATTCCATTGTGCAGAGCCCAGCAACAATAGAACCCACCGTCACAACCGTTAAACATGAAAATTCATAGTTTTTGAAGAAGAAGAGTACATGAGTTCCGGGCAAACTCTAATGCTGCACCGAACTTGTGGAATGCTTTACCTTTGACCTACAGAGAATGCCAGTCGCTGGCGGCTTTTGAACCCAATTCAAGACTCATTTAGTGAATGTGTGCATCCGTTCCATGAACAACAAGACCATAGCTCCGTTTTCTTCTTAATGCTGTCTGAACAGTACGTTTGTTTGTTTATTTGTTTGTTGTTTTTGGTTTCCCTGGATGCTTTGTTGTGTCTCTGTTTGTCTGTCTGTCTATCTGTCTGTCTATCTGTCTGTCTCTGTCTCCCTTTCTCACTCTGTCTCTCTCTCTCTTTTTCTCTCTAATTAACAAAAACAAAGCGAATTGAAACGCAGACATATATCCCACACACAAGCACCTCACCTCCATAAACCCAACCACAAAAACCCAAAGCACATATCCCATAATCACACATACACAAATCTACACACAGACACACCACATATAATCACATAATCACACATAGAAACACACCCACAATCCCACACCAGCCCACACACTTATTCAAACACACACACACACACCCACCCATGCTCAAACAACTTTATGTCCCCGCAAATCACCCCCGAAGGACATTTCTATGATGGAACCTCAACGTTTTATAGGCGTCATAGGAAGGGAAAAAACGGCTACAGCGGGGATGGGGGAAGGAAGAAGATATTTGTGTAGTGGTGTGTGTGTGTGTGCGTGTGTGTGGAGACGGGAGTGGGGCATGCGTGTGGGTGTGGGCATGTAGTAACGACGTTACAGTGACAAACTCATGAAACTCCACATGGTTTCTTTTGACTTTTTTGGAAGGTTCCGGTAGAGTTACAGCTGTTTTAGGTTTAGGGTTAGGTTAAGGGTTAGGGTTAGGGTTAGGGATAGCTTCAAAAATTTGAAAATGTCAAAATAATGTCAAGAAAATGAAAAGTGTGTCAAAATAATGTCTGTTTTTTTCACAACAGTCATCGCAACGTCGTTTCTACACACATATGTGTGTTTATGGTTGGGACAGATAGGGGAGAGAGAGGGAGAGAGAGAGGGAGAGAGAGAGAGAGAGAGAGAGAAAGAAACAGACAGACAGAGGCAGAAAGACAGACAGAGAAGGAGACAGAGAGAGACTGACAGAAAACATTTATTTTATTTTTATTTAATCGTTCTTATATAGCGCTTTTCAAGCTCAAGAGCTGCTCAAGGCGCTGGCCGATACAGGATCTAACTCAAGCCGCCCGAGACGCCCACCCGCAGCCTTTGGGCGCATGGTCTGACGCTCGTACAACTGAACACAATTCTGGGCAGCCAGGGATGGAGGAGAAGGACCTAGGTGCATGCTGGGTGTGTTCTTGTCACCGGCACTCACCCGTCTAGGACATGAGCGTCAGGATCTTTAAAGTCCGTTATGATACACAACACAATGCCCAGGCCTGGGCTCGAACCCGGGACCTTCAGATCCACAAGCCAAAGCTCTACCATTAGGCCACAGTGCCTCCCTGGGGGACATACGGGGGATTTGGACTTATGTTGATCAAACGATGGGTATTGTCGGAAGTGTATGAATGTACAGTACATTGAAGTTTAACGTGTAACATCAAAGAGAAATGAGAGAAGAACGAGAGGAAAGAGAGAGAGAGAGAGAGAGAGAGAGAGAGAGAGAGAGAGAGAGAGAGAGAGAGAGAGAGAGAGAGAGAGAGTGCAAGATGAGTGCGAGGGAAGAAGAACAAGATGGGAAAGTTCTACGCAGAAATGGCAGGGCTACAACGAATTCAACATTAAAAAGTTTTACAAACATATACACCCTCCATTGGCGTCACGGGAATTAACCCTAACCCAACAGATGAGGGCAGGGGAGAGTCAGAGACCTAAGAGTTTGGGCACTGAACCTCCAAAGCCATCCTACTGCAAAAGATGGACAGTCAAACAATGGCCACATTTTATTTTAGCCCACTGTGGGATTCGAACGTGAGTCATCGGCATTGCCAGGCGAACGCTCTACCACTGAGCTACGGCGAGAGAGAGAGAGAGAGAGAGAGAGAGAGAGAGAGAGAGAGAGAGAGAGAGAGAAAGAGAGAGAGAGAAAGAAAGAGAGAGAGAGAGAGAGAGAGAGAGAGAGTGCTAACGACAGCGCCTTGAGCAGCTCTCGAGCTGGAGAAGCGGTATATAAGAACTATTAGATAGATATAGCTACTATGGGGCCGGGTAGCTCAGTTGGTAAGAGCGTCTTGCTAGTAACCGAAAGGTCGCTGGTTCGAATCCCGGATTGGTCAACGTGTGATCATATTATTTTCCCCTTTACCAACAACTGGCCCGCTGGTGTCAGTATAAATCGGTCCAGTAGTCACCTACATGCGAAAGTGTCGTGTGACTATAATCTACAAACTAAACTATAGCTACTATCAAGAGGAAGGGATCTCTCCAGAGATAGAGAAGATGGAGCAGAGCTTACTGTGGGACCTAGATGATCGTTAGACAGCAAGTGCGAGAGAGCGGCGAGTAGGGGGACGGAACAAGCAGAACGAGAGAAGAGATAGATAACGTGGGAACTGCGATATGTACATTACACAACAGAGTTAGTATATCTGCAAAAAATACTATGTTTTAAAACTACTATTCATTATTTAAGTAGCAGCTGCAAAAAAAAGAATTTTTTTTTTTTGAACTAGGATTCAAAATAAGAATCTTAGCTTAAGAACTTTGCTTGTTAAAAACAAAACACAACAGCAAAAGACTGAAAAGAAAAATATATATATTTTTAGCTTAGCGACCCGATGAAAGCACATTGCCGGCCATGCATTTAAAAACAAAACAATGTTGCAAGAACGTCACCTAACCTCAATTTGTTTTTTTGTTCTCGTATTTTTTTTAAAGTTGACGAGCCGACTTCAGTTATAGAAGCTAGAAATGTTAGGGTTCATTTCCTTTGCTGTTGAAATCAGAAGGGAAATATGTGAAGTTCTCCTTCGCTTTGATTACTTTTATTCCGCGTGTGACCGGGCTTAGCCTGGTGTTCCCCTAGTTCTTATGTTTTATGTTCCCTCTATTCTAAAGGTCTAGTTCCTCTATGTATGTTTCCCCAGCCCTATTTGTTCCCCCAGGGCTGTTCAGGTCCCTGTTTCGCCGGACTATATTCCCCATGGGTCTTCCTTCCCCTACCCCTCCCCTACTAAATCTCCCGCCGCCACGCTCCCTTACTCCAGGGATCTAAAGACCCGGGGGACTAACCCCCGTGGGGGTGCCGGGGGGGCGAACTTGTTTTTTCCAACCTAGTTCCAGTCATTCGCCGAAAAAGGCAATTACCGAAGTCGAACGAAGCTCTTCGAGTCGAGCAAAGCTATCCGATGTTTCACATGGCAGGATTACGTGAAACCACAGGCTGGGAAGTCTCGTCTTTCGTAGGCCTCAATTACATACTATACTACGTACGTATGTAGGAGGCCCACGAGTTTACAAAGACAAAAGAAAAGACTTCAAAGCCTGTGGTGAACATCCGTGCATAAAAATAGCCGCTGTTGCTTCTAGATCTAATTCTGTTTCGATCTGCACAGCTTCAAGATGTAAGTCAAGTCCAGATTCGCATTTTGAAGCAGTTAGTATTATTATTATTTTACATGTATGATGATTAATATACTGACACAATTAGTAATAAAGAGTAAAAGTAATACATAACACATAATGCACACATACAACGATTTCACATCTATATCAACAATAAAACCATGACAAAACTTCAAAGCGCTATGGATACGTTGATGTCCCTTCAGCACAAGGCAAAGCAAGTTTATAATGTTCTCAAAAAACAGTGACATTTTTATTGCAAGCACCAAAGCAATTATTTATTTAACTAATATTATTCTTTTTAATTGATACAGTAAATTTGTTATATGTATTTCAAAGATATGTATTTTAATGAGAAACGTATTAAAAAAAATGTTGCGTGGCAGGCGGAAATTTCCATAAATCATCTGAAAACTTTGGTAAATCTATAAGAAAAAATAACCAGTAACACCATCTGAATATTTCGGGTTACACCCAACTTCAGCAAAAACAAACAAAACGTCACTGACCATATTTACACCATTGAGCACGCACAGCAGCACACTATTCTTTTTTTTTCTTTTTTTTTAAAAGTAGGAATAATAATAATAACAAAAAACAAACAAAACAAATAAATAAATTAAAGATTTAACTAAATAACTATACTACTACTACTACTACTACTACTACTACTACTACTACTACTACTACTACTACTACTAGCGAAGTTGTGGTCTTGATTTTGTGGTCCTGATTCGGCTTTTTGCAGTCCGCTGGACCCTGTAAGCAATGAATAACTAACTAACTATTAATTTAACTCTGATCTCGAGTTATATATTTTTACAAAAATCGCTTAGCCTACTCGTCCTTCTCCGGAAATTTAAAGATTCGAATATTATAAAGTATAGGTCTTAATATTATTAATTGGAATAGATATAGTTTATACATTTATTTACATATAAAACAAACAATACATGTCTAATAATTATATTCAGCTAGTGAGCTTCTTTGCTGCGCGGAGACTGACTTATAATATATAATATAGATTAAGCCTATGTATACTGTATAACAGTGTCTACTTGGTTCTAGGCAGGAAATGGGGAATGCTAACTGCTGAGAACTAACAAAATGCAAATCAAGGAACGCAACTATTAACTATGGTCGATAATAAGTATGCTCATATTAACAAAGTATACCGTTGCGAAATGCTAACCTGTGTAAATCGAACAGAATTAGAAGCAACAGCGATCATTTTTAATGTCAACTAGTCGTAGTCATGCAAGCATCATTTCGTAACACATCGGAGAGCTTCGTTCGACTTCGGCGATTGCCTTTTTGGGCGAATGACTGGAACTAGGTTGGAAAAAACAAGTTTGCTGCCGGGGGACTAACCCCCGTTGGGGTGCCGGGGGTTTCAGTATAAAGAGTATCCCCATTTTCGGGAAATTTAGAGCTTTAAATTCCGACTGTCGTTGTCTTTCTCCTTTGTTCTTTCTCATTCCTACTCTGTTCTATCAATCTACTATACTATCTTCTTCTTCGCTAGATCAGTCACCTACCTTTTTTTTTCTTGAAAACCCTTCCGGGACAAAACTGCTCATTTGTATGTGAGGTCTGTTGGATCCGCTTGGGAATATTGGACACTTTCTGCCAAATGGTCACTGGGGTTTCCTATCATATTATTTTTGTTGGGCAATGTAGGCATTTTATATGTATGTGCTTTGTTGATATTTTATAGTGATGTTTGTATTCTATTTTGTTTTTGTAAACGGGGATTCGAAAAATTAGAGTATAGCCTCAGCGTCCCCTGCGTAGGATGCCTTTATTGTAAAGTGACCGGCTGGTGGAGTGCCTTCAGTGTTACCACTAGGGTTGTTTCGGCAGATCTTTTATGCGGATGAGGGATGAGTCCTCTTTCAGCCAAGTTGTGGTCTTGATTTTGTGTTCCTGATTCGGCTCTTTGCAATCCGCTGGACCCTGTAAGCAATGAATAACTAACTAACTAACCTGGGAGACAAATTATGCCTGCTGGAACATACATATGGGGGAGGGGAAATATCAACCTGGTTAAAACATAGACCTGATAGAACATAGACCTGACAGAAGGAACGTAGACATCGGGGAATATAAACCTTTGGGGAAAAGTAGCGGGTGGGATACGAAATAGACCTTGGAAATATAAATTTGACCCCGTTCGCTCGTAGTTTAACCTTTGGCTGAGATGAAAGCCGTGTGTTTGTCTAGTTTAACATTCTTTGCAATGATTGCAGATTCTCTCTCTCTCTCTCTCTCTCTCTCTCTCTCTCTCTCTCTCTCTCTCTCTCTCTCTCTCTCTCGCTCTCTCTCTCTCTCTCTCGGTACTATGTGTGTGTGTGTGTGTGTGTGTGTGTGTGTGTGTGTGTGTGTGTGTGTGGGAAGAAGGATGATGTGTGGAAGGGTTTGCAAGGACGTCACACAGAAGTCAAGTACAATCATTTCTAAAACTGTTCGCTTAGCGCTTCCCCTCATGAAAGGCGGTATAACTCTGTATGTGCTGAATGTGTATTCGTTGAGTGTGACTCTAGTATAGTTTCCCTCTTTTTATTTTTTTACTTATGTGTTGCAGAATTTATTTCAAAAGCAAGGATGTCACCAAGCACTTCAGCTTCATCAGATGCTTTTGTTTAACGTGACTAATTGCTGGTCAGCTCTGCGTATGTGTGTGTGCGTGTGTGTGTGTATGTGTGTGCGCGTGCGTACGCGTGTAGTTGTAAAACGTCACTTTTGAGGAACGGAATTTGCCTTTTTTAGTACAAAATGAGGTAATTTTGTCGTTCCCCGTTCGTCTGGCGTTCCTCAGTTGTTCTAAGTACATGCAAGTGTAGTTGTAGTGCATCTGCACTACAAGTACACTTGACGAAGTGTACTTTAAGTGCATGTACACTTGGCCAAGTGTAGTTGTAGTGCATGTGCACTACAACTACACCAGGTCAAGTGTAGTTGTAGTGCATGTGCACTACAACTACACTTGACCTGGTGTAGTTGTAGTGCATCTTCCAGACGGGTAGGATAAGGAACTTTCCTCGACGATTAGGGTAAGGCACCCGCCTCGACGATTAGGGTAAGGCACCCGTTCAAGAAAAGGGTTAGGGTCAGGGCTAGTTGCAGCGCTGCAACTAGCCCTGACCCTAACCCTTTTCTTGAAGGGGTGCCTTACCCTAATCGTCGAGGCGGGTGCCTTACCCTAATCGTCGAGGAAAGTTCCTTATCCTAGCGGTGTTTTTGAACAAACTTGACCTAATTCGTCTCTTAGAGGCGACGAATTAGGTCAAACTTTTTTGCGAAAAGGGTGCTTTTTTGAACAAACTTGACCTAATTCGCCGCCTAAGGGGCGCGAAGTAGGTCAAATTACCCCATTTTAACCTCGTACACGCATGTGTGTGTGTGTGTGTGTGTGGGTGTGTGATCCTCTCATCTACGCTCCCACTCACTCATTCTCTCTCTCTTCCTTTCCTTCTCTCACACTCTCTCACTCAATCTCACTCTCCGTCCTACCATCTCTCCCCACCCCTCCCTCCACTCCTCATTTCTCTCCTCTCCTTCGTTCCATTCTCAACTAAGTTGATTTTCCCCAAGCAATCTTAAAGGCAAATTGCTCATGACTTCTTGGAGATGGAGAGAAATAGTTAAAGATCGCATCAACCCCATCATCATTTTCCCTCTTTCTCAACCTTTTTGGTCTTCTTTTTGGTTGTTGAAAAATCATCATTTTCCATTCAGTGATGACATTTCCCAAGAATTCGTTTATTATCAAAAACTCCATTTCCCATAAAGATGGAAGAAGTAGAGTCAATCAAAATGATGACGGCAACGGTAACGGTGACGTTGGGGAGGATAATGATGATGTTGTTGTTGTTGATGATGATGGTGATGATGATGATGATGATGATGATGATGATGATGAAGATAGGGAGGAGGAAGAGAAGGAGGAGCAAGATGATGGTGGTGGTGATGATGATTATGATGATGATTTGAATTTGGAAGTTTTAGGATTTTTTGGATTTTTTGGACACTTTATTGTTTATCGGACCGCCTCCCCTGGGGAAGACGTAGTCGCAGCCTGTGGCGCGCCCAAACCCAACCTACCTAATATGAGTTGTGTTTTTGAAATTTTGCTGGGGAGCAAACCGGAGTACCCGGAGAAAACCCCCGAGGCGTTGTCCCAGTCCAAAGTAAATAATATTGGGAGAAACATAACGTCCAGATCGATCCCACACCTGTCATTGGTTGTGTGGCCTGTGGACAAGGCAAGTTAGTCCCGCCTTAGACCACTCGGCCACAACGCTCGCATGCTGCTGCTGATGATGATAATGATGACGATGATGGTGGAGGAATGGTGGTGGTAGTGGTGGTGTTCAAACTCCATCTGAGAGAGAGAGAGAGAGAGAGAGAGAGAGAGAGAGAGAGAGAGAGAGAGAGAGAGAGAGAAAGAGCGTGAGTATGTGCTCGTTTTACATTAGGCTAGTGTTGATTTAATGTCAATGCTTAATTGGGCGTGGTGGCGTGTTTGTGTTGGCGTGACTGGTTTGGATGGGGTGATGGGGTGGACTTCTATTCGGAGCGCGCGCGCGTGTATGCATGTATGTATGTATGTGTGTGTGTGTATGTGTGTGTGTGAGTTAGTAAGTGGGTAGGGATGAGGGTGAGGGTAGAGAGTGTGTGCATCAGGCCCGGGTTCGTTTATATTCCGGAGTGGGTTATTTTTCGTGGTAAGCATGTGCGTGTTTGTATGTAGGCGCGTGTATATGGGAGAGAGAGAGAGAGAGAGGGGGAGAGGGGGGGGAGAGTGATGGAGAGGTAGAGCGATGGAGAGGGAGATAGGGGGTGGCTAAGGGTTAGGGTTGGGGGTATATAAGGATTTCTCTACGGGGTTATCAAATTGTACTAATTACTGCTGATTTATGTTCTTCGCATTTATTGCTGTCGCGGTTGTTGTTGTTGTTGTTGTTGGCGCTGCTTCAACACGCGGTCAATATGGTAGGGGATGGTCTAACGTCCTCCTCTTTCTCCTCCACTTCTTTTTTCTCCTCCTCATCATCATAATCCTCCTCCTCCTCCTCATGATTATCATTACCTCCACATCCAACACCCATCCCATTTTCGCGTCGATCGTTTTCTCCGGTGAAGACCAGACTTGCCGCAGCAGCAGCAGCACCACCACCACCACCAATCACCACCACCACCCAAAAATAATATTAATTACACCCCTCTGCCTTCCCATCTTTCTCTCCCTCCTCTCCCCCCCCCCCCCCGCCTCCTATCATCATCCTCATCACTGAACATTATAATCAAATCAAGGAAAGCACCCACACGTCACAGCAGGTAGTGTCAGCGGGGTTTCCATAGCAGGCTAAAATACGATCCAATCATCTCTAAGCAAACAACAGGTAATGAAACAAACAAACAAAAAAGTTATGAAATGACAGTACTTGGCTCATAGGGGTCAGATCTGTGTTCCCGTAGGTCTATATTCCCACAGGTTCTATTTTCCCTCAATTCTATTTGTATGTTCCTCCAGGACTGTGTTCTTTCAATTCTAGGTCATCCAGGTCTATAATACACACTCAAGACATTTCATGTCGTGCCTATGTTCACCAGAGGTCTATAATGTCTCTAGGTCTAGGTTCTACCAGCTCTGTATTCTCCAAGGTCTATGTCCCCTTAGGCAGTCGCAAGCACGTATGGGAGATAATACAGCTGGGTGAACATAGCCCCGAGGGAAGAAATAAAAATGAGAACATAGACCTTTTGGGAAAATAGAACCGAGGGAATACAGAGCAGCGAAACCAAGACTTGATGGAACATAAGACTTGCTCTCGGCTCATACTGCGATACAATGGAACTATCCCCCTATTAAAACAATGGAAATGATACAGAGAAACAAAAAAAATATTATTCTTTTTCTTCTTCTATTGTCATAGAACAGAGCTATTGATCGTAGTATTCGTTGTGCTGCTGGTACGAATATATCACAATACTCGGCTCTTATGACCAATTACAATTGAATGATTGTCCATGTGCTGAAACAATGGCGGTATAAGATATACACCGAAACAAAATACTCTTCTTTTACGACAGATCAGGACATGTTTGTTCTTACTACTGCTCGAGGTTTACGAGCTCAATGAGCCACTCAAGGCGCAGGTCCGCCGAAACACATCATACTATCATAGTATATAAGTACCTTCCTGCTTTTACAAATACAATACAACGTTCCCTGCTAACACAATGGAAGCATGTTACACTAAAGACTTCATTCCTTCGGATAAGCGCATGAACCCAGGTTTTAGTCTGCGCACGCACGGATTTTACAGATCCTGACGCTCATGTCCTAACTAGGCGGGCGATACACCCAGCTAAGCTCCTTCTCAGGTTCCGCCATTTCCGGTTGAACAGGGAATTGTGCCTAAGTCATCTGGGTGTCAGAGGACGCGCCTAAACCACGGGCGTCTCTGGCGGGTTGAGTTAGACCCTCTATTTGCCAGCGCCTTGAGCAGCTCTTGAGCGGGAAAAGCGCTATATTACAGCGATATAACAGAACTAAACATGGACATTTTTTTAAAACATTGATCTAAGTTTTTGTGTGTTATCAGTATTTGGATGTTAAATACTTTTTTTTTCTTTTTCACAAAAACGAATGTACTCACTTTTTATTGAAAATTTTTTTTGTGTGTGCAGTATATCAACAGGTCATGTGACAACAATGCAATTGTTTATGTCAAATCATAGTCACTACAATCCTAAATAAACATTGAGGGTGCTACGGAGTTTTACAACGCACGCTGTGCACGTGATACACAGCGGCATTATACGCTGATGCTAGCAAAGCGGTGGATGGTGAACGTATATGTCATAGATAGAAAGGGTGAGAACAGACTCCGTGTGTGTGTGTGTGTGTGTGTGTGTGTGCGTGTGTGTGTGTGTGTGTGTGTGTAGGTGTTTGTGTTTGTGTGTGTTGGTGTGGGCATGTAAAAACGACATTCTGATGACACACACACATGTGTGTGTGTGTATGTGTGTTGTGTTGTGTGTTTGGAATAAAAAGGCACCTGTGGCTTTATCGCCATTTGAAACGTTCTGATCATAGAATATTTTAATGTATTTCCAGGGAATTCAGGAAAATATGGAATTAAGGGCAAAGAATGAAACTACTTGCACAACGCGGTTCACATCCTATCTCAGTTATTAATGAACAATGAACAAAAGAACAGTTTGACAGTAAGTTCTGAACTCGTGCAAGCTCATTGCCATACACACACACACACACACGCACGCACACATACACACACACACAACATACACACCCACACACTACACACACAAACAAACAAACACACATACCACCCCCCAACGCTCTCTCCCTCTCTCTCTCTCTCTTGCTAATTTAGCATACGAACTGCACAGCAATAACGAAATATGGTTCACCCATTCTCAAATCAATAAGTCAGTCAACGGTCAGTCAAGTCAGCCTATCGATCAGTCCTACCTACACTACAACCTAAGCAAAAAGCGTGTAAGTCAGTCATCGAACCGTGTCCTTGGTTTTTGCATGTCTGATATTCTCAGGTATAATGATAGCCCTGGCGACTGCTATCAACGACCTCAACGAGTTTTGACAGGGAGGGCTTTCATTCGTGCTCGTGACCATTTTCATCTTAGAGTGATAGACGAAACGGCGATGATGAACATTGAAGTTCAGTTTAAAGTCTATATACCCACCACTGGCGATACGGCACCCTGGGATATAACCAATATATTCAAGGGAGATTATTGACCTAAATCCACACTTAACCACCTAAACTGCAGTCATACTGCTGAAAACCGACAGTGTAAAATGGCCATTCAGTTTTATTTTTAATTTCTTGCCCGCATCGGGATCTGTCAGTAAGTACTTCAGCACATGAACAAAATAGAAAATACATGCAGATGCAAGATGCGCATAATAATATTTCGAAGAGAGCCGCCGATTTTGTATTCTGCGAGATAATTTTTTTCCATAATATCCACGCAGTTATTGTAGAAAGGGTATACGTTATGTTGACGGATACTGCAGAATCATGCAGAAAAATGAACTTCCTGTTCCAAAAATGAAGATGTCCCGTCAACAGTGGGTAACTGTAGATTATAGGCACACGACACCGGAGCGTATAGGCGACTACTGGTCACATTTCCTGACACAACGAACCAGTTGATGGTAAGGAGAACATAATAGGTCACACGTTGGCCAATCCAGGATTCGAACCAGGTACCTTTCGGGTACCAGTAAGCCCCTCTGCCAACTGCTCAAAAGTGTACAGTATCACCTGCCTTATATTTAGAGCTTAACTGACGGCAAATCTTCCTTTAGGGGAACACCGAGTTTTCAGTTCGGTTTTCTATCACGCAGTATATACTATTGTTTGTCCAAGAAACTTGCATGCGGGTCCCGAAAAGAGACGGCGTAACGATCGATCTCTGGAATCTTTAGTGGCTTCGTAATCAGCTGTCGGTCATGCTTATTCTCTCCGATAACGAAAAAGCACACTGGCAGTTGAAAACGAAGCGAAAAACATAAAACAAGGAAGAAATATAAGGAAGAGAAAGAGAGGGAGATTAAGGAGGAAAATGAGAAAAAAAGGAGAAACAGAAGAGAGACGAAAAAGAAGGTAGGTGGGGGTAGGGAGAGAGAAGAAAATGAGGGGGTGAAGAAAAAAGAAGAGAGCGAAGGAAAAGAACGACACAGATGAAGAAGAGGAAGTTGATGAATAAATGAGAATGAGGAGGAGGAAGGGGAACAGGAGGAGGCGAAGGAGGAAGAGACCAAAGAAGAATTATGAGGATAACAACGAAAACGAAAAAAAAAAGTACAAGAAGAGAGAGAGAGAGAGAGAGAGAGAGAGAGAGAGAGAGAGAGAGAGAGAGAGAGAGAGAGAGAGAGAGAGAGAGAGACAGAGAGAGAGAGACAGAGCGAGAATACGAATAAGTATTTCGCTCATTAACATGGGGAATTGAGGGAAAAGGTAGAACAATGATATCGAAAGTTGAAGTATCAAAAACGTACAACAGCGGCGTTCTGCTCGCCAAAGGAAGACCGACGCGGAATCATTTGTCAAAACATTCAAATCAAATGTCACTTTTTTACGAGTGTTCACAGGAGGTTGTCGATCACGCAATATCTGTTGTTTATAGTGTTGCTACTGCTGCTGATCGTTGTATTGAAGCAGTCTGTCCCAACGATCTGCCACCTCCTGAAATATACGATTGGAGTGTACAGATTCATGACGTACAGGCTTGCACACCTTCCAGAGTGTGGGTAATGTTGTCATACGTTGCATCAATCGCTGACAGAGCTTCATTCTGCATTGTATCCGTGTTGTTGTTATACGGCTGGTGACTAGGCATATTGTTGACACTGGCTGACACAGGAAACGACGACGATAGAGGCACTCTGGACTTGAATACATGGACGTACTTGACACGTGCTGTATTTAGAGTTGAAGACGATAGCGAAGCAGCGCCGAGTTGCTTTGAAGCGAATACTCGCGGGTACACGGAGTTACACGTGACAATAGGTGATGAGTTTCGTTGCACAAGGCGAAAACAAGCAATCCGTCACCTGACTTTGGCGAGTTGGAAAAATAGATACTTTTTCTGCGAGTACATCATGGACGTCTATATTGTGACTTTATCCTCCTGTCGATTTTAGCTTAGGTTCTCTTAATGCGCATGCGCAGAACGTCCTATTTTTCCCCAACTTTGCCTTGCGAGTACTTGCATACGAATGTTCAACCTCAGAATAATCTGCGAGAAATACCTACAGCACCAACAACATCTATATCATGTGTTTGTAGACTTCAAGAGGGTGCTTGACCGAGTCTGTGGATGCCATGAGAGTGTACAACATCAACTCTAACATTATTGAAGTCATCGGAGGCCTGTATGACAAGGCTACCAGTTAAGTCCTCTACGGCAGCGCCGTCGGGACTAGTTCGGTGCAGCAGTTGGTGTGCGTCAAGGATGCCTATTCTTTCCAGCACTCTTCAACAATTCCTAGAGCGCATCATGTCAGATACCTTTGCAGATCATGAAGGCACGATCAGCATAGGGGGTAGAACAATCTCCAACCTCCGTTTTACAGATGACATTGATGGATTGGCTGGAGAGTAACAGGAACTTGAGCAGCTGGTGTGGGGGTTTGGCACCACCTCCGGAGCCTGTGGAGTGAAAATGAATGCGGAGAGGACCGGGATGATGACCAACAACACCAATGGCATCAACATGGACATCGAGTTCCAAGGCCAATCCCTCAACACAGTGCATAGCTTCTAATGTTTAGGAGCCATTGTATCGGACGGTGGGTCCCGACAGGAGGTCCTTTCCCGGATTGCACAAACAACCTAGGCCCTGAAAGGGTTGGAGCCCATTTGGGAAGACAGGACCATCAGTCTACATTCCAAGGTAAGGCTGCTGCGCGCCCTTGTCACCTCCGTCTTTCTGTATGCTTGCGAGGCATGGACTCTCACGGCAGATCTACAACGAAGAATACAAAGTATGGAGATGAGGTGCTACAGAAGACTTCTGGCATTTCCTATACACAGCACATCACCAAAGACGAAGTCCGACAGACCATCACACAAGTCATTGGACAACACATGACATGCTCACAATGGTGAAGAAACGGAAACTCCGATGGTATGGCCATGTCACCAGAGCATCAAGACTTGTAGAAACCATCTTGCAATGCACGGCGCAAGGAGGCAGAAGAAGAGGGAGACAGAAAAAGGGGTGGGAGGACAACATTCGAGAATGGACTGGCTTGACATTGAGCGAAGCCATGAGGGTTGCTGAGGACAGAGAAAGAAGGAGTACGCTGGTTAAACGATCATTTGTGATGCCCCAACGACCTTCGAATTACGGGAAAGGAAAGCATAGGATAGGCATACCAAAGAACGCGAGTAAGCCACTTGCTGCAAAGCAACTCGCTACTGGCTTGGGCTTATTGGTGACCACGGTTTCTTTACGAACTTCAAGTGCGTCGCTTGGCCCGGTAAATAGAGGTTTGTCGATAATGCCACAGTTGTTTTTGCGTAGACCTAATCGTTTGTGTCTACCAATAAGTCAAACCATGGTAGCATGTTCAGAAGAAATAGGCGGCAACGTATGTAATGTCATTCAATCTGGTCACTTGCCTGGTCTTTTCTTGATTGTCTGAAACACTCTCAGCACGCTTTCTGCATCTTTCCAACTTCCCCCCCGTTGGGGTGCCGAGGGTTTCTGTATAACTAATATCCACACTTCGTGAACAATTAGTGGTTTAGCCTACCACTGTTTTTGTCATTCTAAGTTGCTCTTTCTCGTTCCTACTCTGTTCTATCAATCTGCGATCTTCTTCGCTTGACCAGTAACCTGCCTTCTTTTTTTAAAATTTAAATCTCTCCCCAAACTCCTAATTTGTGTATGGGGGTCTGATGGGTCAGCTTGAGGATATTGGACGCGTCTGCCAAATGGTTACTAGAGTTTTCTATGGTACTTTTATTAAGCAATGTAGGCATTTTATATGTATGTTTTTAAAAACTATATTTTATGTTTTTATATATTTTATTTTGTTTTTGTAAACGGGGGTTCGATAAATTAGAGCAAAGCCTCGATCGGCGTCCCCTGCATGGGATGCCTTTATTGTAAAGTGACCGGCTGATGGAGTGCCTTCAGTGTTACCATTTGGGGTGTTTCGGCAGCTCTTTTATACGGATCAGGGATGAGTCCTCTTCCAACCAAGTTGGTGGTCCTGACTGGGCTCTTTGCAGTCCGCTGGACCCTATAAACAATGACTAACTAACTAACTAACTAACTAACTCTTTTCCAACTGTGCGGCGGTCTTGCGGCAAAACACCGAAACATTATTATCAGTCACTGTTCACGGCTGACCGTAGGCATAAAACAATTTCATTTCTCGAGACTCCAGCTTCTATTTTGTAGGAAGACAACACATTTTCACATAGTAGCGCCTCCAATCATGTAGCTTCTAATGCTAGTGGCAATCCATTCAGCGGCATGGTGATGGAAAGTTTGATTTTTCAAATTATGAATTATGGCGAGCACTTGTGAAAGCGTCTTGCTGGTAGCTTGTCAAAAGAGAGAGAGAGAGAGAGAGAGAGAGAGAGAGAGAGAGAGAGAGAGAGAGAGAGAGAATATAATAAAAGAAGGTGGAAAAGGAGAAGGTATAAAAGGAGAAAAAAAAAGATGGAGGACGATGAAGAAGCAGTAGGAGGAAACGAAGACGAAACAAAAAAAAAAAGAAAAACGAACGAGGAGGTCGACCACGAGGAAGGAAGGAGAAACTAAAGCAGAAGAAGAAGAAGAAGAATGAGGCGGAAAAAAGGAGAGAGATAGACAGGAGAAATACAAAGAGAAGAACAATTACAATTTAAGAGGGAAAGAAAGTGAACGAAGAAGAATATAGTAGGAGGAGAGGAAAGAAGAAGGAGAAGAAGCATAAGGAGAAAGAAAACACTATCAACATATAAGGCAAATAATGAAGAACAGCCAGCACGTCATGTACTGCCTCCAACATCTTCCAAAAGATGACGCGAATCAAAAGAATAACAACAATAATATACAAATAAATAAAACAGAAGATGAAAATGGAGCATGGAACAGGAGACTACCTCAATGACAGGGAGAGGATTAAGAGAAGAAGAACAAGGACAACCAAAGATGGAGGTGACAACGGTCTACAGAAGAAGAACAACAACAAGAACAAGCACAACAAGATCAAGAACAACAAGAACAAAAAGAAGGAGGTCGTGATAACAACCGTCTAGCGTCAAAGTCAAGCATCGAAAAATGACGGAATGAAAGGACAGGAAGTCTTCAACACAAGGGAGATAACACTAGATTTGGTTTTTTTTTAAACTTTGAGTTTCCTCCCTTGCCAACTGTCAAAAAGCTGCTCATTTTAATCGTTTCATCTCTCCCAGTGTCCTCTTACTTCGCTATCAACATCAATCGCTGACATGGAACAACGAGTGGGGTCTCTCATGCTTTTACACCTTGTGCTATAGTACAGTTTTATTTAGTTACTCGTTTTTATATAGCGCTTTTCCAGCTCAAGCGTCGCCAAAATATACAGGATCTAACTCAAGGCGCCCGAGGCGCCCACTAGCAGCCAAGTCTGACAACGGAACACAAATCCTGGGCGACCGAGTTTGAGGGATACAAGGAGCTCGAGCAACAAATGCTTGCTGTCCCACCGCCCTAGCTCATTGGTAGAGCGTTCGCCTGGCACACCGATGACCCAGGTTCGAATCCCGTGGTGGGCGATATCAAATGTGGCCGTTTTCACTGTCCATTTTAGCAGTATGATTGCTCTTGTGGTTCAGTGTTGATTCAGGTCCCTACCCCTCTTTCACCTGGGATGGTTATCCCCGTCTGCCATATCGCCAATGGTGGGTGTAGACGTTAAACCTCAATGTTCGTTCAATGCTTGCTGGAGAGGGGCCGGGTAGCTCAGTTGGTAGAGCGTCTTACTAGTAACCGAAAGGTACCTGGTTCGAACCCCAATTGGCCAATGTGTGACCATATTATTTTCCCCTTACCATCAACTGGTTCGCTGTTGTCAGAATAATGTGACCAGTAGTCGCCTATACGCTTCGGTGTCGTGTGACTATAATCTATAGTTACACATTTAGTTACACATGCTTGCTGGCTGTATTCGTGTTGCCTGCACTGACACAAGCGTCAGGACCCGTAACGATCGTGCGATTGAATGCATGCGTGCGTAGCCAAGACTTCGGTTAATACTTTCACCCAATGGAGTAGGAGCGCATCAACCAGCTTGGAACCACTGACCGTACGTGATTCGATGTTATTGCTTGGCATTCGAAGCTTCCATTGAAAAAAAACCATTGAGCCAACTGTATCTCAGGTTCCCTTTTTTTTTGAGGGGGGGGGGGGGGGAACTCAAGGCCTTCAGCCTGTGCGGGCTGCAATGTTATCGCTTGACATTCAATGCTTCAATTGTTCTGCCGTTGCGCACATCACAGAGCTAACTGCGAGCTCCCATACTATATGCATTCCTGCTGGAGGAGGGAATGTCAATGACATCATCGCGCTTATCAAAAATGCTATGGCTGAATAACACGTATCTACTATAGGGAATTTAAGGTGTTCTAAAAAAATATTTTTAAAATGGGATGATCAACGAAGACCAATTAACGAGGATCCGACGATTTTTTACGCCGAAGGTGGCTTTGCATCAAGCGAGTCGAGTCGAGTCGAGTCGAGAGAGAGGGTAAATCCATGTGTTTAGTTCTCCGTGTTTTCAGTCTATCAACTTCGAGGTAAAAACCCCCATGATTGTGATCGCCCAAGCATAGTAATGAAGTGTGTGTGTGTGTGTGTGTGTGTGTAGGTGTGTGTGTGTGTGTGACAGTGTTAGGATGTGTAGGCGCGCGTTTATTTTGTGTGTGTGTGTGCGCGTGTGTGTGTAGGAGGGGGGGGGGGGAGAATAAGGAAGGGTAAGTGAGAGTACGCGCGAAAGTATGTATATGTATTTGAGTATGTAAAACCGTCTGTCTGGCAGCCCTTTTCATTTTTTTGTCTGTCTGTGTAGTCTATGTATAATGTGTGCCTTTCAATCTGTTGAGTGTATAGAGATCATTCTGTAGCGCAGTATTCAGTTCGCAGCCCATGAACGCTGCTTTCTGCCAGCTCGCTGAAAGACATTGTCTTCAGTTTAAAAACTACAATCAAAAATTCAATCATTTCCGAAAGAATTACACAACATTGAAAGCCATGTCGCACAGAAAGGCAGTTAAAGAAGTATTATAAACCTTTCAGCTTACCAGCGGGAAAACCCTACTCCCTATGACGCCACCAAATAGAGAAAGGGAGGTAAAAAGAATTTGTTTTTTTGAAAAAAGGGGAGAGAATGGACAGTTAACGTAGATGCAGTTGTTGTCCCTGGCGCTTGAAACAATCCTTCCATTCAGCTGAGAGACCATCTTTAAAACACGGTCTTTGTTTTTCGGTTGGCCTGAAGCGCGAGAGAGCGATTCCCAATGGGGACCCCCCTTTTCGGAACTGAGAGGAGGAGGAGGAGGAGGAGGAGAAGGAGGAGAAGGAGAAGAAGAAGGAGAAGGAGAAGAAGAAGAAGAAGAAGAAGAAGAAGAAGAAGAAGAAGAAGAAGAAGAAGAAGAAGAAGAAGAAGGAGGAGGAGAAGAAGAAGAAGAAGAAGAAGAAGAAGAAGAAGAAGAAGAAGAAAAACACGAGGTAATACAGGGTATAACTGATTGTCGAGTTATCAGGTTTTGGATACTCTAGGAAAACAACAACAACAACAACAACAACAACAACAACAACAACAACAACACACACTGGAAAGTGATTACGGATTATATCAAATAATACGGGATGCTATATCGCTCGCTTTTCATTCAATCGAACTGAACACGAGTTCGCTACTACAGAAGGCGGGATAGAGAAATCAATGTTTAGTGTTGAGGTTTAGATTGACTGCCTCCCAAACCATTATTGAAGGGACTAAGGAAACCGGAGTACCCCGAGAAAACCCTCGGTGTCCTGAAAAGTCTCGTACATGTGTCAAATAAGCTCGGGCCATGCGGGTTTTGAGGTGACCTTCGACATAGGAAACAAGCATCTGGATATTGTAGTGCGTTTGAGAGGTTCTTTACAGCTTTTAGTGTCTCCTCCCTGGGTTTGAATACTCTGTGTAGGAAAACACAAAACAAAACAACTAAAACATAGCGGAATACAGGGTGTATGTGGCTGTTGTACATACGTTCGTATACAGCCTGGGGAACATGTTCTGGCGCAATGTCTCGAATACCCTGTTCGGCTCGGTGGTCGTGTTTATTCGGACAGCAAATCTCGCGAGAATTTGCCCCCCGCCATTTTTCTAATGGATTATGGGACCATGCCATTCGCTGCTGTTCTCTCCCCCATATAACTATATTTTGTGTGTGTGCTGTGTTTGTGTGGTCCTCTATGGGTGAACAAAAGGCAGGAGAGAAATGGCGATTGTTGGGAACGACTGTTCTAGAACTGCCGATCAGGGTCAGTAGGTGTACTGGGCTATTGTGCACGTGATTGCGAGGATGTAGGCTGCAGTTCCGCGGGTGTGATTTTGTGATTGTTCTTTCTGGCCTGTGCCTGCGCAGTCACAATGATTATTATTGACTGCGGAGTCATTTTATAATAATTATTATCATCACCATCATCGTTGCTGTCATCGATGCTGTTATCATCAGTCTAATACATTAAAAAAAAAATAAATGATGGAATTAATTATATTACATTGAAGCGAAGAGACTAGATTCTACTGCAGGAGAGTGAGAATAAAAGATTGGTTGAGGAGTCTTGTCGTGAATTCATGCATGCAACCTGGAGTGCAGGCACGATATCATGAATATTTGTAACAAGATGCTGGTCAATTCATTAATTAATCAATACAATCAATCGAAACACACACACACACAACCAAAGACACAGACACATACACAGAAAAATAGACACAAACAGACACACAAACATATAGAGACACGTACACAGGACACACACTCACTTCACACACACAACCACCATCACACATACACATGTATCTCTATCTTCACCACACACACACGCACACACACATACGCACACGCGCGCGCATAACAAACTCACGTATTGCTCTCGTTACACACTCTCTTAAGACACACACGCACCTTAAAAAATTTAGGCACTCACACACACCTAAATACACACTAAATAATTTAAACAAACGCGCGCGCACACATACAGGCACACACCTATATACATGCTTATCTTCAACACGCACACACACACGCACACAAACACACACAGAACAAACAGAACTAACAGAATAAACAAACACACACCACATGCACAACTCTCCCTCTCCTCCATCCAAACAGACATATACACTTACACCATCAACATAATCATACACATACACTTACACCATCAACACACACGCACACTTACACCATCACACACACTTACACCATCAACATACACTTACACCATCAACACACACACACTTACGCCATCAACATACACTTACATCATCAACACACACATACACTTACACCATCAACACACATACACACTTACACCATCAACATACACTTACACCATCAACATACACTTACACCATCAACACACACACACACTTGCACCATCAACACACATTAACAACCCAGAGCGCACATGTATATCGTCACTACACAAAACAACTGGCTCAAACACACGCACACACACACACACACACACACACATACACTTCCACAAACACACACGTCTCCACACCCCCATCAACCTCCAAAACACACACACACACGTTAAACTTACACCATAAACATACATACACACACAGACGCACACACACACACACACACACCATAAACACACGCGCATTTACACCATAAATACACACGCACACACACTTACCCCATAACCACACAAACACACACAAACACACACACACACCCATACACACACATCCCTAGAGCCCAAGCGTACAGTGATGTATAACCTCACATTCAAGCTTCCCAGAGTTCAGGAAAACACATCTTTCATTCTTTACTTTGAAATAAACGAACAATGATGAATATTTACTATCCACTGGGCAGAGACGAAGAATTTAGATAATGTCTCATTTACATATCCCAGCCCTAAGAGAGCACCTCTCTCTCTCTCCCTCTCTCTCCTCCTCTCTTCCCTCTCTCTCCCCCTCTTTCTCTCATACACGTAAGCACACACACAGATACACAGTTCTCTCTCTCTCTCTTTCCTTCTCTCTCTTCCTCTCTCCTACTCTCTCACTCTCGTTCTTTATTTCTGTCTTTCTGTCTCTCTCTCTTCATCTGGAGGAAAAGAATGACAAAAATAGGAAGAAGAAAAAAAACACACCGGGGTTTTGATGTTGAAAATGATGATGATGACGACGACGATGACGACGACGACGACGACGACGATGATGATGATGATGATGATGATGATGATGATGATGATGATGATGAAGAAAAAGAAAGAAGAAAAAGGAGAAAAAGATGATGATGATGATGATTATGATGATGATGATGATGATGATGATGATGATGATGATGATGATGATGATGATGATGATGAAGAAAAAGAAAGAAGAAAAAGGAGAAAAAGATGATGATGATGATGATTATGATGATGATGATTGGTGGCGCAGCGACGACTGCGAGAGTGACGACCCTGATGATGATGATGATGATGATGACGATGACGACGATGATGATGATGATGAAGAAGAAAAATATGATGATGATGATGATGATGATGATGATGATGATGATGATGATGATGATGATGATGATTGGTGGCGCAGTGACTGCGAGAGTGACGATCCTGATGATGATGATGATGATGATGATGATGATGATGATGATGATGATGATGATGATGATGATGATGATGATGATTGTGATGATGATTGTGATGATGATGATAACAATGATGTCGATAATACTGATGACGCCGGCTCTGTTGACGACAACGTTGCTGCTGCTGCTGATGATGATAATAAAGACGGCAACAACGACGACAAATGACGACGACGATGATGATGATGATGATGATGATGATGATGATGATGATGATGATGATGATGATGATGTGATGATGATGATAATGATGATGATGATGGAGCATATATTTTATCCTTCGTACTCTAGATCCTAATCCAATCGCAGCCTTGAGGTGAAAGAATATTCATTAGTAACACAGGACTGACGAGTTTCCTTGCATGCTACATGGCTGGGGCAGGTTGGTGAGGCCGTGGCAGTGCTAGATCAAGTCTGGCATTTGTGCTTGCAACCCTATCTGTGTCTCCAGTGGCAGGGTGACCCCCAGTCAAAAGCATGTAAATTGCGATATCATGCACGGTCGTGGCATCATGGAGGTTTGATGAGGCGAAGCTATACTTTTCATTATTTATTGCACACAATGGGTTATTAGGCTTTCTCCAGACATTACTCATTCTTATTCCATCCGTTGACACTGTTAACCCGTACTTTACAATATGATTTCATTCCGAGTAACGTTAATACAATATTTATAGACCTTCTCCATGCTTATTGACATGCAAATAGTCTGTACATTTATATCTGAGTATCTAATTATTTTTACATAATTATTTTTGCATTAGTTTGTACATTATGTTTTTGATAATATTTTATTTCTGCAATAGTGAGGACAGGCGGGTCTTATCTTTTTTTTTTTTTAATCCGATCATTAAATTAATTAACCATTGTTAGATGTAACAAATTTTTAGTTATATGTTAAATCTGTATGGTGAATCTTATTATTATTTAATATGCCATTGTATTCATATTTTTTGTTTGTTTGTTTGTTTGTTTGTTTTATTATGCATGTGTAGGGTATTGCATATGTTGTTGTTCCCTTGTATGCCTTTGCGAGTACGGTTGGTGTGAATGCTTGCATACCTTGTTTTATTGTTTATGTTTGTTCTAAAGATATATCCTATGTTAAGAGCGGTGAGCCCAGCCCTGAGCTGGGGTATCGCGCTATATAAGCCTACTTTATTATTATTATTATTATTATTATTATTATTATTATTATTATTATTATTATTATTATTATTATTATTATTATTATTATTGGGTAGTGAAGCTGTGTATCGGTTCGGGCTCATGCTAGCCATGTTTCATGTTAGGCAACGTCGAGAGCGGTTAGTACCTGGATGAGCGACCGTGCTGCGCTTGGAAGGCAACCCAGTCCACCTCGCTGTGAATGGGTAGGCCTACCTGGATCTGTTTAAAACTGGGGTAGGTAAAGCAGCGAGGGAGAGGAGATTGGCACCGCCCTCATTAAGCTGGCCTAGAGGAAAGAGAGGTCCCAAAACGCTTCCCTCCCCAATGGCCAAAAAGGTTACGGGGACAGCTGTACCATTACCTTAATTATCATTCCATCCATTACAAAATCAACCAGTCCTTTAAAATAATTATGATTTCCATTACAATATTATGATGTTCACCCGATACAACTATTTTTCGGGCTAGATCAATGCATTCTATTGTTCTGTGCAGTAAAAAAAAAAATTCAAGATGGTTCGTCATTCAAATGTATGTCCAGATAACGTTAAAATGATGGATTTTGGGTCCAGTTATTCTGTGGACAATTTCGGTTCAGGTATTCTTTAGCAAACACGCACACACACAAACACACACGCACACACACAAACACACACGCACACACAAACACACACGCACACACACAAACACACACGCACGCTCGCACAAGTGAAATTCGGAGAGACAGTCCGACCGACTGACCGATAACCGGACTGCTACTGAAGAATGGCCCATGATTTGAAGTACCTGTATACCAAAACTCAACAAAATCCCTTCAGCCAAATTTGAGATATTGAGCAAAAACGTATTTAGCAATACATTGGCTCAAGTGAGCTTGATCTTTGCAGTAGCGCTAGTATCATTTTTGTCCTTTTATTTCACATACAACAAAACAACAACATAATGAACTAGGCTCTAAAGGGGGGGGGGGGGGTAGTCAGACAAGGGGGGGATGGAGGGCTGGGGTACACAATTATACTAAAGACAGCAAAACAACGGCATCAAATAATATACGGAGCATTGCAGTACATCAATAGCAATAGAACTACATCATGTTAAATGTTGCACAAAGAAATAACAACGGCTCGACATCGTGGCACCAGATCACACAGTAATCAAAAGAAAAACATTTCGAACAAGTACAAAACCCACATACACTTTGTGAGGGAAAATACCAGTATAATCGTGGGAGGAACGAAAAAACGGGTACGTCCACTCCAGCGAGTATATAAACACACAATCACACACACACACACACACACACACACACACACACACACACACACACACACACACACACTCAAAGCAATATTGATCGTTTTCTGAAAAGAAGATAAAGGCAATGCGACATCATTCAAAAAGTGAAAATATAATTCCATAAAACGTCCTAAGTTCATCAGCTATTGTTTTCGATTTCGAGTTCATTAATTGATTTAATTTGTAAACATTTGGGTAGTTCCTAAACTATTAGGGTAAAATCGGTTGTCGTTTTATGAGACGATTAGTACAGTTAAACAGATAATGGCATTCGTCGCCAATTTGATCTAGATCACACACCAAGTATACAGCCTTTCTTCTCTCGGGATGTTCAGATATCTTTGGGTTTGAATTGGCAATTTGTTGCAGCTAAGTCTGAACTTCAACAAGTTTCTTCTCAAGAAGGTTGATGAATGCACTAAATAATCCTCAAAGCAAACCGTATTCTTAAAATTATATATATATATTTCAGCTTTTATGGTCAAATATATTCTGATGCCATGTTTGCAGAAATGTGTCTCTCAAGCGCTGTTTGACTAAAGTCATAAAATAATTCAAAGATAATTATTTCGGTGTAACCATAGTAACGACAAACCAAGATCGCTCAGTAGAGAACGCACAGTGACCAAAGCAATAATCATGTAGTGAATGTAATGAACGAACAGTGGTAACGTAGTTTATACTATGAGTAAATTTTTTTTTTTCACACCTGCGAAAAATAACAAGACAACATAATCGTTACAGCATCATTAATTTATACCAAAAAGCATAGCATTTTTTAAAATTTTTTTTTTCATTTTTTTTTTTAAAAACATTTTTTTCCTACTAGGGTAAAATCGGTTTTTTGTTTAGATATATTTTATAATAGATTTTTTTTGTTTTGTTTATTTTTCTTTTTGATATTTTTTTATATTTTTTTTGTTTAGGATTTTTTCACTTTTTATTTTTTTATAATTTGATATTATAATTTTTTTTTTTTTGGTTTTTTTTTTTTTGTTTTGATTATTTTCTGTTTTTTTTTTTATCTTTTTTTTTTATTTTTTATCATTAATTTTTTTTTTTTATAATATCTTTTTTTTTTTTTTGTATTATATACTACTATTTTTTTTTATTTTTTTTGTATGTGCATGAAACAGTAAAATTTTTCTTTTAATCATATATTTTTTCAAATATTATTATTTTTTGGTATTAAAATAAAGCTTAAAAAAAAAATAAAAAATTTATATTTTTAAAACTTATTTTTTAACATAACATTCAATAAAAAAAAAAATAAAAATAAATAAAAAAAACACAAAAACAAAAAACCAAAAAAAAAAAAAAAAAAAAAAAAAAAAAAAAACAAAAAAACAACAAAAATTAGAACAACTAAAAAAAAAAAAAAAAACCAAAAAAAAAAAAAGGACAAAACCAAACCACCACAAACAAAAATATCTAAAAAAAACAAAAAACCAACAAATAAATTACAAAACAAACATATTTTAACAAAATCATTTAACAAAAACACAAATAAAAAGTTAAAATCAACAATATACCAACACTATTTATCACATAAACTTTCCTCACTAATAATTATTAAACAATAACAAACAACATCTACAAAACTCACTATACTATTACTAAAATTTAAAACTCCTTTTTCTAACACTACCAAAAACTACAATAAACAATATTTCTATATATTAAAACAATCATCCACCTACAAACCTAGTATTAATCTATTTAATCAAGATACAGTCACACAAATAAATTTCAAATATAAAAAACAATATATCCAAACTCCAACCTAAAAATATTATAACAAACTATTAACACTGTACACATAAAACTAAATATAAATAGAACTCAAACTTAAACATGAAAAAAACAATAGAAAAAATACTCCTAAAAAAGAGTACATCATGTCTTCATAGGGATTGCATAATCCTAAGTCATTTCTTTTTAACACATTGTTGTCCCAAGTCTGCGTTATTACTTATCAGGTTATAGAACACATCTCACATACTTCAATAATGTATATAATGCAGTCAATCTAAAATTTCTAAAAAACCAGAAAACAAAAATTATTATTCTCTACTCTATCTCTTTTAATATTATAAAACGTGCAGTAGCATTATTAAATATATATTTTATATATTATTATTATATTATTATTATCTTAGTAAATAGTAGTTAGTAGTAGTTAAATTTAAGTAAAGAAATCATAGATTATTTTTTATAATTAATAGACCTCATTTTCTGGAAGTAGTCACCCTAGTAGTGTAGGGTGTACGATAAATTCGGAAGACCAAAAGTAGACCAAAGAAAGGATTAAAAGACCAAAGGTTGAAAGACCAGGGGATGAAGGAGACCAAAGGTTTGGAATCCAGGGGAAAGACCAAAGACCTGGGGAAAGACCACCAGATGAAAGACCAAAGGTTGGGAAAGACCATACCAAAGACTTTGACCTCAGATGAAGGGAGAGAAGGTTGGGGAAAGACCAGTGAAGGAAATGAAAGACCAAGGATGAACCAACTGTTGAAGGAGACTAAGGAAAGACCAGCCATATTTTGAAAGAGAAAATGGGGAAAGACCACAGATGAAGGAAGACCAGAGGGAAAAAGGGAAAAGTCCTTCAAGACTGGGGAAAAATATCCATGGATATTATTCAAAAAAAAAACATATTTCCTTGGAAATCCGAGATAACTTATCTTCTTTTTTTCATTTCCCCTAATAAACGGCCTTTTCTTTAAAATTATTTCGAACAAGTGCGTTAGGATCAATGGAACTGGAATTAATAAATTTTATTAAAAAAAAAAAATTTTCCAATACATCAAAATTTTTATTAATTTTCTATATTCGTTTTTAAAGTAAAGTTTGATTAACGTCAGCTTAGATTGTTTTTGTTGTTTTTGTGTTTTTTTGAAATATTTATTTTATATATTGTTGTTTTTTTTGTTTTATATAAAACTTATCAGATGTTGTGTGTGTGGTGTGTGTGTGTGTGTGTGTGTGTGTGTGTGTGTGTGTGTTAAATGTTTATATTCTTATTTATTTGTTTGAATTAGGATTTTGTTCCATATTACATTTGTTTGTATTTATTTCAAGTTCCTTTGTTATCCCTGGGCCAAGCAGTGTGTAAGACTAATATATCTATGTGAGGTCTTTCCGATACACTGCACCCGTCTGGTGGAACGCTCATCCAGAGGGCATAAAGAGGACAGACTCTCTGAACGCATTTCGCCGAAACTTGAAAACACATTGCTTGTCTTATAGCTAAGCTGCATGTTAACTATCTGGTCTCATATCTCAGTTGCAGAAGTCCCTGTGTGAAAGGATTGCGTACATGTTAATTGCCTGGTCTGCTTGCAAGAATTTGTTGAACGATAGTGAAGAAATAAAAGTATTAAAGTTAGGTTCTAGGCCCCTACCCCGCCTCTCTCTCTCTCTCTCTCTCTCTCTCTCTCTCTCTCTCTCTCTCTCTCTCTCTCGCTGTTATTGTGTGTGTGGTGTGTCCACCTCCCCCTCCCACCAGCGCTGCGAATATCCCAGTCGGCGTGGAAAAATGTATGCGCTTTACAAAGGATTCACTAATTCATTCATTAAATCAAAACCCGTTCTTCTATCGCGCTTTTTCAGCTCAAGAGCTACTCAAGGCGCTTGTCGGTACAGGATCTAACGCCAGCCGCCAGCAGCGCCCTCTTGCAGCCCTTGGGGCGCCTCGTCTCACGCCCCAGACAACTGAGTACAATCCAGGGCGACCTGGTATAGGGTGAATTGGGGACGTATAGTGTTTTCTGCTTGCATTTGGGTAGCCAGCACTCAGCCGTCTAGGACATAAGCGTCAGGATCTTTAAAGTGCGTGCTGCGTAATGCGTGCGTGCCGTGGAATGGGCGCGTGCAGAGACTTCGGTTTTATTGTCTGGCACGAAGGAGCAAGGAGCGCCGTGTCCCTAACGGGTCATGAGATTTTTTGGTTTCTGGCACTCCATCTAATCAACTAGCGTCTAACCACTGCCTACACGGACTGCATTGCTATCACATAAATCCAATGTATTGAACTTTAAAAAAGGTGAAATTAGTTTGGCTGTATTCCTCCTGCATTCCCCATCTCTCCCCCCCCCCCCACCAACTAGAATGAATAACAGCTATTTATGTGATATTTCTTTCATAAATCAAGACTTGTCCTATTGCACACTTCCTGACATAAATCCTTTGTTTTAACGTCAGCTGGCGCAATTAGGCTCAAATCAACTGGAACCAATAAGCAGCAATTTATGGGAATATTTCTTAATAAGTGAAGAATTTTCCGATTTCATAGTTTCACTGCAATTCATCCTATACCCAGTACGACGAGTCAGACTGGCACAGTATCTGCAGTGGTTAATAATGAACGCTCCTCTCTTGTCAAAAGTGCAGCGCCAACGTACAATTTAGTACATGCAGTTCGAGACAGTTAAAATGCTTTAATTTAAGGTAAAAAGGGTAAAGGTAGTCCCATAGCCTTGTGGCCGTAGGGGAGCGTGATGTTGGAGATCACACTTATCTTGGGCCAGCGTAATGAGGGTGATGCCCAACTCTCTCCCTCGCTGCTTTACCTTCCCCACCCTCAAGAGAGTAGGTACTCAATCACAGTTGAGTCAACTGGGGGCGTTGTTGTTTGTCGCTTCACACCTTAGCGGTCACCCATCCAAGTGCTAACCGCACCGGACGGTGCTTCACTTTCGACACAGTAGCGAGTGCTCCAACCACTGCACTATCCGACTAAGACCACTTTGA
>CM072521.1:40642849-40657849 GCA_036898135.1 Oncomelania hupensis | reverse complement strand
ATCAGTACAACTTACGTTAATCTGGTGAATAAAACATTGATACTAGAACAACAACCTGTATAGAACGATTAAATAGATAGATAGATAGATAGATAGATAGATAGATAGATAGATAGATAGATAGATAGATAGATAGATAGATAGATAGATAGATAGATAGATAGATAGATAGATAGGTTGATAGATTGATAGATAGATGTATTAATTTCTACAAGTGTCTTATATTTTCATTGGCCAACTAGAGTGTGACTAAAACTGACATTGCATGGTAATTGACCAATCACAGATGACGATGTTTCTAGCAAGCTGTGAACTATGTAAGACGTAAGAATACAGGACCTACTTTAACCCATTTACCAATCGCAGTCTCCTATGCTTTTTCTGCTAATGACTGAAAAACCAAACGGTCTTCTTGTTTTCTAAGACGCGCTACAACAGCAAGGTTTTTATTCCCAAACCGTCACTAATTCACAAATACTACAGCAACAATTATCTCCAGGAAAGGAGGAGTCAAAAGAGTCAATGGACCGACTGAAATCTGCAAATGAAACTGACATTGTTTTTCATTGGCTGCCTAAACTAGAGCGGACTGAAGACTAGGCCTGCATTTTGAACGAAGCGGAGACAAATCAATGGAAGAAAACTGTACTGGAATTGTTTTTTTTTTTACTGGTCACGTTTTATTGAAGATACCTATCATGTGTCATGTTCTGGTTATTGTTTTTCTTTACTCTGTAAATGTGTGTAAATGGATGGGCGGGTGCTTGGCTGGGTGGTTATGCATTTATTTGTGTGTGCTTGCTGAATAAATGTGAAAAAAAAGCTTCTGATTCGTGGACTATTTTTGGTTGCGCAGTTGGATGACATTACTGGAAAACAATGTATAAAGCGGTTAATCACACGCATCTTTCTCTAGTTTAATGTCGATTCGTCTTTTTTCCCAATTATCGTCTTCCATACGCCTAGGTGTTCGGGGACGTAAAACCTTACCAATGAAAAACATTTTTCCAAATGAAGAAATCGATACATAAATTTTATTCGCACCTTAGACGTGGAACATGAAAAATTGTAACTTCTCGATCGGACAATATTTTGCTCGATGTGACAATTTTCTATATCCCACGCCAAGATGCGAATAACGTATAATAACCACTCAATTTGTCGTTTTCTGGTCCTGTGCTTCGATGACAACGTGACTGCACAGGCAATCGACTTTCAATATCGTGTTAACTGGCCCAGTGGTCGCACAGGACACGGTCTTGTAGTGTTGATAATCATTTTTTTCCCCCCACGCATCGTCCCCGTTGTGAAGTTAGTCAGCTGTGATTGCAACACCAATCGCTATCTTCCACACCCACCCACAACACAACTACAATCTCCATGCCCCAACTACATATCCCAAACCTCTCACGCACACTACTCCGCAATACCCCCCCACGCCTCTCTCTCTCCACCCATCGCGTAGTCTACTTTTACAAACCACACATCTGTCTTCCTCACCCCACCCCACCCCACCCCTCAAGCACACTTTTAAACTTTTTCTAACACACCAGTTAGGCTACAAAACCCCAGCTCCAACAGCCCCCCCCGCCTCCACTCCCCCCCCCCAAAAAAAAAAATCCCTCACATCTCACAAGTCATACCAAATTACTATCCCGTGAATGTTATTTTTTTATGGAATTTAAGAATGCTTTGACTTTGAATCATACCAGATATGGGTTGTTTTCTTTTTATTGTTATGTTTTGTTGTTGTTGTTGTGTGTTTTGCAATGGCGGAACTATTGTTAATTTATTTATTTACTCAATCTTGTATAGCGCTTTTCCAGCTCACAAGCAGCTCAAGGCGCCGGTCGATTCAGGATCTAACTCAAGCCGCCTGAGGCGCCCACCTGCAACCTTTGGGCGCATAGTCTGACGCCCAGACGACTGAGCACAAACCTGGGAGATTGGGGATGGGAAGAAGGGTCCTAGTGCATTCTGGGTATATTTGTGTAGCAGGCACTCAACCGTCTAGGACATGCGCGTACGGATCTTTAAAGTCCATGCGATGGGATGCATGCGTGTACAGAATAGACCTCGGTTTATGCTCTCCTCATTTGGACGAATAAAATTTTATATGTCTCATGTCTAATGTCTGAAATACTCTCCCTCTGTCTGTCTGTCTGTCTCTCTCTCTCTCTGTCTTTGCACCCCACACCCCCTCGTCCTCTCCCGCCTCGTCGTCTTTCTCACTTCACATCCAACGCAACTCAAACTAATTGGGGCAGGAAAGGAAATACCGCTAAAGCCTAAACAACACACTTCATCGTGTGTTCTAGGATCAACAGTTAACAGCCACTTTACCGTTGACGCGTATGCTTCTTCTTCTTCTTCTTCTTCTTCTTCTTCTTCTTCTTCTTCTTCTTCTTCTTCTTCTTCTTCTTCTTCTTCTTCTTCTAGTTGTTGTTGTTGTTGTTATTAACCCCTTGGGGTCATGAGCAATCTTGCCACTGTAGATTGTTCTAACCTATAAAGGGAAAAGTGAAAGCCCCAGTTGAAAAACCTGTCTTTTCTTTATAGGCAAGACTGATTCACTGCGGCAACAGTTTCCCCCGTTGGAGTGCCGGGGGTTTCAGTATAAATAGTATCCCCACTTTCTGGAAATTTAGTGCTTTAAATTTCCACTGTTGCTGTCTTCCTCATTTGCTCTTCTTCGCTAGATCAATGACCTACCTTTTTTCTCGAAAACTCTTCCTGGACAAGACTCCTTGTTTGTGTATGAGGTCTGTTGGATCAGCTTGGGAGTGTTGGACGCTTTCTGCCGGGTGGTCACTAGGGCTTCCTACGATGATATTATTTCGCAATGTAGGCATTTTATATGTATGTGTTTTGTTGATAATCTATAATGATGTTTGTATTCTATTTTGTTTTTGTAACCGGGGGTTCGAGTAGTTGGGGTAAAGCCTCAGCCGTCCCCTGCGTGGGATGTCTTTATTGTAAAGTGACTGGCCGGTGGAGGGCATTCAATTTTCCCATTAGGGTTGTTTCAGCAGATCTTTTATGCGGATCAGGGGTTGTCCGGTCCTGATTTGGCTCGGAAGAGTCCGCTGGACCTAAAGCAACAATCAATCAATCAATCAATCATGTTGTTATTATTATTATTATTATTATTATTATTATTATTATTATTATTATTATTATTATTATTATTATTATTATTATTATTGTTATTATTGTTTGTTGTTGTTGTTATTATTATTGTTGTAGTTGTTGTAGTTGTTATTATTATTATTATTTTTATTATTATTATTATTGTTGTTATTATTATTATTATAATTATTATTATTATATAGCGCTTTTCCAGCCCCTAAATGAAAGAGAGCATAAGCGTTATAACTTCCTTTGCACAGTCTTCCACAGCCCTGAACGTGGTGGATCGTTGTTCATCGTTTGTCATTCAATTCTATGCCCATTGAATTTGCCCGGTTTGGGGAAGCGTGTTTGTTACACTCGTTGATGTTGGTGTTTTTCTATCAGTATTTGATTCAGCCCCGATGCTTGAAATCCTGATAGGTGTAACTCTGATTCGTTTATCCACGCAGCCTGCTCACTCGGCAACAAGGCAAAGTCTTCGTATGAAGTTTTCAAACTGTTTTTCAGCGTTCATCAACAACTGCATACAATCACCTTTTCACTCTCCTTTCACATCACAGTGTGTCCATTATATAGTTTTTCTCTCAACTCGAGATAACATCAGGACGTTCCAGAATGACGCGTTACAACCAATCAGAATTAAGTTCGTCATCACTGTTTTACGCCATACAATTTTCCTTTCTGTCCAAGAATGTTCTCAAATATCGCGAAGCTTCTATCAACAGTAAACAAGCAGATCTAGAGAATTCTCCAATAATATCGACCAACTAAAATTATCATCGTTATACAAAGCTTCTCCTAACAACAATGCAAACTCAAATCAAAGGTAAATACACTCTATTATTAAATACTTTGCAAAGCGAAACGATTAGATCTATCGCGCGTTTTAGACATATTATTGTTCGCGTTTCAACGTAACAGTGTTATATTCGCGGTATTACAACATGTTCAGTGCGGATCCTTACTAATTATCGACCAGTAATGTGCAGTGGCAGGTGATGTTTGTGTTTGTGTGTTTTTCCCCTTTGAAAGAAACTTGAACTTAACAATATTATTATGGTACAAAGATACAATGGCATGGCATAGTTATTAAAAAAAATTTCAAAATTAAAAATTCGATTTTCCCCACCGTCTTCTAATAGCGATCTTACTGCCTTTACACCACCTGTATGAGTGACGGATGTGTATTTGTTGTGTGTGTGTAAGGGTGGATGAGACAGGTGAGCGTGTATGTTGGTACAGATCGCCGCGTTTTGAGCCTGATTGATTTTGGGAAAGGCGCGTATATAGCATCCAGTATTATTATTATTATTATTATTATTATTATTATTATTATTATTATTATTATTATTATTATTATGGATGCGGGGGTGATGAAAAGTTTAGTGTAAAACTCAACATGAAGTAAACGTAATTGTCTCTCCTAAAACGATGGGATTGGAGTTTTATTGATAGCGTCTTGGACATAATCCATATCAGCGGTTATCCCTTTTGGGGATCCGAGGAAATAATAGGAGATCAATCTCCCTCGTCTCTGCATACATGTATTTAGTCATTGTTTATAGGATCCAAAGAGCCGAATCAGGACCACATCTTGGTTGAAAGAGGACTCACCACTGATCTGCCAAAACAACATAATAATAACACTGAAGGCACTCCACCAGCCGGTCACTTTACAGTAAAGGCATTCCCATGCAGAGGACGCTTATCGAGTCTTTACTCTAATTTATCGAACACCCGTTTACAAAAAAAAACAAAATATAATATAAATATCATTATAAAATATTAACAAAACAAAGACCTATAAAATGCTTACATTGTTTAATAATAATAATACCATAGAGAGCCCTTGTGACCATTTTTCAGAAAGCATCAAATATCCCCAAGCTGATCCAACAGACCCCATTCACAAATGAGGAGATTTGGGAGAGTTCTCAAGAAAAAGGGCAGGTGACTGGTCTAGCGAAGAAGATTGATAGAATAGAGATCCAGTAGGAACGACAAAGAACAAATGAGAATGAAAGAAACGACGGTAATTTAAAGCACTGAATTTCCACAAAGTTGGGATATTAATTATACAGAAACCCTCGGCGCCCCAACGGGTTTGTTATCTGCTTCCAATGATTTGATACGAGGATTTGTGTGGCATAGATGGTCATTTCTCTGTGTTCTCAGCTCGTGTGTATCAGCTGGGCATACTAAAAGTCAAGAGAATGATTTTCCAAAGAATTTGCTGTACTTGATACGACTGGAGAAAGAGAAAAAGATATGTTAGGGATATAGCGTTCCAGAACGTACTTTAGAAGATGAGCGGATACCGTTTGAGACGTGCCTTTTGTAACGACTTTCATGACGGAGAGGTCCAGTTTCATACGAAAGCGCAGAGAGCGAGAAGATGAGGGGGGGGGGGGGTTGTGGGTGGAGGGAGAAAGAGAGAGAGAGAGAGAGAGAGAGAGAGAGAGAGAGAGAGAGAGAGAGAGAGAGAGAGAGAGAGAGAGAGAGAGAGAGAGATGGGGTCGACAATAAAATTGGTTGCAGTTTATCACACATTTCTAAAAATAACAGTCGATTTCCTTTCAGACTTGTAATAATAGCGATTTGGCTTTACACTACAAGACTAGTCATGTTCCAATGATGAATGTGTGTTTGTTGTGTAGTTAGAAATGTCAGTAACATGTGAGTGTTGTTACGTCGCATACAGATCGCGGCTTTTTGAGTTTGAGTTAGGAATAAAGCAACCAATATCATTATTATTATTATTATTATTATTATTATTATTATTATTATTATTATCCTATCCTATCCTATCCCATAACTCGGAGGTTGTAGGGGCGCCACAGATGATCGCTTAACCAGCGTACTCCATCTTTCCCTGTCCTCTGTCATGAACTGGCTAGTTTTAACTCTGCCTATTACTATTCAGCCTTGTGTAGTTTTTGTAACAGTAGAGAGTCAGTATATTACACAGCAGCAATTAAAGTACACACCGCGAGCCCGACCCACGCTGCGTAGTTAATCAGCACTGTGGGCGAGGGTCGTAAACATTTTAACCAATGAGAGCTTAGGCAAAGTGGTTCGAGCCAGTTTGACTGGGTCCAAACCCTAACACAGCTTTGGTCAGTTGGGAGGAATACACCGAAGTGGTAACAGCTAGAAAGCTGGCAGAGAAATCTCTCCACACATAGACCAGGAAGCAGGACTTAGGAATCTTAGAATTCTCTTGAGTCGCCACGGGCTTGGACTTGTCAGACAGGTAAATGAACACACTTCTGTTTCATCGTGATATATTTGTATTATTGTTGAAATTATGTTTGTGGAATTTGCTATGCATAAATGTGAATTGTTAATCCGAATTTGCGTGACCATGTGGAAAAGCCGAACACGTGGCGAAACATGACCGGTTGCGCCGCCATGTTGTATGCTGTACGGAACCACTGTTGTTTAACTTATATGTATGTTTGCAGACCAGTGGCTGTACCACTGAATGTTTATATTATTATTAATTCTGTATGTGTATAGTTAGCCACGTTTGATATTTATGTATGTATAGGAATTTAGAGTTGAGATTCCAGGGGACCCCGGAAGTAGCAGAATGTTCGTCGCTTATGTATAGAGATGTGGAGCTATCACTGAGTGCTACTTTGGCTTTCAGTGAGACACTCTGCACAAACCGGTTATTCTGGGTTGTGCAGAATTTCGTCTCTTATATTACAGACGAGCAGGCGAGCTATCCTGTGCACCCCACTCCACAGAAACGACGAGTTGGTTGAGGAGCCTCTACCGCACAAGTCGGAAAGAGCTACCCGGAAAAACACCCTGTTAGACCCCACAGCGTGGCAAGGGAACCCAACTACACAACGACACAGGTGGACCAGAAGCTACCTCACAGAAGGAATTCGCCCGCACCATCTAGCAGTTAAGTGTAATCACCGAAGGTGCACTTAAACTGATCGAAACAGGACCACAGTAGTCCAACTCTTCAGAAACTGTAAAACGGACCACAGTAGTCCAAATCTACATGCAAAGTAATAGCAAGTGCCCGAGGACGATATAATAGCTGCCTAGACTATCAGCGATCGAACTAGTAGCAGTAACTGAGACATTTTAAGTTAGATTAGTACTTAGAGAATCTTGTATAGATTAGAAGAAATAAATGTGTGATTTTAACTGTTATCAAGTGGCTGGACTCGTGTGAAAGCTAGTGTGACAGTAATCTTTTACCATTTTTCTATCTATTTCTGTACCCCAACCTTAACACAGAATGAGCTAAACAAATAAATTTATTAAAGTAATTCATAGGGTGACTTACTAGCAGTTCCCACCGAATAAACGTGAGGGTCCATAATTCCATTGTGCAGAGCCCATAAACCCCACGTGACATCCTCAGCAATCCTGATTGTTTCGCTCAGTGTCAAACCAGTCCATTCTCGAATGTTGTCCTCCCACCTCTTTTTCGGTCTCCATCTTCTTCTACCTCCTTGCACTGTGCCTTGCAGGATGGTCTTTGCAAGACCTGACGATCTGGTGACGTGGCCATACCATCGGAGTTTACGTTTTTTCACCACTTTGAGCAGGTCATCGTGTTGTCCAATGGCTTGTGTGATGGTCTGTCGGACTTCGTCGTTGGTGATGTGCTGGTTATAGGAAATGCCCAGAAGTCTTCTGTAGCACCTCATCTCCATCCTTTGTATTCTACGTTGCATATCTGCTGTGAGGGTCCATGTTTCGCACGTGTATAGGAAGATGGAGATGACAAGGGAGCGCAGCAGCCTTACCTTGGAATGTAGACTTGTGGTCCTGTCTTTCCAAATGGGCTTCAACCTCGCCAGGGCAGCAGTTGTTTGTGCGATCCTGGAGAGAACTTCCTGTCGGGACCCATTGTCTGATACAATGGCTCCTAAATATTTGAAGCTATGCACTATGTTGAGGGATTGGCCTTGGACTTTGATGTCCGTGTTGATGCCATTGGTGTTGTTGGTCATCATTTTGGTCTTCTCTGCACTTATTTCCATTCCATAGGCTCTGGAGGTGGTGTCAAGCCTCTGTACCAGCTGTTTAAGTTCTTGTTCCTCTCCAGCCAATCCATCAATGTCATCCGCAAAACGGAGGTTGGAGTTTGCTCTTCCCCCTATGCTGACTGTGCCTTTGTATTATTATTATTATTATTATTATTATTATTATTATTATTATTATTATTATTATTATTATTATTATTATTATTATTATTATTATTATTATAATTATTATTATTATTATTATTATTATTATTATTATTATTATTATTGTTATTATTATTACATGAGATATAGAATTAGAAGATGATGAGATTTTGAAACACTCACTCAGGGACGGAAAAAGAGAGTAGATGGTCATTGTGGCGGATACTGGTAGCTAAGAACAGATTTTTGGAATGGACAAAGCTGTGGCTGGGAGGGTGAAGTGTGTGCGTATGTTGTGCGTGTGTAGGGGTGTGTACGTGTGTAGGGGTGTGTACGTGTGTGTGAGGGAATTGAAGTCGGCCTACCAGAGGTGGGTGCGCCAGCAAGAGCAGATAGATACCACTAGAAAAAGCTAAAGATCAAAGGCCAGTGGCCAGCCCAATTGTTTGTGGTACTCCGTTAGCCCGTAGGGGATGATCACAGACAGATGAGGCAAATGGAGGGTTGTTGAGAGTGTAGTGCCAAGTCTGTGCGTCCACGTTTGGAGGAGCTGTCGACCCTATATGGCACTGTCATAAGCGTCTTTCTGCATCTGAGAGAGAGACAGATTGGGACTAATGAATTGTTGTTAGTTCACAAATCCGAGCCTTTCCGACTTGAGGTGTAGTTTCCTGTTGCATGTGTCACTTTGTGTCTGCCTCTATGAATGAATGAATGAATGAATATTTATTAAGCACATGAAATACTTCCACACAAAAAAGCACTGGGCTGGGAAAAAAAGAACAAGCAGGCCAGTCAACCAAATACGGAACACTTGTCACTCACTAATATGACATAGGCGTCTCTATGTCACAGTCTATGCCAGGGAGCATTGTAACTGTCTCCATGTCCAAGGGGGTCAGAGACAGATGTAGCGAATAAAGATGTTTTGAGTGTAGTGACAAATCTGTGTGTCGCCATCTTGGTGAGCTGTCACTTCTATATGTCACCATGTCTTCTCTTTATGTCTGCCACGACCATACATAATTAGGGGCCTAGCCTCATCTGAAGTTTTCATAAGTTTCACGATCCCTGTTTATATCAAGACAGATGTTGCGAATGGTGGGCTGTTATGCGTGCTGACAAGCCTGCTTCGTCACTACCTCTATTTGACATTGTCCTAAGCATGTGAGTGTGTGTGTGTGTGCGTGTGTGTGTGTCCCATAGAAACAGTGCCCTATACAAATTGGACACATCGAATAAATAGCATATTAACATGACTCTACAAGCAACTAACATCGTTTGCCTATGGATGCTGAACAGAGAACGGAGATAGACGGGAAAAAGAAAATTAGTGTTGGAATGATTAGTTACTTTTTTGCCATTACTTTTATGGCTGATTGCGAGAGAGACAAAGGGACTCGGACTCACTCATACTCAGCCATTTTATTCACAACAAGGATACAGATTTTAGCCGAAAGTATAATCTTACAATCGTTTCTTGTACGAGTTACATTGACATTCTCCGATATTCAGTCATACGTGCCAACGACAAAACAAATAACTTTCATCACTATCGTGCAGCATGCAAAAAAAGATATAGGACGGATATATAGGGGGGGGGAGAGAGAGAGAGAGAGAGAGAGAGAGAGAGAGAGAGAGAGAGAGAGAAAGAGAGAGAGAGAGGAGAGAGAGAGAGAGAGAGAGAGTGTGTGTTCTAACATTTAAACCTAAAGTTTAAAAACTTTGAAATTTCTTTTCTAATTAGGGATTAAAATGTTAGATTAATTATAAAGTATAACCTTTCAATCTGTCCCTTAGGAAAATAACATACTACATAACTAACTGAATTCATACCACACACACACACATGCACACACACACACACATGCACACACACACACAAGCACAGAATATGATATTATGATGAACCTAAATATAAACTAACTTCTATTATGTTACAAAGGTATGAAGTAGTTAACTCACACCATCATCATCTTCTTCGATATCTTTACACAATATTGACATTGACATCCCTCACTCACTCCTCATTCATCCCTTATTATTAAAGACTGTGTTACCTGCACAATATCAGAGAGAGAGAGACTCCTTTAAAAAAACAAAACTTTTGACAGTGATTTTTTAGGTCTCCGGCCCATACAGGGGTTACATTGAGGAGAAAATAAACACAAAACACACATACACACGCACGCATACGCATACATATTTTGAGAGAGAGAAAAAGATAGAGAAACAAAAACAAAAAAAACTTTAAACGTGTCAAATCTTTTTTTTCTTGAAAATTAGTTTTATGGATAAAGATTTTGGACTAATTATTAAGTCTAATCGTTCAATCTGTCCCTTAACAAGTTAACTTAATAAAAAAAACTTTTAACATTAAAATACACACATACACATTACAAACACACACATAACTTACACACACACACAAACACACATCTTCGTCATTATCTCTAAACAATTTTAGACAACCACCCCGATCTCCATTCATAATCTTTATAATAATAATAATAATAATAATAATAATAATAATAATAATAATAATAATAATAATAATAATAATAATAATAACAACAACAATAACAAGTTTAAAAAAATAAGTAAATAAATAAATAAATAAATAAATAAATAATTGTGTTCTCATATACATTATTATACGTCATTTTTATACTTAATTTCGCAGATGCCTACATATTTTACATTTAAAAGAAAACAGTGTGTCGCAATGTTTACACTCCAGAGGGAGAGAGTTACACACACACACACACACACACACACTCACACACACACACAGGGAGAATACAGAGAGAGAATATATATTAAACTGTGATCATGTGCCTGTTGTAATTCCTTTTCAGGTCATAACTTGTTCTGTATTGTGTATCATTCATATTCTTCCTCAAAGATCAAAGTCGCTAAAAGTTCATTTACTATCTCAAAATTGGCTACAAAGATTCCGATAAAAATTTTGCTTGCAGTTACTTTAAATAGTGGACAACCGACCAATTTCCTTGTTCAGTTTTGGTTCTTTCGGATAAAACCGAGTCATGACAGCTCCACGGAAATGTAACACTGTTGACATTGCTTGATTTCGGCATGGTATGTGAGTTGTCCATAATATATTTTAATGACTTGCCATCTTATTTTCGGTTTAATATTGATTGCATGCAATACCATTGTTATTATTTCTTATGTGTAAAACGGTTGGCAGTAGTGGTCACGTCAATTCCTATTATATATATCATCTATAGCATCCGAAGGTTATAACATAATTTGGTTTAGTTTTTTTTTTTATGGTGTTATATGGTTTGTGCTACATTAGACCGTCTACAGAAATGGGAGGTAACTTGTGTTTTTGTTTTGTTTTTAGTTACCTAGAGTTATCCGGGCGGAAATTTCGTCTCAGACAACTATGAAAGCTAACCCGAGCTCAAAGCAGGTCTTCGGGAAGGGAGATGGTTGGCTGGCAGTACAAGGCCGAACTAGCTGAGCTAGCTAGAATTGCAACTGAAATCAACCTTTCGGTTGATCCGGAAGGTTTGATTTTAAGGACACAGCAGAAATTGTAGGCGGGAAGCTGTGTTCGTGTACAAAGTATGTCCGCTTGAACGTTAGACAACTCTGGCGCAATTCTGGCGAGCGTTGTGGCCAAGTGGGCTAAGGCGGGACTGACTTGCCTTGTTTACAGGCCAGAGACCAATGGCTCCTGACAGGTGTGGGATCGATCCAGCATCTGGGTGTTAGATTTCTCCGAATATTATTTACTTTCGACTCGGGCAACGTCTCGGGGGATCCGGTTTGCTCCCCCCCCCCTCCCCAGCAAAATTTTAAAACCACAACTAGTGTTAGGTAGGTTGGGTTTGGGCGCACCACAGGTTGCGACTACGCCTTCCCCAGGGGAGGCGGCCCAGAATTTCCCGATAGAAAGGACATGCTGGCAAGCCGGCCAAAGTTGTTTCCCCTCGTATTTTCGAGCAGGGTCTATTTTGATGTTTCAGGAGAGAGAATTATATCTAGGTTGCCAGTGGGCGCTTCGGGTGGGTTGAGTTAAATCCTGTATCGGCCAGCGCCTTGAGCAGCTCTTGAACTGAAAAAGCGATATATATATGTATTTGTTTCTAGGTCAACTGTCTTTTACGAACCGTTTGAGAATCTTTTCGAACCGTTTGTTGACGCCGGATAGTGTCCTCACTTGGTTTCATACAATTTAATGAATCCAACAAGGCAAATGGTTTTTTTTTTGGGACGGAAAAAGCGCATTTTTGTAGAGAAAAGGGTTAGGGCAAGGGCTAGGGATAGATCTACTACTAACCCTTACCCGAACCCTTGTAGCAAAATTCCGCTCTTTCCGTCACTTTTAAACAGTGCTTTAGCATGTTCCCATAATGAATCAATAAATCAATAATAAATCAGGATACGATGGGGACGACGAATCCTTTACCGCCTCGGCACAGAACAATCAGTATTGTCTTATCCACGATGCTATCAACACTGCTGTCCCAGCCCTTTAAGCCAAGCAACTTTATCAGTTGTGTTTTAACCTACGCAAACTTTTTGCCTTCCATTTGTCCGGAGAGCACCAAATCATTTAGAAAAGCAAAAAACCATAAGATAATGTAAATTTTGATGGAGAAAGCTTCATTATAACAGCGCTGGATTAATTATCAGTTTGCTTTAAATCTAACTTTTAAAGTACGTCTAAAGTCAAGAAAAAATAAATTGCGTCCCAAGCTCTGCTCCCTTTACCCCACCCCCCAAAAATACAATGAATAAAATTATCAAAACTGTAATTAAATTAAATATAAAAAATAATAAAATAAAATAAAACATCTACTTCACACTAAAAGATTACAATTTTATATATAAACTCATATACATTTTTTTTTTGGGGGGGGGGGGGGGGTAGTTTACTATTGGAGAAAACGGAATCTAACCTTCGTGTTCGAGCGTCCAAACGGTGGTCTGCTATAACAGTAAATTGCTTATACGTATAACTCCCTTACACTATAGAGAGTCACAGGTGCCCAAAAGTTTAAACGAGAGCAGTGCGTGGTGATCATGCGCCATTGAGGCGTTGTTGTGAAGTAACCAAGCGGGAGAGAGTATTGTGCGCGTTTGGTCCTGAGCAACGCGTAATAAACCATATCAAGGAGACCTTCATTAGATTGGCGCCATATAAAGTTATCTAAAAACCCAACATTTTGTGTGTGTGTGTGGAGCTGTTTGCTCGACTATCGGAGAGCTATTTAAAAAAAAAAGGGAATGAATAAACTATTCTATGATGATTATTATCTAGTGTAAATTTTGAGAGAGCATTTTTATTTAACCTCGACCTTGCTTTAATGTCATTGTTTGTTTTGAAATGCACGAGTAACAGTAGAAAGGGGATCAAACAACAGTTATATATATATAAAAAAAAAATAAATGGAAAAAATGTCAAAACGGAATTAAAAAAAACCAACTAAACTGATATCGAAAAACAACTATTATATAGAATACGAACGCTTGATCTAAAGGGGAAAACAATTTAAATGTTGGCTTTCCTAAGTGTTCATTTCACATTCCGATCAAGGATTCCGGACTCATTGTAATAATGTCTGTATTACGACATTGTATTAATTTTATATTATTTTTTTGTAATATACACCTTAGTGAGAGTCGGGAGAGAGAGAGAGAGAGAGAGAGAGAGAGAGGAAGAGGGAGGAAGGGATGGAGAGAGAAAGAGAGAGGGATGTACAAAGGTTGGGTGATTTCCATTAGTTCTAGGTAATGCGTTTCGAGTTAACAAGTACATTAATTTGAAGATTTTTTTTCCTCTCCACGTGTCTGCATCATTTTTGGTGAACACGGAGCACAAATCAGTGACACACTCATAGAAGGATTCTTGGTTATAAATGAAAGAAAATATACTTTGTACGGCTGAATTCTGGCAGTCAGAAAATGAGGCTAAAAAAATATGTATTTATTTATTTTATTTTATTGTATCGTTTTAATATTGTGCTTTTCCAGCTCAAGAGCTGCTCAAGGCGCTGGCCAATACAAGATCTAACTCAAGGCTTTATTTGCCTATAACGTTTTAACAGGAACTCGCCATTCGGCTGCACAAACATAGTGACTGTAGGATGTACAATACCTTTGAAAACATTACATTACATTACATTATTATTGCTTTAGGTCCAGCGGACTCTTCCGAGCCAAATCAGGACCAGACAACCCCCGATCCGCATAAAAGATCTGCTGAAACAACCCTAGTGGTAAAACTGAAAGCTCTCCACCAGCCAGTCACTTTACAATAAAGACATCCCACGCAGGGGACGGCTGAGGCTTCACCCCAACTTATCGAACCCCCGTTTACAAAAACAAAATAGAATACAAACATCATTATAAATTATCAACAAAACACATACATATAAAATGCCTACATTGCGAAATAATAACATTATAATAAGCCCTAGTGACCACCTGGCAGAAAGCGTCCAGTATTCCCAAGCTGATCCAACAGACCTCATAGACAAACAAGGAGTCTTGTCCCGGAAGAGTTTTCAAGAAAAAAGGTAGGAGACTGGTCTAGCGAAGAAGACGATAGTATAGCAGATTGATAGAAAAGAGAGGAATGAGAAAGAGCAAATGAGAAATGCAGCGACAGTGGGAATTTAAAGCACTAAATTTCCAGAAAGTGGGGATACTATTTATACTGAAACCCCCGGCA
>CM072521.1:40577849-40637849 GCA_036898135.1 Oncomelania hupensis | reverse complement strand
TGAAAATTAAACATGATCGGGCGAAGATTTGTATAATTTTTTTCCAAAGATAATTATAATTATCCCTTGATAATTGTAATTGTTATAATATATTTGAAATTATCTCATGATATTTGTAATTATCAGGTTTTGGCGCTAGTAAGCCGTTATACATAGGGACAATTGCACTCGTGTGACTTGTGCGCGGTAATTGTCGATTCATTCCCGATGCTTTAACTTCATGTAACTCGAATTCTTATCCACGAAACCCGTTAAGGCAAGGGTCGTTGTTATAAAGTGTTCCAATTTTATTCAGCACAAAATATCAACAATTGCATACGAAATTTTTTTCCCAAAGCATCACCTCTTTGACAAGCAGATAGCGCGCTATTTATATAATTTATCAACAAACTAGAACAATTCAAAACGTTCTAGAATGACGCACTCGATAACCAATCGAAATAGAACTCGTCACCGGAGTTACGTACTGTCCTTTCCCTCCTATAACATTCTACAGACCTCGAGAATATAATCATCCGCCACTAAATAGCTATCAAATCTTCGATCGATAAGCAAACATTTTATAAGACCTCTCCAGCGAACTGGCATCAAAGAGAACTAAACACTATAATTGCAGGCATTGTGCCTGTAAACCAGGGAGCGTCTTAGTCGTAACTGTAACCGAACATATCTTAAAAAAGAGAAATGCATAACTGAAGTATTGTGAACGTCATAAGCACTGCTTTGAACTGGCAAGTGCTGAACACAAGAAGAATTCATTTCACTTCAAATATAAATGACTATTATTTCATATTTATTATAATTGCAAAACCTACCCACGCTCTATGACTCCAAGTGCCTCAATCAACTGGCAGACATTTTGAACTAAGGGACGATCTGAATCTCAAATCAACAATCGAAGTTCATATTCCTCGAGCTAAGTTATTGTAAATGTTTTTTAAATGTATGTTTTATTTTTAACTTAACCATGCACCCCCATACCTCATGTCTCCCTCACTATTCCCCCAACCACACCTCCAACGGCCCGACAGGCCGAGGGATTAGATAGATTACCAGTTCATGCAAGTAAAATTGACAGTTCTACATTGGAGCGATGAACAAGCCAAAGGAAAGACCTTCTCCATCCCAAAAATTCTAGTATAGTTTTGTCCAGCTGTTGAAAGGCGTATTCTCACGTCAGGCATACCAGCCCAGGTCATGACAAATCGTCAAGGGACTCTTTTTGCAGGTCTTATAGTGTAAACGTTTGAAGAACGTAATGGATACAAATGGTTTTGTCATGCTGCGATGTTCAATGTAGCGTGGAACGGGCCTATGCAAAGGATCCAAGTCTTTGGTTACACCGAGTGAATGAATGAATGAACATTGAGGTTTAACGTCTACACCCACCATTGGCGATATGGCAGACGGGGATAACCATCTCAGGGAAAGAGGGGTAAGGACCTGAATCAACACTGAACCACCAAAGCAATCATACTGCGAAAATGGACAGTGAAAATATCGCCCACCACGGGATTCGAACCTGGGTCATCGGTGTGCTAGGCGAACGCTCTACCACTTGAGCTACGGCGGTGGGACAGGTGGTTACACCATGTATGTATATCAGTTTATAGTCCCCTCTCTTCCCGATAAGGATTTAGACTAAGTGAAAACCGAGGTTTTATAGTGTTAGGTTTACACTGCGAAGCTGAGACTTGCCAAAGGATAGTAGAGACACGAACGTAAGCATTGGCGAAGGTGTCAGATAAGCACTGTGTGTAAGGTTCCGCCAAAGCCTAGCCTATCCTATCCTATCCTTTCCTATCCCATAACACGGAGGTCGTAGGGGCACCACAGATGATCGTTTAGCCAGCGTACTCCATCTTTCCCTGTCCTCAGCAACCCTGATTGTTTCGCTCAGTGTCAAACCAGTCCATTCTCGAATGTTGTCCTCCCACATCTTTTTCGGTCTCCCTCTTCTTCTACCTCCTTACACCGTGCCTTGCAGGATGGTCTTTGCAAGACCTGATGATCTGGTAACGTGGCCATACCATCGGAGTTTCCGTTTTTTCACCACTGTGAGCAGGTCATCGTGTTGTCCAATGACTTGTGTAATGGTCTGTCGGACTTCGTCGTTGGTGATGCCAAAGCAAAGGTTAAAAATCCAGGTAACGGCACGGCATTTGTTAAAATCCAGGTCTTATACTTGCGAGACGATGAGAGCCTAGTCGAACCGCAGCTAAGCTCCGGGTATTAGTTTAAACGCAACAACGAAGTCCGACAGACCACCATACAAGCCCTTGGACAACATGATGACAGTCATGCTCACAGTGGTGAAGAAACGGAAACTTCGAAGGTATGGCCACGTCACCAGATCATCAGGCTTTTCAAAGACCATCCTGCAAGGCACGGTGCAAGGAGGCAGAAGAAGAGGGAGACAGAAAAAGAGGTGGGAGGACAACATTCGAGAATGTTTGACACTGAACAAAGCCATGAGGGTTGCTGAGAACAGAGAAAGATGGGGTACGCTGGTTAAACGATCATCTGTCGTGCACCAGCGACCTTTGAGTTACGGGATAGTATAGGATAATTTTATTATTATTAACGAGACAAGCTAACAAAACACTGAGAACATAATGTCACAATAAAGCAAAGCTTAAATAAGTGCTACGCTTCGACAAATTATTACAATTAAAAAAAAAATCTCTGACGAACAGAAACAAGTGCAAAATAAAAAAGAAAAGTATATTAATTAATCTTCTAAAGAAGATTACTTACGACTACAGTATATCCTATCCTATCATATCATATCTCGTAACTCGGAGGTCGGAGGGGCACCACAGATGATTGTTTAACCAGCGTACTCCATCTTTCTCTGTCCTCAGCAACCCTGATGGTTTCGCTCAGTGTCAAACCAGTCCATTCTCGAATGTTGTCCTCCCACCTCTTTTTCTGTCTCCCTCTTCTTCTACCTCTTTGCACTGTGTAAGTGACAAGAAATAAAATAAAATCTAGGAGAAAGAAGAGTCATAAATGAATGAACTAAGCGGATAACGAGACACGGATTCCGGTTATTGGTAATAAATTAGCAATCAACGGAGAAATTACAAAGCGTGTAATACTAGTCATGTGAATTGTGTTGTATGGTTGTTGCGTGTGTGTGTTGTGTGTTTGTTGTATGAGTGCGCTGTGTGTATTGTGTGTGTGTGCGTTTGTGTGTGCGTTGTGTGTGTATGTGTGTGTGCTGGAGATTGTGTGGGTGTGTGCATGACTGTGTGTGTGCGTGTGGGTGTGTGTGTGCGTGTGGGTGTGGGTGTGTGTGTGTGTATGTGTGTATGATAATAAAACCAACAACAACACCTGGGAAAAGTAGGCTTTAAAATTTTTGGTTTATTACACTAAAACCTTCATCAGTAAGACCCAAGGACTGTACAAAACAAAACAGTCTAAGCATATATAATTATAGTAAAGAAAGTGAATCGAGTTCATTAAAAAGAATAGTGTACCATTTAGAAATTTATATCAATTATAAAGAATAATTATATTTAAAAGCTTCCTCTGAACCGTATTCACCAACATCACCAAAACATAGTGTTCAGTAGGGAGAGAGGGGGGGGGGGGGTGGAGGGGAAAGTAATATAACCACATATACCAACTCCCTTACAATCGCATCATCGGTTCAGCCATAAAGAGTCATCTCCCCCTCTCTCCCTCCACCCGCGTGTGTGTGTGTGAGTGCGACGGTGTGTGTGTCTTTGCATATGTGTAATGTTTAGAACCATTTAGGCAATACCGTACAGAGGTCACCTACGCCAGTTAAATCCAGAATGTTCCTTCTACCCCTCACCCTCCCCCCCCCTCCCACCTCCCAAATTTTACGGCAGCATCGCCATCCAAGCTGAAAAAGGATTAGAACAGGAAAAACCAACTAACGTGGTTGTCCAAAACCAATACCACACACCCCTTCGCAAAATAGTGTTCTTTAAAAACTCCGATGTTACATTTCTTTTCCTCAGTTGGTTTGTTTTATTTTTAACTCCTGAGATTGTAACCCAAAAATTTTGACTGTTCAGTTCAGTTTCTTTGAAGATCGCGTAGGAATTTGCCTTTGGTTTAAAAAAAAATATATTCACGAGACAAGCAAACACTTAAATCGGGGCTTTCTGCTTTTCTGCTGACCTAATATAATTGAACGAAAGGAAGCATTTTTTTAAAAGCCGAATACATATAACCCTATTACAGTGGAACCTCTCACAACGACCCCCCTCTATAACGACTCCCCCGCTACAACGACCCTTTTTATTTTAACCGATGTATTTCCTTATATTGCTGTCATCAGTATAGCGACTCCCTCGCTATAACGTCTAACGACCGATCTTTGCAGACCGTATAGCGACTTTCTCGGAATGACTGCACAATAAAAACTTGTCTACGATCTTGTTCAGCACAGTCAGACAGGTACCTATATGTGACACGCCAGCCGATAAAGTAATCTTCTATAAGTTTGACGTCATCTTGTAACGTCACATTCTAGATTCTACTCGTTTGGGGTTTGCATTTCACTTTATTCACATCACGAGCGCGTCACTGAGAAGAAGCAAAGAAAGCGTGATGGGATGATGGAGTCTACAAAGAAAAGAAAATTTTTATCTCTGGAAGATCGAGTTAATGTTGTAAACAGACACAAAAAAGGAGAGACTGCCATTGCGATCGCAAAGAGTCTTAAAGTTGGAAAAACACAAATTCAAGGAATTATCCGAGACAAAGATGACATTCTTAAAAGGTGGGAAAGTGGTGATAATGCCGATCGTACGCGATCAAAACGGAGGAAGACAACATACTCGGAAGTAAATGAGAAAGTTTGGGATTGGTTTCTGGATGCTAGAAGAAAGAATATTCCGATCACTGGCAAATTGATTCAAGAAAAGGCCATTATGCTCTCTGTAAAGACCCCTCTCTATAAAGACCCCTCTCTATAAAGACCGATTTTTGTCAACATTTTCAAGGTCGTTGTAGAGAGGTTCCACTGTATAATAAAGTAGGCTTGTATAGCGCAGTATCCCCACTCAGGGCTGGGCTTCCCGCTCTTAACATAGGATATATATTAGATAAGATAGTACACCGATCAGAACAGAAATATGAACAATAAAAACAAAGTATCACACCAACCGAACTCGCAAAAGCATACAAGGGAACATCATATACAATACACTTCACATGCATAATAGAAAGTATTAATTTTAAAATACAAATGGCATATTAGATAATAATAAGATAATAAAATCTGAGAATTCGCCATACAAATTTAAAAATGTAACAAAATATTTGTTACATCTAACAATAATTCATTAATACAATGATCGATTTAAAAAAAAAGAAGACAAGACCCGCCTCACACCTGTTGCAGAAATAAAATATTATCAGTAAAATAATGTAGAAACTACGGCAAAATAATTATGTAAAAATAATTAGATACAAAAACAGCCCCCCCCCTCCCTCCTCCCTCAGATATAAATGTACAGACTATTTACATGTCAAGCCATGGACGGCACACAGCCGGCATCCGTCATCAGTCGGAGGGTCGTCTTCTACTGTGTGTGTACGTGTGTGCATTATGCAGCCATGCAAGCTGGTGTACTCTGATCGGGCATTCAAACCGATGGCCGGAAATGTCACCCGTCCGCCAATCACCTAATCAAACACAGGCTGACCAGAGCACGCGTCAGTATTTCCTTATGTTCACTCTAACCTCCCTCCGCTCCATGATATCCTCAATCCTTACTACTCTTTCCTTCGACTTCCTCTATATATCTCCCGCATTCTCCCGTCCAACCATCACTCTTCTCCCTCTCTCCCCCTCTCTTTTTATCTCCTCTCTCTCTCTCTTTCTCTCTCTCTCTCTCTCTCTCTCTCTCTCTCTCTCTCTCTCTCTCTCTCTCTCTCTCTCTCTCTCTCTCTCTCTCTCTCTCTCTCTCTCTCTCTCTCTCTGTGTTCTCTGTGCCTCTAATGTAATTTGTATTTGGTATAGTCGTTTTTTCTTTGAGTGATATTAGACAAATCCACTCAGCTTTGGAATATTGGGCGCTTTCACTAGGGCTTCCTATGATATTATTATTTGGCAATGTAGGCATTTTATATGTACGTGTTTTGTTAGTGTTGTATAATGATGTTTGTATTCTATTGTTTTTTTGTAAACGGGGGTTCGATAAATTAGAGTATAGCCTCAGCGTCCCCTGCGTGGGATGCCTTTATTGTAAAGTGACCGGCTGGTGGAGTGCCTTCATTGTTACCACTAAGGTTGTTTCGGCAGATCTTTTAGGCGGATCAGTGGTGAGTCCTCTTTTAGCCAAGCCGTGGTCTTGGCTTTGTGGTCCTGATTCGGCCCTTTGCCGACCGCTGGACCCTGTAAGCGATGAATAACTAACTAATTAGACACATACACGGCTACCTGCGTCTTCATTGTTGACGTGTGTGATTCGGTAGTAGTGGTTTCACTAGTTTTGTTATATACTTGTGTATGGAATAAACGCTAGAGACTTACACAATGTGGGCACAATATTAGCCTACGTTTTCTTTGTTAATTTGTCTTTATCCCAGGGTTAATTTTTATTATTATTATTATTATTGACTAATTTAATTAGGTCTCGAAGACCCTAGTCAATTTAACAAAATACTTGTGTGTATTTGTGTTAGTATTTATATATGTACATAAATGGTTATTGAAATTTTCATTTTGTACTGTACATATTGCAAGTGTTTGTTGTTGTTTTTTTAAACACTGTATAATGTATTTTACTGCCTAAATAGCCACTATGGCTTGACAGTTTTTGTTGTTGTTAATAAATCAACATCATCATCGGTAGTAGTTGGATGGCCTGATCTAAAGAAGAGTTGGAAAAGAGGGGATGGAATTTGGGGACAGGTAGGGTAGATGGAAAGGAGCTAATAGAATGGAGTGATGGTGCGGGAAGGGGAGGGGGGAATCAGGAACTGATGAGTGAAGGGAGGAAAAGGGAGGGAGGGAGGCAGGGGTCGGTGAAGGAGGGGTAACTGATCCCCCCCCCCCCATTGCCACAGAGACAACATAAGCCAGCCAGTCAACAGCAGCAGCCGTAATGGAAGGTTTTACCAAAAACTACCAAGGACTTTCGACACAGTCCCGTCATTGGCATTCCGCATAACCGGAAGCACGCGTAACGGTCATGCGCGGCGAATCGAAGGTGGCCGAAAAGCCACGTGCCCTCTCCCAGGCTCCGACAGGAAATGTGCACTTGCGCATGCGACAATGGGAGCTAATAAAATATTAGCACGTGCATCGTGCCACCCAGCGGGAGCACAATCAACAGTTATTGGAATTTTACAGCGAGTCGAACGACTAGTGGTCGTCGATCTTGCTGTAGCGGGGCTTGCCTGTTTATGCCAGTTTGATGCGCAATTTTGACAGGCAAATAGTACAAATATGGCCCGCTTGCAATAAGCGTGAGTGTGCGAGTGAGCTAATGAGTTGACAAAGTAGCAAACATGAAATAAAATAAAACAAATATAACATGAGGTAAAACGAAATAAAATAAAATAAAATAAATGTTAGATTACATGAACTCAATTAAAGCTCAAATAAAAACATAAATAAAACTCAATTAAAACAAAATGAAATATAAAATACAGTATCACTCAAACGAAATAAACTTTACTAAACCCTTGCGACAATCAATCAACCCGTCATTATCATTCATTCATTTAGTAATATACAGACGCCTTAAAACCAACAAACAAAAAAACCACACCTAAAACAACAACAACAATCAACAAGACCAATAACAACAACAATCAACAACAAACAATTACAAAACTGCGAAGGGATAAACTATCAGTACGATTGAGACACAGGCGCAGCGCTTGTTTTGGGGATGTAAAAAAAATAGCATAGTCTAAGCACTAGTGTTTGAATTATACTTGTAAATTTCTGCGCCTGTGGATTTAAACATGTCAAGGCTATTTTATCGGTTGAACAATCTGTTAATCCCACCTAGCCAAAAGGTAAATAATTGACTCCGAGCTGCAGCCAGTACTTTTCCACAGGTAGCGCGCGCTATTGATGGTAGCGATTTTTTTTAAACAAATAACCTTGGATGCCTTCTTCCCTCGTTCAAGGATCGGTTGCTAGTAATAGACACACACAAAACACGGAATTGATTGATAAAAAACAACAACAACAACAACAACGACAACAACTTCCGAACTATGCTTTGTTGTAAGATTGTTTTTCTTTCCAGTGTGGCGACACTCACTATGAATGTTAAAACAGTCTGAAGAGGGGGTTGTGGTCATTTGTTGTAACCAAACACTTGTAAAGCACATAGCGATGTTAGTTTGGCCATATCTGCCTGGCCACTTACTTTTAAAAGCCCGAACAACATCAGCTTTCGACAGACATATGATTGATGTAGCTAATGAAATTGAACACGGTTTTAACCCGAACGTTTTAAACACAGCGTTCACATTTTGCAAACACGCATACACTCACACTTACACACCTACACACACACACATACATACACACACAGCCGGGGGTACACAGTATTATCATGACTTTCATGAAACGCCACGTACGTTGTGCTGACAATGGGTCATATTTCGTCCCCATTTTTAAGTACTTTTACGTGTTCGAACCCCAATCCTAACCTTAACCCAGCCCTATCCCTAACGGATCATTGTTCTGACGTCAAAACAAGTAGGTATGTCAAAACAAGTTATGTAGATGCTCACTGACTTGTCCAGATAACACCATGTAGGTATGAGTGGGTGTGTGTGGGTGTGTGTGGGTGTGTGTGTGTATGTGTGTGGGTGTGTGTGTGTGTGAGTGTATATATATCAAAATGTTATTTTCTAAGCAACCCCTCCAAATCCTTCACCCCCACCCCCACCCCCCAAAAAAAAAGAAAAAAAAAGAAATTAAATCTTACAACGACAAAGCACAGTGTTGAGTTTGCTAGTACTTTTCTCAAAACACTCAAAAGGCTCATTTTGTTGCTCGAAATCTTTTAATCCTTTGTGGGTAAGGTTTAGCTCCGCTTAGCCTAATGATAATCAGCTTACATCTCACACAATGATGTGTTTATTCGTGATGGAAAATTAATTGTCAAGCAAATGAGGTCCCTATTAGAAGACGGGGAGGAAATCGATGTTTGTTGTTGTTGGTTGTTGAAATCTGCTGCATGCAGCTAAACACAATGGTGAAGAAACGGAAGTTCCGATGGTATGGCCACGTCAGCGGAGCATCCGGCCTTGCAAAGACCATTCTGCAAGGCACAGTGTAAGGAGGCAGAAGAAGAGGGAAACAGAAAAAAAGGTGGGAGGACAACCTTCGCGAATGGACTGGCTTGACACTGAGCGAAGCCATAAGGGTTGCTGAGGACAAATAAAAGATGGAGTACGCTGGTTAAACGATCATCTGTGGTGCCCCGACGACCTTCGATTTACGGGATAGGATAGGATAGGCATGCATCTAATACCATCATTGAAGAGATGGATGTAAACCGGAGTACCCGGAGAAAACCCTCTGCGACCTGAATAATCTTCTAAATTTGTCACATAAGTAATGGGCTCATCGCGGGAATCGAACCCGTGACCTCCGGCATAGGAAATCGGCCTAAAACAACTGCGCCGCCAGTTTTAATCTTACATTTATGCTATAGTCCCACCGCCGTAGCTCAAGTGGTAGAGCGTTCGACTGGCACACTGATGACCCAGGTTCGAATCCCGTGTTGAGCGAAATCAGTGGCCATTTGTCACTATTTCAGCAGTATAATCGCCTGTGGTGCTGGTGGTTCAGTGTTATTTAGGCTCTTGTTCCCTGGGATGATGATCCCAGTGCGCCATTTCGCCAATGGTGGGTGTAGACGTTAAACCTCAATGCGCTTTCATTTTGCTAGCTGCCATTGCTCGCGGTGTGTTTGTCACCCGTTTTTGTAATGAGCTGATGCTGCCACTGTAATTGCGCACATTGAGATAAGTAGGATTGTATTGTATTGTATTGTATTGTATTGTATTGTATTGTATTGTATTGTATTGTATTGTATTGTATTGTATTTTCTATGATATGTAGCCGGGCTGAATATTTGACTCCCGCATCTTGGCCACAATTTTGAGAACACCGCCCAACTCGAACTGTATTTTCAATTGTACCATTGTTGCTTTGAAAGGCGGGGAAGCATGTCGCTGCCACTAACCTGCATAAAATCTGGGCGAAAATGTGCCGCTCAACGAGAAGAAGAAGAAGAAGAAGAAGAAGAAGAAGAAGAAGAAGAAGAAGAAGAAGAAGAAGAAGAAGAAGAGAGAAAGAGAAAGAAGAAGAAGAAGAAGAAGAAGAAGAAGAAGAAGAAGAAGAAGAAGAAGAAGAAGAAGAAGAAGAAGAAGAAGAAGAAGATAGAAAGAGAAAGAAGAAGAAGAAGAAGAAGAAGAAGAAGAAGAAGAAGAAGAAGAAGAAGAAGAAGAAAAAGAAGAAGAAAGAAAGAAAGAAAGAAAGAAAGAAAGAAAGAAAGAAAGAAAGAAAAAGAAGAAGAAAGAACAAGAAAAACAAGAAGAAGAAGAAAAAGAAGAAGAAGGATAAGAAGAAGAAGAAGAAGAAGAAGAAGAAGAAGAAGAAGAAGAAGAAGAAGAAGAAGAAAGAAAGAAAGAAAGAAAGAAAGAAAGGAAAAGAAGAAGAAAGAACAAGAAAAAAGAAGAAGAAGAAGAAGAAGAGGAAGAAGAAGAAAGAAAAGAAAATAGAAAGAACAAGAAGGAGGAGGAGGAGGAGAAGAAGAAGAAGAAGAAGAAGAAGAAGAAGAAGAAGAAGAAGAAGAAGAAGAAGAAGAAGATGATGATGATGATGTTGATGATGATGATAATGATGATGATGATGATGATGATGATGATGATGATGATGATGATGATGATGATGATGATGATGATGATGATGATGATGATGATGACAAAATAAGAATTTTTATTTAACTGAAACGTGGTACGTTGAAGAAACCTTTTTGCGCCTGTGGCAAATAATAAAACAGTAAAACTATAAAAACAATTGTATCCATTTATTCGCATTTTACAAATGACACGTCACAAAAATGCCGTCACAAAACAAAAATAGATTGTCAGCAAAAACACACACACATATCAACATACACACACAAACACACACGCACACAAGAACAGGAAAGTGAAGAAGAAGAAGAAGAAGAAGAAGAAGAAGAAGAAGAAGAAGAAGAAGAAGAAGAAGAAGAAGAAGAAGAGCTTCGAGGAATGAGAGGGGACAGGGAGTGAGAATGAAAGAAAAAAAAGAACTAAACAAAGAAACAAGTCCAAGTACAGCACTATCATTTCCAATCTCCCCTACACACACAACAGTTCATCTCTTAACTAATGGAAGGAAATTATCCCTGATTATGCGTAATTTAAACAGACTCGCCAATTGAAAGGAAATTAAAGCCGAGACAAGTCCGATAATTCGAGTGTAATCAATTAATTCAAACTGTCAATCGTAGGGACACTCATTGTGATTGAGTGTGTGTGAAGGGAAGGATGGGAGTATGCGTGTGTTTGCGTGTGTGTGTGTGGGCATGTAGAAACGACGTTACCCTGACACACACATGAAACTCCACATGGTTTCTTTTGACTTTTTTGGAAGGCCGCCCTATTTTGACGTCAAAATAGTTCTCCGTTGAGTTAGAGCTGTTTTATGATTAGGGTTAGGTTAAGGGTTAGGGTTAGGGTTAAGGGTTAGGTTAGGGTTAGGGTTAGGGTTAGGGTTAGGAATAGCATCAAAACTTGGAAAATGTCAAAATAATGTCAAAGAATTGGAAAGTGTGCCAAAATAATCCCTGTTATTTTCACACAACAGTCATCAGAACGTCGTTTTTACAAAAATATGTGTGTGTGTGTGTGTGTGTGTGTGTGTGTGTGGGTGCGTGTGTGCGTGTGTGTAGGTATGTGTGCGCGTGTGTGTGAGTGTGTGTGTGGGTGTGTGGATAGGTACATAGTGAGGTTGTTATCTATTTAAAAAGATCATGCATTGCACAATGTACATTTTAAAAAAATGCTAAAAAAAATTTATTTACATTTTTTTAACGAAACGATTGATTGCTATATTTCATCTTGCTATAGGATATACTGATCATCACTTTGTTATTTAATATTGCTGGCCATTCTCCCCTTTTTTTAACCGATTTCTTTTTTTTTCTTTACAAATGTCATCACGAGTCATCAGTCTATGTTTTCAGTTTGCTTCTGGTTAAGATAAAGCGGAGTCATAAACAGCACCATCAAGAAAATTAACATGTTTGAAAATGCTCTTTTTCCCGACTATATGTGAGTGTGTGTCTTCAAATACATGTGGATGTCTTGTATATTATGATTTTATTTGATTGTATTTATTTTATTTGTTGTTTTTTTTTTCGTTTTGTTCTTGATTGGAATTTTATCGGCCTCGATTCAAATTATTTGCTTTTCTTCGAAGGCCACCGTGTTAATGGACATCTGTCGTAGGCGTTCCTGTTGCTGTTGTAACGCGGATATTATGACAAGTGTGTGTGTGTGTGTGTGTGTGTGTGGTTTTGTAAATGGTGGTGGTGATGCATGTGTGTGCGTGTAGTATTCTCTGCATTTCTCTTTTGGCTCTCTCTGTCTCTTTCTGTCTCTGTCTCTTTCTGTCTCTCTCTTTACCACTCTCTCTCACACACTCATACACTCACACTGTACCCATATTTTCTCTCTTAATTCCCACTGCTCTCTCCACCTTCGCTCTTTTAAGCCTTCTCTCTCACCCTTTCTCCCCCCCTCCTCCATCTCTCGTTCGTTCACTCCCCGCCCCATCTCTTTCTCTCTGCTATCTATTTTTTTCTCTTTCTCTCTTTCTCTCTCTGTTTCCCGCTCTCTCACCCTTCCTTCCTTCTTCTTCTCACCCCCCCACCTCCATCGCTCTCTCTTTCTCTGTCTCTCTCTTTCCCACAAAACCCTCTCTCTCTAGCTGATTTGTCACAGAGCTGTCGCCATTAGAAAACAATAACATCTCCAAATTCCACCATTTTCGCCTCGCCTCGCCTCACGCCTTCACAGTGGTCGCCCTTACTACAATAGTCCGTACGTCAACGTTACACGAAAGCCCCCCTCATCTGGGCTATGATTAAATCATAAGCAATGGAAGTGCCACATTATTCCAGGGAATTGTTTAGCCTCCCTACCGCGCTCATGCAGAAAAATAATTATTGTTAATCGCCAAACGCTTTTAGCCCTAGCTGTAAGATACGATTTCCTAGAAGAAAAAAAAAAAAGGGGGGGGGGGGGGGGGCCGGTAAAATCATAGGCGCTCGTATAAAGGTGTTTAGAGAAGTGACGTAGGTCAATAGTCTGCATACTTAGAATACAAGGTATTCTATTTAGCACAGAGAGAGAGAGAGAGAGAGAGAGAGAGAGGCGCTAATTACTAATTAGAGAGATTCGGGTGCCTCTGGGTGAAACCATGGATGGACAAAGTGGACGACGGAAGTGGATGACAATGATGCGGTTGTGGAGAGTGGAAGTATGTCTATGCATGTGATGGTTTGCTTATGTATGACAGACGGACACGAACGAGACAATAATTAGCTCCAGCTGATTCCCGACTGCCAAATTCCAAGTAATTCCAGATAATTAGTACCGCAATTCCAATTCAGGCACCTTTCTCCGCACAGCAAACTTACTAGAAAAGCAAAATATAACTCAAGCCATTTATCTAGTTCAAAGAGTTGCTGATGGTGCTCACGCCGTCCAAGATGTCGGCTAGTAGCATTTTGTCTTTAAATTAACAAAAAAGAACAAAACAAACAAAAACAATTCAATTCAATTGAAAAGAGAAGAGAATGAATGAATGAATGAATGAACACTGAAGTTTAATGTCCACCCACACCATTAGCGATACGGCAGACGGGGATAATCATCCCATGATAAATGGGGTATGGACCTTAATCAACACTGAACCACCAGAGCAATCATACTGTGAAGATGGGCAAGTGAATTAATGACCATTTATTATACTGCCCACCGCGGTATTCGAAACTAGGTCTTTCGTGTGCCAGGAGAACGCTCTACCATTGTGCCCACGGCGGAGGGAGGTGGGGGACGGGGGGGGGGGGAGGGCGAGGGAAGAGTGAAAGAAAGTACGTACGAAGGAAAGCAAAAATTTACAAAAAAAAAAAGAGAAATATACAGACAGAGTCAGAGAGACAGAGAAGGAAGTTAGATTTCAAACAAATATGGGGAACATCACCCAAAACGATTAGTTTTCTTTCATGACAGCTTGACAGACGGCTGCTTGACTCCGAAATTAATTTGTTTGAAATTTTGTTTATTTCATTTCTTGTTAGTTTTCTTATTTGCTTTGCCTTATGAGGGAACTCTCTTTATATTTATTATATTTTTTTAAATCACAGTGTACAGTGACGACGGTATATTGCAAGTCCGCTAATATTCAAATACCGCTTATATCCTAGTCTAGCTCTTGTAGCCTCACTTGTTCTTTGCCTACAGACATAATGGCTACAGTTGCCTTTGGGCAAACCCAGAACAAAAGTTCAATCGCCTCCAACATGTTCCGAACACAGAATTGTTACTAGTACGAACTAGAGTGACCTAATTACACCAGTGCTTGCACAGATCCATTGGCGTCCAGTCAAGCAGAGGATTGGGTTCAAAGTGCTGCAAATACGTTCTAAAGCGTGGGTCAAAGATTGTTCTGCTCCCAATTACCTTCAACAATTAATTTTCAATCCACAACCTGTCTTCGCTCATCATCTAAGTCAAAGTTGTGTACTCCATCAGCAAGCGACCACAACAAGAAGTGGCTTGGCTTTCTCAGTGTGGTCCAAAATCTGGAATTCCTTGCCACAATAAACCTGAGGAACAAGAAATGACTGAATACCTTCAAGAGGCACTCATAAATTCCCCTTCCTTTTGCTGTGTGCCAGTCCCTCTCCTTCCCTTCCCCATCACGCCTCCATTTTTTCATCTCTGTGTACCCTGAGCATGCTACTAGCATAGACAAAAGCTGCGCCTTAAAAGATCTAATGGTTATTTCATCATCGACCCTCCTTAATTGAAACTGACTGTGGTGAAACAAAACACAGAACGCCTGATTGTATTTGCCATTTAGACTCTCGAAGTTTGTATGCACAGCGAAATAATAAAATCGGCTATAGTGAACAAGAACGAGTTATAGTTAAATTCATCCTGAAGACTTATAACCTGCTTCAATATAAGAGAACCTCTCTGTAGTTTGTTGTTAATATATCACTTACGCGATTTCGCTTGACAACTGAGTTGAAGAAGAGAACATTTAAAGTAAAGTGTTTCATTTGTCTGCATTTTAAGTGAAGGATTTATAGAAACACACAAACACCCAAGTAGAGGTGAAAAAAAAATCCAAACTTCAGTTTTCGATTCCAGAAAGCTTGTAAGTCAAGGTAATCGAAAACAAAATTCGCTTTACCCCAAATCAACTGAGGTCTGCAAAGGTCAGTACAATGTTTCATTTGTTTGTAGCGAGCGGCCCTTAAAAGCACTTGTGTTCGCAACATGTTTCCTTTTTTTCTATATTAATTGTTCATCCCAGTAAAAATAGGTTTTAACGATGTTTTGTAGTTGTTGTTGTGATTGTAATTCAAATTTTAATTTATGTCCTAGATTTTTTCATTGGCTGAATAAATTGGAAATGAAAGTCCAAGTGGTATACAAGTCTGAAATGTTCGCCATTATTAAACATACGTGACCTCATAAAAGAATACTTTCTTTTCATGTATAATAATCTTTCTCTGTGGACGACGTCGGGATATGATCCTCCTTCTTCCATAGTGCCATCTAGGATGGTCTTAATGAGGCTGTTGTGACGTTTGTTCATCAAAGTGAATTTTTAAAAAGTATCAAATAATAATAATAATAATAATAATAATAATAATAATAATATTATTATTATTATTATTATTATTATTATTATTATTATTATTATTATTATTATTATTATTATTATTATTATTATTATTATTATTATTATTATCCTATCCTATCCTGTCCCGTAACCCGGAGGTCGTAGGGGCACCACAGATGATCGTTTAACCAGCATTTCGTTTACTCCATCTTTCTCTGTCCTCAGCAGCCCCGATGGCTTCGCTCAGTGTCAAACCAGTCCATTCTCGAATGTTGTCCTCCCACCTTTTTTTCGGTCTCCCTCTTCTTCTACTTCCTTGCATTGTGCCTTGCAGAATACACTTTGCAAGGCCTGATGATCTGGTGACGTGGCCATACCATCGGAGATTCCGTTTCTTCACCACTGTAAGCAGGTCATCGTGTTGTCCATTGGCTTGTGTGATGGTCTGTCGGACTTCGTCTTTGGTGATGTGTTGGGTATAGGAAATGCCCAGAAGTCTTCTGTAGCACCTCATCTCCATGCTTTGTATTCTTCGTTGGAGATCTGCTGTGAGGGTCCATGTTTCGCAAGCATATAGGAAGATGGTGATGACAAGGGAGCGCATCAATCTTACTTTGGAATGTAGACTGATGGTCCTGTCTTTCCAAATGGGCTTCAACCTTGTCAGTGCAGCAGTTTCAGACAATTATCATTATCATCATAATAATGATCATGATACAGGATGCTATCACGCGCTTGTTTTTCTTCAGTTGAACTCAAAGCGCGGCGGTCTGAAGAGATTGCTATTAAAGAAGGCGGAAGACAAATCTTTTTTGTTTTTGTTTTTGAAAATAAAATTAACCGCCTCCAATACCACTATTGAAAGAATGGAGGAAACCGGAGCATCCGGAGAAACCCCTCGATTTCCTGAAAATGTCTCGTACCTCAATCAGGTAAGTTGGTCCCATGCGGGGGTTTGAACTCGTTACCTTCGGCTTACGAAACCGGCACATAATCAACGGCGCTAGCTGGCCACCCCGCCCCATGTTTTCTTCGCCTATGGGTCTCTCACTTAACCAGCTGACCTGCGTGTGACTCGCAGATGATGTCCGCTGAGCTTCAGCTCACGTCACTCTACAAAACAGGGGTGGTGCATTAGGCTGGTTTAACTCCAAATCAAATGTCCACTTCTACAGCGCATTTGGAGACATGCGCGTGTCGCCGGAAGGCGTGTAAACGACACAATCGCCTGTTAAAACACGAAGAAAGAAAGTACGAAACAAACAAACACAACAACAACCTAACCAGTCACAACATCTTTGCCCTTTGAGAGAGTTTTATCGAAGGCCAGGTTTTAGGTTCTATATGCTTTCAAGCCGTTTAGCTTTATCCTTTATTCACAGAATACAACATTCAGAAATTATTTTTATTGATTAAGTGGCTACAGCAAACATTGCACATATGCTCCATTAGTGGTAAAACAATTGCGCACGCGAGCACACACAAACACACATACCAACACACACAACATACACACACACAAACACAAAATACACACATACACACAAATCACACACATACACAACACACAAAAACACACACACACAAGTATGTAAAACACCAAGACTGGGTTTTATTAAGAATGTAAGAATCGGAAAGTGATGTTTTGACGGAAAGAACGCAAACTTCTTCTAGAAATGTAAGAACCTAATCCAAAATTGGCTCTTTCCGTCTCAAAAGTTGACCTAGTTCGTCTCCTATAGGCGACGAAATAGGTCACACTTTCTTGCAAAATTTCCCGAAAATTGACTGGATTTTCTCCGTCCCGGATAGAGCACTCCCTTGTACTTAAAACACTCTCATGCACTACAACTGCACTCCCATGCACTAAAAGAGCACCCCTGTGTACTTAGAAAAAAGTGGGTGGCTGGAAAACACTGGGTGGCGGCTAATACACACACCCATTTCCTGCATAAAAAGCAAGGTTAGTCACCCATTTCAAGGCTTATACCTCCGCACTCTCACACACATACGTGTACAAGCCGATCATTCGGGAATATTACCAACACAGGGTACAATTAATTGGGGAATGGCCTTTTTCTCAGTGGTATTTACAAATCAAATGTTGTATTTGATAAAATTAAGTAGATTTATGAATGATGTACAGGATTGAGGGGGTAACTGCCCTTTACACTTGATATTGTTCGTAGCGCAGTTTACTATACAGGTGTGTACAATTTACACACTTGTCTACCCCATTTTTCGACTAATTAGGAAGATGCAATTTCTCGAAATTTACGATTGTGCTAAGCTGTTTTCGAGTGGAAAATATGTTTTTAAAATGGGGAAGAATTTTGCTTTCCAATTATTTTCAACTACCCCATTTGTTACAACGTTTATAGGAAAACCATCCCAATTGTGCGGTTATACAAGCACACACACACACACACACACACACACACACATACGCACACGCCAACAATATATTACCATACCTCCCTCACGTGCATCACATCATAATATATAAAATCCATGGCGTTTTATTAATTAGCTAGGAAAATAAATCAAGAATACCCCTTTTTCAAGGAAGCGGTTATATTCTTTCATAAACAATGAGTGTAAAGTTAAAGTAGGCATTTGAAATCTCATATCGAGAGACGCTATTTTATAAGCCTACTATATTTTAGGAGTAAATAATCCTACATTGCACTCAGTAACTGTCTGGCAGACATAGACACAAACACACACACACGCATACCCACACATACATACGCCTACTCACTCACACACACACACACACACACACACACGCACACACTCCCCATCCCAACCCACACCCACACACACACGCATCCCTCCTCCACGGGAAGCAAGGTGCATGCTATAAAACTTCATAACACATTTCAACGCGAGAAAGCAAAAACAGACTTGGCTTCCCCCAGAAAACAAGATGGCCGCTATTGATTCATGCAAAACGACAATTATTATCGTAACCTCCAGTTAACGTTGAATAACATCGTAATCACGTTTCCGGTTTAGTATAAAATGTGGAATAATATTCAAAGATAACAGTGAAGGAATCCCATTCACTTGTCCGCAAAAATGAACTTTCAAAAATCCTTTTTAGCGTTGTTGACGCTAAACAAAACACGACAATGGTAATTCTTCTTCTGTTGTTTGCTGCTGCTCCTCCTTCTCCTCCTTCTTTCATCCTTCTCGTTTATTTTTTCCCCTTCAACTCTTGTTTCATACCTTGCTCTGTAGTTTTTGTTGTTGTTTTTGTTGTTGTTTTTGTGTTGTTGTTGTTTTTGTTGTTGTTTTGCTGTTGTTTGTTGTTATTTTGTTGTTGCTTTGTTGTACTTCTTCTTCTTCTTCTTCTTCTTCTTCTTCTTCTTCTTCTTCTTCTTCTTCTTCTTCTTCTTGTACACTCCATCTTCCTCGCTCTTTCTTCTTCTTCTTCTTCTTCTTCTTCTTCTTCTTCTTCTTCTTCTTCTTCTTCTTCTTCTTCTTCTTCTTCTTCTTCTTCTTCTTCTCCTTCTTTTTCTTCTTCTTCTTCTTCTTCTTCTTCTTCTTCTTCTTCTTCTTCTTCTTCTTCTTCTTCTTCTTCTTGTACACTCCATCTTCCTCGCTCTTTCCCTTCCCCTTCCTTCACATTAATCCCATCTTCCTTTTACTCCATGTCGCCTTCATCTCCTCCGCGTCCTCCTCTTCCTCCTCCTCCTTTTCCTTCTTCTTCTTCTTCTTCTTCTTCTTCTTCTTCTTCTTCTTCTTCTTCTTCTTCTTCTTCTGCTAGCTCTCTCCTCAATCATTCAGGAATAGATTATTGCTAAATTGAAGAGTGCCAACGGGATGAGTTATGTCAAAAATGTTAACCGAGTCAGGTCAGAATTATACAGAACGAAAAAGGAACGACAAAAGAACTAAATAATGGCAAAAGTTTACGCGAGTGAGAAGCAATGAGCTACAATTAAAAGAAAGGGAAACAAAAAAAATAAATGAAAATAGAAAAAGAAAAGAAAAGGAAGAAAGAAAAAGAAAGTAAGAAAGGAAACGTTTAGAAGAGCAAAAGTACACTTTGACAAAATAAAAAGACGAAATAAAGAAAGAAAGAGAGAAGAAGAACAATGAGTGAATGAAGGTGTGCATGAATGAATGATAGGGAAACAAAGAAAGTCAGAAAGAATAGGAAACAAGACAGAGAGAACGAAAGAAAGAAAAGAATGCAAGGAAAAATAAGAAAGAAAGAAAGAAAGACAAGAATGGAAGAAAGAAGAAAAGAAAAGAAAGACAAAAAGAAAAAAAACACAGGTTTATTATCGATCAAAAGTTTCAAATCTGTCAGGTAATATCCAGGGAAATCTTCAAAACTGAGAAATGTTCTATGACGTAAGACAGTGCGTGTGTTCCGGTGACGAGTTTTATTTGGATTGGGTGTTATTGCGTCATTCTGGAACGTTCGAAGTTTCTCTGGATTGTTGAAAAGACTATAAGTACTGCACTGTATGCTTGGGAGAAGTGATCTTTGAAATGATTTTTGGAAAGTGATCTTATATGCAGCTGTTGGTGTTTGCTGAATAAAGTTCGAAAACTTTATAGGACGACTCCTGCCTTGTTGTTGAGTGAACACGCTGCTTTGATAAACGAATTCGAGTTACACATATTAAGATTCATGCTGCGGGGCTGAATCAACTACTGACAACACGTGTAACAATATAATAATAATGATAATAATAATAATAATAATAATAATAATAATAATAATAATAATAATAATAATAATAATAATAATAATAATAATAATAAATTGCATTTATACAACAAATTTTTTATTTGAATAACAACTCAATGCGCTTACACACATCGTTCGTACGCATCATCACAACATTCGCACTACAACATGTACAGCATCATTCAGAAAGTATTATTACTGTTCTTACTACTATTTACACAGAAACAAGCGGAACAAGTGCGTTTTTAAGCAACTCTTGAAGGAAACAAGGTCTGTACAATGTCTTAAACCGGCAGGCAGCGCATTCCAAACCTTGGGTGCTTGAACATTTAAAAGACCGCTCGCCAATTGTTTGAAGCCGACGCTTGGGCGCAACAAAAACAGAAGATCAAGGAGGTTTTGAGTGATCAGAATGAATTGATTACAGGTTAAAAAGAAAACGCTTTAGATGAGCTGCGGATTGAAAATAGCAGAAAGAAACAGAAAGTGAGCAAACGTAGAGTGATCAGAAAGGAATGGAGTAAAGTGAATTACCAAAGGGGCTTAAATCAAAGTATATGTGTTAATTAGTGAAGACATCGGGAAGTAATCGCAAGAGAAACAAGGGATAATTACTGGGAAGATGATGCAAGACGAAAACCGCGTAAATACCGGGAAGAAGTTGAGAAGAAGAAATGTGTTAAGCAGAAAGAAGTCGAAAAGAAGAAATGTGTTAAGCAGAAAGAAGTCAAAAAGAAGAAATGTGTTAAGCAGAAAGAAGTCGAAAAGAAGAAATGTGTTAAGCAGAAAGAAGTCCAAAAGAAGAAATGTGTTAAGCAGAAAGAAGTCCAAAAGAAGAAATGTGTTAAGCAGAAAGAAGTCGAAAAGAAGAAATGTGTTAAGCAGAAAGAAGTCGAAAAGAAGAAATGTGTTAAGCAGAAAGAAGTCGAAAAGAAGAAATGTGTTAAGCAGAAAGAAGTCGAAAAGAAGAAATGTGTTAAGCAGAAAGAAGTCCAAAAGAAGAAATGTGTTAAGCAGAAAGAAGTCGAAAAGAAGAAATGTGTTAAGCAGAAAGAAGTCGAAAAGAAGAAATGTGTTCAATGGGAAGATGACTGGGTAAAATGTGTTCAATGGGAAGATATCGGGAAAAAATGTGTTAAATGAAAAGAAGACGCAAGAAGAAATGTGTTAACTGAGAAAACAGCCTCAGGAATAAATGTTTTTAACTGGGATCAAGCTCAAAGCAGGATGTGTTAACCGAAAAGAAGTCGCAAGAAGAAATATGTTGAATGGGAACGAGCTACAAGAACAAATATTGAGGTAATTGAAAAGTACTCACAAGAAGAAATATGTTAACTGGGAAGACATCGGGAATAAATGGGTTACATGTAGAAAAGTCGGGAAGAAATGGGTTAACTGAGGAAAAAATAACAGAAAAATGTGTTAACTGGGATGAGTTCTGTAAAATAAAGTGTTTTAATCGAAAAGGAAGTCGGTACGGAATGTGCTAAATGGGAACAAGTCGGGAGAGGAAATAATGTTAAACTGCGAACAAGCCTTTTTTATTAAAAAAAATAGGGTTAAACATTGCCTCCAGAAGAAATGTGTTACCGGAAAGAAGTCACCAGAGGAAATATGTTAACCGGGAACAAGAAGTCGCGAAGAAATAAATGTGTTAACTGGGAAGAAGCCGGGAATAAATGGGTTAAACGGGAAGAAGTCTGCGGAAGAGGCGGGAAAATGACGGGAAGATGTCGAGAGGTCATCGCCAGTGTTGTGAAAGCGCCGCCCCCAATGTTTGGTTTCCCGTCTCCCTTCATCGCATTAATGGTCCCGTTGACGCCAAAGAAGAAGGAAGAATTAGGAGAAAAGATGGAGAAGGAGGAGGAGGAGGAGGAGAAGGAGGAGAGGATCATACGAAATATTGGGAAAGATGTACAGAGAAGAAGGTCGGATCTATGTTCTCCCAGATAAACGACCCCCACCTCATTCTTCCCCCCCCCCACTCCCACCCACCCCACAAAAAATTCTAGAAGTTGGTTGGTTGAGTAAAGCAGTGATCTGTTTCGTGAAGCAACGTCGGGACCGGTTAGTACTTGGATGGGTGACTATGCTCTGAAGGCAACCAGGACTCAAAAATAATGAATCAGGCACACCACAAACTGTACCCAGCTGTGAATGGGTAGCTGGCTCTGTAACAAAGGGAAGCGTTAAAGCAGCGAGGAAGAGGAGATGTGCACCGCCCTCCACTAAGCTGGTCCAGAGAAAAGAGAGGTCTCAAAGCGCTTCTCTCTACCCAACGAACGAAAGGTTACGGGAACACCTTTACCCTTTTAAGGTTACCTTAGGTCGACTTTAACCCAGGTCTGCGTTACCCAAGGTTTAAGTTACCCCTTGCAGGTCTAAGTTCCCCCAGGTCTGTTTTGCCCTAAATATATGAATTATTATATATATCCCTTCACCCTCTCCTCCCCACCCACATCCTTCCCATCGTCCCGGGTCTTTGTATCACACCTGCCTATGTTCCTTGAGGTCTTTCGTTCCCCAAGGTCTACGTTATCCCACATAGACATGCACACAGATCTGGGGGATTACAGACCACGAGGAACATAGACCTAGGGAGACCTGTTACAGTAGGAATACCGGGCTGACCCCAAGTACATACTTGCTCTCTCACCATCACCAATGTTTGAATCCAAGGGAATGTTCTTCCGCGACGGTTATGCTATCGGCCATGCAGTGATGGGATTGTCCTCGTACGAAGTTCCAAGGCAAGATATTCTTTCCCTTGGTTGATACATAAAAGCGGTTACTGTACTCAATTCAACAGAAGTCAGACTATTTATCAGTGTGTGTGCGGTTCAAAGATCTCGATCCAGTTCATGGCATTAAGGAGAAGTATTCCAGTCTTAAGTGGCGTCACGTACGGCAGATGGAGTTGCGCCGCTTCGTCGCTGGAATTGGAAAACACAGCGGTCAGGTTTCCAGTGAAAAGTGTGACCCTTAGTTGGTTTGCGGTATACGATGATTATGATGATGACGATGATGATGATGATGATGATGATGATGATGATGATGATGATAATGGGGATGATGATGATGATGATGATGATGATGATGATGATGATGATGATGATGATGATGATGATGATGATGGTGATGATGATGATGATGATGCCCACTTATAACATGACAATAAAATCTCCACGTTCTTTTGAGAATGTGCTGGTCGTGCACAAGCACACAAGAGAACAGAAACGTTTCAAATTTGCTGTGGAAGATAGATACTCCTATAAACACAACTAACAAAACTAACTAAAAAAAACCCAACAACATTGATACTTGTTACATCATTGTAGACCATAATACCCAGCTGGCGACACAGTGGTGAGACTTTTGAAAAATTGGACGTCGAGCCCTTTAGTTCCTTTTGACCGTTTCAATACACAACCTGGAATAAAGTTACGGTGATCAGTTCTGTCTCGTAAAATTTGAAATTCGAAACCGCTTTAAAGTTTTTTGTGACTGTCTTCTAATCCTATCCTATCTTAATCTATCCTGTCCCATAACCCGAAGGTCGTAGGGGCACCACAGACGATCGTTTAACCAGCATACTCCATCTTTCTCTGTCCTCAGCAGCCCTGATGGCTTCGCTCAGTGTCAAACCAGTCCATTCCCGAATGTTGTCCTCCCACCTCTTTTTCGGTCTCCCTCTTCTTCTACCTCCTTGCAGAATAGTCTTTGCAAGGCCTGATGATCTGGTGACGTGGCCATACCATCGGAGTTTCCGTTCCTTCACCACTGTTAGCAGGTCATCGTGTTGTCCAATGGCTTGTGTGATGGTCTGTCTTAGTTGGAAAATTCCTGGAGGTTCACGATCCACTTTTTTTTACGAGGTTCTCAGATTCCAAACCTAGGTCCCTGAACTTTTAGAACAAAAAAAAAAAGGTGTAGGGTGGGTGTGGAGGGTGGGAGGGGGGATGGGTGGGGAGTCGTGAACCTAGGTTCGGCATCCGAGAAGCTAGAAAAAAATTTTAAACAGGATTTTAGGAAACCAAACGTTTTTGTGGAACACAAGTAGTAAGTTGTCTCGCCTAAGGAATGAAGTCATCAATAGCGGTATTTTGGATATACATCCTTATTAGACAGTATTAAAACAGACTGTAATATGAAAACGTTATAGCCTTTCCACCGGTCCTGATTTGGCTCGGAAGAGTCCGCTGGACCTAAAGCAATAATCATAAATGTACTGTAATAACCTTTCCAACGAGAAAGAAAACACCAGAGTCCGTCATTTCTGTGACCCGCTTCATTATAATTATAATAGGTCTTATTCGGAAATGGGAGATAACTTGTCTTTTTGTTTTGTCTTTGGTTACCTAGAGCTATTGGGGCGGACATCTTGTCTCAGAACACTATGGAAGCTACCCCGAGATGCAAAGAGAGGTGGTGGTTGCCTGGAAGTGCAAGGCCGAACTAGCGGAGTTAGTTAGGATTGCAACTGAAATCAACGTTTTGTTGGTCGGAATGTTTGATGAAAGACAGAGCAGAAATTGTAGGCGAGAAACTGTTTCCTTCGCAAAGAATGTCCGGCCGCCTTAAAGTTAGATAACTCTGGCGCAACATGCGGACAAGCCGACCAAAGTTGTTTCCCCTCGTATTTCGGAGCATGGCCTATTATTTGAGATCTATGCTTTGAAGCAAGTCACAGAAATGACAGCTCTCACGGTGTTGTCTTTTGCGCCGGTAAGCCATATTTCATATTGCACTCTGTTTTTAATTACCCAACTTTCTTTTAAAAAGCTCTGCCACCATCCGCTGCTGCCCTCATCTCTACCTGTTAAGCCACCCTTTTCACGGTTTTGTGATGACTCTGTACGCTGTTTCACTTCCTTTATGTCGCCGTTAAAGAATTCGGTGACCCTATCAAACGTTTAGATGCCAAGGCTTACAAACAAGGAAGGGAAAGACGCACACAGTAACTCACAAACACAAGCACATATTTAGAGATTTTCGTTTATTTCACCAGCCAACAGAATGAAAATATGAACACCGACAATTAGGTTGATAAACGCCCATGACAAAATGCACGCGTCATCATGTACACTACAGGAACACACACACACACACACACGCACACACACACACACACACACACACACACACACACCGTCGCACACACGGCGGTTGGGAATATTTTATTTATTTATTTTTTTTTTAGGTGCAGCTATTGTTATGTTTAGTTATTTAGTTTCACGTCTTTTCACACATTGGTGATATGGCTATTAGACAACAACAACAATATTACATTACATTACATTACACGATTATTGCTTTAGGTCCAGCGGACTCTTCCGAGCCAAACCATGACCAGTATAGCCGAAACAGGACCACCAAATCAAGACCACAACTTCGCTGAAAGAGGACTCGCCCCTCATCCGCATAAAAGATCTGCCGAAATAACCCTAGTGGCAACACTGAAGGTACTCCACCAGCCGGTCACTTTACAATAAAGACATCGCACGCAGGGGACGCTGAGGCTTACTCTAATTTATCGAACCCCCGTTTGCAAAAACAAAATAGAATATAAACATCATTATAAAATATCAACAAAACACATACATATAAAATGCCTACATTGCCAAATAATAACACCAAAGGAAGCCCCAGTGACCGGCAGAAAGCGTCCAATATTTCCAAGCTGATCCAACAAAACCTCACACACAAATGAGGAGCTTTGTCCCGGAAGAGTGTTCAAGAAAAAAGGTAGGTGACTGGTCTAGTAAAGAAGAAGATAGTATAGTAAATTGATAGAACAGAGTAGGAATGAGAAAGAACAAAGGAGAAAGCAGCGACAGAGGGAATTTAAAGCACTAAATTTCCAGAAAGTGGGGATACTATTTATACTGAAACCCCCAGCACCCACACGGGGGAACAACAATAACAACAAACAAACAAACATAATAATTTAAAACAAAAAATAACCCTTTAAAACACGAATGATAATGTTCTACAAACTTGCGATTTCAAAATATCATTAACAAATGTAACAACATTTGGATGAAATAAAATATCTTCGTTTGATTGACCAAAATCTGTAATAATCAGACCGCGCCCCCTCTTCTAATTTGTGCAGCTGTTGACCAAGGCGTTTCTCCATGCATTTGACGCAGCTAGTTAATTGGGTGTTTTTAGTTCAATCCTGCGTGTAGCCAGCGCTTTTGGCAGCCCCTTGTACCAGTAAGCTTTATATGAAAACATTGTTTGTACAATTATTTTAAAGACCCCGTTTCGAAGGCTTTGTTTAACTTTGGCGAAAGCTGGTTTCCCTAAAATTCGCATTGTTATTACATTAAACAATGATAAAGCGGACTCAAACAACAGCTAAAGTTTGAATTGTTCATTTCTCTTCTGACAGGGAGTGATTTTCCCCTGTTTTAACGGTACATCAATACCATAGCCCTGTGACTTTTGACCCTATTTTTGAGTGATTTGATGTCTGCGGACTTTGTTCATTTAAAAGTAACTACACTTTGAAAAGAGTTATTTTTTTGTGGTAAGCTTTTCTCCCCCAGGGAGGGAGAAGAGGGGAGGGGGTGCAATACTTACTGTGAATGTTAAGATATTTGTCGAGATGGCACGGTCAAAGCGGTCCCTTTAAAGAAGCTTAACTCTTAATTTCTTCATTAATTGTCAATTAATTAATGTCTTTGTTATCCTCCACTGCTTAACAGGGTTTTACATGTTTTAATAAAACAAGTAGATTAATGAAATGTGAGAGAGAAACTGATAAGCTATAATGGCTTGTATGAATGGAATGTATTTATGAAATGTGATACGAAAACTGGGATAACGACTCGTATCAACTTGTAACTTGTTGAAGTGTGGAAATGTCATCGTGAGCTGTGATAGCCGCAGTATGAATGTGTTGAACTGAGGAGACGGATTTTTTTTTCTAAAAAAACAACAACAAACAACTGTGATAGTTTCTTGCATGAATGTGTTTTATAATTAAATATCTTGTATGATTTTAGATTACAGAGGGGTGATAGAAATGTTTCATCATTCCACACACATATGTTTAAAATGTGATTTTTGGTATATATTATAATGATCCACGCTTGTGTAAATTCCTTGCTTGAGGTCATAAAGACCTTTTGTGTCGTAGTGTATTTTGTTGTATTGCATTAGTGTATTTTGTTGTATTGCATTGTATTACATTAAATGTTTTACTGTGGCTGTTGTACACGAATTTTTGCGACTGTCAGGTCGCTTTCACTAATAGTAACTAGTTAACTGCCTTTTTGTCTGGTATAATAAAGATAGTTTTTTTTTTTTTTTTTTTTTTTTTGGGGGGGGGGGGGGGGGCTTCTTCCGTGGTACCTACCTACCTTCCGCAAACTCTTTGCTGCAACTGTGTTCCTAGTGAATCTCTCGCTATGATTTTGTTATTATTCCATTATCCTTTTCTATTTGTTTCTGTATTTATTTGTTATTATATTTGTGTATATCTTTTGTAATTCATTTGTATGTTGTTTATGATTATGCTTTCCTTATCATTGTTATTGTTCCTGTGTTGATGGCAATGCATTTGTATCTCAATGAGGTAACTATTCCGGCTAAACTGACGCAGCTTATTGTAACTCGTCCAGGTATGCACTCATTTAAGCTTTGCCTTTGGTGTATTCCTGTTACTGTATTTGTTATGTATTTGTGAGATCAGAAATTCACTGAATAAACCATTGTTTAAACCACATGTTATTTACATAGTATTGTATTATACTGTACTATATTGTATTGAATAGTATAGTATAGTATTGTAAGGTATTGTATTGGTAGACAGTTACGCAAACAGATTTTTTACCACAAGTGTTGGCGCGGCAGTGTGCTGGGGACAATCTGTCCTCTCTAGAGATTTACAAATAGTGTGTGCGTGTGCTGTAGAAACCCAACATCCACCCCGCAAACACTCTTTTTTTTTGCTTCAGCAGCTAGTATAAGACCAATGAACCACGCATAGTGGGAGATATCCTTACCCGTGCCTGGCTGGGCTGCTTCGGTGTTAAATTGCACCCAGTTGTGCCCCTTGAATTCTCAAGTGCAGTTTACAAATCGACCGGATGCTGATGCTCTCCCTTTGATCGATTTACGCACGCGCGCGCGCTGATGGAGGAAGATCAACCAACAACAAAAAATAATAAAAAATAATTAAAATAAAAAGAAGAAGAAGATAGTCATGTTTCTCTGCTTATCTTACTTTCCTGTCCACCATGCCCTTTCTCACGTTTTTCACACTAAATCTTCCCTTTCTATCTCCCCCCCCCCCTCTCTCTCTCTCTCTCTCGCTCGCTCGCTCTCTCCATGACTCATCAGCCTTTAACCTGCTGATTGTGCCCTCTAAACACAGTGCTAGTTCAGTTCCTTACAGACAGAGCGAGTGCTCCCTTGCCCTTCACTTCTCCTCCCCGTCCCCTCATCCTTCCCCTTTCACACTTCCACCTTCTTCCCCAGGCCGTCAATTTGGCTTGCTGCTTCTTAAATAAATAATGTCATGTCAAATGAATTTAAAAGTTTGGAAAACAAAACACTCACAGCCGAGGTGAGGGTTACGAGGGGGCGCGGGGTGCGTGTGGGAGTTGGCGGGGGTGGGGAGAAGGGATCCTCTCTCTCTATCTTTCTCTATCCCCCCCCTCTCTCTCTTTCTCTATCTCTCCCCCTCCCCCTCTCTCTCTTTCTCTCTCTCCTGGCCTCTCTCTCACTCTCTCTCTCTCTCTCAAGCGCAATGAGCATGAACCTTGTAATCGTGGATACCTGCGCTATACAAGTCTACATCATTATCATCATCTCTCCTCATACTTCTATCCTCTCTTTTTTTGTCTCTCCCTCTTCATACCCTTCGCTCTTTCAGTGCTTTGAAACTGTCACCCCCTTCCCTCCCTTCAAATAATTTGCTAAACAATGCCAGCTGTCTTTTATAACAGTACGACTGCATGACGTATTGATACTTAAACATCGTACATCCTATCCTATCCTATCCTATCCCGTAACTCGAAGGTCGTAGAGGTAACACAGATGATCGTTTAACCATCATACTCCATCTTTCTCTGTCCTCAGCAACCCTCATGGCTTCGCTCAGTCCCAAGCCAGTCCATTCTCGAATGTTACCCTCCCATCTTTTTTTTCTGCCTCCCTCTTCTTCTGCCTCCTTGCACTGTGACTTGCAGGATGGTCTTTGCAAGGCCTGATGCTCTGGTGACGTGGCCATACCATCGGAGTTTCCGTTTCTTCACCACTATGAGCATGTCATCGTGTTGTCCAATGGCTTATGTGATGGTCTGTCGGACTTCGTTGTTGGTGATGTGCTGGGTATAGGAAATGCCAAAAGTCTTCTGTAACACCTCATCTCCATGCTTTGTATTCTTTGTTGTAGATCTCCTGTGAGGGTCCATGTTTCGCAAGCGTATAGGAAGATGGAGATGACAAGGGAGCGCACCTGTACGCTAATTTACCTAGTCAGTCAGTCGCAAGCAGCCACTGATGATTACATTTCTGCCCGATCAATACCAAGATCCTCTAATTACACAGGAGACCAGGACAGTTCAGTTTTTCTGTCGCAAGCAACATACAGGGCACGGGTAAAACTTATCCTGCTAACTTGAAATGTCAACCTAAGAAGCTAGACCCAAACATATATAGGATCGGGATCGGGATCGGTCTTATAACAACAGAATAAGATTCCTAGTGGTTTGTTTGTTTGTTTGTTTTTTCGTGTTTTTTTTTAAATTTTAATATCAGTTACCACAACATTAGGTGTTGTGAACCTAGGAATCTAGATCCTTTCGTATATCAGACTCTGAATCAGTCGTTCGGTAAAGTATCGTAATCCTATGTATGTTGTTGTTTGTTGTTGTTGTTGTTGTTTTTTAGATCAGATACTATAACAAGTGTTATTTCGTTGTAAACCTTTTTTTAAAGTTCTGTTGAGAAGAATTGTTTTTTGTTGTCTATTGTGTGTTGTCCCTCTGATGAAGAGCTTAACTCCAACATTTGCATTGTGTTCTTTTGTATTGTCTTTGTCTAAATTAGCATTTTGTAGTGTTTTATGTTCACATGTGTTTCTCATTATTGTTGTAAACCCGAGGAATCTAGACTACACCGAACATAATCTGACAATGAATCAGTTTTACGATTACGCAGACATATTCCTATGTTTCGATAAGATCCATAAATAGGTGATAGTTCATTGCAAACTTAGAAATCTAGACGTTACCCAACATTAAATAAGACTGAATCCTTCTTAAGACCGCGCGCGAAATCGGAGTCCTAGGTTTCGACCAGAAACCATAATACGTGCTGGTTCGTTGTAAACATAGGCATCTACGCGCCTGTGCTTTACTCCTTAAAAGAACTTTCTCTATCAGAGTATTTTAATGTTTTAATGTCCAGTGGAAGGTTGTTTGTTGTTGCAGAGGGACTGAATGTTTTACCGCATCACCAAAACAAAATCCTATGTATTTTGAATTCATTGGGTAATAAAGTGTCTTGACTTGACAGACTTGACTTGATCTAGACTCAACGGATATAAGACTCTAAATCCTTTGTAAGACTGCGGAATCAGAGTTTTTTTGTTTTTGTTTTTTCAAATCAAATGTATTAACAAGTGCTGATATTTGGTAATCGTAGGAATCTATAGACCCAACATAATTGTATAAGCCTGGGTCAGTCAGATTCCTAGTTTTGATCAGATCTATAATTAGTGTTTTTTCGTTGTAAACCTAGGAATCTGAAATCAACGTTTATATATATATTTTAAAGTCTAGCCTATCTGGATCAGTACTGCGGTCACGTAATTTTATTATCAAATCCATAAAACAAGGTGCTGATTTGTATTCCTAACAGGTGGTGATTCTGAGTAACCCAGACACTAGTACACCCGACCTATGTTGGGCATCATTCGGATGAGAGTATGAACAGAGTTCTAGTCTGTGCCCTAGTGCATTCCATTGCATGGACTTTAAAGATCATGACGCTCAAATCCTAGGCAGGTGAAAAGTAAGTGCCAGACACATCTGGGTTTCGTGCTCTTGCGGGTGCCGCGATTTTTGCTGAGAAGGCAGCCTGGATTTGACCTACAAGGGTGACGAGAGAAACAGTGTTTTAAAAAATATCCAAACGAATATAAGACATAAAATATATGATAAGATTCGATGCATAAGACTCAGATCAGGCGGGTCTTTCTTACCACAGCGTATTCAGATTCCTAGGATTTGATCAGATCCATATCAGGCGCTGAGGAGGAATAAACCAAGGAAACAAGCCCATGTCCCAGCTTGTCTTCAATAAGTAATGGGCAGAAGCTGTAAAAACAGCGGTTACGTGCAACCACACCCCAAGTAACACCTCATCCTCTCGAGATTTACGCTGTTGTGAGTCCACCACCTAAGTACAGACATCGACAGTTGTTGTTGTAGATAGAACGTGCAGGCGACATTGAATGCAATAAACTACAGTACAATACCATACAATTCAGTTCCATGCAGTATAATATAATACAATTCAACACAAAACAGTACAATTCAACACAGTACATTACAATACAATACAATACAATTCAATATAGTACAATACAACACACTGCAGTACAATGCAATACAATGAAATACAATACACCACCATATAGTACAATACAATGCAATACAATACACCACCATATAGTACAATACAATGCAATATAATACACCACATTATAATACAATACAATGCAATATAATACACCACAATATAGTACAATACAATGCAATATAATACACCACAATATAATACAATACAATGCAATATAATACACCACCATATAGTACAATCCAATGCAATATAATACACCACAATATAATACAATACAATGCAATATAATACACCACCATATAGTACTATATAATGCAATGCAATACACCACAATATAATACAATACAATGCAATATAATACACCACCATATAGTACAATACAATGCAATATAATACACCACAATATAATACAATGGAATGCAATATAATACACCACAATATAGTACAATACAATGCAATATAATACACCACAATATAATACAATACAATGCAATATAATACACCACCATATAATACTATATAATGCAATGCAATACACCACAATATAATACAATACAATGCAATATAATACACCACAATATAGTCCAATACAATGCAATATCATACACCACAATATAATACAATACAATGCAATATAATACACCACCATATAGTACTATAAAATGCAATATAATACACCACCATATAGTACAATACAATGCAATATAATACACCACAATATAGTACAATACAATGCAATACAATGCACCACAATATAGTACAATACAATGCAATATAATACACCACAATATAGTACAATACAATGCAATACAATGCACCACAATATAGTACAATACAATGCAATATAATACACCACAATATAGTACAATACAATGCAATATAATACACCACCATATAGTACAATACAATGCAATATAATACACGGTACACCACAATATAATACAATATAATACAATACAATGCAATATAATATACCACAATATAGTACATTACAATGCAATGCAATGCAATGCAATACACCACAATATAGTACAATGCAATGCAATGCACCACAGGATAGTATAATACAATGCAATGTATTGTACTATATTGTGGTGTATTGCATTGCATTGTATTGTTATTACTTAGACGCAATTGAAGTGGTAGAGGCGTGCTAGAGTAAATAGACGTCCCGTTTATTTGCGACTAAAACAGACTACTCCAGTCGTTCGTTAAGATGTCTGTATGTATATACATGATGGTTGCTAGTAATGTAGTGTAATGTAGTGTAATTTAATATACCACAATACAATGCAACACAACACAATACAATACAACACAATACAATGCAAAACAATATCATGCAAATACAACTTTATTGTGTATTTTTTTAAAAAGTGTCTCTTGTCCTCCATGTATGCTAGAACATACATTGTATATAAAGACTAAAAAAATGTGTCAGTGTATACACTACACTACACTACATTACACTACATTACACTACATTACACTACATTACACTACATTACACTGTACTACACTACACTACACTACATTACATACATTACACTACATTACACTACACTACACTACACTACACAACACTACATTACACTACACTATACTACACTACACTACACTACACTACACTGCACTACACTACATTACACTACACTACACTACACTAAAACTACACTACAATTGTCCGATAAAAAAAATTGCCCTTTGTACGCCGTCGATGCATGCAACAACATACACAAACTAGACAATCCAAAAATAAAATATAAGATCTGCTTACAAGCAACCATCATGTATATACATACAGACATCTTACCGAACGACTGGAGTAGTCTGTTTTAGTCGCAAATAGACGGGACGTCTATTTACTTCAACACGCCTCAACCACTTCCAATGCGTCTCAATAATAATAATAATAATAATAATAATAATAATAATAATAATAATAATAATAATAATAATAATAATAATGGATGCTAAACGCACCTTATTCCTATTCAGACTCAAAGCGCGGTGATCTGTAACCAGCCAACAAGCTCGCAGGTTGCCGCCACTGCTACATACTCAACAAATATGCACGCATTCATCACTCAAACACGAGGTGTGAAAATACACGTCGCTATTAGAAGACGGAACGGAAATATAATTTTGTTCTTCTTCACATTTGAAATGGACCGCATCCAGCACCACTATCGAAGGGGAGGGAGGGAAGAAACCGAAGTACCCGGAAAAAGCCCTCGGTGACGTGAAAGGGGAACTGACAAGTCTGGCACCTTAATCACAGTTTAAGTTTGTTTCCTTTGCGGGAATCGAACCCGCGACCTTCGGCAAGGGCAATCCCTGGCGACTAACCACCTGCGCCACCACGTCTTCCATCGTTGGTCGTCGTTGATCAAATCCATGTCATTCCCGTGGAAATGTTTTCAATGGCCCGGTTGTTGATAGGTGTGCGAACACTATAATCGAAACATACACAACAGTGCTGCTTTTCAACCTCCGCAATAGTGTACTATGTTTGTTCGATGAACTTCAACGTTACCTAATGTACAGAACCGAATAGCAAGCCATTGGCCAATTTTACCCGTTACAAATATGGAAGGTGACGTTGACGGTTACACATTTTTACCTGTGACAGATAGTGAGGAGGTTACGTTCACGTGCACGGTGCTAAGGCCCAAAAATATGGCTGTTTACGGTAGCACAGGGAACAAAAATAGGGTCGGTAGGTCAAGTTCTTTTACTTTATTTTTGTTTTTCTTTGTTTTTTTTAATTTTTTTTTAAACCTAAAGTGCGATTTTTGTTGGCTTTTTTCAATTTTTTTTTCACAGTTGATCCCCCCTAAAAAAATTTTCGTGGGTCGTGATACAGTAAACAGACATTTTTGTGTGGCCTAAGCAGTGACGCAAAGAGAAATGACACATATAAGAGAGTGTGCCGCTTAGGGGCGTTGCCAGGTCGGCTGTGTTTCCATAAATAAGTCATCGGCTTGATCAATGGTAGAGTGAACATTTCGTGGGACGAAAAAACCCAGAATGAACAATAAAAAGAAAATGACACTACAAGATAGTTGTAACTTCTTCGCATTAGTCTAGTCTCATGTGCATGCATGTACATCACACGGACTTTAATTTAATTCATTTGATTTATTTTTTAAATGAAATTTTACACTTCCAGATAGCGCGATCATAGAAGAGTTTATTGATCCACATAATTGGGGTTTTCTGGACCTCATGAGTTGTAAACAAAAGTGCCAGACTCCTGCCTTAAAGAAGCGTCAATCTCGGTACTTTAAAAAAAAACATTTTCCATGACAATGGTTATACCAGCGACCTAGTGAGAACATCTTCCTATCGGGATCTGAAACGCGTTTTCCTCTCACAATGAATTTGAGCGTTTGGCGCAACTTGTAAATGTATCAAATTTTCGACCTACTTCCAAATCCCAAATCCCTAGTGTTTTTATTTGCCGGTATTATACGGTAACGGGTTTGCGTAAATAAATAACGAAATTAATGAATTAATTTAAAGGTTAATTAATTGATTAATAAATTAATTTATTACAGGAACATTGATATGACGCCTGTATCCAACAACTCTATTCGCTGAAATATTTAAGTCTTTTAGTGCTGATATATTGGTTGGTATTCACTTTGCAGTAAAGTACTATTATTATTATTATTATTATTATTATTATTATTATTATTATTATTATTATTATTATTATTATTATTATTATTATTATTATTATTGTTATTATTATTATTATAAATATATAGACCTGCTATGCGAATCGTATGTGCTTCGTGTTATTATTCTTAATAAATAAATGCTCTCTCTCTCTCTCTCTCTCTCTCTCTCTCTATATATATATATATATATATATATATATATATATATATATATATATATATATATATAGATAGATAGATAGATAGATAGATAGATAGATAGATAGATAGATAGATAGATAGATAGATAGATAGATAGATAGATAGATAGATAGATAGATAGATAGATAGATAGATAGATACTATTCAAAATAATACAAGGGCCACTTGGACATATGGGTCTCTCTTTAAATCAGAAACACAAATTCAATTTATTAGTTCATCATATTTTATTGCAATCATTTCTGCATCAACAACAAAAAAGATTTTAGACATCAGTCGCTTAAAATTGGAGTAAATTCAATTTAACTGGACATACCCCTCATTTACAAAATCAAAACTTTAGAAACCAAAAATCTATAGAGTCAGTATTGGGTGTGGCCACCGTTTGCATCAATGCAGTCTTGTCATCGTTGTCTCATGGACCGTATCGGGTTACTAGTGGTTTTTGTACCCTGGCTTTATGGAGGATGTTTCCTGGGATAGCCAACCACTCTTGCTGGAGAACTTGGGCCAGAACTTCAAGGTTAGCTCCTGGAGGGAGGTTTGCCCGTGTCTGTCGACCCAAGACATCCCACAGATGTTCTATGAGGTTCAAATCGGGTGATCGAGCCGGCCAATCCATCCTTATGACGTGCTGTTGCTGCAGGAAGTCATTGACGATACGCGCTCGGTGGGGTCTGGCATTATCGTCCTGTAGTATGGCACATTCCCCAATGGCCCGCAGAGCTGGGAGAACCCTAGGTTGTAGGACGTCATCCCTGTAGCCAATACCGTTTAAGTTGCCATGAATTTGGAGCAGGGGTGTTCTGAAGTTTAATGCAAAGCCACCCCACATCATGACAGATCCACCACCAAAGCGGTCATGCTCGTGCACCGTCACATCAGCAAAACGCTCCCATGGACGCCTCCAAACATTCACTCGACGGTCGTTGAAAGACAAGGAGAACCGAGACTCGTCTGTAAAGAGCACCCTTGACCAATGTTGCCGAGTCCACACCAAATGACGCCGAGCCCAGGCCAAACGGGCTGCACGGTGAGCTGGGGTGAGCGAAGGCCGTACTGCTGGTCGTCTTGATCGCAGGTTTGCCTCGTGTAGACGGTTGCGAATTGTCTGGTCGCTGACGTTAACATTGCTGGCTGCGTGAAGCTGTCTTCTGATGGTGTTTGCTGTAGCGGACCTCATCCTCAGAGCTGACAGGGTGATGAAATGGTCTTGTCTTGCAGTGGTAACGGAGGGGTGGGTGGGTGGGGGGGGGCGTCCGGACCTTCCTGGTTCTTGGACGCTGCAGTGTTGTTAAAGCGCTCCCGCAGCCTTTGGACAACGGAGTGGGACACTCCCAGCCCGCCTGCCAACTTCTCTCACCCCCACCCCTTCCTGAAGCCATGCAATAGCTCTGCCTCTATCCGCATCAGTCAATCGTCGCCTTGGGGGCATGGTTAGAAAAGCAGCAAAGGCGCTGCCATTTACAGGGGCGTCGCACACGGGGGGGCAGGGGGGGCACCTGCCCCCCCAATAATTTGGCCAAAAAAAAAAAAAGAAAGAGAGAGAGAAAGAAGAAAAGATTTGAAACGATAGAGGAAGGCAGGAAGAATCAATAATTAAAAAAATCACCATATTTTTAAACCGTAGTGTAAAGGGCTAACGTACGAAATAATATTACAATAATCTATTAGCATGTGCCTGTGTTTCACAACAAAATATTTCGTGGCGCTAACGCAATCACCGGGCAGCAGAGCTGGCTTTCGCTGTTTGAAAGAAGTGTCATTTCATCACGCAAAGAGCAAAATTAACAAAACAATGGAATCGTCTGTTTTCCAGGTTTGTTGATATCAATTATTTACTTTAGTCTGTAAAATGAGTAAGGCATAGGTGAACGATCCATGTTTACCAAGACAAAAAAGAAGACCGGCAAGGTTAGAGGAAGGATGCAGTGCTCCAGAATTCCCAAGCACTGTTGAAGATCACTACCGGGGAATTTATTTTGAGGCCCTGGACAGTCTTACAACGTGCCTGACTGATCGTTTTGATCAACAGGATTTTGAAACTTACTCCAAATGTGAACAGCTCCTTTTGAATGCAGTGAACGGCCAGGACTATGACAAGCAGCTACAAGATGTCTGCGACTTCTATGGGCAAGACCTTGACCAGTCAAGACTCTCAGTTCAGCTTCAGATTCTTGCACAAGAAATGTCTGGTGGAAACAAGAAATTGTCAGCCGTTGTTCAGCATTTCAAGTCACTGTCTGTCTCAAAGCTAGCTCTCATGTCTGAGGTTGGGCTTTCACTGAAGCTCATTTTGGTCATGCCTGCCACCAATGCCGTGAGCGAAAGAACTTTCAGTGCCATGAGGAGGGTCAAGAACTACCTCAGGTCAAGCTCAACAGAAGAGCGTCTGAACCACTTGTTGCTGCTCCACGTCCACAAACAAAGGACGGATTCCTTGGATTTGGTTAAGCTTGCCAATACTTTTGCATCTTCTCAGCACCGCGGAGAAGTGTTTGGAACTTTCAGCGTCATGGACAACTGCAAGCTGGGTGTGATCACCAAGACAAAAGGCACTCAGACAGAGAGTATTTTGCTTTAGAAAAACTGCGAGTAATATACGCCCTAGTAAAACAAATTGATCAATTGACTGATTTTCTTAAACTGGTAGTGGAAGTGTTTGGTCATTATATGTATGCAATATGCAAAACGAGTTGTGATTTATAGAGAAGACACAATTTCAACCTAGATGATCTTGCGGCAGGTAATTAATGTTCGTGTTTCCTGGTTTTAATCATTATCACATATCGCTAATCATGTATTTGTAGTTTCTGGAAATGAATCTTGTATTTTCAGTAAAGAAGAACATAAATAATTAAATGGTTTTACTATCAGTCTTTCAGTTGGATGAAGGTACGAGGTTATATTACAGGGTGCGTCACGCTTGTCAGCGCCCCCCCCCCCCACCTCCCCGTCGACAGGGTTGCCCCCCCAATATTTTGGACCGTGCGACGCCCCTGATTTATACCCAGAAAAAAGCGCCGATTGTTGAACTGAACTCAGAAAATGCAAGCCTTTTGCGTGCAAATCACTTTTTAATGTTGAAAATTTTGCTTTTTTAGCAAGACAACAGTAAATTAGGGTCATTTGTTTGGTAAAAAATTTGGTTTTTCAACTCAGTGCAGAACGTTCAAAACTCACACATGTGATTACTTGTCAGAATAAGATTGTCTTGAATGTTACTGTACAGGATAAGTTTTGAAATAAGCAATATAGGCGATGTTATTGATAGCAGCAAAAAATAATTAAACTAAATGAAATATGATAGTGGCCCTTCAATTATTTTGAGTAGTATATATAAAGCAGCCGGTTTCGATGTCATACGTACGTGACTGTTTAAACAATTTACAGCGTTTTCTATTTCATCATCTTCTCTTTGGTTAGAGTGACCCAGACATGTCTGTGCCGACCTTTATAAGCTTGACGCAATAACATTGTTTCTACCGTTGTAGTTATTTAGTTTTTCTTTAAATGTATTTTTATTTAAATCGTTATGTATTTATTTAATAAATTTTATAGTAGTACTAGTAGTAGTAGTAGTAGTAGTAGTAGTAGTAGTCGTAGCACGTAGTAGCTTTAGGATATAAATAGGCCGTGAAGCCTTTCTTAATGTGCTATCATTGTTATGTTTACTTCGGTCTGATTTGCATGCAGTTCTCCTATGATCTTTTGTTATTCACCATTGCCATAGAATAATAACTAAAAATTTGGAATCTCGTCCAAATGATTTTGTAAAGAATTATTGTTAGGTGCTTTTTTGAGCAACAGGAAGGTCTTTCCAATATTAAGTAACAAAAATAGCAAAAATAGCAAAAATAAAACTTCCTATGTGTGTGTGTGTGTGTGTGTGTGTGTATGTACACTATCCTACCTTACCCTACCCTACACTACCCTACCCTACCCTACCCTACACTACACTACCCTACCCTACCTTACCCTACCCGACCCTACCCATCCTCAGACACCAAAGTCACACTCCTTAGCTTCGTTGTTCACTCACAAATAGGGTCAAAGGTCTTACCAGCTATGATATTGGATGTACCGTTAATCAAGGGAAATCACTCCATGTCAAAACTATCCTATCGTATCTTGTCCCGTAACCCGGAGGTCGTAGGGGCACCACAGATGATCGTTTAACCAGCATACTCCATCTTTCTCTGTCCTCAGCAGCCTGATGGCTTCGCTCAGTGTCAAACCAGTCCATACTCTAATGTTGTCCTCCCACCTCTTTTTCGGTCTCCCTCTTCTTCTACCTCCTTGCACTGTGCCTTGCAGAATCGTCTTTGCAAGGCCTGATGATATGGTGACGTGGCCATACCATCGGAGTTTTCGTTTCTTCACCACTATGAGCAGGTCATCGTGTTGTCCAATGGCTTGTGTGATGGTCTGTCGGACTTCGTCGTTGGTGATGTGTTGGGTATAGGAAGTGCCCAGAAGTCTTCTGTAGCACTTCATCTCCATGCTTTCTATTCTTGTTGTAGATCTGCTGTGAGGGTCCATGCTTCGCAAGCATATAGGAAGATGGAGATGACAAGGGAGCGCAGCACTCTTATTTTGGAATGTAGATTGATGATCCTGTCTTTCGAAATGGGCTTCAACCTTGTCAGGGCAGCAGTTGTTTGTGCGATCCTGGACAGGACTTCCTGTCGGGACCCATTGTCTGATACCATGGCTCCTAAATATTTGAAGCTATGCACTGTGTTGAGGGATTGGCCTTGGACTTTGATGTCCGTGTTGATGCCATTGGTGTTTTTGGTCATCATTTTGATCTTCTCTGCACTTATTTCCATTCCATACGCTCTGGAGGTGGTGTCAAGCCTCTGTACCAGCTGTTCAAGCTCTTGTTCCTCTCCAGCCAATCCATCAATGTCATCCGCAAAGCGAAGATTGGAGATTGCTCTACCCCCTATGCTGACTGTGCCTTCGTGATCTGCAAGAGCATCTGACACGATGCGCTCTAGGAAGATGTTGAAGAGTATTGAAGAGAGTAGGCATCCTACCTACAGTAAGGTAAGGATGCCTGTCAAAACAGAAATGGAAAAATCAAACTGAAGCGGTGGGTTTGAGCAAGGAAAGCCCACTGTATCGTCGTGTAATGTAATAACAATGCGAAGTTCAAGGTAAACCCCATTTTTCGTCAAAAGTAAACAAAACTTTGGAATTGGAGCCCTTTTTACAGATTCTAGTAACGCTCGTGTACCAGACGGGTGAGAGTTTCCATGCAAGAGTTACATAAGAAAACCGGCCAGCAAGCACTTTGGTCTACGACGTCCCTTTCCCCCGTACGGTCGTCCAGGAAGGCTCAATTGTTTAGAGTGTTAGAGGATGGGCATAAAGCAACAAGTTGGCGACTTGGGCGGCTTTCGATAGATGCTTGTAGGGGCCAGCGCCTTCAGCAATACTTCAGCTGGTAAAGCGCTATATAAGGCAACGTATGATGGAACACCAGAACTATACTTGAAGATAGTTTGGAAGTAGGGAAAAACCACTTACACTTTTTTCTTCGCTTCTGTCCATTCTTCTCTTTCTACTTCTTGTTCTTGTTATCGTTTCTTCTTCTTTCTTATCTTGCCACTACTTCTTCCTCTTACTTATCCTCCTGCTCCTCCTCTTCTTCTTCTTGCCCCTCCTACTTCTCCTCATCATACAACTCCTCCCCCTTCTTCTTCTTCTTTTATACTCCTACTCCTGCTACTGCTTCTTTTTCCGCCCACTCTTCTTCTTGTTCTTGTTCTTGTTCTTGTTCTTGTTCTTGTTCTTCTTCTTGTTCTTCTTCTTGTTCTTCTTCTTGTTCTTGTTCTTCTTCTTCCTCTTCTTCCTCTTCTTTCTTCTTCTTCTTCTTCTTCTTCTTCTTCTTCTTCTTCTTCTTCTTCTTCTTCTTCTTCTTCTTCTTCTTCCTCTTCTTCCTCTTGTTCTTCTTGTTCTTCTTCTTCTTCTTCTTCTTCTTCTTCTTCTTCTTCTTCTTCTTCTTCTTCTTCTTCTTCTTCTTCTTTTTCTTCTTTCTTCTTCTTCTTCTTCTTCTTCTTCTTCTTCTTCTTCTTCTTCTTCTTCTTCTTCTTCTTCTTCTTCTTCTTCTTCTTCTTCTTTATCGTCATATCCCCCGAGGGGGTGCCGGGGATTTCAGTATAAATAGTATCCCAACTCTCTGAAATTTAGTGCAATAAATTCCACTGTCGCTTGTCTTTCTCATTTGTTCTTTCTCATTCCTGCTCTGTTCTATCAATCTGCTATACTATCTTCTTCTTCGCTAGACCAGCCACCTACCTTTTTTTCTTAAAAACTCTTCTGGGACAAAACTCCTCATTAGCATGTGAGTTGGATCAGCTTGGGAATATTAGATGCTTTCTGGGGCTTCCTATGATGTTATTATTTGGCAATGCAGGCATTTTATATGTATGAGCTTTGTTAATATTTTATAAGAACCTTTGTATTCTATTTTGCTTTTATAAACGGGGGTTCGATAAATTAGAGGCTTAGCCTCAGCGTCCCCTGCGTGGGATGCCTTTATTGTAAAGTGACCGGCTGGTGGAGTGCCTTCAGTGTTGTTTCGACAGATCTTTTATGCGGATCAGGGGCGAGTCCTCTTTCAGCGAAGTTGTGGTCTTGATTTTGTGGTCCTGATTCGGCTCTTTGCAGTCCGCTGGACCCTGTAAGCAATGAATAACTAACTTTTGTATCCCCTCTCGCTCTTTCTATTTTATCTTCTTACGTATCCTCCTGCTTCTCCTCCTCCCCCAAGTACTCCTCCTTCTTCTTTCTTATACCCCTACACTTGATTCTTCTTGTGCCCCTTCTTCTTATTCTGCTAATGCTTCTTCATCTTCATTATCATTATCCTCATCATCATCATCATCATCATCATCATCATCATCATCATCATCATCATCATCATCATCATCTTCTTCTTCTTCTTCTTCTTCTTCTTCTTCTTCTTCTTCTTCTTCTTCTTCTTCTTCTTCTTCTTCTTCTTCTCCTCCTCCTCCTCCTCCTCCTTCTTCATGATCTGGGCCGACCGCATTCTTAATTGAACTATGATGTCAATACTCTACATTTCGCTCCGCCCGTATGACTGAAAACTTCCCAGGGCTCACTCTCTTGTACATTATCCATTTGTGTGTGTGTGTGAGAGAGGGAGAGAGAGAGAGAGAGAGAGAGAGAGAGAGAGAGAGAGAGAGAGAGAGAGAGCGTGTGTGCTTGTGTTTTATTTGTATGCGTGAATGTATGTGTGTTTCCGTGTCTATCTGTGTATGTGTGCGTACGTGCGTCCTTCTGTGTGTGTGTGTGTATGTATGTGGTGTGCGTGCGTGTGCGTGGGTGCGTGCGTGCGTGCGCGCGTGTCTGCGTATAACGTGCTTCTCCTCCTGCCCAATTCACGGTCCCCGCCATGCTCTCTTGCTGTCCCGGCATGCTGTTGCTGTCCCGGCATGCCCTCGCTTCCGGTTCCGTTTGTTTGCCAAAGCTGAAACGCTTTTAATGCCAGATTGGAAGTGAAAGGATGGAGAAAAGAAGCTCTCCACTAAAAAAAAAAGTGAGAGTGGGCTATTTGGATTACCCAGTGCAAACATTGGCAAACTGACTGCGCTGTGGGTTCGATTCACGTTTAGGACCAAAGGGAAGGGAGGTAAAATATTCTTTTAAAATGACGTTTGGAGATTTTAAGGTTAAGATTTTTTACCCCCAATATCTGAGTTCAAACGATAAAGTTTTACTATTTTAGTCTCATCGTCTTGCATGTTTTAGTCGTACTGGTTGCCGATGTAGAACCTTTGGACGAATAAAATGTCTTCTCTTTTATGTCTTATTTTAATCACTTAAGACGATGGATTAAAAAACACAAAACATCTTAGTGACGTAAGACGATGACGTATTTACTACGTCAGTCTCGTTCTATATTAAGTCAAGTAAGATGGTGAATTTTACTATAATTATTACAAAGGCATACACACACGCACACACATACCACACACACACATATACACCTACACGCACGCACACATAAACATTCACAAATACACACACAATAACACTCATACACCTCAATCTACAAGCACACATCATATACACACACACACCCACACACTCACACACACCACATACTCATACGCTCACACATACGCACACACACACACACATACACACACACACACTCAACCCATCCCACTCCCACCCCCTTCTTCCCCCAACACCTACCACCCCATCCACGCCAACCGTTTAAAAGCCTTAATGCAACGGATATTTGATCCAAACGTGAGGCATAGAAAAACGTTATACCCAAAATTCAATAATGCAAATGTTCTACTTCGTGTGGAGCGAGTTACATATTTTTTAGTGGTTGTTGAAAGTGGCACGGAAGCTTATACGTGCCATATCAGCGTATGGATTCGCTCTTTTGTTGTTCTTCGTCGTGGAGTTCTCCTTCCGTCGATATTTTGTCAAGACATTGGGTATTACCTTTCTTCCCCAGATCTTTAAACTTCAAGCTCGCAACTTTTGAAAAAAAAAATCTATTTCCCGACTTATCTGGAAAAAAATAAAACTTTGATATAATCAGGAATTCGAACATACCAAAAGTCTGTTCGTTGCACTGTCTGTCTGTCTGTGCGACGGTCTTTTGCATGTCATATCTCAAGAACCACTTAACGGATTTTGACAAAAAATCATTGGTCACATTATTTGGGTTAGTGGCCAACATCCCTTGCAATCACATTAATTTTGTTTAACATCAAAGTTCAAGGTCGCTGGAGTCTATTGTTTTCTAAACACGTTTTGTCCTAACAACTATTGTTTTTAATCGGATGATTCGATTTTTATACATTTAAAAATTTTAGTATAGTATGCAAATAGTTCAGATAGTGTGTGCGTGTGTGTGTGTGTGTGTGTGTGTGTGTGTGTGGGTGTGTGTGTGTGTGGGTGTGTGTGTGTGTGTGCCAATCGTTCAATATTTTTCTTTTTCTTTTTTAGCATAAATCTAAGACAGAACAGCAGCAAGAGAGTTAAACTTCGGAAAATACTGGTTTTCAGCTATATCTGTTTGTGTCTGGAAATGCATTTCAATGGTAGACCATCTTGGGCTGTTTAGTTAAAAAAAAAGATTACAGATCAATATTATATTTAAATATATATTACTACTTATTATATTATATGCCAGGGGAAGAAAAGATTCAAGATTGAAGATTCGAGATATATTTTATTGTCCTCATAAAATCACAAGGACATTTAGAGTGTGGTGTGACGATTCCACATGCACAGACATGATACAGACAACACTAATATAACATAACACTCTGCATATATCACCTTATCACAGAGAAATAAAAAACCGTTTCCATGAACAGCAAAATCACTCACATATAAACTTGCACACACATATCACACGATCCCATTCGTAATGAAGCTTCCAGGCAATCAGCAACTATCATACCTGCACACCCGCAACCTCACCGCAAATGCAGTCTTCCACCAAACAGCGCACAAACACTCAACATACATATATAAACTTTGTTTACGTATGGGGTAGTGTGATGTGTGTAATCTTTCTGTATAAATAGTATCCCCACTGTCTGGGAATTTAGTGCTTTAAATTCCCACTGTCGCTGTCTTTCTTCTTTGTTCTTTCTCATTCCTACTCTGTTCTATCAATATACTATCTTCTTCGCTAGACCAGTCACGTACCTTTTTTTTTTGAAAACGTTTCCAAAACTCTTCATGTTTGTATGAGGTCTGTTGGGTCAGCTTGGGAATATTGGACGCTTTCTGCCAAATGATCACTGGGGCTTCCTCTGATATTATTATGTGGCAATGTAAGAAATTTATATGTATGTGTTTTGTTGATACTTCATAATGATGTTTATATTCTATTTTGGTTTTTTTGTCGGGATGTCGGATAGCGCAGTGGTTGGAGCACTCGCTACTGTGTCGCAAGTTAAGCACCGTCCAGTGCGGTTAGCACTTGGATGGGTGACCACAAAACGTGAAGCGACAAATAACAACGCCCCCAGTTGACTCAACTGTGACTGAGTAATACTCTCTTAAGGGTGGGGAAGGTAAAGCAGCGAGGGAGAGAGATGGGCATCACCCTCATTACGCTGGCCCAAGATAAGTGTGATCTCCAACATCACGATCCCCTACGGCCACAAGGCTATGGGACTACCTTTACCTTACCTTACTTTTTTTTGTGAACGTGGGTTCGATAAATCAGAGTATAGCCTCAGCTTCCCCTGCGTGGGATGCCTTTATTGCAAAGGGACCGGCTGGTGGAGTACCTTCAGCTTCACTAGGATTGTTTCAGCAGATATTGTATACGGATCGGGGAATGGAGGGGGGAGGGGAGGGGAGGGGGGCGAGAGAAGTCCTCTTTCAAACAAGTTGTGGTCCTGATCCGGTTCTTTGCAGTCCGCTGGACCCTGTAAGCAAAGAATAACTAACTAACTAACTAACTAACTACTACTACTACTACTACTACTACTACTACTACTACTACTACTACTACTACTACTACTACTACTACTACTACTACTACCACACCGACTCAACCAAAGGTTTTAGGTTTTGAAGCTAGTTCAGCCAGGCTAGCTATAAATAGCTTTGCCAGTGCTCTTCTGTCCTTTCCTTTCACTGAAAGGGAGGGTGTAGGCAAGCTATAAATAGTCCGCAGCCAGCAAAATGTGGGAGAACCTAAGAGTGCTGCTCACATAGGCACTGAGCTACTGTGCTACTACTACTACTACTACTACTACTACTACTACTACTACTATATGAGTTTTTCCCCAAATCCCCATTCAGGCTCAAAGCGCGGCGACCTATAGGCTACAAACAGATACGCTCAATCGTTTCACAATCAATGTACAACGCACTATACTTTATGAAACACGACATTGCCTTTTTATCTCACCCTCTCAAAAACGTAACCCCCAAAACACCCCTCAAACACTCCCCTCCTCTCTCTCTCTCTCTCTCTTATCCCAGTTAGCACCTTCAGCATCCACACTTCTCCCACCCCCCTCTCACTTCTCTCACCCAGGCTCACACCCACACACTCACCCACACACATACACACACACACACACACACGAGTACCAGAACAATCCACTGAATATGGAGAGCGTGGATCATATCCGATTACACGTCGCTGGAAGCAGAACAAAGAACTGTGAGATACAAAAGCACGGAGGCCACCTCCCATCTCTTCTTTCAGTTCCAGCGGATGTTCATAGCAAAATAATATTTTGACACCTTAGAAGAATAAAACAGCATCTCCTATGAATCTGGTTATTTGCAATACATTTTTTGTTGTTGCAATAATTCTTTGTAGAAATTATTTTTTTGAAAGTTGAAATTGTAATCTGATTTAATCGGGGATAGGCATAGACTAGTCTTAAAAACATGTCTGTTAACTTTATGAACATTAACAATAACAGTAACTATAATGTTAAGAATTAAGGAATTAATAATTAATTATTCAAACATCACCAACATCGAAATCCGACAGACCATCACACAAGCCACTGGACAACACGATGACATGCTCACAGTGGTGAAGAAACGGAAACTCCGATGATATGATCACGTCAACAGAGCATCAGGCCTTGCAAAGACCATCCTGCAAGACACGGCGCAAGTAGGCAGAAAAAGAAGGAAATAGAAAAAGAAGTGGGAGGACAACATTCGAGAATGGACAGGCTTGACGCTGAGCGATGCCATGAGGTTTGCTGAGACCAGAGAAAGATGGAGTGCGCTTGTTAAACGATGATCTGTGGTGCCCCAACGACTTTCGAGTTAAGGGAGACGAACGGATAGGATTTACAACATGTAATAAAAGTGGACACAACTCACTATGTGTAGGCCTTCAAGCCAAGTACAAACAATATATATAGAGCTCTCATCTGCCCAAAGATCTGCTCAAGGCGCTAGCAGATAACATGACTGAGTTGAAACTGACGCACATGTCCAAGACGGGCGAATATCAACTACATACATGTAAATACACGCTATGCATTCTTTGCTTCTTGTCTTATCATGAGAAAAAGGGGTACAAGGATCCAGTTCGAAGGCTTTATCAACAAGCCATCAACATCATCAACATCAAAATACGTATAAGTCTGTATTATTATTATTATTATTATTATTATTATTATTATTATTATTATTATTATTATTATTATTATTATTATTATTATTATTATTATATAAGCCAATGGTCGTCTCTTAAGTAGAGCGAATGAGACATGTTATATATTATAAATGCATTCGCATTCTGATCCAGGGTGCAGACGCACTTTAATAGTTTTACGTCATGGTTAGTGACAACAATAGCACAGCTTCCTGGGCATATAACCACGTGAAAGACAATACCGTACAACCAACCCGCAGGGATCTGGAGCTCTGTATACCTTCTGGCTGATCGCAGTGGATTCATGATGTCAGACCCGCTGTCGCATTCTCAATACCTGTTTAGATTGCAACCGATCACAACGCTAAATAACGAAACAAAATTTTTTTTACATTGATTTAATCCTTTCATATAGCTTTTTTTTCCAGCTCAGGAGCGGCTCAAGGTGCTGGCCGCTACGCCCGAGGTGTCCTTTTAACTGCTCTGGCAGCTGAACACACACACACACACACACACACACAAACACACCCACACAGGCGCGCGCGCACACACACACACACACACACACATACAAATCCTCTCTCCCCCTCCCCCTTACCCCAACTCACTCTTTCACACCCTTTAGAAAGACACAATAACTTTTTTTTTAAAATATGTACGGATGATTAAATTGGACGGGAAAATTATTACTTTCTTTGGATAAATGCTTTTGAAGGATCAGCATAATTGTTTCCAGTCTCTTTGAAGAATGAAAACATTTTTTTCCCATTTACGGAAAAATACATCGTTGAACCCTTTTATTTTTAAAATTTAAAATAAATAAAGACATAAATGTAAAAATTAAAGTCTTGAGAAAAAAAAAAAACCGTCCAATGGCAGGGAATGTCGATTGGGAATTGCATTTGATCTTCATTTGCATATAGTAATTAAGTTTTAAACCCGTTCGCTTTTAATCTAAGAGTTGTTATCTGTAAATAGGTAGAACTGCAGGATTGTGCGGTCAAATGCATTGCTGTGGCCTTGTTGTGTTAGAAAACATCGAAATTGCTGTGAAAAGGCCACCACTCTCCTACGATGTAACCATAAACCTTTATTTATTTATTTAGATATTTATCGTCTTCATATAGCGCGCTTTTCCCATTTCGATAGCGGCTCAAGGTGCTGTCCGAGACAGGATCTAACGCAAGCCGCCCGAGGAACTCCCCTGCTGCCTTAGGCGCATGGCCTCAGACGACTGAGCACAATCCTGGGACCTATGGTTTCTCTAAAACAAAATTTAAAAGTCTTTGTGATGGAATGCGTGCGTGCGCAGACTCGACCCTGGGTGTATTCTCTCGACGGAAGGAGTAATGCCAGTTTAGCTTAAGATGCATGTGAAAGTAACGACGTGAGATTCTCGGATGAGGCAAACAGATTGATAACGCGTCCGTATTATAGTGCTTACAAGAAAAGTAAAGTGCTTCTACATCATTTGGGTGCATTCAACGCGTGTTAGTGTTAACCAGTTGTGTGCCTGCGGGCGTGTTTGTGTGTGTGTGTGCATGTGCACTTGCATAAACGTACAAATGGGTATCAGACCTTGACTTTCTTAGCTATAAATGGGTTCATTTGCTAGGAATCCACTTTTTTTTTCCAGGACCCGGGAGTGCTCTTTCAATGCATGGGAGTGCAGTTGTAGTGCGTGAGAGTGTTTTAAACACAAGTGTTCTATCCGGGACGGAGAAAACCCAGTTCTAATGTTTTGCAAATCTGTGTGTGTGTGTGAGTGTTTGCGTGTGAGAGAGAGACAGACAGAGATAGAGGGAGAGACAGAGAGGGAGAGAGAGAGAGAGAGAGAGAGAGCACTATTGCTAATGTGATTATGAAGTTGTTGTTTGTCGTGATACTACTACTACTACTACTACTACTACTACTACTACTACTACTACTACTACTACTACTACTAATAATAATAATAATAATAATAATAATAATAAGGCGCTTCTCCTAGTAAGATGTTCACAGAGTTCCCTTACACATTCACACATTCATTAAACATTAGTACAAAACAAATGCCCCCGTTGGGGTGCCCGGGGTTTCAATATAAATAGTATCCCCACTTTCTGGAAATTTAGTGCTTTAAATTCCCACTGTCGCTGTCTTTCTCATTTGCTCTTTCGCATTCCTGCTCTGTTCTATCAATCTGCTATACTATCTTCTTCTTCGCTAGACCAGTCACCTACCTTTTTTCTTGACAAGACTGCTTGTTTGTGCATGAGGTCTGTTGGATCAGCTTGGGAATATTGGATGCTTTCTGCCAGGTGGTCACTAGGGCTTCCTATAATGTTATTATTTCGCAATGTAGGCATTTTATATGTATGTGTTTTGTTAATTTATAATGATGTTTGTATTCTATTTTGTTTTTGTAAACGGGGGTTCGATAAATTAGAGTACAGCCTCAGCGTCCCTGCGTGGGATGTCTTTATTGTAAAGTGACTGGCTGGTGAAGAGCTTTCAGTTTTCCCACTAGGGTTGTTTCAGCAGATCTTTTATGCGGATCGGGGGTTGTCCGGTCCTGATTTGGCTCGGAAGAGTCCGCTGGACCTAAAGCAATAATGATGTAATGTAATGTAATGTAATATAATGTAATGTAATGTAATGTAATGTACACAACATATAGGAGCAGGAAAAATCAAAGCGAACTTGGGGAGAGGCAGTAATAAACAAAGTGATTTTCCGCACATGCACACACAAACAGGCATACACACACACTCACATATCCATTTCAATATCCCATTACAATGACTTCCAGAAACCCCACATACGTTGTATTGACATTTTGTCCTCAGTTTTAAGTACTCTAAAGTATTTGTTTTTTCCACACTAACGCTAACGTTAACCCTAACCCTTATCCTAACCCTTATCCTAAATCAGCTCTAACTCTAACCGATCATTGTTTTGACGTCAAAAATACGAGGGCCGTCAAAACAACGTATGTAGATGTTCACTAGTTTGTACAAATAAAGCCGTGTCTACAAACCCACCCACCCACACACACACACACACACACACACACACACACACACACACACTCATTCACACAATTGATGAGACAATATGGAAGAAACAGTTTGAAGACAGAACAGATCAAGAGAAGACTTTAGAGAAGAAATGAGCTTTGAGGTGTGCTTTGAAAGTGTTCATAATCGGTATACAACGGAGAAAAATTGATAATACATTCCTGGTAGGTGGACCGATGACAGAAAAAGATCTAAAACCAATAGAGAACAATTTGTGGAAGGGTATCCTCAGAAGGCGTACATGTATGTCGGATGAAGAGCGCAAGTTGCAAGAGGGGGTGTAGCGTTGGACATCATCGGCAAGGTATGAAGGAGCGGAGCCATGGAGATACTTTTAACTGAAAAGACAGGTTTTGTAAATAATTCTTTGCGGCATCGAAAGCCAGTGGAGTGAGCCAAGAGGTGGAGTGATATGGTAAGATTTTCTTTTCTTTTTGAGAATGAGGCGAGCGGAAGCGTTTTGAACACGTTGCAGATGGTGGATGGAAGAAGCATGCAGAGCAGAAAGAAGAGAGATGCAGTAGTCAAGTCGAGAGAGAATGAAAGAGGTCACAAGTTTAGAAGTTGCGTTGATTGTCAGGTATTTACGGAGCTGGTTGTGGCAGGCTTGACATGTTTTGCGGATGAAATCTGACATATCAAAGACAACACCCAGGTTCATTACATTATTATTATTATTATTATTATTATTATTATTATTATTATTATTATTATTATTATTATTATTATTATTATTATTATTATTATTATTATTGGTACTGTTGTTGTTGTTGTTATTATTATTATTATTATTATTATTATTATTATTATTATTATTATTATTATTCGTAGTAGTAGTAGTAGTAGTAGTAGTAGTAGTGGTAGTATTAGTAGTAGCAGTAGTAGTAGTAGTAGTTGTTGTAGCACAGGAATAGTACTAGTAGCCTAGTAGTTTTACAAGTCATATATAATTACAGAGAGAGACAGACAGGCAGACAGAAGAAGACAGACAGACAGACAGACAGACAGACAGACAGAGAGAGAGAAAGAGAGAGAGAGAGAGAGAGAGAGAGAGAGAGAGAGAGAGAGAGAGAGAGAGAGAGAGAGAGAGACTGTCACAGTCAGACAGATGGCATAAACACTAGAACAAGACAAAAGAGATAACAACAGAGGCAGATTTTCCTATACATCCAACATCTCAAACTGATATTTTTAGGACAAGGCAAGCCCGGTGACGGGGAAAGCACTACTTCCCTCGAAACCGCGACGTTAGGATCCCTGACCAATTAATTTGAATATTTCATGAGCTCACGCGCCGAGAATGCCTTTGGTAGTGATATTCGAAACTGTCCCGGAGTACCTGAGAGCCGATTCGGTAGGGGTAAAAAAAAAAAAAAAAAAAAAAAGAAGAAGAAAAAAAAGAAAAGAAAGAAAGAAAACCAGGACGACTTGCTAGTCCGCTAAAATGTCTATGTCGTGTGTGATTGACCGGGACGTCAAATGTTGTCACAGATTTTTTTTGTGTTGGTTAGAAAATAGCAAAGTAAAACAGCTGCGCTCCCTTGTCATCTCCATCTTCCTATATGCTTGCGAAGCATGGACCCTCACAGCAGATCTACAACGAAGAATACAAAGCATGCAGATGAGGTGCTACAGAAGACTTCTGGGCATTTCCTATACCCAACACATCACCAACGACGAAGTCCGACAGACCATCACACAAGCCATTGGACAACACGATGATCTGCTCACAGCGGTGAAGAAACGGAAACTCCGATGGTATGGCCACGTCACCAGATCATCAGGCCTTGCAAAAAACATTCTGCAAGGCACAGTGCAAGGAGGTAGAAAAGAGGGAGACCGAAAAAGAGGTGGGAGGACAACATTCGAGAATGGACTGGTTTGACACTGAGCGAAGCCATCAGGGCTGCTGTGGACAGAAAAAGATGGAGTATGCTGTTAAACGATCATCTGTGGTGCCCCTACGACCTCCGGGTTACGGGACAGGATAGGATAGGATAGAAAATAGAGTGGGTGGTTATTTGTAGTTTGGGATGGTGGATGGGGGTTGTGGTAGGGTAGAAAGTGGTTGGTGGGGACTTGGTGATAAAGGGAGCGCGGTACATTAGCATAGTGGAAAACGCGACCTACAACCCCCTGAATGTTATATCCCGGCAGCGGTTAGGAATTTTAGATTGATGTCTTGGAGTGCTGAAAGAAAAGAAAACAAAAAAAAAAGACCCTGATATTGATACACAGGCAAACGGAGTGCCCCTTACTTCTTCGGACGAGCGTATCAGCTGAGTTCTAGTTTGCGCACGCAAGCATGCCATAGCATGGACTGTAAAGACCCCGACGCTCATGCCTCTATAGACGTTTGGGTGATAGTTACACAAATAACACGCAGCACACATTAGGTCTTTTCCCTTTCCCCACCCAACACTCCCTCGCCACTATACCGTTCGTTTAGGATTGCTCAATTGTCTTTGGTGCCAGACTAAGCGTATAAACCAGTAAGCTTGCACATGAAAGCAAGTCCTGAAAATTCAGTTGAAACAGTTGTAAAGAAGATTCCATCAAAACTACAGAAAAATATATAAAGTAGGCCCGTTTCAACAAATACATAAACATAATTTTTCCTTAACTTTCCACTATTTTAGGGAAAAACTTGTAGTAAGTAGTCTAAGAGTATCGTGTCGATGCGTGAAAACAAAGGATTCTGTCTATGAGCGTGACAAAGTTCTACAATCATAGAACGCTTGTCCAACAATTTTACTGGCGGGCCTCTATGTTAAAAGTCTTGCTTATTCAGCGATAGTCCTGAGCCAGACAAAACGCTGCTTCCCGCCCTTGAATACAATTGTCGTTTATGTATTTATTAATTTATTTTACCACTTTTATATAGCGCTTTTCCAGTTTAAGAGCCGCTCAAGGCGCTGGGGTCTTTCAATGATGAGAGAAAACTAAGTATTTATCATGAAGTAATGAGAATAATAGAACTAATTGTTGAGGATGAATACTAGGAGGAAAGAACATGGGAGAAAACAAAGAGGAGGAGGAGGAAGACGGGAAAGAAAAGAATATAGAAGAAAAGGAAAATCAGAAATTCAAAGAAAATAAAGAGGATTATGTGGAGAAGAAAATGTACATAATTTATAATGAGGAAGAGTAGTAGTAGTAGTAGTAGTAGTAGTAGTAGTAGTAGTAGTAGTAGTAGTAGTAGTAGTAGTAGTTGTTGTTGTTGTTGTTGTTGTTGTTGTTGTTGTTGTTGCTGCTGCTGCTGTTGTTGTTGTCATAAACTTCTACTGCCTATTATAATATAATTAGCTTTATTCTCAGAAGATTCCTACAAACATGATATTAGTTTGCAAACAGTTTTTAATATTCCAATTTCACGCATACCGCATTCATCAAAAGGACTTTTTTTTTAATGCAATTAACCAAGTTGAGACACAGATACATTTGAAACAATGAAGACGTAAAACACACAACAGTTGGAATTCAACACCAATCTACGTTTTGCTAATTTTATGGTTCTTTTCTTTCTCCACCAAAGTAGTAGTATAATAACTAAAATGGAATTCAAGAATACTATATTCAGTAGTAGTAGTAGTAGTAGTAGTAGTAGTAGTAGTAGTAGTAGTAGTAGTAGCAGAAGAAGAAGAAGAAGAAGAAAGAAGAAAAGAAGAAGAAAAAGAAGAAGAAGAAGAAGAAGAAGAAGAAGAAGAAGAAGAAGAAGAAGAAGAAGAAAGAAGAAAAGAAGAAAGAAGAAGAAGAAGAAGAAGAAGAAGAAGAAGAAGAAGAAGAAGAAGAAGAAGAAATACGTAATTTATAATGAGGAAGAAGAGGAAGAGTAGTAGTAGTAGTTAGCTAGTCATTGTTTATAAGGTCCAGTGGACAGTCTGCAAAGAGCTGAATCAATAGTAGTAGTAGTAGTAGTAGTAGTAGTAGTAGTAGTAGCAGTAGCAGTAGTAGTAGTAGCAGTAGTAGTAGTAGTAGTAGTAGTAGTAGTAGTAGTAGTAGTAGTAGCAGTAGTAGTAGTTATATTAGTAAGTGGAAGAAGAAGACGACGAAATACGTGTGTGTGAGTGAATGTGTGTGTATGTTTGTGTGAGCGTGTGTGTATATATGTGTGTGTGCGTGCGTGCGTGTGTGTGTGGGGGGGGTGGAGGGGTGACGGTGGGGGTCTTTGTGTGTGTTGAGGTGCCTACCTTAGCAATCCCTGAATAAACTGATTCATTTGACAAACTGATAGCTGGCAGAAAGACGGACAATTCAAGCAATTATGAACAACAATACATTAAAATGGACAAACCAGTAAGGCGTCAGTCCAGGACGCACATAAAGTAAGGAGAAGAGACAGAGAAGACGGTAGGAGTACTAGAAAAATCAATAAACTATCAGACAGATAAAAACATTATAAGACAGATCAACAGACGAGACAGACAAGAATGTAGAAACAGAAACAAGACAAATGAGACAAGACTAGCCAAGACATTAAAGACATAACTAGACAAACTTATAAAACTATCGGACAAGGAAAAAAAAGATTATAAGACAGATCAAAGGTCAAGGTAGACAAGAATGTAGAAATAAAGACAGACAAAATTAAGACACACGGAGAAAAAACAAAAACAAAGATAGACAAATGAGACAAGATATTAAGACATTCGCAATACAAATGAGAGTGAAGAAAAACTCACCTTTGGAAATTTTTGTGCGCAGTCTGTGATTACAGCAAAATCGATGGGTTACTAGTATCCCACACTCTTTCCTCGAAAGACTTCGACGTAATCATAGAACAAGACGACTGCGTTGTCTAGGTCACAGAGTATTAATTCCTCGATATAGAAAATCTGAATCACGTACTGTACAGTCCATGAAATACTTTGTCAATATAGAAAGGAAAAAAATAACCCACTGAATTGTTGTATTGTCTAGTTTCAGATGATCGTCGTCATGCAAAAAACAACAACCACAAACAGACGAAAAGCTTGAATTACTTTTCCTTGAACACGTTTGAAGTCATGGACTAATAATGAATCGACCTAGAAAAGAAAGAAGCAGAATTACGGCAGTGTCTAGGTCACCGAATTTCGTCGATATAGACAGGCTGAATTACTGTTATTTTACAAGGTCACGGAATGTCGTCGATATAGACACACTGAATTACTGTTATTGTACAAGGTCACGGAATGTCGTCGATATAGACACACTAAATTACTGTTATTTTACAAGGTCACGGAATGTCGTCGATATATACACACTAAATTACTGTTATTTTACTGTTATTTTACAAGGTCACATAATTTCAATGACACGGATACGCTGTGTTACTGATATTTTTACATGTACTTTCGTCTGTATAGACTCCCTGAATTAGTTACTGTTATTTTAAAAGGTCATAGAATTTCGTCTATATTGACTCTCTGAATTACTGTTATTTTACAAGGTCACAGAATTTCGTCCATATATACACGCTGAATTTGCTGATAATTTACAAGGTCACAAAATTTTGTCGATACAGATAAATTCAGATGAAATATCTGAATTACTGCCTTTAGTTTTAGGTCAGAGAGTACTTTTGTCGATATAGAAACAAATTGAATTACTGCATTGTCCAGGCGAAAGATGAATTTAGTCGAGATAATGATTATATTCGTTCATTCTTTTGATAACGCAATCAAACGCATTAATTGTAATTATCAACAACAACAACAACGACACCTTCTACTACTACTACTACTACTACTACTACTACTACTACTACTACTACTACTACTACTACTACTACTACTACTACTACTACTACTACTACTACTACAACTGGCATTTATGTAGCGTTTTTCCATTTAAAGAAGCTAAGACAAAATTTATAAACTAAAGTTTAGTCTGAAATGACATAATAATCCACCGCTTTTTTTTAAAGACATTAAATAATGTTATTCATTTATTTATTTTGTTTTATTGTACCCTGGTTGTGTTAAATTAGGTGTATGTTTTCATTTTCAGGTTCATTATTATTATGATTGAACTGACACTGTCGTCAAGCGTACCTTAGATGCAGTCAACGTAATTGTCTCGTGTTCCATGATCTACACATCGGAAATGAAGTACTGCGTTACTGCGACACACATTTGGAATCGCAATCGGACTCCATTATACCTTAAAGTCCAAATTCTAGATTAAAAAAAAAATGTTGATAATATCTTGTTAAAGGAAAAAAAAGAAGATTTATGTACGCAGACATTGAAAATAGTAATTATTGCTTGTATAGCACTAACAGTTGAAGAGGTAGTGTTTCCATTATTAAACAAACAAGAAATCCCTTTTTTTTTCAAATCTTCAGCACCCCTGACCCTTTACAATCACCCCACTCACTGTTTCTTGCCGTCTGTCTTTTGGTCCTTCTCCGGCACCAGTCTCTCCATTCTCTTTCCATCTCACTTTTCCCCACCTCCCCTCAACTCCTACCCTCTACTTATTATATCCCTCCCCCCTCCCTCCCTCCCTCTCTCTCTCCCTCCCTCTCTCTCTCTCTTCATCTGTTTGTTTCTCCCTGTAATTCTCTGTCTGTTTCTCCTTCCTGTATTTCTCTGTTTCTCCCTCCTGTATTTCTCTGTTTCTCCATCCTGTTTTTCTCTGTCTGTTTCTCCCTCCGGTATTTCTCTGTTTTCTCCCTCCTGTATTTCTCTGTTTCTCCCTCCTTGATTTCTCTGTCTGTTTCTCCCTCCTATATTTCTCTGTCTGTTTTTTCCCCACTGTATTTCTCTGTTTCTCCCTCCTGTATTTCTCTGTTTCTCCCTCCTTGATTTCTCTGTCTGTTTCTCCCTCCTATATTTCTCTGTCTGTTTTTTCCCCACTGTATTTCTCTGTTTCTCCCTCCTGTATTTCTCTGTCTGTTTCTCCCTCCTGTATTTCTCTGTCTGTTTCTCCCTCCTGTATTTCTCTGTCTGTTTCTCCCTCATGTATTTCTCTGTCTGTTTCTCCCTCCTGTATTCTCTGTTTTTTCCTCTTGTATTTCTCTGTCTGTTTCTCCCTCCTGTATTTCTGTTTCTCCCTCCTGTATTTTCTGTCTGTTTCTCCCTCCTGTATTTCTCTGTCTGTTTCTCCCTCCTGTATTTCTCTGTCTGTTTCTCCCTCCTGTATTTCTCTGTCTGTTTCTCCCTCCTGTATTTCTCTGTCTGTTTCTCCCTCCTGTATTTCTCTGTTTTTTTCCCTCCTGTATTTCTCTGTCTGTTTCTCCCTCCTGTATTTCTCTGTCTGTTTCTCCCTCCTGTATTTCTCTGTCTGTTTCTCTCCTGTATTTCTCTGTCTGTTTCTCCCTCCTGTATTTCTCTGTTTCTCCCTCCTGTATTTCTCTGTCTGTTTCTCCCTCCTGTATTTCTCTGTCTGTTTCTCCCTCCTGTATTTCTCTGTCTGTTTCTCCCTCCTGTATTTCTCTGTTTCTTCCTCCTGTATTTCTCTGTCTGTTTCTCCCTCCTGTATTTCTCTGTCTGTTTCTCCCTCCTGTATTTCTCTGTTGTTTCTCCCTCCTGTATTTCTCTGTTTTCTCCCTCCTGTATTTCTCTGTCTGTTCTCCCTCCTGTATTTCTCTGTCTGTTTCTCCCTCCTGTATTTCTCTGTCTGTTTCTCCCTCCTGTATTTCTCTGTCTGTTTCTCCTCCTGTATTTCTCTGTCTGTTTCTCCCTCCTGTATTTCTCTGTCTGTTCTCCCTCCTGTATTTCTCTGTCTGTTTCTCCCTCCTGTATTTCTCTGTCTGTTTCTCCCTCCTGTATTTCTCTGTTTTCTCCCTCCTGTATTTCTCTGTCTGTTTCTCCCTCCTGTATTTCTCTGTCTGTTTCTCCCTCCTGTATTTCTCTGTCTGTTTCTCCCTCCTGTATTTCTCTGTCTGTTCTCCCTCCTGTATTTCTCTGTCTGTTTCTCCCTCCTGTATTTCTCTGTCTGTTTCTCCCTCCTGTATTTCTCTGTCTGTTTCTCCCTCCTGTATTTCTCTGTCTGTTTCTCCCTCCTGTATTTCTCTGTTTTCTCCCTCCTGTATTTCTCTGTTTTCTCCCTCCTGTATTTCTCTGTCTGTTTCTCCCTCCTGTATTTCTCTGTCTGTTTCTCCCTCCTGTATTTCTCTGTCTGCTTCTCCCTCCTGTATTTCTCTGTCTGTTTCTCCCTCCTGTATTTCTCTGTTTCTCCCTCCTGTATTTCTCAGTCTGTTTCTCCCTCCTGTATTTCTCTGTCTGTTTCTCCCTCCTGTATTTCTCTGTCTGTTTCTCCCTCCTGTATTTCTCTGTCTGTTTCTCCCTCCTGTATTTCTCTGTCTGTTTCTCCCTCCTGTATTTCTCTGTTTTCTCCCTCCTGTATTTCTCTGTTTTCTCCCTCCTGTATTTCTCTGTTTTCTCCCTCCTGTATTTCTATGTTTTCTCCCCTCCTGTATTTCTCTGTCTGTTTCTCCCTCCTGTATTTCTCTGTCTGTTTTCTCCCTCCTGTATTTCTCTGTTTCTCCCTCCTGTATTTCTCTGTTTTCTCCCTCCTGTATTTTCTGTCTTTTTCTCCCTCCTGTATTTCTCTGTCTGTTTCTCCCTCCTGTATTTCTCTGTTTTCTCCCTCCTGTATTCTCTGTTTTCTCCCTCCTGTATTTTCTGTCTTTTTCTCCCTCCTGTATTTCTCTGTCTGTTTTCTCCCTCCTGTATTTCTCTGTCTGTTTT
>CM072521.1:40548455-40577349 GCA_036898135.1 Oncomelania hupensis | reverse complement strand
TACAATGCAATATAATACACCACCATATAGTACAATACAATGCAATATAATACACGGTACACACCACAATATAATACAATATAATACAATACAATGCAATATAATATACCACAATATAGTACATTACAATGCAATGCAATGCAATGCAATACACCACAATATAGTACAATGCAATGCAATGCACCACAGGATAGTATAATACAATGCAATGTATTGTACTATATTGTGGTGTATTGCATTGCATTGTATTGTTATTACTTAGACGCAATTGAAGTGGTAGAGGCGTGCTAGAGTAAATAGACGTCCCGTTTATTTGCGACTAAAACAGACTACTCCAGTCGTTCGTTAAGATGTCTGTATGTATATACATGATGGTTGCTAGTAATGTAGTGTAATGTAGTGTAATTTAATATACCACAATACAATGCAACACAACACAATACAATACAACACAATACAATGCAAAACAATATCATGCAAATACAACTTTATTGTGTATTTTTTTAAAAAGTGTCTCTTGTCCTCCATGTATGCTAGAACATACATTGTATATAAAGACTAAAAAAATGTGTCAGTGTATACACTACACTACACTACATTACACTACATTACACTACATTACACTACATTACACTACATTACACTGTACTACACTACACTACACTACATTACATACATTACACTACATTACACTACACTACACTACACTACACAACACTACATTACACTACACTATACTACACTACACTACACTACACTACACTGCACTACACTACATTACACTACACTACACTACACTAAAACTACACTACAATTGTCCGATAAAAAAAATTGCCCTTTGTACGCCGTCGATGCATGCAACAACATACACAAACTAGACAATCCAAAAATAAAATATAAGATCTGCTTACAAGCAACCATCATGTATATACATACAGACATCTTACCGAACGACTGGAGTAGTCTGTTTTAGTCGCAAATAGACGGGACGTCTATTTACTTCAACACGCCTCAACCACTTCCAATGCGTCTCAATAATAATAATAATAATAATAATAATAATAATAATAATAATAATAATAATAATAATAATAATAATAATGGATGCTAAACGCACCTTATTCCTATTCAGACTCAAAGCGCGGTGATCTGTAACCAGCCAACAAGCTCGCAGGTTGCCGCCACTGCTACATACTCAACAAATATGCACGCATTCATCACTCAAACACGAGGTGTGAAAATACACGTCGCTATTAGAAGACGGAACGGAAATATAATTTTGTTCTTCTTCACATTTGAAATGGACCGCATCCAGCACCACTATCGAAGGGGAGGGAGGGAAGAAACCGAAGTACCCGGAAAAAGCCCTCGGTGACGTGAAAGGGGAACTGACAAGTCTGGCACCTTAATCACAGTTTAAGTTTGTTTCCTTTGCGGGAATCGAACCCGCGACCTTCGGCAAGGGCAATCCCTGGCGACTAACCACCTGCGCCACCACGTCTTCCATCGTTGGTCGTCGTTGATCAAATCCATGTCATTCCCGTGGAAATGTTTTCAATGGCCCGGTTGTTGATAGGTGTGCGAACACTATAATCGAAACATACACAACAGTGCTGCTTTTCAACCTCCGCAATAGTGTACTATGTTTGTTCGATGAACTTCAACGTTACCTAATGTACAGAACCGAATAGCAAGCCATTGGCCAATTTTACCCGTTACAAATATGGAAGGTGACGTTGACGGTTACACATTTTTACCTGTGACAGATAGTGAGGAGGTTACGTTCACGTGCACGGTGCTAAGGCCCAAAAATATGGCTGTTTACGGTAGCATAGGGAAGAAAAATATGGTCGGTAGGTCAAGTTCTTTTACTTTTTTTGTTTTTCTTTGTTTTTTTATTTTTTTTTAAACCTAAAGTGCGATTTTTGTTGGCTTTTTTCAATTTTTTTTTCACAGTTGATCCCCCCTAAAAAAATTTTCGTGGGTCGTGATACAGTAAACAGACATTTTTGTGTGGCCTAAGCAGTGACGCAAAGAGAAATGACACATATAAGAGAGTGTGCCGCTTAGGGGCGTTGCCAGGTCGGCTGTGTTTCCATAAATAAGTCATCGGCTTGATCAATGGTAGAGTGAACATTTCGTGGGACGAAAAAACCCAGAATGAACAATAAAAAGAAAATGACACTACAAGATAGTTGTAACTTCTTCGCATTAGTCTAGTCTCATGTGCATGCATGTACATCACACGGACTTTAATTTAATTCATTTGATTTATTTTTTAAATGAAATTTTACACTTCCAGATAGCGCGATCATAGAAGAGTTTATTGATCCACATAATTGGGGTTTTCTGGACCTCATGAGTTGTAAACAAAAGTGCCAGACTCCTGCCTTAAAGAAGCGTCAATCTCGGTACTTTAAAAAAAAACATTTTCCATGACAATGGTTATACCAGCGACCTAGTGAGAACATCTTCCTATCGGGATCTGAAACGCGTTTTCCTCTCACAATGAATTTGAGCGTTTGGCGCAACTTGTAAATGTATCAAATTTTCGACCTACTTCCAAATCCCAAATCCCTAGTGTTTTTATTTGCCGGTATTATACGGTAACGGGTTTGCGTAAATAAATAACGAAATTAATGAATTAATTTAAAGGTTAATTAATTGATTAATAAATTAATTTATTACAGGAACATTGATATGACGCCTGTATCCAACAACTCTATTCGCTGAAATATTTAAGTCTTTTAGTGCTGATATATTGGTTGGTATTCACTTTGCAGTAAAGTACTATTATTATTATTATTATTATTATTATTATTATTATTATTATTATTATTATTATTATTATTATTATTATTATTATTATTATTATTGTTATTATTTGACATGGAAATCAGAAAATTATTATAAATATATAGACCTGCTATGCGAATCGTATGTGCTTCGTGTTATTATTCTTAATAAATAAATGCTCTCTCTCTCTCTCTCTCTCTCTCTCTCTCTATATATATATATATATATATATATATATATATATATATATATATATATATATATAGATAGATAGATAGATAGATAGATAGATAGATAGATAGATAGATAGATAGATAGATAGATAGATAGATAGATAGATAGATAGATAGATAGATAGATAGATAGATAGATAGATACTATTCAAAATAATACAAGGGCCACTTGGACATATGGGTCTCTCTTTAAATCAGAAACACAAATTCAATTTATTAGTTCATCATATTTTATTGCAATCATTTCTGCATCAACAACAAAAAGATTTTAGACATCAGTCGCTTAAAATTGGAGTAAATTCAATTTAACTGGACATACCCCTCATTTACAAAATCAAAACTTTAGAAACCAAAAATCTATAGAGTCAGTATTGGGTGTGGCCACCGTTTGCATCAATGCAGTCTTGTCATCGTTGTCTCATGGACCGTATCGGGTTACTAGTGGTTTTTGTACCCTGGCTTTATGGAGGATGTTTCCTGGGATAGCCAACCACTCTTGCTGGAGAACTTGGGCCAGAACTTCAAGGTTAGCTCCTGGAGGGAGGTTTGCCCGTGTCTGTCGACCCAAGACATCCCACAGATGTTCTATGAGGTTCAAATCGGGTGATCGAGCCGGCCAATCCATCCTTATGACGTGCTGTTGCTGCAGGAAGTCATTGACGATACGCGCTCGGTGGGGTCTGGCATTATCGTCCTGTAGTATGGCACATTCCCCAATGGCCCGCAGAGCTGGGAGAACCCTAGGTTGTAGGACGTCATCCCTGTAGCCAATACCGTTTAAGTTGCCATGAATTTGGAGCAGGGGTGTTCTGAAGTTTAATGCAAAGCCACCCCACATCATGACAGATCCACCACCAAAGCGGTCATGCTCGTGCACCGTCACATCAGCAAAACGCTCCCATGGACGCCTCCAAACATTCACTCGACGGTCGTTGAAAGACAAGGAGAACCGAGACTCGTCTGTAAAGAGCACCCTTGACCAATGTTGCCGAGTCCACACCAAATGACGCCGAGCCCAGGCCAAACGGGCTGCACGGTGAGCTGGGGTGAGCGAAGGCCGTACTGCTGTCGTCTTGATCGCAGGTTTGCCTCGTGTAGACGGTTGCGAATTGTCTGGTCGCTGACGTTAACATTGCTGGCTGCGTGAAGCTGTCTTCTGATGGTGTTTGCTGTAGCGGACCTCATCCTCAGAGCTGACAGGGTGATGAAATGGTCTTGTCTTGCAGTGGTAACGGAGGGGTGGGTGGGTGGGGGGGGGCGTCCGGACCTTCCTGGTTCTTGGACGCTGCAGTGTTGTTAAAGCGCTCCCGCAGCCTTTGGACAACGGAGTGGGACACTCCCAGCCCGCCTGCCAACTTCTCTCACCCCCACCCCTTCCTGAAGCCATGCAATAGCTCTGCCTCTATCCGCATCAGTCAATCGTCGCCTTGGGGGCATGGTTAGAAAAGCAGCAAAGGCGCTGCCATTTACAGGGGCGTCGCACACGGGGGGGCAGGGGGGGCACCTGCCCCCCCAATAATTTGGCCAAAAAAAAAAAAAGAAAGAGAGAGAGAAAGAAGAAAAGATTTGAAACGATAGAGGAAGGCAGGAAGAATCAATAATTAAAAAAATCACCATATTTTTAAACCGTAGTGTAAAGGGCTAACGTACGAAATAATATTACAATAATCTATTAGCATGTGCCTGTGTTTCACAACAAAATATTTCGTGGCGCTAACGCAATCACCGGGCAGCAGAGCTGGCTTTCGCTGTTTGAAAGAAGTGTCATTTCATCACGCAAAGAGCAAAATTAACAAAACAATGGAATCGTCTGTTTTCCAGGTTTGTTGATATCAATTATTTACTTTAGTCTGTAAAATGAGTAAGGCATAGGTGAACGATCCATGTTTACCAAGACAAAAAAGAAGACCGGCAAGGTTAGAGGAAGGATGCAGTGCTCCAGAATTCCCAAGCACTGTTGAAGATCACTACCGGGGAATTTATTTTGAGGCCCTGGACAGTCTTACAACGTGCCTGACTGATCGTTTTGATCAACAGGATTTTGAAACTTACTCCAAATGTGAACAGCTCCTTTTGAATGCAGTGAACGGCCAGGACTATGACAAGCAGCTACAAGATGTCTGCGACTTCTATGGGCAAGACCTTGACCAGTCAAGACTCTCAGTTCAGCTTCAGATTCTTGCACAAGAAATGTCTGGTGGAAACAAGAAATTGTCAGCCGTTGTTCAGCATTTCAAGTCACTGTCTGTCTCAAAGCTAGCTCTCATGTCTGAGGTTGGGCTTTCACTGAAGCTCATTTTGGTCATGCCTGCCACCAATGCCGTGAGCGAAAGAACTTTCAGTGCCATGAGGAGGGTCAAGAACTACCTCAGGTCAAGCTCAACAGAAGAGCGTCTGAACCACTTGTTGCTGCTCCACGTCCACAAACAAAGGACGGATTCCTTGGATTTGGTTAAGCTTGCCAATACTTTTGCATCTTCTCAGCACCGCGGAGAAGTGTTTGGAACTTTCAGCGTCATGGACAACTGCAAGCTGGGTGTGATCACCAAGACAAAAGGCACTCAGACAGAGAGTATTTTGCTTTAGAAAAACTGCGAGTAATATACGCCCTAGTAAAACAAATTGATCAATTGACTGATTTTCTTAAACTGGTAGTGGAAGTGTTTGGTCATTATATGTATGCAATATGCAAAACGAGTTGTGATTTATAGAGAAGACACAATTTCAACCTAGATGATCTTGCGGCAGGTAATTAATGTTCGTGTTTCCTGGTTTTAATCATTATCACATATCGCTAATCATGTATTTGTAGTTTCTGGAAATGAATCTTGTATTTTCAGTAAAGAAGAACATAAATAATTAAATGGTTTTACTATCAGTCTTTCAGTTGGATGAAGGTACGAGGTTATATTACAGGGTGCGTCACGCTTGTCAGCGCCCCCCCCCCCCACCTCCCCGTCGACAGGGTTGCCCCCCCAATATTTTGGACCGTGCGACGCCCCTGATTTATACCCAGAAAAAAGCGCCGATTGTTGAACTAAACTCAGAAAATGCAAGCCTTTTGCGTGCAAATCACTTTTTTAATGTTGAAAATTTTGCATTATTAGCAAGACAACAGTAAATTAGGGTAATTTCTTTGGTAAAAATTTGTTTTTTTTAACTCAGTGCAGAACGTTCAAAACTCACACATGTGATTACTTGTCAGAATAAGATTGTCTTGAATGTTACTGTACAGGATAAGTTTTGAAATAAGCAATATAGGCGATATTATTGATAGCAGCAAAAAATAATTAAACTAAATGAAATATGAGAGTGGCCCTTCAATTATTTTGAGTAGTATATATATAAAGCAGCCGGTTTCGTTGTCATACGTACGTGACTGTTTAAATAATTTACAGCGTTTTCTATTTCATCATCTTCTCTTTGGTTAGAGTGACCCAGACATGTCTGTGCCGACCTTTATAAGCTTGACGCAATAACATTGTTTCTACCGTTGTAGTTATTTAGTTTTTCTTTAAATGTATTTTTATTTAAATCGTTATGTATTTATTTAATAAATTTTATAGTAGTACTAGTAGTAGTAGTAGTAGTAGTAGTAGTAGTAGTCGTAGCACGTAGTAGCTTTAGGATATAAATAGGCCGTGAAGCCTTTCTTAAATGCTATCATTGTTATGTTTACTTCGGTCTGATTTGCATGCAGTTCTCCTATGATCTTTTGTTATTCACCATTGCCATAGAATAATAACTAAAATTTGGAATCTCGTCCAAATGATTTTGTAAAGAATTATTGTTAGGTGCTTTTTTGAGCAACAGGAAGGTCTTTCCAATATTAAGTAACAAAAATAGCAAAAATAGCAAAAATAAAACTTCCTATGTGTGTGTGTGTGTGTGTGTGTGTGTGTATGTACACTATCCTACCTTACCCTACCCTACACTACCCTACCCTACCCTACCCTACACTACACTACCCTACCCTACCTTACCCTACCCGACCCTACCCATCCTCAGACACCAAAGTCACACTCCTTAGCTTCGTTGTTCACTCACAAATAGGGTCAAAGGTCTTACCAGCTATGATATTGGATGTACCGTTAATCAAGGGAAATCACTCCATGTCAAAACTATCCTATCGTATCTTGTCCCGTAACCCGGAGGTCGTAGGGGCACCACAGATGATCGTTTAACCAGCATACTCCATCTTTCTCTGTCCTCAGCAGCCTGATGGCTTCGCTCAGTGTCAAACCAGTCCATACTCTAATGTTGTCCTCCCACCTCTTTTTCGGTCTCCCTCTTCTTCTACCTCCTTGCACTGTGCCTTGCAGAATCGTCTTTGCAAGGCCTGATGATATGGTGACGTGGCCATACCATCGGAGTTTTCGTTTCTTCACCACTATGAGCAGGTCATCGTGTTGTCCAATGGCTTGTGTGATGGTCTGTCGGACTTCGTCGTTGGTGATGTGTTGGGTATAGGAAGTGCCCAGAAGTCTTCTGTAGCACTTCATCTCCATGCTTTCTATTCTTGTTGTAGATCTGCTGTGAGGGTCCATGCTTCGCAAGCATATAGGAAGATGGAGATGACAAGGGAGCGCAGCACTCTTATTTTGGAATGTAGATTGATGATCCTGTCTTTCGAAATGGGCTTCAACCTTGTCAGGGCAGCAGTTGTTTGTGCGATCCTGGACAGGACTTCCTGTCGGGACCCATTGTCTGATACCATGGCTCCTAAATATTTGAAGCTATGCACTGTGTTGAGGGATTGGCCTTGGACTTTGATGTCCGTGTTGATGCCATTGGTGTTTTTGGTCATCATTTTGATCTTCTCTGCACTTATTTCCATTCCATACGCTCTGGAGGTGGTGTCAAGCCTCTGTACCAGCTGTTCAAGCTCTTGTTCCTCTCCAGCCAATCCATCAATGTCATCCGCAAAGCGAAGATTGGAGATTGCTCTACCCCCTATGCTGACTGTGCCTTCGTGATCTGCAAGAGCATCTGACACGATGCGCTCTAGGAAGATGTTGAAGAGTATTGAAGAGAGTAGGCATCCTACCTACAGTAAGGTAAGGATGCCTGTCAAAACAGAAATGGAAAAATCAAACTGAAGCGGTGGGTTTGAGCAAGGAAAGCCCACTGTATCGTCGTGTAATGTAATAACAATGCGAAGTTCAAGGTAAACCCCATTTTTCGTCAAAAGTAAACAAAACTTTGGAATTGGAGCCCTTTTTACAGATTCTAGTAACGCTCGTGTACCAGACGGGTGAGAGTTCCATGCAAGAGTTACATAAGAAAACCGGCCAGCAAGCACTTCGGTCTACGACGTCCCTTTCCCCCGTACGGTCGTCCAGGAAGGCTCAATTGTTTAGAGTGTTAGAGGATGGGCCTAACGCAACAAGTTGGCGACTTGGGCGGCTTTCGATAGATGCTGTAGGGGCCAGCGCCTTCAGCAATACTTCAGCTGGTAAAGCGCTATATAAGGCAACGTATGATGGAACACCAGAACTATACTTGAAGATAGTTTGGAAGTAGGGAAAAACCACTTACACTTTTTCTTCGCTTCTGTCCATTCTTCTCTTTCTACTTCTTGTTCTTGTTATCGTTTCTTCTTCTTTCTTATCTTGCCACTACTTCTTCCTCTTACTTATCCTCCTGCTCCTCCTCTTCTTCTTCTTGCCCCTCCTACTTCTCCTCATCATACAACTCCTCCCCCTTCTTCTTCTTCTTTATACTCCTACTCCTGCTACTGCTTCTTTTTCCGCCCACTCTTCTTCTTGTTCTTGTTCTTGTTCTTGTTCTTGTTCTTGTTCTTCTTCTTGTTCTTCTTCTTGTTCTTCTTCTTGTTCTTGTTCTTCTTCTTCCTCTTCTTCCTCTTCTTTCTTCTTCTTCTTCTTCTTCTTCTTCTTCTTCTTCTTCTTCTTCTTCTTCTTCTTCTTCTTCTTCTTCTTCCTCTTCTTCCTCTTGTTCTTCTTGTTCTTCTTCTTCTTCTTCTTCTTCTTCTTCTTCTCTTCTTCTTCTTCTTCTTCTTCTTCTTCTTCTTCTTTTCTTCTTTCTTCTTCTTCTTCTTCTTCTTCTTCTTCTTCTTCTTCTTCTTCTTCTTCTTCTTCTTCTTCTTCTTCTTCTTCTTCTTCTTCTTTATCGTCATATCCCCCGAGGGGGTGCCGGGGATTTCAGTATAAATAGTATCCCAACTCTCTGGAAATTTAGTGCAATAAATTCCCACTGTCGCTGTCTTTCTCATTTGTTCTTTCTCATTCCTGCTCTGTTCTATCAATCTGCTATACTATCTTCTTCTTCGCTAGACCAGCCACCTACCTTTTTTCTTAAAAACTCTTCTGGGACAAAACTCCTCATTAGCATGTGAGTTGGATCAGCTTGGGAATATTAGATGCTTTCTGGGGCTTCCTATGATGTTATTATTTGGCAATGCAGGCATTTTATATGTATGAGCTTTGTTAATATTTTATAAGAACCTTTGTATTCTATTTTGCTTTTATAAACGGGGGTTCGATAAATTAGAGGCTTAGCCTCAGCGTCCCCTGCGTGGGATGCCTTTATTGTAAAGTGACCGGCTGGTGGAGTGCCTTCAGTGTTGTTTCGACAGATCTTTTATGCGGATCAGGGGCGAGTCCTCTTTCAGCGAAGTTGTGGTCTTGATTTTGTGGTCCTGATTCGGCTCTTTGCAGTCCGCTGGACCCTGTAAGCAATGAATAACTAACTTTTGTATCCCCTCTCGCTCTTTCTATTTTATCTTCTTACGTATCCTCCTGCTTCTCCTCCTCCCCCAAGTACTCCTCCTTCTTCTTTCTTATACCCCTACACTTGATTCTTCTTGTGCCCCTTCTTCTTATTCTGCTAATGCTTCTTCATCTTCATTATCATTATCCTCATCATCATCATCATCATCATCATCATCATCATCATCATCATCATCATCATCATCATCATCTTCTTCTTCTTCTTCTTCTTCTTCTTCTTCTTCTTCTTCTTCTTCTTCTTCTTCTTCTTCTTCTTCTTCTCCTCCTCCTCCTCCTCCTCCTTCTTCATGATCTGGGCCGACCGCATTCTTAATTGAACTATGATGTCAATACTCTACATTTCGCTCCGCCCGTATGACTGAAAACTTCCCAGGGCTCACTCTCTTGTACATTCTCCATTTGTGTGTGTGTGTGAGAGAGGAGAGAGAGAGAGAGAGAGAGAGAGAGAGAGAGAGAGAGAGAGAGAGAGAGCGTGTGTGCTTGTGTTTTATTTGTATGCGTGAATGTATGTGTGTTTCCGTGTCTATCTGTGTATGTGTGCGTACGTGCGTCCTTCTGTGTGTGTGTGTGTATGTATGTGGTGTGCGTGCGTGTGCGTGGGTGCGTGCGTGCGTGCGCGCGTGTCTGCGTATAACGTGCTTCTCCTCCTGTCCAATTCACGGTCCCCGCCATGCTCTCTTGCTGTCCCGGCATGCTGTTGCTGTCCCGGCATGCCCTCGCTTCCGGTTCCGTTTGTTTGCCAAAGCTGAAACGCTTTTAATGCCAGATTGGAAGTGAAAGGATGGAGAAAAGAAGCTCTCCACTAAAAAAAAAAAGTGAGAGTGGGCTATTTGGATTACCCAGTGCAAACATTGGCAAACTGACTGCGCTGTGGGTTCGATTCACGTTTAGGACCAAAAGGAAGGGAGGTAAAATATTCTTTTAAAATGACGTTTGGAGATTTTAAGGTTAAGATTTTTTTACCCCCAATATCTGAGTTCAAACGATAAAGTTTTACTATTTTAGTCTCATCGCCTTGCATGTTTTAGTCGTACTGGTTGCCGATGTAGAACCTTTGGACGAATAAAATTCTTCTCTTTTATGTCTTATTTTAATCACTTAAGACGATGGATTAAAAAACACAAAACATCTTAGTGACGTAAGACGATGACGTATTTACTACGTCAGTCTCGTTCTATATTAAGTCAAGTAAGATGGTGAATTTTACTATAATTATTACAAAGGCATACACACACGCACACACATACACACACACACACATATACACCTACCTACACGCACGCACACATAAACATTCACAAATACACACACAATAACACTCATACACCTCAATCTACAAGCACACATCATATACACACACACACCCACACACTCACACACACCACATACTCATACGCTCACACATACGCACACACACACACACATACGCACACACACACACACTCAACCCATCCCACTCCCACCCCTTCTTCCCCCAACACCTACCACCCCATCCACGCCAACCGTTTAAAAGCCTTAATGCAACGGATATTTGATCCAAACGTGAGGCATAGAAAAACGTTATACCCAAAATTCAATAATGCAAATGTTCTACTTCGTGTGGAGCGAGTTACATATTTTTTAGTGGTTGTTCAAAGTGGCACGGAAGCTTATACGTGCCATATCAGCGTATAGATTCGCTCTTTTGTTGTTCTCCGTCGTGGAGTTCTCCTTCCGTCGATATTTTGTCAAGACATTGGGTATTACCTTTCTTCCCCAGATCTTTAAACTTCAAGCTCGCAACTTTTGAGAAAAAAAATCTATTTCCCGACTTATCTGGAAAAAAATAAAACTTTGATATAGTCAGGAATTCGAACATACCAAAAGTCTGTTCGTTGCACTGTCTGTCTGTCTGTGCGACGGTCTTTTGCATGTCATATCTCAAGAACCACTTAACGGATTTTGACAAAAAATCATTAGGTCACATTATTTGGGTTAGTGGCCAGCCTCCCTTGCAATCACATTAATTTTGCTTAACATCAAAGTTCAAGGTCGCTGGAGTCTATTGTTTTCTAAACACGTTTTGTCCTAACAACTATTGTTTTTAATCGGATGATTCGATTTTTATACATTTAAAAATTTTAGTATAGTATGCAAATAGTTCAGATAGTGTGTGTGTGTGTGTGTGTGTGTGTGTGTGTGTGTGTGTGTGTGTGTGTGTGTGTGTGGGTGTGTGTGTGTGTGTGCCAATCGTTCAATATTTTTCTTTTTCTTTTTTAGCATAAATTTAAAACAGAACAGCAGCAAGAGAGTTAAACTTCGGAAAATACTGGTTTTGTGTCAGGAAATGCATTTCAATGGTAGACCATCTTGAGCTGTTTAGTTAAAAAAAAAAGATTACAGATCAATATTATATTTAAATATATATTACTACTTATTATATTATATGCCAGGGGAAGGAAAAGATTCAAGATTGAAGATTCGAGATATATTTTATTTTCCTCATAAAATCACAAGGACATTTAGAGTGTGGTGTGACGATTCCACATGCACAGACAATGATACAGACAACACTAATATAACATAACATTCTGCATATATCACCTTATCACAGAGAAATTTAAAAAAAACGTTTCCATGAACAGCAAAATCACTCACATATAAACTTGCACACACATATCACACGATCCCATTCGTAATGAAGCTTCCAGGCAATGAGCAACTATCATACCTGCACACCCGCAACCTCACCGCAAATGCAGTCTTCCACCAAACAGCGCACAAACACTCAACATACATATATAAACTTTGTTTACGTATGGGGTAGTGTGATGTGTGTAATCTTTCTGTATAAATAGTATCCCCACTGTCTGGGAATTTAGTGCTTTAAATTCCCACTGTCGCTGTCTTTCTTCTTTGTTCTTTCTCATTCCTACTCTGTTCTATCAATATACTATCTTCTTCGCCAGACCAGTCACGTACCTTTTTTTTTTGAAAACGTTTCCAAAACTCTTAATGTTTGTATGAGGTCTGTTGGGTCAGCTTGGGAATATTGGACGCTTTCTGCCAAATGATCACTGGGGCTTCCTCTGATATTATTATTTGGCAATGTAAAAAATTTATATGTATGTGTTTTGTTGATACTTCATAATGATGTTTATATTCTATTTTGTTTTTTTGTCGGGTGTCGGATAGCGCATTGGTTGGAGCACTCGCTACTGTGTCGCAAGTTAAGCACCGTCCAGTGCGGTTAGCACTTGAATGGGTGACCACAAAACGTGAAGCGACAAATAACAACGCCCCCCAGTTGACTCAACTGTGACTGAGTAATACTCTCTTAAGGGTGGGGAAGGTAAAGCAGCGAGGGAGAGAGATGGGCATCACCCTCATTACGCTGGCCCAAGATAAGTGTGATCTCCAACATCACGATCCCCTACGGCCACAAGGCTATGGGACTACCTTTACCTTACCTTACTTTTTTTTGTGAACGTGGGTTCGATAAATCAGAGTATAGCCTCAGCTTCCCCTGCGTGGGATGCCTTTATTGTAAAGGGACCGGCTGGTGGAGTACCTTCAGCTTCACTAGGATTGTTTCAGCAGATATTGTATACGGATCGGGGAATGGAGGGGGGAGGGGAGGGGAGGGGGGCGAGAGAAGTCCTCTTTCAAACAAGTTGTGGTCCTGATCCGGTTCTTTGCAGTCCGCTGGACCCTGTAAGCAAAGAATAACTAACTAACTAACTAACTAACTACTACTACTACTACTACTACTACTACTACTACTACTACTACTACTACTACTACTACTACTACTACTACTACTACTACTACTACTAATAATAATAATAATATATGCGTTTTTCCCCAAATCCCCATTCAGGCTCAAAGCGCGGCGACCTATAGGCTACAAACATATACGCTCAATCGTTTCACAATCAATGTACTACGCACTATACTTTATGAAACACGACATTGCCTTTTTATCTCACCCTCTCAAAAACGTAACCCCCAAAACACCCCTCAAACACCCCCCTCCTCTCTCTCTCACTCACTCTCTCTCTCTCTATCTCTCTCTAACTCTCTCTCTCTCTCTCTCTCTCTCTCTCTCTTATCCCAGTTAGCACCTTCAGCATCCACACTTCTCCCACCCCCCTCTCACTTCTCTCACCCAGGCTCACACCCACACACTCACCCACACACACACACACACACACACACACACGAGTACCAGAACAATCCACTGAATATGGAGAGCGTGGATCATATCCGATTACACGTCGCTGGAAGCAGAACAAAGAACTGTGAGATACAAAAGCACGGAGGCCACCTCCCATCTCTTCTTTCAGTTCCAGCGGATGTTCATAGCAAAATAATTTTTTGACACCTTAGAAGAATAAAACAGCATCTCCTATGAATCTGGTTATTTGCAATACATTTTTTGTTGTTGCAATAATTCTTTGTATAAATTATTTTTTTAAAGTTGAAATTGTAATCTGATTTAATCGGGGATAGGCATAGACTAGTCTTACAAACATGTCTGTTAACTTTATGAAATTTAACAATAAAAGTAACTATAATGTTAAGAATTAAGAAATTAATAATTAATTATTCAAACATCACCAACATCGAAATCCGACAGACCATCACACAAGCCATTGGACAACACGATGACATGCTCACAGTGGTGAAGAAACGGAAACTCCGATGATATGATCACGTCACCAGAGCATCAGGCCTTGCAAAGACCATCCTGCAAGACACGGCGCAAGGCAGAAAAAGAAGGAGATAGAAAAAGAAGTGGGAGGACAACATTCGAGAATGGACAGGCTTGACGCTGAGCGATGCCATGCGGGTTGCTGAGACCAGAGAAAGATGGAGTGCGCTTGTTAAACGATGATCTGTGGTGCCCCAACGACTTTCGAGTTAAGGGAGACGAACGGATAGGATTACAACATGTAAAAAAATGGACACAACTCACTATGTGTAGGCCTTCAAGCCAAGTACAAACCAATATATATATAGCTCTCATCTGCCCAAAGATCTGCTCAAGGCGCTAGCAGATAACATGACTGAGTTGAAACTGACGCACATGTCCAAGACGGGCGAATATCAACTACATACATGTAAATACACGCTATGCATTCTTTGCTTCTTGTCTTATCATGAGAAAAAGGGGTACAAGGATCCAGTTCGAAGGCTTTATCAACAAGCCATCAACATCATCAACATCAAAATACGTATAAGTCTGTATTATTATTATTATTATTATTATTATTATTATTATTATTATTATTATTATTATTATTATTATTATTATTATTATTATTATTATATAAGCCAATGGTCGTCTCTTAAGTAGAGCGAATGAGACATGTTATATATTATAAATGCATTCGCATTCTGATCCAGGGTGCAGACGCACTTTAATAGTTTTACGTCATGGTTAGTGACAACAATAGCACAGCTTCCTGGGCATATAACCACGTGAAAGACAATACCGTACAACCAACCCGCAGGGATCTGGAGCTCTGTATACCTTCTGGCTGATCGCAGTGGATTCATGATGTCAGACCCGCTGTCGCATTCTCAATACCTGTTTAGATTGCAACCGATCACAACGCTAAATAACGAAACAAAATTTTTTTTTACATTGATTTAATCCTTTCATATAGCTTTTTTTTCCAGCTCAGGAGCGGCTCAAGGTGCTGGCCGCTACGCCCGAGGTGTCCTTTTAACTGCTCTGGCAGCTGAACACACACACACACACACACACACACACAAACACACCCACACAGGCGCGCGCGCACACACACACACACACACACACATACAAATCCTCTCTCCCCCTCCCCCTTACCCCAACTCACTCTTTCACACCCTTTAGAAAGACACAATAACTTTTTTTTTAAAATATGTACGGATGATTAAATTGGACGGGAAAATTATTACTTTCTTTGGATAAATGCTTTTGAAGGATCAGCATAATTGTTTCCAGTCTCTTTGAAGAATGAAAACATTTTTTTCCCATTTACGAAAAAATACATGGTTGAACCCTTTTATTTTTTAATTTAAAATAAATAAAGACATAAATTAAAAAAAAATAAAAGTCTTGAGAAAAAAAAACGTCCAATGGCAGGGAATGTCGATTGGGAATTGCATTTGATCTTCATTTGCATATAGTAATTAAGTTTTAAACCCGTTCGCTTTTAATCTAAGAGTCGTTATCTTTAAATAGGTAGAACTGCAGCATTGTGTGGTCAATTGTATTGCTGTGGCCTTGTTGTGTTAGAAAACATCGAAATTGCTGTGAAAAGGCCACAGCTCTCCTACGATGTAACCATAAAACTTTATTTATTTATTTAGATATTTATTGTCTTCATATAGCGCGCTTTTCCCAGTTCGATAGCGGCTCAAGGTGCTGTCCGAGACAGGATCTAACGCAAGCCGCCCGAGGAACTCCCCTGATGCCTTAGGCGCGTCGCCTCAGACGACTGAGCACAATCCTGGGACCTATGGTTTCTCTAAAACAAAATTTAAAAGTCTTTGTGATGGAATGCGTGCGTGCGCAGACTCGACCCTGGGTGTATTCTCTCGACGGAAGGAGTAATGCCAGTTTAGCTTAAGATGCATGTGAAAGTAACGACGTGAGATTCTCGGATGAGGCAAACAGATTGATAACGCGTCCGTATTATAGTGCTTACAAGAAAAGTAAAGTGCTTCTACATCATTTGGGTGCATTCAACGCGTGTTAGTGTTAACCAGTTGTGTGCCTGCGGGCGTGTTTGTGTGTGTGCATGTGCACTTGCATAAACGTACAAATGGGTATCAGACCTTGACTTTCTTAGCTGTAACTGGGTACATCTGCTAGGAATCCACTTTTTTTCCCAGGACCCGGGAGTGCTCTTTAGTGCATGGGAGTGCAGTTGTAGTGCGTGAGAGTGTTTTAAACACAAGTGTTCTATCCGGGACGGAGAAAACCCAGTTCTAATGTTTTGCAAATCTGTGTGTGTGTGTGAGTGTTTGCGTATGAGAGAGAGACAGACAGAGATAGAGGGAGAGACAGAGAGGGAGAGAGAGAGAGAGAGAGAGAGAGCACTATTGCTATGTGATTATGAAGTTGTTGTTTGTCGTGATACTACTACTACTACTACTACTACTACTACTACTACTACTACTACTACTACTACTACTACTACTACTAATAATAATTAATAATAATAAGGCGCTTCTCCTAGTAAGATGTTCACAGAGTTCCCTTACACATTCACACATTCATTAAACATTAGTACAAAACATATGCCCCCATTGGGGTGCCGGGGTTTCAGTATAAATAGTATCCCCACTTTCTGGAAATTTAGTGCTTTAAATTCCCACTGTCGCTGTCTTTCTCATTTGCTCTTACTCATTCCTGCTCTGTTCTATCAATCTGCTATACTATCTTCTTCTTCGCTAGACCAGTCACCTACCTTTTTTCTTGACAAGACTGCTTGTTTGTGCATGAGGTCTGTTGGATCAGCTTGGGAATATTGGATGCTTTCTGCCAGGTGGTCACTAGGGCTTCCTATGATGTTATTATTTCGCATGTAGGCATTTTATATGTATGTGTTTTGTTAATTTATAATGATGTTTGTATTATATTTTGTTTTTGTAAACGGGGGTTCGAGAAATTAGAGTACAGCCTCAGCGTCCCCTGCGTGGGATGTCTTTATTGTAAAGTGACTGGCTGGTGAAGAGCTTTCAGTTTTACGGCTAGGGTTGTTTCAGCAGATCTTTTATGCGGATCGGGGGTTGTCCGGTCCTGATTTGGCTCAGAAGAGTCCGCTGGACCTAAAGCAAAAATGATGTAATGTAATGTAATGTAATTAATGTAATGTAATGTACACAACATATAGGAGCAGGAAAAATCAAAGCGAACTTGGGGAGAGGCAGTAATAAACAAAGTGATTTTCCGCACATGCACACACAAACAGGCATTTTACACACACACTCACATGACTTCCAGAAACCCCACATACGTTGTATTGACATTTTGTCCTCATTTTTAATACTCTAAAGTTGTGTTTTTTCCACACTAACGCTAACGTTAACCCTAACCCTTACCCTAACCCTTGTCCTAAATCAGCTCTAACTCTAACCGATCATTGTTTTGACGTCAAAAATACGAGGGCCGTCAAAACAACGTATGTAGATGTTCACTAGTTTGTACAAATAAAGCCGTGTCTACAAACCCACCCACCCACACACACACACACACACACACACACGGACACACACACACACACACACTCATTCACACAATTGATGAGACAATATGGAAGAAACAGTTTGAAGACAGAACAGATCAAGAAGACTTTAGAGAAGAAATGAGCTTTGAGGTGTGCTTTGAAAGTGTTCATAATCGGTATACAACGGAGAGAAATTGATAATACATTCCTGGTAGGTGGACCGATGACAGAAAAAGATCTAGAACCAATAGAGGACAATTTGTGGAAGGGTATCCTCAGAAGGCGTACATGTATGTCGGATGAAGAGCGCAAGTTGCACGAGGGGGTTTAGCGTTGGACATCATCGGCAAGGTATTAAGGAGCGGAGCCATGGAGATACTTTTAACTGAAAAGACAGGTTTTGTAAATAATTCTTTGCGGCATCGAAAGCCAGTGGAGTGAGCCAAGAGGTGGAGTGATATGGTAAGATTTTTTTTTCTTTTTGAGAATGAGGCGAGCGGAAGCGTTTTGAACACGTTGCAGATGGTGGATGGAAGAAGCATGCAGAGCAGAAAGAAGAGAGATGCATAGTCAAGTCGAGAGAGAATGAAAGAGGTCACAAGTTTAGAAGTTGCGTTGATTGTCAGGTATTTACGGAGCTGGTTGTGGCAGGCTTGACATGTTTTGCGATGAAATCTGACATATCAAAGACAACACCCAGGTTCATTACATTATTATTATTAATTATTATTATTATTATTATTATTATTATTATTATTATTATTATTATTATTATTATTATTATTATTATTATTATTATTATTATTATTGGTATTATTATTATTATTATTATTATTATTATTATTATTATTATTCGTAGTAGTAGTAGTAGTAGTAGTAGTAGTGGTAGTATTAGTAGTAGCAGTAGTAGTAGTAGTAGTTGTTGTAGCACAAATAGTACTAGTAGCCTAGTAGTTTTACAAGTCATTTATAAATACAGAGAGAGAGAGAGAGAGACAGACAGACAGACAGAAGGCAGAGAGGAAAAAAGACAGACAGACAGACAGAGAGAGAGAGAGAGAGAGAGAGAGAGAGAGAGAGAGAGAGAGAGAGAGAGAGAGAGAGAGAGACTGTCGCAGTCTGACAGACTGGCATAAACACTTGAACAAGACAAAAGAGATAACAACAGAGGCAGATCCCTATACATCCAACATCTCAAACTGATATTTTTAGGACAAGGCAAGCCCGGTGACGGGGAAAGCACTACTTCCCTCGAAACCGCGACATTGTGATCCCTGACCAATTAATTTGAATATTTCATGAGCTCACGCGCCGAGAATGCCTTTGGTAGTGATATTCGAAACTGTCCCGGAGTACCTGAGAGCCGATTCGGTAGGGTAAAAAAAAAAAAAAAAAAAAAGAAGAAGAAAAAAAAAGAAAAGAAAGAAAGAAAACAGGACGACTTGCTAGTCCGCTAAAATGTCTATGTCGTGTGTGATTGACCGTGACGTCAAATGTTGTCACAGATTTTTTTTGTGTTGGTTAGAAAATAGCAAAGTAAAACAGCTGCGCTCCCTTGTCATCTCCATCTTCCTATATGCTTGCGAAGCATGGACCCTCACAGCAGATCTACAACGAAGAATACAAAGCATGCAGATGAGGTGCTACAGAAGACTTCTGGGCATTTCCTATACCCAACACATCACCAACGACGAAGTCCGACAGACCATCACACAAGCCATTGGACAACACGATGATCTGCTCACAGCGGTGAAGAAACGGAAACTCCGATGGTATGGCCACGTCACCAGATCATCAGGCCTTGCAAAAAACATTCTGCAAGGCACAGTGCAAGGAGGTAGAAAAGAGGGAGACCGAAAAAGAGGTGGGAGGACAACATTCGAGAATGGACTGGTTTGACACTGAGCGAAGCCATCAGGGCTGCTGTGGACAGAAAAAGATGGAGTATGCTGGTTAAACGATCATCTGTGGTGCCCCTACGACCTCCGGGTTACGGGACAGGATAGGATAGGATAGAAAATAGAGTGGGTGGTTATTTGTAGTTTGGGATGGTGGATGGGGGTTGTGGTAGGGTAGAAAGTGGTTGGTGGGGACTTGGTGATAAAGGGAGCGCGGTACATTAGCATAGTGGAAAACGCGACCTACAACCCCCTGAATGTTATATCCCGGCAGCGGTTAGGAATTTTAGATTGATGTCTTGGAGTGCTGAAAGAAAAGAAAACAAAAAAAAAAGACCCTGATATTGATACACAGGCAAACGGAGAGTGCCCCTTACTTCTTCGGACGAGCGTATCAGCTGAGTTCTAGTTTGCGCACGCAAGCATGCCATAGCATGGACTGTAAAGACCCCGACGCTCATGCCTCTATAGACGTTTGGGTGATAGTTACACAAATAACACGCAGCACACATTAGGTCTTTTCCCTTTCCCCACCCAACACTCCTCGCCACTATACCGTTCGTTTAGGATTGCTCAATTGTCTTTGGTGCCAGACTAAGCGTATAAACCAGTAAGCTTGCACATGAAAGCAAGTCCTGAAAATTCAGTTGAAACAGTTGTAAAGAAGATTCCATCAAAACTACAGAAAAATATATAAAGTAGGCCGTTTCAACAAATACATAAACATAATTTTTCCTTAACTTTCCACTATTTTAGGGAAAAACTTGTAGTAAGTAGTCTAAGAGTATCGTGTCGATGCGTGAAAACAAAAGGATTCTGTCTATGAGCGTGACAAAGTTCTACAATCATAGAACGCTTGTCCAAACAATTTTACTGGCGGGCCTCTATGTTAAAAGTCTTGCTTATTCAGCGATAGTCCTGAGCCAGACAAAACGCTGCTTCCCGCCCTTGAATACAATTGTCGTTTATGTATTTATTAATTTATTTTACCACTTTTATATAGCGCTTTTCCAGTTTAAGAGCCGCTCAAGGCGCTGGGTCTTTCAATGATGAGAGAAAACTAAGTATTTATCATGAAGTAATGAGAATAATAGAACTAATTGTTGAGGATGAATACTAGGAGGAAAGAACATGGGAGAAAACAAAGAGGAGGAGGAGGAAGACGGGAAAGAAAAGAATATAGAAGAAAAGGAAAATCAGAAATTTCAAAGAAAATAAAGAGGATTATGTGGAGAAGAAAATGTACATAATTTATAATGAGGAAGAGTAGTATAGTAGTAGTAGTATAGTAGTAGTAGTAGTAGTAGTAGTAGTAGTAGTAGTAGTAGTTGTTGTTGTTGTTGTTGTTGTTGTGTTGTTGTTGTGTTGCTGCACTGCTGTTGTTGTTGTCATAAAATTCTACTGCTATTATAATATAATTAGCTTTATTCTCAGAAGATTCCTACAAACATGATATTAGTTTGCAAACAGTTTTTAATATTCCAATTTCACGCATACCGCATTCATCAAAAGGACTTTTTTTTTAATGCAAAACCAAGTTGAGACACAGATACATTTGAAACAATGAAGACGTAAAACACACAACAGTTGGAATTCAACACCAATCTACGTTTTGCTAATTTTATGGTTCTTTTCTTTCTCCACCAAAGTAGTAGTATAATAACTAAAATGGAATTCAAGAATACTATATTCAGTAGTATAGTAGTAGTAGTAAGTAGTAAGTAGTAGTAGTAGTAGTAGTAGCAGAAGAAGAAGAAGAAGAAGAAGAAGAAAAGAAGAAGAAAAAAGAAGAAAAGAAGAATAAGAAGAAGAAGAAGAAGAAGAAAGAAGAAGAAGAAGAAAGAGAAAACAAAAGAGAAGAAGGAAGAAGAAGAAGAAGAAGAAGAAGAAGAAGAAGAAGAAGAAGAAATAATTTATAATGAAAGAAGAGGAAATAGTAGAGTAGGATTGTTTATAAGGTGTGGACAGAGCAAAGAGCTGAATCAATAATAGTAGTAGTAGTAGTAGTAGTAGTAGTAGTAGCAGTAGTAGTAGTAGTAGTAGTAGTAGTAGTAGTAGTAGTAGTAGTAGTAGTAGTAGTAGTAGCAGTAGTAGTAGTTATATTAGTAAGTGGAAGAAGAAGACGACGAAATACGTGTGTGTGAGTGAATGTGTGTGTATGTTTGTGTGAGCGTGTGTGTATATATGTGTGTGTGCGTGCGTGCGTGTGTGTGTGTGGGGGGGGTGGAGGGGTGACGGTGGGGGTCTTTGTGTGTGTTGAGGTGCCTACCTTAGCAATCCCTGAATAAACTGATTCATTTGACAAACTGATAGCTGGCAGAAAGACGGACAATTCAAGCAATTATGAACAACAATACATTAAAATGGACAAACCAGTAAGGCGTCAGTCCAGGACGCACATAAAGTAAGGAGAAGAGACAGAGAAGACGGTAGGAGTACTAGAAAAATCAATAAACTATCAGACAGATAAAAACATTATAAGACAGATCAACAGACGAGACAGACAAGAATGTAGAAACAGAAACAAGACAAATGAGACAAGACTAGCCAAGACATTAAAGACATAACTAGACAAACTTATAAAACTATCGGACAAGGAAAAAAAAGATTATAAGACAGATCAAAGGTCAAGGTAGACAAGAATGTAGAAATAAAGACAGACAAAATTAAGACACACGGAGAAAAACAAAACAAAGATAGACAAATGAGACAAGATATTAAGACATTCGCAATACAAATGAGAGTGAAGAAAACTCACCTTTGGAATTTTTGTGCGCAGTCTGTGATTACAGCAAAATCGATGGGTTACTAGTATCCCACACTCTTTCCTCGAAAGACTTCGACGTAATCATAGAACAAGACGACTGCGTTGTCTAGGTCACAGAGTATTAATTCCTCGATATAGAAAATCTGAATCACGTACTGTACAGTCCATGAAATACTTTGTCAATATAGAAAGGAAAAAAATAACCCACTGAATTGTTGTATTGTCTAGTTTCAGATGATCGTCGTCATGCAAAAAACAACAACCACAAACAGACGAAAAGCTTGAATTACTTTTCCTTGAACACGTTTGAAGTCATGGACTAATAATGAATCGACCTAGAAAAGAAAGAAGCAGAATTACGGCAGTGTCTAGGTCACCGAATTTCGTCGATATAGACAGGCTGAATTACTGTTATTTTACAAGGCCACATAATTTTGTCGATATAGACACACTGAATTACTGTTATTGTACAAGGTCACGGAATGTCGTCGATATAGACACACTAAATTACTGTTATTTTACAAGGTCACGGAATGTCGTCGATATATACACACTAAATTACTGTTATTTTACAAGGTCACGGAATGTCGTCGATATAGACACACTAAATTACTGTTATTTTACAAGGTCACATAATTTCAATGACACGGATACGCTGTGTTACTGATATTTTTACATGTACTTTCGTCTGTATAGACTCCCTGAATTAGTTACTGTTATTTTAAAAGGTCATAGAATTTCGTCTATATTGACTCTCTGAATTACTGTTATTTTACAAGGTCACAGAATTTCGTCCATATATACACGCTGAATTTGCTGATAATTTACAAGGTCACAAAATTTTGTCGATAGAGATAAATTCAGATGAAATATCTGAATTACTGCATTTAGTTTTAGGTCAGAGAGTACTTTTGTCGATATAGAAACAAATTGAATTACTGCATTGTCCAGGCGAAAGATGAATTTAGTCGAGATAATGATTATATTCGTTCATTCTTTTGATAACGCAATCAAACGCATTAATTGTAATTATCAACAACAACAACAACGACACCATCTACTACTACTATTACTACTACTACTACTACTACTACTACTATTACTACTACTACTACTACCCTACTACTACAACTGGCATTTATGTAGCGTTTTTCCATTTAAAGAAGCTAAGACAAAATTTATAAACTAAAGTTTAATCTGAAATGACATAATAATCCACCGCTTTTTAAAGACATTAAATAATGTTATTCATTTATTTATTTTGTTTTATTGTACCCTGGTTGTGTTAAATTAGGTGTATGTTTTCATTTTCAGGTTCATTATTATTATGATTGAACTGACACTGTCGTCAAGCGTACCTTAGATGCAGTCAACGTAATTGTCTCGTGTTCCATGATCTACACATCGGAAATGAAGTACTGCGTTACTGCGACACACATTTGGAATCGCAATCGGACTCCATTATACCTTAAAGTCCAAATTCTAGATTAAAAAAAAAATGTTGATAATATCTTGTTAAAGGAAAAAAAAGAAGATTTATGTACGCAGACATTGAAAATAGTAATTATTGCTTGTATAGCACTAACAGTTGAAGAGGTAGTGTTTCCATTATTAAACAAACAAGAAATCCCTTTTTTTTTCAAATCTTCAGCACCCCTGACCCTTTACAATCACCCCACTCACTGTTTCTTGCCGTCTGTCTTTTTTGGTCTTCTCTTTTCCATTCTTTTTTATTCTTTTTTATCCTCTTTTTTCTTTTCTCTCTGTTGTCTCTCTCTTCTCTCTCTTTTTTTGTATTTTTTTCTGATTGTTTTCTCTGTTTTCTTTTTTTCTTTTACTACTTTACTATTTTACTACTACTTTTTTTTATTTATTTTTTTTGTTTTTGTTTTTCTCTTGATATTTCTCTGTTTTTTACAATGTATTTCTCTGTTTCTCCCTCCTGTATTTCTCTGTTTCTCCCTCCTTGTTTCTCTGTCTGTTTTCTCCCTCTATATTTCTCTGTCTGTTTTTTTCCCCTCTGTATTTCTCTGTTTCTTCTCCCTCCTGTATTTCTCTGTCTGTTCTCCCTCCTGTATTTCTCTGTCTGTTTCTCCCTCCTGTATTTCTCTGTCTGTTTCTCCCTCATGTATTTCTCTGTCTGTTTCTCCCTCCTGTATTCTCTGTTTTTTCCTCTTGTATTTCTCTGTCTGTTTCTCCCTCCTGTATTTCTGTTTCTCCCTCCTGTATTTCTGTTTCTCCCTCCTGTATTTATATGTCTGTTTCTCCCTCCTGTATTTCTCTGTCTGTTTCTCCCTCCTGTATTTCTCTGTCTGTTTCTCCCTCCTGTATTTCTCTGTCTGTTTCTCCCTCCTGTATTCTCTGTTTTTCCCTCTTGTATTTCTCTGTCTGTTTCTCCCTCCTTTATTTCTCTGTCTGTTTCTCCCTCCTGTATTATCTGTTTTTCCCTCCTGTATTTCTCTGTCTGTTTCTCCCTCCTGTATTTCTCTGTTTCTCCCTCCTGTATTTTTCTGTCTGCTTCTCCCTCCTGTATTTTTCTGTCTGTTTCTCCCTCTTGTATTTCTCTGTCTGTTTCTCCCTCCTGTATTTCTCTGTTTCTTCCTCCTGTATTTCTCTGTTTCTCCCTCCTGTATTTCTCTGTCTGTTTCTCCCTCCTGTATTTCTCTGTTTTCTCCCTCCTGTATTTCTCTGTTTTCTCCCTCCTGTATTTCTCTGTTTTCTCCCTCCTGTATTTCTCTGTTTTCTCCCTCCTGTATTTCTCTGTTTTCTCCCTCCTGTATTTCTCAGTCTGTTTCTCCTCCTGTATTTCTCTGTCTGTTTCTCCCTCCTGTATTTCTCTGTCTGTTTCTCCCTCCTGTATTTCTCTGTCTGTTTCTCCCTCCTGTATTTCTCTGTCTGTTTCTCCCTCCTGTATTTCTCTGTTTTCTCCCTCCTGTATTTCTCAGTCTGTTTCTCCCTCCTGTATTTCTCTGTTTTCTCCCTCCTGTATTTCTCAGTCTGTTTCTCCCTCCTGTATTTCTCTGTCTGCTTCTCCCTCCTGTATTTCTCTGTCTGCTTCTCCCTCCTGTATTTCTCTGTCTGTTTCTCCCTCCTGTATTTCTCTGTCTGTTTCTCCCTCCTGTATTTCTCTGTCTGTTTCTCCCTCCTGTATTTCTCTGTTTTCTCCCTCCTGTATTTCTCTGTTTTCTCCCTCCTGTATTTCTCAGTCTGTTTCTCCCTCCTGTATTTCTCTGTCTGTTTCTCCCTCCTGTATTTCTCTGTCTGCTTCTCCCTCCTGTATTTCTCTGTCTGTTTCTCCCTCCTGTATTTCTCTGTCTGTTTCTCCCTCCTGTATTTCTCAGTCTGTTTCTCCCTCCTGTATTTCTCTGTCTGTTTCTCCCTCCTGTATTTCTCTGTTTCTCCCTCCTGTATTTCTCTGTCTGTTTCTCCCTCCTGTATTTCTCTGTCTGTTTCTCCCTCCTGTATTTCTCTGTTTTCTCCCTCCTGTATTTCTCAGTCTGTTTCTCCCTCCTGTATTTCTCTGTTTTCTCCCTCCTGTATTTCTCTGTCTGCTTCTCCCTCCTGTATTTCTCTGTCTGTTTCTCCCTCCTGTATTTCTCTGTCTGTTTCTCCCTCCTGTATTTCTCTGTTTGTTTCTCCCTCCTGTATTTCTCTGTCTGCTTCTCCCTCCTGTATTTCTCTGTCTGTTTCTCCCTCCTGTATTTCTCTGTCTGTTTCTCCCTCCTGTATTTCTCAGTCTGTTTCTCCCTCCTGTATTTCTCTGTCTGTTTCTCCCTCCTGTATTTTCTCTGTTTCTCCCTCCTGTATTTCTCTGTCTGTTTCTCCCTCCTGTATTTCTCTGTCTGTTTCTCCCTCCTGTATTTCTCTGTTTTCTCCCTCCTGTATTTCTCAGTCTGTTTCTCCCTCCTGTATTTCTCTGTTTTCTCCCTCCTGTATTTCTCTGTCTGCTTCTCCCTCCTGTATTTCTCTGTCTGTTTCTCCCTCCTGTATTTCTCTGTCTGTTTCTCCCTCCTGTATTTCTCTGTTTTCTCCCTCCTGTATTTCTCAGTCTGTTTCTCCCTCCTGTATTTCTCTGTCTGTTTCTCCCTCCTGTATTTCTCTGTCTGTTTCTCCCTTCTGTATTTCTCTGTCTGTTTCTCCCTCCTGTATTTCTCTGTCTGTTTCTCCCTCCTGTATTTCTCTGTTTTCTCCCTCCTGTATTTCTCTGTTTTCTCCCTCCTGTATTTCTCTGTTTTCTCCCTCCTGTATTTCTATGTTTTCTCCCTCCTGTATTTCTCTGTCTGTTTCTCCCTCCTGTATTTCTCTGTCTGTTTCTCCCTCCTGTATTTCTCTGTTTCTCCCTCCTGTATTTCTCTGTTTCTCCCTCCTGTATTTTTCTGTCTTTTTCTCCCTCCTGTATTTCTCTGTCTGTTTCTCCCTCCTGTATTTCTCTGTCTGTTTCTCCCTCCTGTATTCTCTGTTTCTCCCTCCTGTATTTTTCTGTCTTTTTCTCCCTCCTGTATTTCTCTGTCTGTTTCTCCCTCCTGTATTTCTCTGTCTGTTTCTCCCTCCTGTATTCTCTGTCTGTTTCTCCCTCCTGTATTTCTCTGTCTGTTTCTCCCTCCTGTATTTCTCTGTCTGTTTCTCCTCCTGTATTTCTCTGTTTCTCCCTCCTGTATTTCTCTGTCTGTTTTCTCCCTCCTGTATTTCTCTGTCTTTTTTCTCCCTCCTGTATTTCTCTGTCTGTTTCTCCCTCCTGTATTTCTCTGTCTGTTTCTCCCTCCTGTATTTCTCTGTCTGTTTCTCCCTCCTGTATTTTTCTGTCTTTTTCTCCCTCCTGTATTTCTCTGTCTGTTTCTCCCTCCTGTATTTCTCTGTCTGTTTCTCACTCCTGTATTTCTCTGTCTGTTTCTCCCTCCTGTATTTCTCTGTCTGTTTCTCCCTCCTGTATTTCTCTGTCTGTTTTCTCCCTCCTGTATTTCTCTGTCTGTTTCTCCCTCCTGTATTTCTCTGTCTGTTTCTCCCTCCTGTATTCTCTGTCTGTTCTCCCTCCTGTATTTTCTCTGTCTTTTTCTCCCTCCTGTATTTCTCTGTCTGTTTCTCCCTCCTGTATTTCTCTGTCTGTTTCTCCCTCCTGTATTCTCTGTTTCTCCCTCCTGTATTTCTCTGTTTCTCCCTTCTGTATTTCTCTGTTTTCTCCCTCCTGTATTTCTCTGTCTGTTTCTCCCTCCTGTATTTCTCTGTTTCTTCCCTCCTGTATTTCTCTGTCTGTTTCTCCCTCCTGTATTTCTCTGTCTTTTTCTCCCTCCTGTATTTCTCTGTCTGTTTCTCCCTCCTGTATTTCTCTGTCTGTTTTTCCCTCCTGTATTCTCTGTTTCTCCCTCCTGTATTTTTCTGTCTGTTTCTCCCTCCTGTATTTCTCTGTCTGTTTCTCCCTCCTGTATTTCTCTGTCTGTTTCTCCCTCCTGTATTTCTCTGTCTGTTTCTCCCTCCTGTATTTCTCTGTCTGTTTCTCCCTCCTGTATTTCTCTGTCTGTTTTCTCCCTCCTGTATTTCTCTGTCTGTTTCTCCCTCCTGTATTTCTCTGTCTGTTTCTCCCTCCTGTATTTCTCTGTCTGTTTCTCCCTCCTGTATTTCTCTGTCTTTTCTCCCTCCTGTATTTCTCTGTCTGTTTCTCCCTCCTGTATTTCTCTGTCTTTTTCTCCCTCCTGTATTTCTCTGTCTGCTTCTCCCTCCTGTATTTCTCTGTCTGTTTCTCCCTCCTGTATTTCTCTGTCTGTTTCTCCCTCCTGTATTTTTCTGTCTTTTTCTCCCTCCTGTATTTCTCTGTTTCTCCCTCCTGTATTTCTCTGTCTGTTTCTCCCTCCTGTATTTCTCTGTCTGTTTTCTCCCTCCTGTATTTCTCTGTCTGTTTCTCCCTCCTGTATTTCTCTGTCTGTTTCTCCCTCCTGTATTCTCTGTCTGTTTCTCCCTCCTGTATTTCTCTGTCTGTTTCTCCCTCCTGTATTTCTCTGTCTGTTTCTCCCTCCTGTATTCTCTGTCTGTTTCTCCCTCCTGTATTTCTCTGTCTGTTTCTCCCTCCTGTATTTTTCTGTCTTTTTCTCCCTCCTGTATTCTCTGTTGTTTCTCCCTCATGTATTTCTCTGTCTGTTTCTCCCTCCTGTATTTCTCTGTCTGTTTCTCCCTCCTGTATTTCTCTGTCTGTTTCTCCCTCCTGTATTTCTCTGTCTGTTTCTCCCTCCTGTATTTCTCTGTCTGTTTCTCACTC
>CM072521.1:40518455-40543455 GCA_036898135.1 Oncomelania hupensis | reverse complement strand
AATATTTTTTGTTTTATTTATTTTTTAAATTCATTTGTTATCGTAATGATTTTTTCGTTTGGCGTGTGACTGCGTGAGAACTGCGCTTTGAGCCGATTCTTTAATAGGAACAATCGCTATAGAAATGTCCTTAATATTATTTAGTAGTAGTAGTAGTAGTAGTAGTAGTAGTAGTAGTAGTAGTAGTAGTAGTAGTAGTAGTAGTAGTAGTATAAAATTTGAGTTTGTTAGGCTCTCTTTTCTAGTTTACCCACAATTTAATAAATACATCTCGTAGTTTACGTGTAAAAACATATTTGAGCCTTTTATAAGCTCAAAGTAATTTGATTCTGCCATATATAATATACGCGTGTATGCGTGTGTGTCTTCTTGGAATTGTATTCCAAAAATGATATAGAATGCTATGCTGCCTGCCATGCATTTTTAACACTTGTCAGTTTAATATGAGTTTTCCTGTTTTGTTTGTGTGCTAATGTAATTGCTGTTTGAGACTGTAAAACACCTTATAATTTCTCACAGAAATAATAGGGATCTTTCGGAAGCGGGTGAAAGTGAAAGTGAATGTGAATCGGGACTACTTATTGTTGTGACGTCAGCAATTTATGTGACGCCTTTACTTCCCGTGGTGAAAGGTCACGAAGTCTGCCTACCACAACGAATAAAACTTCGTGGAAATCAGGTTTTCCACGAACTAATGTTCGTGAGTACATTTTGGTTATTAAATCGTTTGTAAAATGTCCAAAAATGATTTGAATTTGTATATGGTACATTACTCAACCATTTTAGAAGTAATAATGGGGATCTAAACTCGGTCTCAGATTTAAAACGTATTTTCAAACGAGCTACTGAAAAGAGTGCCCAAACCCTCATGCCGGCATGGCTGTCTAGAATCTATCTATTCTGTATCACCAATCAGCAGTCCAAAAACTGTTTTATGTGACAAAAATGAAACTCGAAGCTAGAATGTAAAATATCTTCAATGTTAGAGCACTAATCCATCTTTAAAGTTCAACCTAATCGTTACATTCGTGTCAAATCATGATTTGTTAGAAGAAGCCTTACGTAGGCATAATAATCACAACGAAACTAGGTGCTGGAATCGAAAGCGCACAGAAACACGTTCGTTTCGTTTCGTAACGCGGCGTAAGAATCAGCGGCGTGCCTCTCGTTGGACGAAACGAACACACAATCACTTTCAATTTCACCCGTTCCGAAAGACCCCTAGTACAGTTGTCGTTTTCGTAGTATAGTTCAAAAGATAAAGACGTTTGGAACGTGCTTCTTTTTAATTCAGATTGAACAACTGCGTTTAAAATAAGTGACAGATCTTTTTGATGAAAGAGAGAGAGAGAGAGAGAGAGAGAGAGAGAGAGAGAGAGAGAGAGAGAGAGAGAGAGAGAGAGAGAGAGAGAGAGAGAGAGAGAGAGAGAGAGAGAGCCAGAAAGCTTCATTGAATCACACTCATTTATAATTTTTGCGCAAAGAACAACAACAAAGGAATGCGTTCACTGATGGCACACGGGTGCGAAGACACCACACCTCAGAACACTTCGCTACATCCACGATGTTTTATAATTAAAAACAAAAAGCTATGGATACACATTTTACCTGTATCGCAAGGACTAGTCTGTGTACGCACACATTACGTAAAACCGGTGTCTATACTTGAGAAAGACACGTTCCTCACGAGATAGGGCTGATCTCAATAGGAGCAATAGTACTTACAAGTAATACTTTTTATTATAATTATATTTTGCCCTATCCGTAACGACTTATTGACAGTCTCTGTCTAGTTCTTCTGAAAGCAGTTATTTTCTGACAGATTTTGCTTTTATTTAAAGGAAAACAGCTGATGTTTAAATGTTCACAATGCATCCCAACCTAATATATTTTTAAAATAAAAGGTTTTGAGCAGAGTAGTTGTAGTACAGTTATTGCATAGTAAAAACATAAGAACAATACAACTTACAAGTTGAATTAATTATTTACCATCAGCTACGGTCGTAGTTTCATGTGTCCTTAAACCGCACATTAGTAAAGACAGGGTCTAGTAGGCTACTCAGTTGTTCTCATGCATAGCTAGTAGTATTAGTATTAGTAGTAGTAGTAGTAGAAGTAGTAGTAGTAGTAGTAGTAGTAGTAGTAGTAGTAGTAGTAGTAGTAGTAGTAGTAGTAGTAGTCTTTCCTGTGTATCAGAAGAGGAAGACAAATACGTCTTTACACCACAAAACAAATGTCTCTTTACACAAATAGCAGAGAAACACCAATTAGAAACATCGCCTGAACGCACCTTACCAAACCATCCCAGGATGGACTAAACGCTAGCAAAGTTCGCCGTGCGAAAGAGCAGCCTCAATGGATGAGCGCAGGAGAGAAGAGGGGGAGAGAAAGAGAGAGTTCAGATTGTAGTAGCATAGGCGTTGCTTATTCTTACTGCTTGTTTCTGTGATGCTCGCTGCGTTCAGAGCGCGTGGCGTGGCGACTTTTCTGCTGACAGACACTGGCGGTCGGTAGCGAAGTCGAACGCTGTCGCACAAACCCTAGTGTTAGTTTCGTTGTTGTTGATTTCCGGTGTACAGATAAAGGTAAAGGTAACCCCGTAACCTTTTGGTCGATGAGGAGAGAGGCGTTTGGAACCTCCCTTTTTTATGGACCAGCTTAATGAGGGCGGTGCCCATCTCTTCTCTGTTGCTGCCTTACCTTTTCCGGTCCTCAACCAAGCCAGGTACACATTCACAGCTGGGCATGGCTGGGAGTGTGTTGTCCGCTTGTTTTGCTGTCGGTGTTGTTCTGATGGTAGCGTCGTAGTTCTAACAGCAGCTTGACGTTGCTTAACGCTGTCTAGCTTGTGCGCCACCGGTGTAAGTTATAACAGTTGCAGACGACGACGATGATGATGATGATGATGATGATGACGACGACGACGACGACGATGATGATGATGCTGATGCTGATGATGATGATGATGATGATGATGATGATGATGATGATGATGATGATGATGATGATGATGATGATGATCCAGTTGTGACGAATATATATCAGAGGCACGGTGGTCTAATGGTAGTGCTTTGGCTTGTGGATCTGAAGGTCCCGGATTCGAGCCTTGTCCGGGCCATTGTGTTGTGTCCCTGGGAAAGACACTTTACGCCCGTTTCCTACTCCTTCGGATGAGAGTATAAACCGAGGTCTAGTCTATGTGTCGCATACATTCCATCATAACGAACTTTAAAGATCCTGACGCTCATGTCATAGAGCGGTGAGTGCTGGTAACAAGAACACACCCAGCATGCACTTGGACCTTCTCCATAATTCCTGACTGGCCAGGATAGTGCTCAGTTGTCCGGGCGGTTTGAGTTAGATCCTGCGCCTAGAGTCTGGTCAAGTACGGCGAGATAAGTGCGCTATAAAAGTCCTCAATAATAATAATAATAATAATAATAATAATAATAATAATAATAATAATAATAATAATAATAATAATAATAATAATACCAATATTGAATCGCGGCACTGAATCATTGGATGTAAGTAAATAAAAGACAGAGAGAGAGAGAGAGAAAGAGAGAGAGAGAGGGAGGAAGGGTGAAGGAGGGAGGGGGTTGGTATGGAGGAGAGATCGGGTAATACCAGTGGGTGCTTGTCAGAGGTCCTCACCGATAACAAAGTACAAGAATAAGAAAAACAAGATGGCAAGCCATTCAAATGCATTTCTAGACGCTCGCACACGTAGGCGAACAGTTTCAAAAGTGTTAATATTGTTGGCGGTGTAGTGACGGGGCTTTTATCCTAAGGAAGCCAAACAAGGACAGCATGGAACGACCGGCCACTATCTCAACTATCTGCAAACAAAAAAAGTGATCAAAATCGGCACAGCCAATTTGTAGATACAGCAAATGTTGAAGCACAACGACTTTGATCTTTTGAGAAAGTTGTTGTTGTCGTTTCAATTTTTATTCATCAGATTAACATAGGTTGTACTGATAAAGTCCAGATAACGTATGCCCTAATATGCTAAGCAGTAGTCCAAGTAAAAGGAGACGAGTTTCAGTTCAGTTCATCTTGAGATAAGGCAAAAGGTGTGTTTTGAACATAAAAGTGAAATTAAGAGTTACGGTCCGACCGACTAATAACCGGACTGCTGGTGAAGGACGGCCATGATTTGAAGTACCTGTATACCCAAACTCAATGAAATATTTTAATATTTTTTGGAGATATTTAGCAAAACGTGTTTAGCCATCAAATAAATCCAGTGACCTTGACCTTTGCGTTAGAGCAAGGAAATATGACGACACGGCAAGCAGACCACTAAAATTCGTAATATTCCGATGAAGTTTGGTCACAATATGTGCAGTAGGTCTTGAGATACGGCCGATCGACCGAACAACCGTAGGACAGACAGACGGGACATTTGGCTCGTACTGATTCCTTACCATTTCAAAGTACTTCCTAATAACAAAAGTAAAAAACAAAGAATTAAGATTATAATATGAATCACTACATAAGATGTATCTCTTTGACCCGTTTTAGAATTATTTTATTCACTTCTATCGTCCGAAAAACCAATTAGCTTTATCATTAAGTGCTTTCTGTTTTTGTTTTCGAATGGATGTGAACTTATAGGAGAAAATAAAAACACGGTTCCTTTGGTTCAATTTGCTGAACGATTCTATTCAATTCTATTCTGACTTTGTGTCAGCGCGCCCACGGCTCCAGTTTGTCGTCATCCTCCTTCACGACTCCTCTGCGGTGATCACGCAATGCGATTCAGGCTGATTGGCTATTCAGGAGGGGCGAATTCCTCGCAGCGGTCTGGCTGGCCAAGGCTTTTCGTTTGCCCAACAGCCAGAACGTCACTTCCGGCGCGCGTCATCGTTCCAAAAAAGCTTCCTCCCCATGTTGAAGAGTGAATCAATGGGCAGACAAACGCGCTGACTTTCAAGAGAAAGAAGATGATGAAAGAATGGAGTGCCGAATGAAGAATATGGAGTGACGGCGCTGAAGATGGAGATGAAGAGGAAGAAGATGATGATGAAGAAGGAGATGATGAAGATGATGATTGTTGATCGTTAATGTGAAGACGATTTTGAAGAGGGAGATGTTGAAGGATGGAGTGATGTTGGTTGGTGTGATTGGGGGGTGGGGAATGAAGTGGAGGTTGAGGTCGGTGGTGGGATTGGGGAGGTTGGACGGGGGTGGGGGAGGTGGGAGGCAGTTGTGAACACTTTATAAAATGGGGATTTGTTGTTTTGATCAGAACGAAGAAATACAATAAATTAAAATAGCAAGTCTAATGCGTTAAATAGCCACGAAACATTTTCTCGATATTCTAGGAAATGATAATCTCTGTCTCTCTCTCTTTGTCTGTCTGTCTCTTCTCTTTATCTCTCTACCTCTCTTTCTCTCTCTCTCTCTCTCTTCACCTCTCTCTCTCTCTACCTCTCTCACTTTTTCTCTACATCGCTACCTCTCTCTCTTTCTCTCTACCTCTCTCTTTTTCTCTCTACCTCTCTCTCTTTCTCTCTACTCTCTCTTTCTCTCTGCCTCTCTCTTTCTCTCTACCTCTCTCTCTTTCTCTCTACCTCTCTCGTTCTCTCTACCTCTCTCTCTCTTTCTCTCTACCTCTCTCTTTTTCTCTCTACCTCTCTCTCGTTCTCTCTACCTACCTCTTTCTCTCTGCCTCTCTATTTCTCTCTACCTCTGTCTCTTTCTACCTCTCTCTTTCTCTCTGCCTCTCTCTCTCTCTTTCTCCCTCTCTCTTTCTCTCTAACTCTCTCTTTTTCTCTCTACCTCACTCTCTTTTTCTCTGCCTCTCTCTCTCTTTCTCTCTACCTCTCGCTCTTTCTCTCTACCTCTCCCTCTTTCTCTCTGCCTCTCTCTCTTTCTCTCTACCTCTCTCTTTCTCTCTACCCCTCTCTTTCTCTTTACCTCTCTCTTTCTCTCTGCCTCTCTCTCTTTCTCTCTACCTCTCTCTCTTTTTCTCTGCCTCTCTCTCTTTCTCTCTACTTCTCTCTCTTTCTCTCTGCCTCTCTCTCTTTCTCTCTGCCTCTCTCTCTTTCACTCTGCCTCTATCTCTCTTTCTCTCTACCTCTCTCTCTCTTTCTCTCTACCTCTCTCTCTTTCTCTCTAACTCTCTCTCTCTTTCTCTCTGCCTCTCTCTCTATTTCTCTCTACCTCTCTCTTTCTCTCTGCCTCTCTCTCTCTTTCTCTCTACCTCTCTCTCTTTCTCTCTACCTCTCTCTCTCTTTCTCTCTGCCTCTCTCTCTCTTTCTCTCTACCTCTCCTTCTTTCTCTGTTCCTTACCCCCCGTACAGGGCCGTTTTTTAAAAGTATAAATAGTATCCCCACTTTCTGGAAATTTAGTGCTTTAAATTCCCACTGTCGCTGTTTTTTCCATTGTTCTTTCTCATTCCTACTCTGTTCTATCAGTCTACTATACTATCTTCTTTTTTGCTAGACCACTCATCTACCTTTTTTTCTTGAAAACTCTTCCGGGACAAAGCTCCCCATTTGTGTGTGAGGTCTGTTGGATCAGCTTGGAAATATTGGACGCTTTCTGCCAGGTGGTCACTGGAGCTTCCTATAATGTTATTATTTGGCAATGTAGGCATTTTATATGTATGCATTTTGTTGATATTTTATAATGATGTTTAAATTCTATTTTGTTTTTGTAAACGGGCGTTTGATAAGTTAGAGTATAGCCTCAGCCGTCCACTGCGTGGGATGTCTTTATTGTAAAGTGACCGGCTGGTAGATTGCCTTCAGTGTTGCCATTAGGGTTGTTTCGGCAGATCTTTTATGCGGATGAGGGGCGAGTCCTCTTTCAGCGAAGTTGTTGTCTTGATTTTGTGGTCCTGATTCGGCTATACTGGTCCTGATTTGGCTCGGAAGAGTCCGCTTGACCTAAAGGAATAATAATGTAATGTAATGTTCTCTCTCTCTTTCTCTCTACCCCTACCTCTCTCTCTCTCTCTCTCTCTCTCTCTCTCTCTCTCTCTCTCTCTCTCTCTCTCTCTCTCTCTCTCTCTCTCTCTCTCTCTACTTCTCTGTCTCTGAAACTCACTAGTCTTATCTTCCACTGAAATAATAAAATGAAAAGCCATTAATCATTTTGCAAACTAAAATCGCCTCATCAATGTTCTGTTACTATTAGTAGCAACGGCTGAAACCGTTTCCCCTATATCTATATCACCTTTTAACCTCGCCGGGCACTCCAAACGTAATGTTTAGCTTATTCTTTTGCGTTGGATACTCCTTAGACTTCTCAAAGGGACCAAAGATAACACAGGGCCTTGAGCAGCTCTCGATTTGGAAAAGCGCTGTATAAAAGTGATAACATGAATGTAAAAGAGATAACAGTTCAGCGCCACAGATCTTTCAAATTCGCAGTGAATATTGCTCCATCTGTTAAAACAAGGAATTACATTACATTACATTGTTTTAGGTCCAGCGGACTCTGCCGAGCCAAATCAGGACCAGACTTCGCTGAAAGAGGACTCTGATCCGCATAAAAGATCTCCCAATACAACCCTAGTGGCAACACTGACGACACTCCACCAGCCGGTCACTTTAAAATAAAGACATCCCACACAGGAGACTATACTCTAACTTATCGAACCCCCGTTTACAAAAACACAATAGAATACAAACATCATTATAAAATATCAACAAAACACATACATATAAAATGCCTACATTGCCAAATAATAACATCATAGGACGCCCCAGTGACCACCTGGCAGAAAGCGTCCAATATTCCCAAGCTGATCCAACAGACCTTACACACAAAATAATGAGGAGTTTTGTCCCGGAAGAGTTTTGAAGAAAAAAGGTAGGTGACTAGTCTAGCGAAGAAGAAGATAGTATAGCAGATTGATAGAACAGAGCAGGAGTGAGAAAGAACAAAGGGGAAAGACAGCAACAGTGGGAATTTAAAGCACTAAATTTCCAGAAAGTGGGGATACTATTTATACTGAAACCCCCGGCACCCCCGGCACTCCCAAGGGGGATGTAGTGTGAATGAACGGGGTGTACGGCTATTGTGGCAACATTGGCTTGTGTTTCGGGAAGAGGGAGACAGAGACAGAGACAAAGACCGATAGGCAGAGAGAGGCAGACAGACAGAGACGCAGAAAGAAACAGGCGGATATACAAAGAGACAGTTAGTTTTTTATTGCTTACAGGGTTACATTACATTACATTACATAATTGTTGTTTTAGGTCCAGCGGACTCTTCCGAGCCGAATCAGGACCGGACAACCCCCAATCCGCATAAAAGATCTGCTGAAACAACCCTAGTGGGAAAACTGAATGCCCTCTACCAGCCAGTCACTTTACAATAAAGACATCCCACGCAGGGGACGGCTGAGGCTTCACCCCAACTTATCGAACCCCCGTTTACAAAAACAAAATAGAATACAAACATCATTATAAATTATCAACAAAACACATACATATAAAATGCCTACATTGCTAAATAATAACATCATAGGAAGCCCTAGTGACAACCTGGCAGAAAGCGTCCAATATTCCCAAGCTGATCCAACAGACCTCATACACAAACAAGGAGTGTTGTCCCGGAAGAGTTTTCAAGAAAAAAGGTAGGAGACTGGTATAGCGAAGAAGACGATATTATAGCAGATTGATAGAACAGAGCAGGTATGAGAAAGAGCAAATGAGAAAGACAGCGACAGTGGGAATTTAAAGCACTACATTTCCATTTTTTTTTGCTTACAGGGTCCAGCGGAACAGAGAGACAGAGGACAGAGATAGATAGATACAAAGCGAGAGACAGACAGAGAGAGACAGAGAGAGAGAGATACAGAGACGTCTAGAATGTGGAGAGTAATGTAAAAGAGTGGCAGCAGAACCCACTAAAACACCAACATCCACGACAACATTGTCTACCAATACAAAACCACAACATCCTCTTCCAACATCATCACCACCAACAACAACATAAGAGGACCCTTTCGGTTTTAAATCAGCAGAAATAACAACAGCAGCAGCAACACAACACGGCGCTAACGAGATCTATGGGACGAGAAATGGCAAGGGTACATTATTTAGACTTACGGCGCATCCTTGCGGGGTAGAGGCCCGACCCTAGGGGCCCATAACGCGGAGATGGTGTAGGATGCGGGCGGCAAGGATGCCGCGAACATTAACATTTCAGAAGCTGACTCCTTTCACGCCGCCAGGGAGTTCTACACAAGCTTTATAATGGCGATGTCTTGAGGCCGAAGAAACTGGTTAAAAGGGAACGAGAGGGAGGGATGGAGGGAGGGAAGGAGAGAGAGCGAGAGAAAAAGAGAGAGGAGAGAGAGAAAGAAAGAAAGAGAGAGAGAGAGAGAGAGAGAGAGAGAGAGAGAGAGAGAGAGAGAGAGAGAGAGAGAGAGAGAGAGAGAGAGAGAGAGAGAGAGAGAGAAAGCTTTGCCAAGCGATTTGTGTACCCCGTTGGGGACGTTCCTTCGAAGGTTTGGCTCCGACCGATTCGGAGAACCGATGTAGGATTTACCCCCATCCACCCAATACCCCCGCCCCCTCCCCACCCCTCTAGAAATATCTCTATATTAATCTTAAAATAAATGCAATGCACACCGTGGGAACGTTTCATATTGTGTTTAGTTCCGATTCGCGTCTTTACCATTCGGAGACTCCAAGGAGGATTTAGAAGACGAAACATGAGATATAAACTCTGGCTGCTTGCTGTCGAGCCGATAAAGGTTAAAACCACTGCACGTTTCTTGAGGTCAATGCACGTTAGCATGTTTAAGATGTTTTATTGTGTGGTCAGGTAGCTAGATCAACTCCTTTCAAAATGTTTACAACCGTGTGTGTTTGTTGTTTTTCACTTGTGATTTCCGAGGTAAATCTGCATCGGCTGATACCATCTGAATGAAGTAACAAGCAACATTTTGTTGCTCCAAAGCATGCTTTTTCAATGACACACAAGTCTTTTTGCCGGCACCATGTCTAACTACATAAACTCGGTCGCTGGCTGGATGACCACCAACGAAGTGAAGATGAATGACGATAAAACGGAAGTGATCGCCATTGGCACCACAGACTCCGACAGCTGTCCACCCACTCTCTCAATCTATCAAATCATAACATTCAGCTTTAAAAATCCGTACGAAACCTCGGTGTGTACCTGGGTGAAGACTTATCCATGGACGAACACATCAATAATATGTGCAGAACCCTCTCCCTGCATCTTCGCATAATTAGCAAAATTATCTGTAAATTCTTCCCCCCACCAAAAAAAAAGAAGCTATGTCTTTCATTCTCTGTCGTCCAGACTTTTGCACTTATCTCTTAGCTGATCTCCCCGAACACAAACTCCTCAAACTCAATGTATTCAGAACCATACTGCTCGTCTCATGCTTCGTCAACCCCGTCGCTCTAGTTTCACTTCCGCCTTGAGGACTCTTTACTCCCAGTTCAATCCCGCATTCAATACAACATTGTCTTCACTCCGATCACACTCCTTCCTACCTTGCTGAACTGCTCGGTACCTATCAAACCACACCAAATTTAATGTTTTAAAATACAAGTTTTTTGTGATTATCACTTGTTATTTCTCGTTCCTAATCTGTTCTATCAATCTACTATCTTCTTCGCTAGACCAGTCACCAGTCCTACTTTTTGTTTAACTCCCCCCCAAACTCCTCATTTGTGTATGGGGTATGTTGGGTCAGCTTGAGGATATTGAACGCTTTCTGCCAAATGGTCAAAGGGCTTTCTATCGTATTAGTATTTAGCAATGTAGGCATTTCATATGTATGTGTTTTGTTAATATTTTATAATGATGTTTATATTCTATTTTGTTTTTGTAAATTGGGGTTCGATAAATTAGAGTACAGCCTCAGCGTCCCCTGCATGAGATGCCTTTTTTTGTAATATGACCGGCTGGTAAAGTGTCTTCAGTGTTACCATTAGGGTTGTTCCAACAGAGTTTTTATACGGATCAGGGGTGATTCGACTCTTTGCAGTCCACTGCACTCTGTAAACAATGACTAACTAACTAAATTCTTTGCTCTCAAGATGCCTCCTTTCTGACCTTCCCAAGATACACCTTCAGTGGTTTGGGTTTAAAAAAAAATCTTTCGCTGTCTACGCCCCATCCCTGTGGAATTCCCTACCATCAACCCCACGCCATGTACAGTCTCACGCCTCATTCAAGATCCTGCTGAAAAGCATCCATTCTCACAGCATTTTAATTAATCCAAAGAGGGGCTGTGTGTGAATGGCCGCGAGCGCGCGTGCGTGTGTGTGTATGTGTGTGTGTGTTTGTGTGAGCGAGCACGGCTTTGTGTTTTAACTCAACCTGTTCTTACTGTTGGCATGCGCCTGGATGTTTGTTATCCATTTACTTAGCTGGTCGTCCGGTCGGCGTGTACATAATTAATCTTCACATTCATCAATTCTTCTTCTGTTATGTATTTATTTATTTATGGTTCGATACACTTGTAAATACTTTTAAAGTGTATGTGTTTTTTTATTTGCTTAATTGTATTTTGATTGTATTATATGGTATTATGTTATGTATGTTATGTACGTTTTGTTCTGTACGTTATGTTATGTACATTATGTTATGTACGGTATGTTATGTATGTTTTACGCGCTACGAGAAGGCAGTTGCTTTGTATGCGCGCTTTATAACATATATTATTAACTAATTAATTACTTATACCTTTTAATCACTGCACCCCACCCCACCCATTCCCATTCCCCTCCTACCACCACTTCCATCATCCCCAGCCCTAGAACTGTTTTCTTATATGCCCACTGATCAAGACTGAAATAGTATTGTGAATATATATATATATATATATATATATATATATATATATATATATATATATATATATATATATATATATATATATATATATATATATATATATATATATATATATATATATATATATATATATATATATATATATATATATATATATATATATATATATATATATATATATATATATATATATATATATATATATATATATATATATTCACAATACTATTTCAGTCTTGATCAGTGGGCAACTGTACAAACAGTTTAACACACACACACGCACACACACATATTTGCAATACATCACAACTGTGTTTATTTAAGAATGTAGGAATCGGAAAGTGATTTTTTGACGGAAAATGGTTAGGGTAAGGGCTAGGGATAGATCTGCAACTAACCCTTACCCGAACCCTTGTCTAAAAAGTTGACCTAGTTCATCTCCTATAGGCGACGAAATAGGTCGAACTTTCTTCAAATTTGTTCGAAAAGGGAGACTGGATTGTCTCCGTCCCGGATAGAGCACTCCCTTGTACTTAAAACACTCAAATGCACTACAACTGCACTCCCATGCACTTTGAAAAAAGTGGGGCCCTGGAAAAAAGTGGGGTCCGAGCAAAAGACCCCATTTATTACTAAAAAAAAACAAAGTCGGGCTACCACTTTGACATCAATACACGTGCACACGCACACACACGTACACACACATCTAGGTCTCCGAATCGGGAAGACCTTGATGCAAACCAAATGAGCGTATCAACGTTTCCCTCATCTGAACTGCGGCAGAGACCGCAGTTTAAAAGCCGCTTCAGTGCTTTTTATTTTATTTTTTTTATTTTATTTTATTTTCTGTTATTTTATCTTGTTAGAATACAGCAACAGCAAAAACAACAACAAAAGTAACAATAACAACAACGACAGAAAAAATACACAAAAACCAACAACCAACCAACCAACCAAACAGCCTAACAAGCAACAACAAAAGCGAACAAACACACAAATAGCAACAAAGGATAAGCTCCATCAATCAGTCGTTCCCCTTCCGATCCGGACAGTTGCTTACCTACGGAAAATAAGTCGATTATTCCGATCCAGACTTTATAGAAACCAGTCCCAAATGCTCGGATTTGTAAAGATTTGATCGATGGAAGAACGCTTACGAGCAGACGACAGCGAAAGTTACGTGACGGCTGATCTCGCAAGGGTATGTTTGGAGAACATGACTTTCGAATAAGCCGGAAGTTACACCAAAATAAGTGTTTGGTTCGCCTTCTAGCAGGCTCGCAGTTCTTTTCGAATTACAGTTTCATTTGTTCTAAGTTCGCATTACCAAATGTTCCGGTTCGCACCCCAAAGGGTACATCATACAATCAAGTATTTTGGTTTTCAGTATGAGGATGTGCTTTACAATGTTTCCTATTTAGTTTTACTTCAGTAAGTGACAAATATTATTCTATTTGAGACATCCCCTCATCAACCAACATTATCAGCAGCAGCAGCAACAGCATCATCATCATCATCATCATCATCATCATCATCATCATCATCATCATCATCATCGTCGTCGTCGTCGTCGTCATCATCGTCGCCATTAGCATTTCTGCCTTCACCTCCAGAATGATGATTAAAATTACGTTTGGTGAAGAAATATTATTGCTATTTCTTGAGAAAAAATAACTGACATGAAAGCGTCGAAGAACAAAGGAATAAAATACAGATACTACAACAACAACAACAACAACAACAACAACAACAGCGACGAGGACGACGGTAACTCGTACTCACTCCAACCTCTGCCAGGTAAATCATTGGAGGACAGGAGGTGAGTATTGTCCAAAACATAACTGCAGGCCTCGTTGAGAAGTAAAATTCAGTCATTTAAAAATCACGATCTCCTTCCTTGGCCGCAATGTGGGCAAAGAGACGACCATCGCCCTCATATAATTGGCCTCAAGAAAAAGGGAAGCCGTCACAATAACCTTTTTATTCCCCACTCAAACCGTTCTCCTAACCCCCAATTTACAATTAAAGAACGGGGTGGGGGAGGGGGGTGGTATCATAATTTACAGCCTGCTAAACATTGACGCTTTCTTTTGGGTCGATGCCTTCATTAAAAGCTTGCCCTGTACAGAGAAAAAAAGGGGAGCTTGCAATGTTGCAGGGGAATATCTCTATCGTTTAACGTTATTGCGCTGCTTGAGTGCGTACTTATACCAATTGTCTCAATGGGGATTCTGGATCTCCAGACTGGTAGGTCTGATGTGTTGCGTTCTCTAGAGGCGGCATAGCAACAGGGTCTGGCCGGAAGTAAGACTGTATTCCCTCAGGTCTGTTCCCCCAGAATCTATGTTCCTCCCCCCAGCGCCCCCCCCCCCACTCCCATCCCCACTCGCCAGAGTCTATATGCCCCAAGGACACACGAAATAAACAAGTGTCTTTTATTTATTTATTTATGTGTTTAGCTCTGTAGACTTCGGGGTGGGGTGGCAAACATTGACGTAGACTTGGTGGAACATAGACTAGGGAAGGGGAGGGGAGGGGGGAGATGGAAACATTGACGTAGACTTTGTGTAACATAGACTGGGGAATGGGAGGAAAGGGGCAGGGGGCAGATAGACCTGAGAGAGAGAAACAAAAATGCTTGGGTTCAACATAGATTCGGGAAAACGTAAACTTACACTTCAAGGAACATAGGTACACTTAGACTCTGGGGAACATAGACCTATGGGAACTCCAGACTGACCACGGCTGGGGCCATGGAAGATCCATCATATGAGTCGGGAATTGGTCCCTCCCCTCTCCCCCTCCCTCTCCCCAGGGCGCTTTTCTCATTGTGGTCTCGTAGGCTTAAGCATTCACATGTGAACAGAACGCTTTAAAGATACGTACGCATCTATTTGGTGAAACTCACCAAAGCTAAAACAGTACGTGCTTGTTTCACTGTGCATGGTGGTCTTGTCTATCTAAAGCGTACGTAGGCTGTGTGCGTGTGTATGTATGTGTGTCTGTCTGTCTGTCTGTCTGACTGTGTGTCTGCCTGTGCGTTGTGTGTTGTATATGTCTGAGTGTGCTGTAGTTGCTGTTTAAAAAAAAGATAGATTTCTCTTATACAGCGCACTTACAAGCTCAGAGAGCTTCTCAAGGCGCTGGCCCGTAATATCCAGCAATCACACAATAGATTGCTGAAGTCAGGATTCGAACCCACGTCGCCCAAGACGCTCTCAAACAAGTCGTACGCTCTGACCACTGAGCTATCCCTGTTGTTGTGACTGCTGCTTTTACTGGTGTTGATGCAGTCATTGTTTATGCTGTTGTTGTGTTTTACTTTGCGACGACGGATGTGCACACACAGACACAGACGCACAGACACACACACACCCACACACACACACACACGTCAGACAAAGCATTTGTAGCCCTCGTTTAAAGTGTTTCTACAGCACGGCACTGCATAATATATCACAATGATAGCTCGCCATATAATGCGCTTGTAGACAGAGCTTTCAAAGTCACGTGCCTGTGGCTGTGCAAAACACACACACACACACACACATACACACACACACACACCAACGTGGGCTGCAGCATGTGCAAGTACGCTCGCACAAAAGCACAGGCGCTCCATGAGTGATGTGCCTGTGGTTTAGGACAATTAACTGCGCGTTTTCTCCGCGTCCTGACACACCATGCGGTGCCGTGCTGGGAGGTTTCACCCCAAGATATCAGCAATAAAACAAGGTGCAGCAGCAACACTAAAAGGAAAAGGAAGAACAAAAAGAGCAAAGGGAAGGAAGAGGATGGACGTACAACAGAAGAAGATGGAGGAGTAGGAGAAGGAGGGTCTTGGTGATGATATTAATTATAGTGTACGTCGTCGTCGCCATCATCATCATCATCATCATCGTCATCACCGTCATCGTCATCATCATCGTCATCATCATCGTCATCATCAACATCGTCATCATCATCGTCATCATCATCATCGTCGTCATCATAATCATAATCTTCATTATCATCATCATCGTCGTCGTTGTCATCTGGCAAAAGTAAAAGAAGACCGTCTCCTTTTTATGTGGTGTGTGTGTGTGTGTGTGTGTGTGTGTGTGTGTGTGTGTGTGTGTGTGTGTGTGTGGGTGTGGGTGTGTGTTTGTGTGTGTGTGTGTGTGTGTTGGGGTTTACGAACAAAAAAAACCTGAAAACTGGGGTTTTATCTAATGAAGCCAACCCCGGAAATGCCGAGGAAGGTTATTATCCCCCCCCCCCCCCCCCCCCTGTTCTCCGACTAATATCCGCTTGGCGGCGACACATAGGCAAACAGGGTTGACCCAAAGATGTTGTTATCTCGGCGAGTTATAAAAAGACGGAGGTAACTTCTACATAGCAACCGCCATCCTTATAAAAACTACCCTCCTCCTTGACGCCCCTCCCCATCTCTCTCCCCCCCCCTTAAAATTATAAATAAATAAATACATAAAGAAAGAAATAATTTGTAAAAATCATCTTTACGTTTTGAGATATAAACCTTTGTAGGTCATCTACGCCAAAAAAAAAAAACCAAACATTTGCATAACATTTATATACACCATATTTTATCAACTCTATCTCGTGGATGCATCATCGTCATCTTTGTCATCGTAAACATCATAATCATCATAATCATCATCATTACCATCATCATCATCATCATAATCATCATCATCATCATCATCATCATCATCATCTCGATTAAAGGCTTGCTTGAAACCGTTCGGTCTTGGGGAGAAAATCGTCTGGTTATTCTTTATCGGGGGTCATATAGTGAGGAAGCCGGTCATCCCCTCTACCTCGATGCTTTACCTTCTCCGGTTTCATAAAAGTACCAGGTACCCATTTACAGCTGGGTAAACTGAGTGCGTTGTGCGCTGTTTTATTCATGGTGCTTTTCAGTGGTTGCATTGAGAGCGAGGTACACAGTGTAAAAAAAGAAAGACGACCACTCCCAATTGATCTTTCAGGCAGAGTATTCAGCTGCAGCAGCTCATTGCAACCTCGGGAAGAAGAAGAAGAAGAAGAAGAAGAAGAAGAAGAAGAAGAAGGTATTAGGGGTGAACGGATTTTGAGAGAGAGAGAGAGAGAGAGAGAGAGAGAGAGAGACAGACAGAAAGACAGACAGACAGACAGACATAGAGAGAGACAGGCAGAGAGACAGACAGAGCACAATGGAACCATGGTGAATGTTGTTGCTGCTGCAGACGCGTGCGATGACGACAATGAAGAAGAGAAACTGTCAAAAGAGGAGTCACAAGCATGACGACATGACGATTGTATTGATGATACTGCTGATACCGTCGTTATAACCGAATTATACTGCCTTCAGATTCAAGGCCTGGCCACACTTTTGTTATCCTGGTAAATTCATTAAGTATTTCCTTGCGTGCGGGCTAACGTAAATTTTCACCAGAATTGTGCACGTTTGATTTCTTCTGCAAAAATGCATAAGCCGGGCTCACGAGGACCAATCAGACGCGAGAATGTGGCGTCACGAGTTTAGAGGTTAACCTTAACTTACTCCTCCCACACGCAAGAGCACACGCAGCATATATCGTCTGCTACACACGACTTAGCGAGCTAAAGGCGGTTAAATTCACTTGTTGCATGTCGATCTTAGTAAAGTTGTTTTATATTATAGTCAAATCGTAAAAGAGTGCATGACATCGTCATGAAACAATGTCTTGTTGTAGTGAAATTACAGCTAAAACATGTTTATAAATTCGAACCGGACCGTGATAAACATGGGGCCACTAACTTCGACCCAATGCATAAGCCTTAAAACGTAAGCCAAATGTGGCCACTAAACTCCTAAGGTGTGGCCACTCCTTAAAATGCCGGTCAATGAAAAATCTCATAACCCAAAGCATAAGCCGTAAAACGTAAACCAAATGTGGCCACTACTTAAGCACGATTTAATGCAAGATTTAAATTTTTAAAAATATATATTATATATCTGCCTTGCTAAAACAACCAGCATCCCCTCTTCAGCCTAAAGCCTTGTCCTTAACCTCTTCTATTAAAACTAAAACGAATTAAAAAAAATAACAACAAAAAGATTATATTTTTCATCGACCAAATAAATAAATAAATAATAAATAATTCCTACTGCGGTCCGAAACGCAGAAGGATGCGAGCCAAGTTCCTGCACTTAGATTAACCCATTGTTTTCCGTCTTGCCCGGGCATGGATTTTGCTCCCCTTCAGCAGCAGGAAGAGAACCAGCTTTAGCCTCTTATTCTTGATACTGCGAGGACGAAAAGGCTGAGAGAAGGGAAAGAAAAGGGATTAGCAACAAGAAGGATTAGCCCCCACCTGATATTTTGGTAGCTAGTTCGATATCGGTTCTTCCTTCTCTCACGTATAAGCACTACAACGATTATTTTTAAAATCTCAAAAGACCTTTAAAATGTTATTGCTCCATCCTTCTTATCTGCTGCATCCTTCTTATCACCTCCATCCTTCTTATCTGCTCTATCCTTCCTATGTGCTCGTTCTTATCTGCTCTATCATTCTTATCTGCTCTATCCTTCCTATGTGCTCGTTCTTATCTGCTCTATCATTCTTTTCTGCTCTATCCTTCGTATTGGCTCTTTCCTTCACTCATTAACATTTTAACAAAAAAGTTTTCAATAATAGGAACTTTAAAATTTAATAGCTGTGACGGTGGGTCTATTGTTGCTGGGCTCTGCACAATGGAATGCTATTACCCATACGTCTTTCGTCGATGGGGATCGCTAGTTAATCTCCCTGTGACTCAACTTAATACATTTATAAGTTTAGCTCGGTCTGTGTTTAGGCTGGGTTTATAGAGATAAAAAAGAAAATGGTAAAAGATCACTGTCACACTAGCTCTCACACTGCTATGAAACATAAGTAGTCCAGCCACTTGTTAACAGTAAATATCACACATTTATTGCCTCTACTCTATACACGATCTGCTAATCACGATACTAACTTAAAAGTTCAAATGTCACTTTGAATGGTTCGCTCCTTGATAATTCTATGCAGCTACTGTTTCTTCATCGGGCTACGGTTGCGTTCTGCCCAACGGGTCAGTCTTCTGGAAAGGTGGACTAGTGATGTCCTTTGCTAACAGGTTTGGTGCACTGGTGCAAATCTAACTTAACTTTAGATTCGATGAGCTGTGTTGTGGAGGATTCTTCGATGAGCTGTGTTGTTGACAGACTGGTGGACTCTCGCCGCGCAGTGCTTGAGGCTCCAATACAGGCCGAATGTCCGTGAAGACTTTTACTTGTCTTGCTTCTGATCGGGACCATGATGCCTGTTTCGTCTGCAAAATATGAGACGAATTTCTGCAACACCGTGTATACTAGGTGTGTGCAGAGCGTCTCACTGAAGGCAGAAATAGCCCTCAGTGATTAGCTCCACTTATATACATATTTATGCGACGAACATTCTGCTGAGTCCGTGGTCCACTGGAATCTCCACTCAAATTCCTATACATATATAAATATAAATCATGGCTAACTACACACATATAGAAATAATTAATATTATACACATTCTCCGGTACAGCCACTGGTCTGCAATAATACATATAGGCTAAACAACAGAGGGTCCTAGTGAATACACATGGCTTCGAACCGGTCGTGTTCGACACGTGGTCACGCAAAGTTTGACTAACAATCACAATTCTAAACATGGCAAACTTCACAAACATAATTCAACAATAATTTCAATACATCGCGATGAAACAAAAGATAGTTCATTTACCTTTTTGACAATGTCAGGCTGTGGCTAACTAGGATGAATAGAATTTCACCAGTTTCTGCTTTTAGTCTTCAGTGGAGAGATCTATTAGAGCCGAGCTCTTTCCTCTAGGCAAGTCGAACAGCGAATGACTCTCTACCCCTGTGGTCAGCACGAAGCCCGGGAAAATCTAAAACTACAAGAGGCTCCATCTACCAGGGGTAGGCGGTACTACTGCCTATACGTAAGCCGGATGAGGTCACTACCAACTGAGCCAGCGTCAGGATACAAAAGTGTACCCCACAGTAGACTTCTGTCGTCAGCTGCACAGTAACATTACTTTACTAAGGTTACAACTGACTAAGCAAGGTGAGAAGCTATAGTGCTGTGTAAATCTGGCCTCTTATCACAATAGCTGAATGAGTAGACTATTTTAATAATTAAAAAAATCTGAAAGAGGAAAAGAAGAAGAAGAAGAAGAACAACAACAACAAGATGATGATGATAATGATGATGATGATGTGGAGGAGAATGATGAAGATAATTATTAGAATGCTAATGATGATGATAATGATGAGGATGCTGAAGATGATTAGCTGAGTGATTATAATTGCCAAAATAAAAAGAAGAAGAACAGAAAGAGGAGAAAGAGCAGAAGAAGAAGAAGAAGAAGAAGAAGAAGAAGAAGAAGAAGAAGAAGAAGAAGAAGAAGAAGAAGAAGAAGAAGAAGAAGAAGAAGAAGAAGAAGAAGATCCTCGTCGATCCAAAAGGGCTGTTTGAAGTGACCAGTGCTTTGACCAGTCAAATTTGCACATATGTAGATTCGGTTAAGTCAGTTTGCATGAGTCAGTTTTGGGGAAACCAATTTGCGCAAGAAATTGGTTCAAGAGAGCTCCAGTAAACTTTGCCAGTCTGTGGTCCGTGAAATGCGGTTTCATGCCCTAAGCCCAGGACTCAGGTGGGCCGCGTTAGTCTAGTGGGGAAAACTACTGCTGAGCACTACGGCTAAATTATGGAGAGACAGAGACAGACAGAGACAGATAGACAGACATAGACAGAGACAGGGAGACATACAAAGAGAGAGAACAGAGACAGGGATAGAGACAGAAACGGAGACAGACAGACACAGAGAGAAAGTGAGACATACAAAGAGAGAGAACAGAGACAGTGAAACAGAGACAAAGACAGACAGAGAGACAGAGACAGACAGAGACAGACAGAGGGAGACATACAAAGAGAGAGAACAGAGACACGGATAGAGATAGAGAAACAGAGACAGACAGACAGAGACAGAGAGAGGGAGAGACATACAAAGAGAGAGAACAGAGACAGGGATAGAGACAGAGAAACACAGACAGACAGACAGACAGACAGAGACAGAGAGAGTGGGAGACATACAAAGAGAGAGAACAGAGACAGGGATAGAGACAGAGTAACAGAGACAGAGAGAGACAGACAGAGACAGAGAAAGAGGGACACATACAAAGAGAGAGAACAGAGACAGGGATAGAGACAGAGAAACAGACAGTCAGAGACAGAGAGAGAGGGAGACATACAAAGAGAGAGAACAGAGACAGGGATAGAGACAGAGAGACAGACAGAGAGTGACATACAAAGAGAGAGAACAGAGACAGGGATAGAGACAGAGAAACAGAGACAGACAGAGACAGAAAGAGAAGAAGGCATACAAAGAGAGAGAACAGAGACAGGGATAGAGACAGAGAAACAGAGACAGACAGGCAGACAGACAGAGACAGAGAGAGGGAGACATACAAGAGAGAGAACAGAGACAGGGATAGAGATAGAGAAACAGAGACAGACAGGCAGACAGAGACAGAGAGAGGGAGACATACAAAGAGAGAAAACAGAGACAGGGATAGAGACAGAGAAACAGAGACAGACAGGCAGACAGTCAGAGAGAGAGGTAGACATACAAAGAGAGAGAACAGAGACAGGGATAGAGACAGATAAACAGAGACAGACAGACAGACAGAGAGAGAGGTAGACATACAAAGAGAGAGATAACAGAGACAGGGATAGAGACAGAGAAACAGGGACAGACAGACAGACAGAGAGAGAGGTAGACATACAAAGAGAGAGATAACAGAGACAGGGATAGAGACAGAGAAACAGAGACAGACAGACAGACAGAGAGAGAGGTAGACATACAAAGAGAGAGATAACAGAGACAGGGATAGAGACAGAGAAACAGAGACAGACAGACAGACAGAGAGAGAGGTAGACATACAAAGAGAGAGATAACAGAGACAGGGATAGAGACAGAGAAACAGGGACAGACAGACAGACAGAGAGAGAGGGAGACATACAAAGAGTGAAAACAGAGACAGAGAAACAGAGACAGAGAGAGACAGACAGAGACGACAGAGACAGAGAGAGAGGGAGACATACAAAGAGAGAGAACAGAGACAGTGATAGAGACAGATAAACAGAGACAGACAGACAGAGACAGAGAGGTAGACATACAAAGAGAGAGAGAACAGAGACATGGATAGAGACAGAGAAACAGAGACAGAGATAACTGAATGAACAATGAAGTTTAACCTCTACACCCACCATTGGCGATATGGTTTAAGGGGATAACCATGTAGGGTTAGAGTGGTAGGCGCCTATCTTAACACTGAACCACCAAAGCCGCGCTATGCTAAAGTTGAACAGTGAAACATGGCTACGTTTGAACCCTCACAACAGACCTACAACGCTTTATGCTGCCAAACGAAGATATAAACTAGGGCACTTGCGCTGCGAAGCGACCTGTGTGCCAGGTTCATCGTGCTATCGATACGCTAGATTGTCCACTGTATAAGCAATATACTAACCAGCAAGTCGCCATGTTTCTATGTCTCTGCTTCTGTCTTTTTCTTTTTTTTTTCTGTATGTCTGTCCGTCTGTCTGTCTGTCTGTCTGTCTGTCTGTCTGTCTGTCTCTCTCTCTCTCTCTCTCTCTCTCTCTCTCTCTCTCTCTGGTCCCTCTGCCGTAGCTCCGAGGTATACATCTCACGGGCTTTTAAGATCCTAGAGTGTCAGGTACAAAAAAAAACAACAACATACTCAGCAAGTACTAAGGCCCACTAAGGTTCTAGCATGTCCAGAGAACAGAGAAGAAGAAGAAATCCTCACAATTCTCCGAGAAGAAGTTGAGGCAGCAGTGCAATCGCTGAAGAAGGGGGAGTCAGCGGGAGTGGACAACAAACCCGCGGAACTGCTTCAAGCAGGAGGAGAAGCGATGATTGACGCACTCACCATTATCTGTAACAAGATCTGGCAGAAGGGGGTTTTCCTACACCATGGACCCAGTCGCTTGTCATCACACTTCCAAAAAGAGGTAATCTTCAGGAATGTGAAAATTACCGCACCATCAGCCTCACCAACCATCCCAGCAAGGTCCTCCTGAAAATAATACTCAACAGGTTGAAACCCCAAGCAGGAACAAATCATAGCTCAAGAGCAAGCAGGGTTTAGGGCAGGGCGAAGTACCACTGAACAGATTTTCAACCTCAGAATAATCTGCGAGAAATACCTACAGCACCAACAACATCTATACCATGTGTTCGTAGACTTCAAAAAGGCGTTTGACCGAGTCCGGCATGCAGCTCTGTGGGCAACCATGAGAGTGTACAACATCAGCCCTAAAATTATTGAAGTCATCAAAAGCTTGTATGACAAGGCTACCAATGCAGTTCTCCACAACAGCGCCATCGGAAACTGGTTTAGAACAACAATCGGTGTGCGTCAGGGATGCCTACTTTCTCCAACACTCTTCAACATCTTCCTAGAGCGCATAATATCAGATGCCCTTACAGACCACGAAGGCACAGTCAGCATAGGGGGAACAGCAATCTCCAACCTTCGTTTTGCGGATGACATTGATGGATTGGCTGGAGAGGAACAAGAACTTGAACAGCTGGTACAGAGGCTTGACACCACCTCCAGAGCCTATGGAATGGAAATAAGTGCACAGAAGACCAAAATGATGACCAACAAAACCAATGGCATCAACACGGACATCAAAGTCCAAGGCCAATCCCTCCACACAGTGCGTACCTTCAAATATTTAGGAGCCATTGTATCAGACAATGGGTCCCGAGTTATGGGATAGGATAGGACTAAGGCCCATTGCATCTCTCTCACCCACTTCCTCACACACACATAAACACACCCACAAACACACACACACATACACGCACACACAAATTTTAGTTCGGAGGGGTGTTGTATAGTTTGGATGGAATGGGTTAACGTGTATGGGGTTACGGGAGTTGGAGGGGATACGGTGTGGAGATTGGGGGTGAAGGTGGGAGAGGTGATAGTGTGTTGACTGGGGTGAAGTTGGGAAAGGACTGTTGGAGAAGAAGTTGGAGAGGCGGGTTTGAGGTTAAGGAGGGGGGGTTGGGGTGACGGAGAAAACATAGGATACCCTACATATACCATTCTTTTCTTTAGGGACGAGTGATACAGCTCCACTGCGTAGCGGAGACTAGCTGAGACCGCCTGTTCGCCGCTGGTCGTAGGGATTTTGAGGTTTAGCTGCAATCCTGATTGAGTTGCATTTTAGAAGCACAACAACACACACTGAAAAGTATGAAGAACCATCTAAGGATATACAATAACATGCAGAAGAGTAGTTGTCAATGAAAAACATTACTCGTTCTTTCCAAATAATGTTAGAAACTTGTTACAAGAATCAATAGTCGATTCAGCCTCGATGCTTGAGTCTTTTGGCACTCGAATTCATTTTCCACTCAGCTCGTTTACTCAGCAACAAGGCAGGAGCCGTCGTAAGAACGAACATGTAATGTTCCCTTTAGATCGAAACGTCATATGTCCTTGATTAATGACTGTTCTGCATATAATAAAACAGGCCCAAAATTAATGTCTTCCCCCACATAGGACTTTAAAAAAATTTAAAACCAAATGAAGATATTACAGGTTTCGTTTCTTACGCGGTTTGAGAATGAGCCGTTTGAGCGTCGGCTTCGTTTATCCCCACCCACCCACCCACCCCCCCCCCCAAAAAAAAAATGATCCCACCTTTCTCTATATCTAAGATAAATAGCTACGTTATCTACCGCGTTACTAGAGAGGATCCACATTCAACGTGTATAATAAAGCCTAGCTATGTTTCACCTACGTTAAGACTGCTACATGTGCGCGAGTTTCGCTTTGCTTTCAAGGACCTACTTTCTGTGTGTAGTGCCCCCCCTGGTGGCCTGTTCGATCCAACAGCGGCCGAGATGAGCAAAAAAAAACACGTAACACTGGGCGAGTGTCTGCTACGCAGTGTGTAATGATGGATATCAATATACAGATGTGGCCCCTCCTTCATCCACTGGGGGACCACATCAACCCCTGAAGCACCCAGTCCCTTACGGCAACGTTATGACAAATGAGTTGCTTGTGTCTTTGTTTAGGGAAGGGAGAGAGGGGACGGGTTGGGGGT
>CM072521.1:40508455-40515955 GCA_036898135.1 Oncomelania hupensis | reverse complement strand
ACGTGCAACGTCGATACCGTTTACACACTCGTACAACGTCACTTAAAAAAAACAGACGCACAGTGTTCTAGAATGCCAAAGAAACAAGGCAAGGCTAGCGAAGTTATGAATTTCAGTTGGTACGAGTCTTACAAAGGTTTGGATGATGTAGGTCTATAACGGCTTGAAGAATTGTAGACAAAACATGGACTTCAGACAAAACTTCTTCAATGGTCAAAGATATTGATGAGTAACAAGGATTGCAGGCCGGGGAATCATAATTTTGGAGAAAATCGACTTTCTTTGTCAATCGGGGACCTTTCAATGTTTGTGTTTTGATGACTCATTACTTGTTTTAGATGTCACTAATATAATGACAGATCGATGTTCACGTCAGAAGCCACAATCTTGCAGCTTCTATAACTAAATTTGCTCAGATCCGGAATCTGAAGAGAGAGTCGATGTGCTATTTGTTGGTAATATATAATTTTAGTAGTTTCATGCATCGTCACCCAAACTCTTGAAATAATACAATCACAGAGTGTTTATTTGAAATTGAAATATATGCGTGCCAGTTTTGTCATTTCTGTCTGTAACAAGCGATCAATGTGTCTTGTAGTTAAGCCTACAATTCTTGAATGGAGAAAGAGAGAGGGAGATAGCGAGAGACAGACAGACAGACAGAAAGAGACAGAAATTGGCAGAGAGAGAGAGAGAGAGAGAGAGAGAGAGAGAGAGAGAGAGAGAGAAACAGAGGGAGAGGAGGAGAGAAACACACTGAGAAAGAGAGAGAGAGAGAGAGAGAGAGAGAGAGAGAGAGAGAGAGAGAGAGAGAGAGAGAGAGAGAGAAGCAATAGATAGACGTAGACGAGAGAGAGAGAAAGAGAGAGAGAGAAAGAGAGAAGCAATAGATAGACCTAGACAGACAAACGAAGAAAAAGAGAGGCAGGGAGTGACAGAAGTAATTAACAAAAAACTAACCTAGAACGAGGATGGAACCGTAAAGAGGGAGGTAGACGGGGAAAGGGGGCAGGATGAGGTGGTAGAATAAGGGTGAGGAGGATGGGGAGAGAGAGAGGGAGAGAGAGAGAGAGAGAGAGAGAGAGTGAGAGAGAGAGAGAGAGAGAGAGAGAGAGACGGGGAGGCAAGAGAGTGGATGTAGTAAATAGATTTGAGATTTCAGAGGCATTCCGTTTATGACACGTTGGGGTTTAAACATCGCGTGCTCGAATCAAAGCGATTTTAGCTCTAAAGCACCAGTAATCTTCTAATGAAATTTATTTCGCTTTCGTTCCTTTCTTCTCTTTTTCTTCTATCTAATATTTAATCCCACCATTTCTCCGCAGTTTTTCCGTCCGATTTTGTTCAGCGTTTTCCGTTGGTTGTGTGTGTGTGAAAGTGTGCGTGTATGTGTGTGTGTTTGTCTGTGTGTGTGTATTCTTTTGAGTCTGTATGTGTAGGCGTGTGCGTGCATGTGTGCTTGTGTATGTGTATGTGTGCTTGTGTATGTGTTAGTCTCCGTCTTTGTATAAGCGAGCGCACGTGTGTGTGTGTACGCGTGTATGCGTGTCCATTAATACGTTCTCGTGTGTGTATAAATGCGTGCAGCATGCGTACAATTGTGTACGTGTGTGAGAGCTCGCGGGGACGTGCATGCGTGCAGAGTGTATGTGTGTTTCTGTGCATGTGGGCGTTCGACAGAATATAAAATATCAGATGATGATCTACAGTGGCCGATTAGCTTGTCTTCTTTCTGGTGTATTGTGTGTGTGTGCGTGTGTGTGTGTGTGTGAGAGAGAGAGAGGGGGTGTCTGGGAGTGTGTGTTTGTGTGTGTGTGTTTGTGTATTTATGTATGTATGTGTGTGTGTGTGTGTTTGCGTGTGTGCACACACCAGGGCCGGGATGGGAGGTTGAGAGAAAGGTGTAGTTGCGTCATTTACAAAGTCCAGACGAGACGCTCGTGCAAGTAGCGCGCGCTTCACGTGCAATAAGCGGTCACGAAGTGTTACATAGTGCAGATCTCCCATGTGGCCTTGCCGCTTCAGTCCGAGCTCATCCCACGTGACCTGACCACGTCATCCATCGGGCTGGGGTTCCAATCCTGCGCGGTCCCCATTGAGTTAAATGTGCAATGTAGCGGAGTGGTTCGGTCTCCCAAGAGTTAAACGTTTTAGTGAGTAAACACTCGTCATTAGTGGATTGGTGCCACGACAGTAAATAACTGATGTTGGCAACTACGCTGATGTGCTACCATTTATAGTAAAACACGATGACAATCCATTTAAATGTATTGCAAACATTCACAGACGTCTGTGAATATGTAAGGTCAAAGGTAGCTAAAGTCCATTATTCTCTCTCTCTCTCTCTCTCTCTCTCTCTCTCTCTCTCTCTCTCTCTCTCTCTCTCTCTCTCTCTCTCTTCCTCTTTCTCTCTCTCCATTTAAAAGATTTATATATACATGTCTTATATACGTTTCATTGTTCTATTTTGTAGGTTCTTTGTAAAGGACCTGGGGCCATAGGTTAGGCACTTAAAAATATCCAGATATTATTATGAATAATTGGCCACTCTTTGAACTATCTGTAAGCTAACATATGACAAAATAATAGACTTCAGCTACTTTTGACCTTTGAGAAAACGTTAATGTGAAACGTTGAACAGTAGTTCGAGTATTAGCACATTCAAAACCGGTAAAGTCAATTTTGGGATAAGGCAAAAAAGAGTGTTTTAACAGAACAGTAAAATACTGACTGACGGATCGACCGACCGACCAATTCACCAACAAACAAACCGCCCAACATTTTGCTTCTTCTGATTCCCGACTATTTCAAAAATAATTCCGAATAAGTCTGAGAATAAAAAAAAAGGCAGCAGAAGAAGAAGATAGAAAGAAAAACCGCCAAACCTAAGAATAGTGTATTAAAGGTGTTCCCGCCAATTATCGGTTCAGAGAAAGAGAGGTGCTTGGAACCTCTCTTTTTTCTGGGACAGCTGAATGAGAACGGTGCCCGTCTCATCTCTCTGTCTCTCTCTGTCTCTCTCTGTCTCTCTCTGTCTCTCTCTGTCTGTCTCTCTCTCTCTCTCTCTCTCCCAGAGCCAGTACTCATTCACCGCTGGGCGAACTGACGTCATTCTCTGTGTTTGTAGTTCCGGTGGTTGCCCTCCAAGTATCCTGCTCACCCATCCAAGATGTAAAGAACAAATAAATGCCAATAGGCCTACAAGAACGGTTACATCACGCGACATTTGGCTAATATGACAATTGTCCATCACAAACCAACCATTGTTTGTGGTTTATGTATCATCGTGCTGACTTCGCAAGATACTTCTAAATAACCACAAGGTACTGGACTAAGAACTTTTTGAGATCTCAGCGCTTTCGTAACTATCGCTTTTGTGAGTGAGTGCGCACATTTGAGCCTGGTGGATGCAAGCACAGGTTAATATATTTAAAATCGATGATATTTTAATGAAGGCATTGAATTACTTTAAATAATAATCAAGTTTTTAAATTATGGATTCGTTCCGCCGCTGTGCGGTTTTTTCAGCAGTTCACAGCGTCCGAATTTGAAATATGCACTCACACCCACTCGACGTACTCATGCAACCATTCAGCACACACACACACACACACCTATCCTATCTCTATTCTATCCTATCCCGTAACTCGGAGGTCGTAGGGGCACCAAAGATTTTAGTTTAACCAGCGTACTTCATCTTTCCCTGTCCTCAGCAACCCGGATTGTTTCGCTCAGTGTCAAACCAGTCCATTCTCGAATGTTGTCATCCTACCTCTTTTTTGGTCTCCCACTTCTTCTACCTCCATGCACTGTGCCTTGCAGGATGGTCTTTGCAAGACCTGATGATCTGGTGACGTGGCCGTACCATCGGAGATTCCGTTTTTTCACCACTGTGTGACACAGGTCATCGTGTTGTCCAATGGCTTGTGTGATGGTCTGTCGGACTTCGTCGTAATTGATGTGCTGGGTATAGGAAATGCCCAGAAGTCTTCTGTAGCACCTCATCTCCATGCTTTGTATTCTTCGTTGGAGATCTGCTGTGAGGGTCCATGTTTCGCAAGCATATAGGAAGATGGAGATGACAAGAGAGCGCAGCAGCCTTACCTTCGAATGTAGACTGATGGTCCTGTCTTTCCAAATTGGCTTCAACCTCGCCAGGGCAGCAGTATACACACACATTTATTCACATGTGACTGTATACACACAAACACACATACACGGACAAACAAAGGCGTGCGCTCCGCCATGCATACTTGTTTACATGTGCATACACACGCCCACATGCGAACACTCTCCCTAACCCCCCCCCTCTCTCTCTCTCTCTCTCTCTCTCACGCACGCACAAATAACCACATTATTTTTCAACACTCACACACACACACACACACACACACACACACACACACACACACACACACATACACACACACAATGTATTGAAATTCGGCAGGAAACGGTTTTAGTAAAACCCAGGATCTAGGAAGGTAAGTTCTCTCGTTTAGAGATTTATTTATTTATTTATTTATTTATTTATTTATTTATTTATTTATTTATTTAATCATTCTTATATAGCGCTTTTCCAGCTCAAGAGCTGTTCAAGGCGCTGGCCGATACAGGATCTAGCTCAAGCCGCCCGAGGCGCCAACTTGCAGCCTTTGGGCGCATCGTAATAACGCTCCAGACAACTGAGCACAATCCTGGGCAGCCAGGGATGAGGGAGAAGGACATAGGTACATGCTGGGTTTGTTCTTGTCACCGGAACTCACCCGTCCGGGACATGAGCGTCAGGATCTTTAAAGTCCGTTATGACACAACACAATGCCCCGGCCTGGGCTGGAACCCGGGACCTTCAGATCCGCAAGCCAAAGCTCTACCATTAGGCCACCGAGTTACTGAATTTGATAAGACTTATGGAAATTGCAGTTCTTAAGAAACAAAAACACATTATAAAGACCGAAGTCTCACTTCTTCTTCTGCCCAGTATCGAAGGACTTGTTCTCTCCTGTACCACTTCCACAATCACCAATTTTGCAACATGAGCATCGAGAATTATTTTAAAAAAATAATTTTCTACACCAGCATCGTCTCATTTTACTCTAGCCTATCTTTTTACTTCTTCTTCGTCGTCTTTTCTCTTCTTCTTTCTTCTTCTTCTTTTTGTTTTAGTTCTCTACCTCTTCTCGTAACACATTCTGCTACGTCATCCATCAGGCGTGGTGACGCCGTGGTTCCCTGGGGATGACGTCAGATTGATTGGTTTACTCAAAGACGAAGCCAACACTTAGATCAATGAGTTGAGACGCTCTAAAGCCCAATCAAACGACTGTGTAACTCTTTTTCCTTTTTGTCTTGGCTTTACCCTAAAGGGCGTCGCTGTGCTTTGAGCAGTCGTTTAGCACCGGTCCGACTGTGGTCTCCACACAGCGGTTGGATTTGAAGCAGCCTCGTTCTTGAGCGGCTTGAACAAAACCAGGGTCCAAGCAGTGAAACTACTACGGCATGATTTACCCATTGCCTGCTGATGACTTATTTCGTCTTACAACAGAATGACAAAAACTGCCAATGGCGTGTTATCTCGTCATCATCATAGTGACGTTGTTGTTGTTGTTGTTGTTGTTGTTGTTGTTGTTGTTGTTGTTGTTGTTTCTCGGAATAGTTAAACGGTGATGGTCTCCAGACCTACTGTTGCTCTTCGTCTGCAATGAGCACGACTTCCATCTATCATATCCCAATTCTATCCCGTAACTCGAAAGTCGTTGGGGCACCACAGGGTACTCCACCTTTCTCTGTCCTCAACAAATCCTCATGGCTTCACTCACTTTCAGTCAAGTCCATTCTCCAATGTTGTCCTCCCTCTTCTTTTTCTGTCTCCTTCTTCTTCTTCTCACTCCTTGCACCGTGCCTTGCAGGATGGTCTTTGCAAGGCCTGAGGCTCCGGTGACGTGGCCATGCAATCGGAGTTTTGGTTTCTTCACCATTCTGAGCATGTCATCGTGTTGTCCAATGGCTTGTGTGATGGTCTGTCGGACTTCGTCGTTTGTGATGTGCTGGATACAGGAAATGCCCAGAAGTCTTCTGTAGCACCTCACCTCCATGCTTTGTATTCTTCGTTGTAGGTCTGCTGTGAGTGTTAATGTTTCACAAGCGTATAGGAAGATGGAGATGACAAGGGAGCGCAGCAGTCTTACCTTGGAGTGTAGACTGATGGTCCTGTCTTTCCAAATGGGCTTTAAACTTGTCAGGGCAGCAGTTGTTTGTGCGATCATGGAGAGGACTTCCGGTCGGGACCCATTGTCTGATAGAATGGTTCTTAAATATTTGAAGTTATGCAGCGAGTTGAGGGATTGGCCTTGGACTTTGATGCCAATGTTGATGCCAGTGGTGTCAGTGGTCATCAGTTTGGTCTTCTCTGCACTTATTTCCATTCTAAAGGTTCTGCAGGTGGTGTCAAGCCTCTGTACCAGCTGTTCTTGTTCCTCTCTAGCCATTCCATCAATGTCATCCGCAAAACGGAGGTTGGAGATTGCTCTACCATCTAAGCTGAATATGCCTTTGTGACCTGCAAGGACATCTGGCATGATGCGCTCTAGGAAAATTTTAAAGAGTGTTGGAGAGAGTAGGCATCCTTCACGAACGCCGATTGTTGTTCTGAACCAGTTCCCGATTGCGTTGTTGTGGAGGACTGCACTGGTAGCCTTGTTATACAGGTTTTTGATGACTTCAAGAAATGTAGGCTGATGTTGTACACTCTCATGGTTGCCCAAAGAGCTGCATACCAGACTCTGTCAAACGTTTTCTTCAAGTCTACAAATACAAGATACAGATGTTAATGCTGTAGGTATTTCTCACAGATTGTTCTGAGGTGGAAAATCTGTTCAGTGGTAGTTAGCCCTGCCCTGAATCCTGTTTGATCTTCAACTACAATTTGTTCAGCTTGGGGTTTCAACCTGTTGAGTATTATTTTCAGGAGGACCTCTTGCTGGGATGGCTGATGAGGCTGATGGTTCGGTAATTTTCACACTCCTGAAGGTTACATTTTTGGGAAGAGTGACTGGATCAATGGTATAGCACACTCCCCACTCTGCTAGATTTTGTTGCAGAAAATTGTGAGTGCGTCAATCATCGCTTCTTCTTCTGCTTGAAGCAATTCTGCGGGTATGTTGTCCACTCCCGCTGACTTCCCCATCTTCAGTGATTGCACTGCTACCTCAACCTCTTCTAGGAGAATTGGGAGGATTTCTTCTTCTCTGTTCTTGGGACATGCTAAAACGGATGGGTCTCGGATTGGTGTGTGGTTGTAAAGATCAGAGCAGTACTCTGTCCATCTATCCAAGACTTTTTGTTCTTCTATAAGGCATATGCCAGACTAGCTTTGGAGCGTGGAGACCTTGGACTGTTTAACACTTGTCAGCCGCATCACAGTCTTGTAGGCCTACTTGCTGTTGTTCTTGTTCAGACTGTTCTCTATTTCCTGGCATTGCTCTTCTATCCAGTTCTCCT
>CM072521.1:40490955-40503455 GCA_036898135.1 Oncomelania hupensis | reverse complement strand
GACATGGAGACAGAAATGGACAGGGACAGATATAAAAAATAGATTAATGAGAAGATGTGTGTATGTGTGCGTGTGTGTGCAAGTGAGTTTCATTTAATTTCAGAGGGAGATAGGGACTAGTGAGAGAGAGAGAGAGAGAGAGAGAGAGAGAGAGAGAGAGAGAGAGAGAGAGAGAGAGTGAGAGATAGAAGCGAGAGAGAGAGTGAGTGAGAGGGAGAAAAAGGAGAGTGACTCGGAGAGAGAGACTCAGACATAGAGAGAGAGAGAGAGAGAGAGAGAGAGAGAGAGAGCGATAGTGTGTGTGTAGGTGTGTGTGTGTGCATGCGAGTGTACACCTGTTATGAGATAGGTACTCTAGACAATAAAGTGTAAATCATTAATACTTTTGTTGACAAAGGTTCAAACAAACTAAACACATCCTGAGCGAGTGAGCCATGGTATAATTCCAAAGATTTATTTTTATATATTTAGTTTTTAATCAAACGCACATCCCAAGCTACAACAATGCATCAAACAATGAAAACAAAGACTGACAAGAGAAGTAAATATCATAAATGAAAAATCCTTTTTTTTTTTAAAGCTTGCGTTTTTCACACGGCACACAAGGTAAATTGGTGCTTCACTAATAATTAAATACAAATAATAATAATAAAATGAAAAAGAACGCATAGAACACTACATTAACTTCCATAGCAACCAGGTATTTGAATGCCTTGGGTGAGGCATTGAAAGCTCTGGTGCGAGAGGTGCAGGTTGGAGATGAGACCGGAAGTGCGCAGGGTGGGTGAAATGGGATGGGAGTGAGGGTGAGAAGGTGGTGGTGAAAGTTAGGTTGTATAAAGTGTGTGTGTGTGGGTGTGTGTGTGGAGTGTGGGGGTGTGGTGGAATGAGGGAGTGCGTGTGTGTGTGTATGGGTTTGTGTGTGGGAAGGGGAGGGGCGTTATATTTGTGTGTGAGAAGGGGAGGAGGGTTATATTTGTGTGCTGCAGTTGGTTAGTCAAGTCAACAAATCTTAATTTTAAAAAGAAAAATGCAGTGAGAATGTGTACGACATGTTTATATAACATATTTTGCATGCGGAGGTGGAATCGTAAGGAGTGGAGTGTTGCCTGTATGGAATGATGTGTACATGTCACTTTACGTTCTTGTCTAATATCACAGATGTGAATAGACGTTAAATTAAATAAATAAAAATAAATAAATAAATGATGAGCGTTTAGAATAATTACTTCTCAAGATCGAGCAGAGTGCCTTGATTCTGGTTGTTCTAATTATTTTCTTTAAATCGGGTGATCTTATTGTTCTTATAATGTGCATCAGAGAACCTGAATACATTTTGCAATGTGTGAGTGTGTGTGTGTGTGTGCTCACGTACATTAGATAACTGCTGGCAGACCGTAGAGCAGACAGTGGTTTCTCAATAACAGTGCCCCAACGACCTCATAGTTACGGGATAGGATAGGATAGAATTGCAGCAAAGCCCGTTCACCGCCTGGAGTTAAAAAAAAAAAAACAAAAAACATTACCCTGAGATACTGCACCCCAACGCCTTCGAATGAAAGTGTACATCGATGTCTAGCCTGTACACGCACGAATTTCATATCTTTAAAGACTTTAAAGATCCTGACGCTCATGTCCTTATACGTGTGAGTGCCGGCTAATACAAATACACCCAGCAAGCACTAGATCCTTTCCTCACACCCACCCACCCCCCCCCCTCACACACCCAGTTTGATTGCTCTGGTGGTTTAATGTTGATTTCAGTCTCTATACTCCCTTTCCCCCCCATTTCCCCACCCCCACCCCCACCCCCCACCCCCCACCCCCACCCCCACTCCCTCACCCCCCACCCCACCACCTCCCCACCCCCGGAGTGGTTATCCCCTACAATGATGAGGATAGACTTTAAACCTAAATGCTACGCTCATAGTGGAGATTTCATGCTTGTGGGCTGCTGCAATAACCGAATCTTCAGATTTTGTATTTCCAGATAATGCCTTTAAATACTTTGAAATAGTCGGGAAGCAGAACAAACTAATTTGTTTGTTGGCTTGTCGATCGGTCCGTCCGTCGTGCAGACCGGTTTGCAAGCCATGTCTCAAGAACTACCGAACGTATTTTGACCAAACTTCATATAGGAGCATGGCAAGGGTTATAAGACAGTGACCAAGAAGGCGCCCGTCCTATCGTATTTGCACTATACCTCCAAGGTCATGGTCGCTGAGGTCAACTCTTTTTGTTAAATACGTGAAAGGTCATTAACAGCAAGAACAATAACAATAACAACAACAACAGCAGCAGCAGCAACAACAGCAGCAGACGTTAGTCGGTTGGTCGCATTGTCGGTCGGTTGGATGGTCAGCTAAGAAGAAGAAGAAGAAGAAGAAGAAGAAGAAGAAGAAGAAGAAGAAGAAGAAGAAGAAGATCATTGAGGTTTAACGTCTACACCCACCATTGGCGATATTGATTCCTATCCTATCCTATCCTGTCCCATAACCCGAAGGTCGTAGGGGCACCACAGATGATCGCTTAACCAGCATACTCCATCTTTCTCTGTCCTCAGCAGCCCTCATGGCTTCGCTCAGTGTCAAACCAGTCCATTCTCGAATGTTGTCCTCCCACCTCTTTTTCGGTCTCCCCCTTCTTCTACCTTCTTGCACTGTGCCTTGCAGAATGGTCTTTGCAAGGCCTGATGATCTGGTGACGTGGCCATACCATCGGAGTTTCCGTTTCTTCACCACTGTGAGCAGGTCATCGTGTTGTCCAATGGCTTGTGTGATGGTCTGTCGGACTTCAACGTTGGTGATGTGTTGGGTATAGGAAATGCACAGAAGTCTTCTGTAGCACCTCATCTCCATGCTTTGTATTCTTCGTTGGAGATCTGCTGTGAGGGTCCATGCTTCGCAAGCATATAGGAAGATGGAGATGACCAGAGAGCGCAGCAGTCTTACTTTGGAATGTAGACTGATGGTTCTGTCTTTCCAAATGGGCTTCAACCTTGTCAGGGCAGCAGTTGTTTGTGCGATCCTGGAGAGGACTTCCTGTCGAGACCCATTGTCTGACACAATGGCTCCTAAATATTTGAAGCTGTGCACTGTGTTGAGGGATTGGCCTTGTACTTTGATGTCCGTGTTGATGCCATTGGTGTTGTTGGTCATCATTTTGGTCTTCTCTGCACTTATTTCCATTCCATAAGCTCTGGAGGTGGTGTCAAGCCTCTGTACAAGCTGTTCAAGTTCTTGTTCCTCTCCAGCCAATCCATCAATATCATCCGCAAAACGAAGATTGGAGATTGCTCTGCCCCCTATGCTGACTGTGCCTTCGAGATCTGCAAGAGCATCTGACATGATGCGCTCCAGGAAGATGTTGAAGAGTGTTGGAGAGAGTAGGCATCCTTGACGCACACCGATTGTTGTTCTGAACCAGTTCCCGATGACGCTGTTATGGAGGACTGCACTGGTAGCCTTGTCATACAGGCTTTTGATGACTTCTATAATTTTAGGGCTGATGTTGTACACTTTCATGGTTGCCCATAGAGCTGCATGCCAGACTCGGTCAAATGCCTTCTTGAAGTCTATGAACACATGATATAGATGTTGTTGGTGCTGTAGGTATTTCTCACAGATTATTCTGAGGTTGAAAATCTGTTCAGTGGTACTTCGCCCTGCCATGAATCCTGCTTGTTCTTCAGCTATGATTTGTTCAGCTTGTGGTTTCAACCTGTTGAGTATTATTTTCAGGAGGACCTTGCTGGGATGCTGATGAGGCTGATGGTGCGGTAATTTTCACACTCCTGAAGGTTACCTTTTTTGGGAAGAGTGATGACAAGCGACTGGGTCCATGGTGTAGGCCATTCCCCACTCTGCCAGATCTTGTTACAGATAATGGTGAGAGCATCAGTCATCGCTTCTCCTCCTGCTTGTAGCAGTTCCGCTGGTATGTTGTCCACTCCCGCTGACTTCCCTTTCTTCAGCGATTGCACTGCTGCCTCAACTTCTTCCCGGAGAATTGGGAGGATTTCTTCTTCTTCTCTGCTCTCGGGACATGCTAGAACTGATGGGTCTCCATTTGGTGTATGGTTGTAAAGGTCAGAGCAGTACTCTGTCCATCTGATCAGTACAACTTATGTTAATCTGATGATTAAAATTTGATACAACAACAACAACAGTTCTTCTGTAAGGCAAATGCCAGACTTGCTTTGGATAGTGGAGACTTTGGGCTGTTTAACACTTGTCAGCCGCTTCACAGTCTGGTAGGCCTTCTTGCTGTTGTTCTTGTTCAGATTGTTCTCTATTTCCTGGCATTGATCTTCTATCCAGTTCTCCTTTGCTGTGCGCATGCCTTTTCGGATGTCATTGTTGATTTTTCGGTAGACATCAGCTCCCTGTGAGGTGTTCTTTTTCTTTTTTAACTCTCTTCGTTTATCACACAGATCCAAAAGTTCAGGTGTGATCCACGGCTTCTTCTTTGGTCGGTGCTTGCCAAGGATCTCAGTGGCGGCATCTGTTACAGCTGAGTTGAAGGTATTGGTCATGGTGTTGACATCTACTTCGCCTGCCCCCAAAATAAGCAGTGGTGCAAATTTCCCTCCAATTGTGGCCTGAAATATTTTTGCCACCTCCGGGTCTTGCAGTTTGTCCAGGTCGAACTTCAGCCTAGTGCACTTTGCTGTATTTACTCTCTTCAAATGGAGCCGGAAAGACATCATCACGAGATCGTGGTCACTTCCAATGTCTGCTCCTGGAAAAGTGCGTGTCCTGCCAATGTTGATGCTTGATCTGAAGCGTTTCTTGACCATGATGTAGTCGATCTGGTTGTGATGTTCCCCGCCGGGACTGTGCCATGTCCATCGTCTGGATTTTTTGTGGAGACCAAGCGTGTTTGCCAGTACCAGATTGTTGTATCTGGCAAACTCCAATAGCCTCAGACCCCTGTCATTTGTCTCGTTGTTGCAGTGGGGTCCGCATGTGTCTCCCCAGTTGTGGTGCGCATCTTGGCCAACCTTGGCATTCCAGTCGCCTTGCACTATGACTATGTCCTTCTTCGGCACTTGGTCAAGGACCGCCTGTATATTTTCATAAAAATCCTCCACTTCGCTGTCTTCATATTCTGATGTTGGGGCATAGGCCTGGATGATGGTAATGTTGAAAGGGGTTGCTCTCAGACGGATGGTAATGAGTCTACTGGAGACTGGGCGGCAACCCATGACAGTGGCTAGAATGTTCTTGTGGACCAAGAATCCAACGCCGTGTTCGTGCCTGTCATCTCTACCGCTGAAATAGAGCTTGTGGCCTTTGTCAGTCGTTGTTTCACCTAGGCCTTTCCAGCGCAGTTCGCTGATACCTAGAACGTTCCATCGATAGTGGTCCAGCTCGTGGGCCAGTTCTTCTAATTTTCCTTCCGCAGTTAGGGTCCTGACATTCCAGGTTCCTATGACGATGTTGTTTCTCGTGCGGATCTTGCTAATTTGTCCATAAGTAGCATACTTTTCACCTCCGTCCTGGTGGCCAACGGAAGGCGCGGTCCTTGTGTAGCCGGGCGACGACCGATCCGGCATGGAATTAGTGGATAGCCTCATCATGTGTTGTGTCTTGGGCAAAAAAAGACCTGGCAGGGCCCAATCCTCTCCAGGCTGTTGGCCACAGCCGAAATCCACGAATACAATGTGGCTCGCCTTGGCCCTGAGCACGTGGTCGTTGAACCTGTAGTAACGTGAGGTTCCTCCGCCCTGGCCGGTGACTTCTGTGTAGAAGACTTTCGCCCAGTGATGCCGTGCTAACATCACCCCTGTTAGTCGCCTCTTACGACACGCCGGGAAACGTTGGGTCTATTCTATTTGCCCGAACCCACAGAGCCTAAGAGGCGATATTGATTGATTGATTGATTGTTGCTTTAGGTCCAGCGGACTCCTCCGAGCCAAATCAGGATTGGCGATATGGCAGACGGGGATAACCATCCCAGGGAAAGAGGGGTATGACCTGAATCAACACTGAACCACCAGAGCAATCATAGCCTAAGAAGAAGAAGAATAAGAAGAAGAAGAAGAAGAAGAAGAAGAAGAAGAAGAAGAAGAAGAAGAAGAAGAAGAAGAAGAAGAAAGTTAGAACGAAAGAAATAAGAAGAATATAAGAAGAATAAAAACAAGGAAATCTATGTATTAATGATAAAGAAGAACAAGAAGAAGAACAGTAACAAGAATAAGAAGAACAAGAATGAGAACGAGAAGAACAACACCATGAACAAGAACAAGAAGAGGAGAACTAGTCCATCCCCTCTTCTCTTCGCCATCTCGTTTTTTTCATTCTACGGATTATTACTCGAGGCTGCACAGGGTAGTAAACAACAACAACAACAACGACGACGACAACAACAACATCAAGAACAATATCAACAACAATGCCAACAACGAGGATGAGGCGGAGAAGAAGAAGAAGAAGAAGAAGAAGAAGAAGAAGAAGAAGAAGAAGAAGAAGAAGAAGAAGAAGAAGAAGAAGAAGAACAACAACAACAACAACAACAACAACAACAACGACGACGACGACGACAACAACATCAAGAACAGTATCAACCACAATGCCAACGACGAGGATGAGGCGGAGAAGAAGAAGAAGAAGATGAAGAAGAAGAAGAAGAAGAAGAAGAAGAAGAAGAAGAAGAAGAAGAAGAAGAAGAAGAAGAAGAAGAAGAAGGTGAAGAACAAGAAGAAGAACAAAAAGAAGAAGAAGAAGAAGAAGAAGAAGAAGAAGAAGAAGAAGAAGAAGAAGAAGAAGAAGAAGAAGAAGAAGAAGAACAACAACAACAACAACAACAACAACAACAACAACAACACCAACAACAACAACATCAAGAACAATATGAACAACAATGCCAACAACGAGGAGGAGGAGGCGGAGAAGAAGAAGAAGACGGCGAAGAAGAAGAAGTATGAGAAAAGGACAATTTAAAGGAGAAGAACTAGCTGTTCTAGCTGAAGAAAAGAAGGAAGAGGAGGAGGAGGCAGTGGAGAGGTAAGAGGAGGAAGTGAAGGAGGAGGAGGAGGTAAAGGACGAGCAGGAGGAGGAATAAGCAGAAGAAAGAGGAGGCAGGCAATTAGATCTATATCTAATGTTTCATCTGAACGTCAAGAAGACAATGGAGGCTCAGTTAGAGACGGGAAAGGAGAAGGGGACGAAAAATGGAAGGGTCATCGGTTGAAGTGGTGATCGAAGCAGGAAACAAGGAGAAGGATAAAGAAGAGGATGAAGGAGGAGGAGAAAGGAGGAGGAAGTTTGGGATGCGAGAAGTGGAGATGAGAAGAATGGTAATTTATTCAGTCCGTCATTAGGCAGTTAGTAGGAATAAGCTCGATAGAGAGAAAAAGGAGGTGGAGAAGAAGAAGAAGCAGAAAGGCAGGAGATAGACGAGGAAGATGAAGAGAACGAGATAGAGGACGAGGATATGGGGGCACAGAATGAGGAAGAAGATAAGGCAGTGACGAAGAAGGAGAGAACGCACTTAACTTAACATTTAACTAAAATTTAGTTTTAATCATAACGTCAAACGAACAGGTTGATTGATTGATTGATTTATTGTTGCTTTAGGTCCAGCGGACTCTTCCGAGCCAAATCAGGACCGGAACGAACAGGTTGGGGATTACTAACAAAAAGGAGGTTGAGATGAAGAAAAACAAGGAAAGATGAGGAGAAGAAGAAGAAGAATGAGAATGAGGAGGAGGAGGAGGAGGAGGAGGAGGAGGAGGAGGAGGAGGAGGCGAAAGAAGACAACAAAGTAAGGAAGAAGAAGAGGAGGAGGAGAAGAAGAAGAAGAAGAAGAAGAAGAAGAAGAAGAAGAAGAAAAAGAAGAAGAAGAAGAAGAAGAAGAAGAAGAAGAAGAAGAAGAAGAAGAAGAAGAAGAAGAAGAAGAAGAAGAAGAAGAAGAAGAAGAAGAAGAAGAAGAAGAAGAAGAAGAAGAAGAAGAAGAAGGAGGAGGAGAAGAAGAAGAAGAAGAAGAAGAAGGAGAAGAAGAAGAAGAAGAAGAAGAAGAAGAAGAAGAAGAAGAAGAAGAAGAAGAAGAAGAAGAAGAAGAAGAAGAAGGAGAAGAAGAAGAAGAAGAAGAAGAAGAAGAAGAAGAAGAAGAAGAAGAAGAAGAAGAAGAAGAAGAAATGACACTGTGTAGAGAACGGTTCATCTTAGCATTATTTAGGCGGGGTCTGATTATTTAAAAGGAGAAGAAGAAGAGCAATTTGCTCCAGCTATTATACATGTATTTTAACTCAAAATTTACGTAATTGCAAGGAAGAATGACCTTACTCTTTTACATAGAGTCTTCGTCAAAGCATTTATTTTCATTTTTACTTTTTACACATATCATGGTCTTCCTGGCCATGTGGTGGATTTTTATCTTCTTCACCCTCCTATCTTTCTCTGCCTTAATCATCAGTTCTGCCTTTCCGCTTTTATCAGTTCTTTTATACAGTTAATCAGACCATCCCTTGATCTTATTTGATTCTGATCTCTCTCTTTGTCTGTCTGTCTGTCTGTCTCTCTCACTCTTTCTCGGTCTCTCTCTCTCTCTTTCTCTTCCTTTGCCAATCCCCCCTCCCTTCATTCTCTTCACAACTCCTCTTCCTCTTTCTATCCTCTTCATCTTTCATCATACCTTTGGACAGAATCGCCTGATTTTGATCCTCATTGCTTGGTCCTGATCTTTACGCCGGTAATGTAGAAAAGCACAGCGGTTTTCTATAGGACGCTTAATGCCCATACAGATGAGTCTGAACACTTTACTGCTGCTGTCGTCAAACAAATCATCACTTTCTAGTTGCAGTCCAATCCAGTGAAAAAGCTTCTTTACAGCATTTACGCTAAACTAAAACATGTGTTGTTATTCTGTATTTTTCAACAAAAGCGCTATATGACAAAAACTTCCCACCTTGATCTATCAGACTTTCAATAGTGCAAGCATTTTTTTTCGATCAATTGAGGGTTAAAAAAAAGTTTTTAATCCAAACAAATTATTGTTATTACAAAATAATGGTTCAGTGGCCAACTCCTCTACACAACCAATTTTAGTTTTCTTACATAGAAAATCATAAGCTATTAATACATCATGCCAAAAAGAATTTACTTTTTTTTCTATACACAGATTTGTTCCAAGCTCACGAATTAAAGATCTTTTCATGTACAGTTTGAATTTATATTTTGTATTCATTAATTTTACTATCCACGTCAATTTTATTGCATTCATGTAATAATTGTGTACATCAGGAATTTTTATACTTCCATCAATAATGCTTTTCACAGATTTTCAAAACATTTTATCTCTTTTATTATTCCAGACAAACTGAAAAATACTTTTTCGAATAACCCTGACAATGGTATCTGGTGGATTTGGAAGTAAATCCCATAAGTACACAAATTTAGAAAAATCAACGACTTAGGTACAGCCACTGCCGTTAACTGACGTTTCAACCATAAGTTATAAAGTACTCATATTTATAGAAATGTAGCTTCAAATTTTATTTTATGCATTATTTCAAGTCATTCGTAAACACAATACCAAGTATTTTGAATGTCTTTGGATTCCAGTCCAAGTCCTGCTGAGGCATGTAGACTGTACGAGAATTCTTCTTATTTCCTAACCACATCACAATACTTTTTTCTGAATATAGAAATAGACCTGAACAGAGCCCAATCATTCAACAGTACTTATTGTTTGTCTAAATGAAATTTCACCAATTTCTAACAATATTTCTGCATCATCTGGATATTGGGACATTTTATTTTCGTTTTCCTAGTAGTGATGCCTTTTATCTCTTTTTTTTTTTGCCTTATCATTTTTTGCTAAAATCTCAACACGCATAATAAATAAATATCATACAATCTGAGTTCCCTGTCTACAGCCCCTTTGCACATGTAACCAATGGGTAAGAGCACCATTTACAGCTACAGAAGATGTAATGTTGTTATAAAAGTTACATATCCATTTACAAAAGTCAGGGCCATATCCATATGCTTGTAACACCCTAATAATAAATTCCAGCTTTAAGAATCAAAAGCTTTTTCAAAGTCTAGGCAAAGCAAAAGGCCAGGTTTGTTATGCTACTGCAAATAATCAATAGTTCAGTAACTTAAACGAATGTTGTCACCTATGTACCTACTCCACATATAGCCAGCCTGATTTTCCTTAATGATTAAAGGTAAAACTAATTTAAGTCTATTGGCAATGAATGGTGAGCCTATTTATATACAATCAATAAGGAAAAAAGTCTCCAATCCTTAATAAATTCTCTAGGTATTTCCACTTTAGGTATGCAAATGATCATTCCCTCTTTCTGTGTTGAAGCTAATTCCCTCTTCCTAAACCCTTTATTAAGTTATGTAACTTCAAATTCAACTAAGCTATGTCACAAAAATCTTTAAAAACTCTACCATAAAACCATCACTACCTGGACTCTTCGTATCATGCATATTCTTCAGAGCAAATGATGCTTCTTTTCAAGTACTTTCTTCTTCTAAATAAATTTGTTCACCTTCAGTTGATGTAGGAAGCTCATTTAAATAAATTTGTTCACCTTCAGTTAAAGTATAGGAAAATCATCTACAATACCCAAAATGTAATGATTTCTACATCTTTCTCAAAATACAAATTTAAATAAAAATCATGTACTGCATTCACTATTTCTCTCTGGTTTGTTATAGTGTTACTCTTTATATAAAGCTTTGTTATTCTCTCATTAACATAATTTCTTTTTTCTAAAGAACACAGATATGATGTAACCTTTTCCACGTCTGCCACCCACCTTGCCCGTGATTGAAGTAACACTCCTTCCAGCCTCGTTTTCCTAATTCATACAAATTCTTCATTACTATTTTCTAATTCTCTTTTTACAGTCTCAGTTAATGTAATTTTCTGCTCTTAATTCTCTAGTACATTTTTTTTCTGGCTCATTCTTTTTTTTCCATTGTTGCGTATGATATTGGTACTGTTCTATAACCTTTTTAATAACAAAATTAATTTCTTCAACATATTTCTTGTCTTTGAGTAGCGAACTATTAAATTTCCAGAGACCTGGGTTTTCTTGTCATCTTTTACAAAGTCTACTGATACTGAATGATACTTAAATGATAGAATGGTCTGTTATGTACCCGGAGTGTATGTTCAGAGGTATGAACATTAAAAAATATGAAATAAACCTACATTAAAGTGTTAGTTAAATAAGCAATAAAATCCAAGTTCTTTACAGTAATTTAATTTCACTGACACACAATCTGTGATATCTTACTATCAATATTAACATCTCATTCACTACATGCACACCACAGTCTCCCATATCTGGATACACTAGCATATATGATAACGCCTGGCACACCGATGACCCAGGTTCGAATCCCGTGGTGGGCGATATAAAATGTGGCCATTTTCACTGTCCATTTTAGCAGTGTGATTGCTTTGGTGGTTCAGTGTTGATTCAGGTCCCTACCCCTTGTTCCCAGGGATGGTTATCCCCGTCTGCCATATCGCCAATGGTGGGTGTAGACGTTAAACCTCAATGTTCATTCATGATAACGCCCTCCTCCCTCTCCACCTCTCTCTCTCTCTCTCTCTCTCTCTCTCTCTCTCTCTCTCTCTCTCTCTCTCTGTTCTTATTATATCAAAGTCTCAAATACGTGTCGGCAAAAACACGCTGGTCACTGCATTTTTTTTAAATTTAAAACTCTATATAAACAAACTAGAAAACTTTTCCCGAAAGAAGGTGATTCAATGGGTTCAACAGGGATTCACGTGGTCTAATATCACAGACGTGAATAGACGATAAATAAAATAAAATAAATAAATAAATAAACAGGGATCCATGCAAACATGCAGTAGTAAATAATACGAGTGGTCTAGTTTGAAAACCCGCTCAGTTTTACTGTAAAATTCTAAACAAATTCACATTGGCAATACATGATGCTCACAGTCTTATAATCCCAACAACAACCGAGCTATCCAAAGTGACCATGATGGGATGTGGTGGAATTTGGGGAGGGAGAAGATGGTAGATTATGACCTCTGAGTGCTTTCTGAGTGTATTTATCGCGCATCTTGCGTTTAACTGTCTAACACATGAGCATCAGGATCTTTACATTCAGTGTCAGGATTTTTTTTAATTACATGTGATAGAATGCATGTGTCATGCACAATCCTATTAACGTAAGGCCTCTTTCATCAACATTTAAAGGCCATCATTAGCCCCATAATTATTGCCGTGCAGGAATTCTCACACTATTTCCAAGGGTTTTGAAGTATTTTTAAAATTAAATTAAATTAATTAATTCATTTATTTATTCATTGATTGATTTAATCGTTGTAATTTAGCCATAAGTTGTGGAAGGAAATTTGATTAAGCATGCTGGTTTTTGGCCAAAGTTGAACAGCTGTGAAAGGAAGCTTCTGACAACGGGCGGACTAATGATTATCGCGGCCTTGGTGCCCCTAAATACCCAGATCAGTGGACATTGGCTCAATCACTGGAAGAA
>CM072521.1:40455955-40488455 GCA_036898135.1 Oncomelania hupensis | reverse complement strand
GAAGAAGAAGAAGAAGAAGAAGAAGAAGAAGAAGAAGAAGAAGAAGAAGAAGAAGAAGAAGAAGAAAACTAACAACAACAACAACAATAACCCAACCGACACCAACACTAACCCTACTACCAGCAACAACAGCGTTGGGAATCTGGTAGAAGCGACGTTGATGATGAAGAAGCTAAAGCGCGAAATGCACATGAGGCTTGGAAGGACAGGTCTGCGCTGATCATCAGTGCAAATTGGATTCCGTTCGCCTCGTTTTCTGGCCCTCCAAGACAGCTCCTGTAAGCCCGGTGGAAGATTATGAAGAATTAGGCTCCCCGAATCCGTCTTTGGACCAGTCAAATGCGGACACTCATACTGTGAAACATCTCTGAATTGTTTTTAAACCTGTAAAAGTGTTGGGATGCCGGGAGATTAAGCGTGCGAGACTGGTGAACGCTTTTGAGGAATTTAAGCTCAAAGAATTCGGAGTTTTTGGGGGGTTTTGTGCCTATCGAATCAGTGTGGACACTCGTACTGTTCAAAACCTTAGAAAATGTTTTCCTATCCTATCCTATCCCGTGACTCGAAAGTCGTTGGGGCACCACAGATGATCAAACCAGCGTACTCCCCCTTTCTCTGTCCTCCCCCTCATGGCTTCGCTCAGTGTCAAGACAGTCCATTTTCGAATGTTGTCCTCCCATCTCTTTTTATGTCTCCCTCTTCTTCTGCCTCCATGCACCGTGCTTTGCCCCACGGTCTTTGCCAGGCCCGATGCTCTGGTGACGTGGCCATAACAACGGAGTTTCTGTTTCTTCATCACTGTGAGCATGTCATTGTGTTGTCCAATGGCTTGTGTGAGGGCCTCTGTCGGACTTCATCGTTGGTGATGTGCTGGATATAGGATATGCCCAGAAGTCTTCTGTGGCACCTCACTTCCATGCTTTGTATTCTTCGTTGTAGGTCTGCTATGAGGGTCCATGTTTCGCAAGCGTATATGAAGATGAAGATGATAAGGGAGCGCAGCAGCCTTACCCTGGAATGTAGACTGTCTTTCCAAATGGGCTTCAAGTGCGGAGCCGTTGTTTGTGCACTTCTGGAGAGGACTTCCTGTCGGGACCCATTGATACAATGGCTTCTACATGTAAATAATTATTTTGTTTCTTAACCTGTAAAATCCCGTTCTCTACAAACGGGAGACCGATCGGTTATAGGCTGGGCGTGCAAGACTGGTGAACGCTTATGACCTGTATTTAGGCTTTTATTTTACACCAGATATGGACACTGTGCAACATCTTTGCTGTTGTTGTTGTATGTGTTACCTATTAAAGTATTGTGTAGTATTGTTCGACACCTGTTGTTTTTTTTACCTGTCAAATTGAAATGGGAGTATTATGTGACAAACTCTGATTTTTAAAAAAATTACCACAATGCTTAATATAGCGCACACATCTCAAGGCTTTGTCGACAGCTTTATTGAAAGCAATAGCGCTGATATGTGCTACTGGGCGTAAATGTTCAATATTAAAGTCACCACTACAATTTGTGTATATCAGTTTTGTTTATAAATTAGTTTAGTTTAGTTTACTTTAGTTTACTTTTAATGTAAATAAAGACACTAGGTTTCACTACTGTAGCTTAATTTTAGTGTAAATAAAAATATTTAAACCTGTAAAAGCGCAAGGGAAGCTCAGCTATACTGTGGAAAACCTGTAGTTTTTACTTCAAAGGTGATGATGTATTTTGTGTATTTATAATTTATTTTATTTTATTTTATATTTTATGTAGATTATCATAAAGATTATTATACGATTCACTCCTGTTTGTTTATTTATTTGTTTTTAAAAAAAGAACTATTAAAGCGTATTTGGAGCGGAGGTGTGTTGACTCAAACCTGTAATTTGTACCCGTAAAAAAGAGATAATGTGTGTTGTGTCTTGTCCTGCTGTATAGCGACGGGTGGCGTGGCGTGGCGTGGCGCAGAAGTGCAGTACTTTTGGCACACGCTAGCAACGTCGGGAAGGGTTAGAACTTGGATGGGTGACAGTACTTGGAAGAGGAACTATATAATTGAAAGAAGCTCAAGACGCACCTCAGTCTACTCAGCTGTGAATGGGTACTTGGATATGTTTAAAACCTGGGGAAGGTAAAGCCACGAGGGACAGGAAAATATGCACCGCCATAATTGAGCGGGCCAAGACAAAACTGGAGGTCCCAAGTGCTTTTCTCCTTAACGACTGAAAGATTACAGTGACACTTTTACCTTTTTATAGCAACTGGCAAGTAGGCTACACCAACAATACGACTTGAGCGACGTACCATAATCGTATAATCGATCCTGTATTCAGCAAACTATGTTTAGATCTTGGCGAAACATTCCTTCAGTAACTATTGAAGTTAATACGAGCGCTATGTAAGAACAGTCCCTGTTTTGTGTGAGCTCCGACAGTAAGCTTAGCACGCCTATCTCTGATGACGTACACCCAGTGGCAGCAGTACAGTGACGTCACGACGTACCACGTGATGATGAGATTAGAAACATGTCGGCCACCGTCTGCAACAGTGATGTCCACCCTGTCTGAAAGAAAAAAAAAGAAATAAGGAGGATGTGGAGGAGGAGGAGGAGGAGGAGTAGGAGGAAGAAGAAGAAGAAGAAGAAGAAGAAGAAGAAGAAGAAGAAGAAGAAGAAGAAGAAGAAGAAGAAGAAGAAGAAGAAGAAGACGCTTCACACAGCAGAGTGGCGTTCATTGAATCAAGGTGGACAGGAGATGAAACCGGAGAATGACTCAATGAGAGGAGAGAGGAGAAGTGAAGAAGAGCGAGAGCGAGAGAGAGAGAGAGAGACAGATAGAGAGACAGACAGACAGACAGGGACAGGAACACGCAGAGACAAGAACAGAGAGAGGCAGACTGATGGACAGAGACAGAAAGACATTTTGTGTTTTTATCTGTGTTTATAATCGTCAGTCGTCAATTGTGTCTATTATGTTTTTCGCGTTTCTAGCATGATCTTCGAGGATTAAGCGGCCTAAGATTCGGCGAATCTTCATCCTCATCGTCATCATCATCATCATCATCATCATCATCATCATCATCATCATCATCATAATCAGAGACAGAATGGGATAGAGGCACACGGAGAAAGACAGAGACAGAGATAGAGAGACAGACAGACAGAGGTGTACAGATTTCCCCGGTTCTCGGGTGCTTCATATAGGTACAGGATGTCATTAGAGCCAGTCATGTTCCCTCGCCGTACATGTTGTTTATTATAAAGTGACACCGAAAACTGACCAAAAGCTTCTTCTTTATAATGGCGTGGTCATGGTCATCAGCTTCCTAATGCGTTTAGATCGATAAAGCAATCTTGTGTCCAGCCCATTATCTCAATACAGTGATACCTCAACACTACGTTATTTAAGAGTCTTTATTTACGCTTTAAAGTGCGTCTGAGGTCCAGATCACAATGGCGCAAAAAAAAGTAAATAAAATGCCTAGTTTACGCTATGAGATGAATATCTGCTTTTATGTCCATACATGTGTGCATGTGTGTGTGTGTATGTGTGTGTATGTGTGAGAGAGAGAGATTCATTCATTCACTCTTTGAAATAAAAGCAACGGACCTGTGCTGTAATGGAATAAACGCAATTAAATGGTGCTGTAATGGAATAAATTGCCAGTTTAAAATACATTTCAGTTAATCATCCATTTGCCCATATTTCATATACAAGAGAAAACAAATGTTTACTGTGTGTCCATTATTCCAGTGTGTGGTTGTGAGTTCGTTTTTCTCATGCGCCTGTTGGTTTCAATGTTATATTTCAATCAGAATACAATGCATTGTATCATAATGCTCTGTCAAAATTTCTGAATAAACTGTCAAAATGTGTGTGTGCGTGTGTGTGTGTGTGTGTGCGCGCGTGTGTGTGTGTGTGTTTTGTGTAATGTTTGCAAAATGTAAGTCCAAACGTTGTGTCCGACCATGCAAAAGTCATATGGTGTGTGGCTTATCTCCTTTTAGAACACCTCACAGGGACGAACATGCAACAACAACAGCAGCAGCAGCAAAACATCGAGTTTCCGATTTCGTGACTCGACCTAATTAGCGTGTTTTGAAAGACGGGTAAAATGACTGCAAAATGAGGAACTCACGAGGTGACGTTTATAATAGGGAGAATGTCTTTTGAACGAACAGGCTTACCCGAGGGCTTGCCCTTAATACCGTGGTTGTGTAACTCCTCCATGGTCGTTGTGTCTACATTGTAAAAGTGTGAACATATAACCACAGATTCACTTCAAAGTCACACCGAGACAATAGTTTGAAAACTTTTAGACTATTCTAGATAATATGGCCATTGAAGAATTTATTGTTCTACATTAGTGCGGCGAAGCTCTCCCTTTAAGAGTGAAAGCAAATATGTAGACAGTCGTTGAAAACGGTGAGAAAAAAACAAATAAAAGACTGTCGAGACGCAATTGGGGACACCGATGGGCACTGTCTTAGTGTTGGTCCACCTTTGCGTTTGCAGTCAGTGTTATATATAGTGTTCTAGACGAGTACTACCTGCCTGTGTGTCTTAGGACTCCAATAGACAGTGTCTTAATTGGTGTATTTTTTGCATATGCAGTCAGTGTTATATAGATCGTTCCAGACTAGTACGACATGCCTCTTTGTCTAGTCTGTCTGTCCGATAGGCGCTGACTTGGTTGACCTGGTAATTTCTTTTCTTCGACCGGTGTTGTTGTGTAGCAATACTAAGCTCTTTCTAGAATTGTTTGTTTACCACCAATTACAAGGAAGGTTCGAGATTTATCAAGATCGCGTAGCATGTAGTCAAAGATTTGAACTTTGTAGAACGTTCCATGACGTAACACAGTGCGTGTTTCCTGGGACAGTTTTTTGTTCTGATTGGTTAGTGATTACGTCATTCCACAACGTACAGAGAATAATGTTGTCTTCGCGTTAAGATTCAGTTTTTGAAGGTAATGGTTGAATCTGCTTCGCCTTTTTACCGAATAAAGTTGTAGTAAAGTTGGAAACGACATCTCTTACCTTGTTATTAAGTGAACGGGCTTCGTAAAAATAAAAAAACTCTAGTTACACATATTCAAGCATCGGAGCTCAGGGCCGGATAACTTACTCTTGGAGGGGGGGGGGGGGGGTTCCAAATTTTTTTAAGGGGTTAGGGGTGATAAAAACGTGTCCGCTCGAGGAACTTGAGTAGAATGAGGAACGTTTTACTTACCACCAGTGTCAACTAAATTAAGAGCTTTAAAAAAACTCCATATATATTTTTTTTTTCTGACTGAGTGAGGTACATCGAATGGCCAGGGGGGGGGGGGTTCCGGAACCCAGGAACCCCCCCCCCCAGATCCGGCCCTGGAGCTGAATCGCCAGTTTGGTGTGTAACACAGGTCTAGATTGACGAAATACAACAGTGTGGATTGAGCCCGGGACGTCGTTAACCCATGCTACTCCAGACACCGTGTTGATCATCGGACAGCGAAATTAACCCATGATGGCCATCAAACAGATCACCTTATTTAAACATTATACGCTACGGCGCTGCTTCCATTATCTGTGCTGGAAAGTAATTGGTTAAGGGAGGGCGGGAGAGAAAGAGAGAGAGAGTGGAGGGGAGAAGGGGATGACCAGATAACAAATAGACATTAAGAGTGAATGAGGGAGAGAAAGAAATATAGGGAAAGGGGGAGAGGGGGGAAGGGCTGAGAGAGAGGGGTAGAAAGAGTTGGAGAGACAGAGAAAGAGAGAGGAATGATCAGATAAAAACAGACAGTGGGAGAGAAGGAGGGAGTGGAAGAGATAGAGAACGAGTGAGAGTGGGAGAGTGAGATAGAGAGTGTGAGAGAGAGACAGAGTGAGAGAGACAGAGTGAGAGAGAGGGAGAGAGAGGGAGAGAGTGAGAGAGAAGAAGAGTGAGTGAGAGAGAGAGTGAGAGAGTGATAGAGAGAGGGAGAGAGTGAGAGAGACAGAGTGAGAAAGAGAGTGAGTGAGAGAGAGGGAGAGAGAGGGAGAGAGACAGAGAGAGGGAGAGAGAGAGGGAGAGAGAGAGCGAGAGAGTGAGAGAGAGAGTGAGAGAGAGGGAGAGAGAGAGAGAGAAAGGGGGTGATGGATGGGGAGGTGGGGGACAGAGGTAGGGAGACATTACATTACATTGTTATTGCTTTAGGTCCAGCGGACTCTTCCGAACCAAATCAGGACCAGAGAGACGTTATCTTAAAATAAGAGGGATGGTTTAAGCAAGCGGGTACGAGAACTAGAGAGTGAGAGGGGGAAGAGAGGGGAGGGAGGAAAGATCGTTTTTAAAGAGAAAGGCGAATTATGGTAAAAAAAAAAAAAAGCTTAAGAGTATAGCCCTGCACCCCAACATTCAGGTAAGAATATGGAAGTTACCTAAATGTATGACATCACAAACATGGTGTTCATAGTATGATTATAATCGCAACAGACTTTAATTCTTGCTGTATACATAACGTTACATAAAACAAGAGAATGTGTCATCTAACCACTACGCTTTCGGGCCACCCACGTTGAGGCGGTGGTCGAACTCCGAAGCGGATGCTTCGCGCAGGTTCGGAAACTCTGTGGTTTGGGTCAACGTGTCTCGACATTTAAATTTGATGTAGTGAAAGTCTTTGATCTTCGTGTGTGTTAAATTAGTGTCGTTAACAGTTCAATTATCTCGTGCCCGCTTGGTCGATCGTTTGTGTAAAAATCTATTACTTTTTTCTTCTTCTGTTTTTTAAACAGTAGCCTGCTAAGCTATTAGCATAATTCGTGGACGAGAGGACGACGTGACTTGTTTTGAAATATAGCGCACGCTGTCTCAAACCATCTTTATATAGCTGCTTAAATTTATATTAAAGGCTTGACCACCGAAAAAACTAGGTTAGCGCAATAATTATTAGTTAGATCATCTTCACAAGATTATTTCCAGGTCGAAACCCATCTATGTTAGTGTTGGCCCCACACCAACTAGTACTGTGCGAATCTGGATCTCCTACTGCCAATCATACTACATATTATTAACAGTAGTCTTACGTCGGGCTATGCTTAAGAAGCTTTGAAGACGGAGGTGATTCGGCCACTCCTGAAGAAACCAAAGCTGGACCCTATCATCCCGAGGAACTACTGGCCCGTTTTCAGTATCCACTATCTGTCCAAGCTACTTATGCGGGTTGTTGCAGATCAACTTGTTGACCATGTGTCTCAGCATCAGTTCCTGGACAGGTTTCAATCTGCTTATAGGCTTGGCCATTCCACAGAGACAACGGTGCTTCGTGTTCTGAATGACATCCTCTGTGCCGCAGATCGTAGTGACCTCTCTCTCCTTGTCATGTTGGATTTAAGTGCCGCTTTTGACACTTTCGACCATCGGTTTCTTTTAAATAAACTTCACAACGAGTTTGGCCGGGATTGCTGTGTGCATCAATGGTTCCAGTCTTACATGCAAAACAAGTTCCAACATGTCTCTATACAGGATGCAACATCTGATTCCAGCGAACTGTCAGGTGGTGTTCCGCAGGGTTCCGTACTGGGACCTGCGCTCTTTTCCATATATATCGCACATCTAGGACGCTTAATAGAAAATCATAATCTTGGATGGCAAATATTTGCGGATGACTCTGACCTGTACAGTTCGTTCTGCCCAGATAATATTTCTGCCGCAGACACGGTAAGGAAAATGGAGTCCTGTTTGTTGGAGTCCATTCTGGGCCTTTGCTGTGGTCTGAGAAATGTTGTGACAGCTTCAAAAGGTGCCATAAAACATACTTGTCCCTATGATTGTGACAATTTAGAAATATTTTTTGCGCTTTTAGCATGCTGTCAGCGTGGAGTTATGCGCCTAACAAGTCGACATCATCATCATCATCATAGTTCATAGTATGTACTGATCGACTCTACATGTACACCGGTGAATGATTCCCTTCCCCCCGTGCCGTGTCGCGTCGCTGCAGATGCACGTCACAGAACCCAGTCGCCCGGGCAAGGTGACCTAGGCTCAATTATTATACGCCCTGGCATTATAAGTACATCGAGGCCGTTGAAAATCAGGATCGGTCAGAACTGTTGTCTGGAGGAGGGAATGGGGCCGGGGGAGGGAGGTGGGCCTTGATTGAAGCTAACTGCCAATTAATGACATGGCACGGCGCTTGCTACGCGTAACCGCTTTGAGTTATAGGTACTATTTTCGCCCCTCACCTTGAGCAGCTTTTTGAGCTGGGAGTTGCGGTGCGTATGAACATTTCTATTTCGTGCTTGCTGTTCATCCTGCCAAAAAGGACAACTGATATAAAAGCTGCATAGAGTTTCTTACCTGACGCCCGACCGAGGGGGTTCTTCTTCTTCTTGTTGTTGTTGCTTTACACCTGTTTTCTCTTCTGCGAAACCCACCGCTGGAGAAAACCCTGTTTCACAAGATGACAGTCTTGGTGACAGAAACACTTTTCGCAAATTGCGATTGCTAGACCTACTAGAACAAATTAGTAATCAACAACAACAAAACCACAACAACAAATCATCAATGGGTTTACATCCTTGTTCATAGTGAAAATCCTCAACAAATGTTATACAGCAACTACCGTGAAGAAATTCAACGCAACAATTTTCGGTATTTCGACCCTAGGAAAGAAAAACACTCGATATACATTGGTCTAGCTACAGCTCTACTAGGCGCATCTCAACACAGACTGTGACGGTGGGTCTATTGTTGCTTGGCCCTGCAAAATGGAATACTATTACCCACTCGTCTTTCGTCTGTGGGGATCGCTAGTTAATCTCCCGGTGACTAATCTTAATACATTTATAAGTTTAGCTCGGTCTGTGTTAGGCTGGGGCTACAGGGATAGAGAGAAATTGGTAAGAGATTCACTGACACACTAGTTCTCACACGGCTATGAAACATAGGTAGTTCAGCCACTTATTAACAGTAAATATCACACATTTATTTCCTCTACTCTATACAAAATCTTCTAATCACTTATACTAACTTAAATGTCCAAATTCACTTCGAGTAGTTCGGTCCTTGATAGGTATCTGCAGCTATTGTCTCATAATAGGGCTAATCGATCTGCCTGTCCTCCTATTCTGGTTTCTGGAAGAGGGGACTATCGCACATTCCGTCTAGAACAGTTTTGGTGCACGATTTTGTTAGCACTTAGCTTTTTTCAGTTGAAGAGCTGTATTGTGGTGGAGTGTTTTCCTGGCTGGCCGACTGTGGTGTTATCGTAGCTCAGTGCTCGAATCCACTGCAGGCCGAATGTCAGAGGTGACGCGCAATGGTCTTCCTTCAGCTTCGGGCCAACGATGCCTGCTCGTCTGCAAAATATGAGACGAATTTCTGCAACACCGTATATACAAGGTGTGAGCAGAGCGTCTCATTGACGGCAAAAATAGCCCTCAGTGACCGCTCCACTAATACAAACAATGGACGATCATTTTTCTACGTCAGTGGTCCACTGGAATCTCCAACATAATTCCTATACATCTACACAGTATGGCTAAACTAAACACATGGATAAATAATCAACCATCTACATATTCTCCGGTACAACCACTGGTCTGCAAGAATACACTTAGGAAAAACAACAGTGGGCCTGTAGAGGATACTTCGTGGTGGCGATGCCGGTCATGTGTCCGCCACATGGTCATGCAAAGTTTGACTAACATTTACAATATTCTAAACATGGCAAACTTCACAAACATAATTCAACAATAACATCAATAAATCGCAAGAAGACAAAAGAGAGATCATTTACCTTTTTGACAATGTCAGGCTGTGGCTAACTAGGTTGAATAGAATTTCATCAGTTCCTGCTTCAGTCTAACGTTAGAGAAATCTTTCAGAGCGTACCTCCTTCTTGCGTGCGGTCTACACAACGAATGAATCTACCTAGTCTGTGGTTTGCCTAAATCGGCTAGAACTAGTATACCTGCTTACTCTGGCGTGGGTGGGTGTTCCTTTATGTGATGCGAATGAGGTCACTGCCTAACTGAGCCAGCGTCTGCATACACACGCTTAGCCCACCATTGACTTTCGTCGTCTGCTGTACACCGACTTAACTTTACATAGGCTAGTAGGCGGACTTATTCAATGCGAGTCTAGTCTCTCGCGACACAGACTCAACCTAAATGAAAGTCAAATCATCAGAAGGAGTCAAATATCTACTCACTTTACCCAAAATATGCATCAGTAAATATCGATACGGGGAATAAATACCGATACAGTTTAGTTTTGAACGAGAATTCAAACTTAGGTCACACAACACATACTGTGCCTTACAAGCCAACACATAACACTAACTAACCCCGTGTCTGTCTGATAAACATAGAAAGCAAACAATAATGCATGCAATCTCTAAGTCCATTCCGCAACTAATAGACATGCAAGCCAATTCTCAGGCGAACCATGTCACAACTTACGACGTGCGATTGTGCCTATATAATGAACCTTTTATAACTACAGATGCGCATACCCAATTGTAGAACTGAAAATGTGCACGCAACCTTTCTGCATTCTATATTAATCCTATGTAAAATAAAACGGCAGCTACATTTTTTTGGTTTAACAAAAGGAAATGAAAAAAGAGATACCAATAAAATAGAGGGAAATGATGAGCAAAAAAACAAATTATCAAAATGAAAAAAAAAAGAAAATTATTTTACAAAAAATAAAATAAGAAAAAAAGAAACCACCTATGCTCCAAAGGCATGAATTAATATAACTGGAAATAAACCTGATCCCTTAAAAAAAAAAAAAGTTCAAGTTGTATGTATTGGCAAGTCCAGGCATGAATACTAGGACTATGTTTTGGTACAATGGCCAATTGAACATACATTCAAGTTAAACATTACAACGTCGAAACACTGAATGATTATATATGAAATAAAAGAGGGGCTATTCGTATGTGTGTGTGTGTGTGTGTGTGTGTGGGTGTGTGGGTGTGTGTGTGGGTGTGTGTGTGTGGATGTAAAAACGCCCTTAATGTTACACACTGCTTATACTCTACCTACGTTCTTTTGGCCTCCCCGTTATTTTGACGTCAAAACAGTGTTCCGTTAGGGTTAGGGCTGTGTTAGACTTAGGCCTAGGTTAAGGGGTGAAGGTTAGAGTTCGGGTTTGGGTTAGGGTTTGCTTCAAAAATTGGACCACTTTAAAAAATGTCAAAACGATTGATGTTGCGTTTCATAAAGTCATAAAGTGTGTGTGTGTGTGTGTGTGCGTGTGTGTGTGTGCGTGCGTGCGTGTGGGTGTGTGTGTATTTGCGGGCGTGTGTGTGCGTTCGCGCGTGTGTGTCTGTGTATGTGTTTGCGCCAGTCATCTGTGCTTATTGCTGCTGTAGTGTTTGAATAAAACATGATTAACAAAAGAAAGAAATCGACAGTAATACCAAACAAAAGTGGATTTGTCACGCGAGGGACTGAAGCGTTAGACCTCTGGTTGAAAATTTGGAAAATAATGTTCCATCTGAAGAAGAATCACTATATATAGGGCCTCACTGTAGTAGTTGTCGTCATGATAAAGTCATCATCGTCGTCATTATAATCATCATCATCATCATCATCAGCAGCAGCAGCAGCAGCAGCAGCTGCAGCGATAGCACAGAAGCAACACTTGCAGCTAAATATCGTCGGCTTCACGATGAACATGAAGGTTAGGAGCAAAAAGCAATATCGCGGTCGTCGTCATTGTCTTCATCTCTTTCTTCGTGGTCTTTTCCTGCAATAACTTCTTCTTTTTCTTCTTCTTCTTTGCCGTCGTCGTCATCATTATTATCATCGTAATCATCACCATCATCATCATCATCATCATCATCATTATCATCATCATTATCATCATCATCTTCTTCTTCTACCTGTTCTTCTTCTTAATCTTTTTTCAACTTCTTCTTCCTCCTCTTTTTCTTTTCCTTTTTGTTCATGATCATCATCATGATCATCATCATCATCATCATCATCATCATCATCATCATCATCATCATCATCATCATCATATCATCATCATTTTAAAAAAATCAACATTTTTATCGTCGTCAACGTTCTCATCCTCCTCCTCTTCTTCTTCCCCTTCCTCTCATCGTCATCCCCTTCTTCATCTCCGTCGAACATCTCTCATTCTTTTCATTTTATTTTCTTCCTCTTTTCCACCTCCCCTTCAACTGCATCTCTCTCTATCTCTCTCTCTAACTCTCTCGTTCTCCCTCTCTCTCCTCACCTTCTCTCTCACTCTCACTCTCTCTCCTCTCTCTCTCTCTTTCTTCCTCAAAGGAATTCCATCCCATCACAAAAATAACTGTACATGACAGCACTTGTCTTCACACATTCTGCGGTATTTTATTACGGATTTTAATTCCTCTAACAACAGTCAAGGGCTTTAAAGGTGGCTGGGGTGGGATGAGGAGAGAGAAAGGGAGGTTGAAGACAGACAGACTGACAGACACACATCGAATATGTACATACTACTACTACTACTACTACTACTACTACTACTACTACTACTACTACTACTACTACTACTACTAATAATAATAATAATAATAATACTAATAATAATAATAATAAAGAAGAAGAAGAAGAAGAAGAAGAAGAAGAAGAAGAAGAAGAAGAAGAAGAAGAAGAAGAAGAAGAAGAAGAAGAACTGGACATTTTTAAGGGTCTAACCTTTGGCGCGAGGCCCTTTTATAAAGAACATACATAATAGAACAATTAAATATACATAAGACAATTAACCATACGAACGAAAATCACCACATGTACTATTCACACAATATTCATATATATTATACATACTCTATACACACATACCAAGCAAACACTTTTAACCATCACAACAACTTTGTGTGGGAGGGGTACGTGCAGAAATGGAATGCAAAAGACATTAGGCAGGATTGGTGTAGTATTGTATGAAAAAGACAGTTTTCAACTGTTGTTTGAAAGAGCTGGGAGAGGTGCAGTGTGTGTGACAGTGAAAGGAAGAGAGTTCCAGAGTGGTGGTGCAGTACAACAGAAAGTTCATGCTCCGTGCTGCTGTCTGTGGAAACGCTCAACTTTTAATAGCCTGGTGTCAGCGAATGATCTGAGTGTGCCTGATAGGGTGTACATGTATATGTGCAGGAGTTCAGAAAGGCACAGAGGTGCACTTCCTGAGAAGACCTTGAATCGTAGACAAGGAATTTGTACTTGATATCCTGTTCCACGGGTAGCCAGTGGAGTGTGTATAGTAAGGTAGTGAAATGTAGTGTTTTCTTTGACCTAAAGATGATGCGGATTGCAGCATTTTGAACAGTTTGGAGAAGTTGGATAACTAACGAAGAACATCCTATCAGCAGGGCATTACAATAATCTGGACGAGACAATATGCAGGACGTGACAATGGTTTTTGAAGCTTCTTCAGTGAGAAAGTGACGGATAGAGCTGATGCGCCTAATTTCAAGGTAGGCTGCTTGCCATGGTTTTTTTTAAACATGATGTCTCATAGAAATGTCAGAGTCAAGGTCGAACCCAAGATCTCTGTCCTTCCATGAGAATATGACAGATGCTGAGCCGAACTGAAGTGCACATGGGCGATTGTGAGGAGAAGAAGAGGTTGAAGAGGCAAACAGAACTGCTTCAGTTTTTGCTTCGTGAAGTTTCATTTTGTGTTCATGCATCCAGTCCTTTACATTTCGAAAACAGTATTGCAGGGAAGGCACATGGGTCATTGACCTTTTCAGGAGGAGATGCATGATGGAGTTGCGTCTCCTTTTGTGACTGACTGCATGATGGTTGATGATGGTAGACAGCTGTGTTGTGTACAAGAAAAACAGTACCGGACCTAAGATTGAGCCCTGTGATACTCCATAGAGCAGAGGTGTTGTGCTAGGGCAATGGTCTGATAAAAGAACAAACTGACTTCTATCTGACAGATAAGAATGAACCAGGACAGAGCTGTGCAGTTGATGCCGAAAGATTGTTCCAGACAAGAGTGTAGAAGGTTGTGGTCAATCGTATCAAACACAGCAGAGAGATCTAACAGCAGCAGAGCTGAGACTTTGTTGTGATCAAGAGCAGTGAATATATCATTTAGAAAGCGCAACAAGGCAGTTTCAGTTGAATAGTTCGCACGATAGGCGGACTGGTGTAGGTTCAAGGTGTACACACATATTTTAAAGAACACCTCTGGGCCAGACATCCACGGACAAGAAAGGCAATGCCAAAACTACTTTTGGTTCTATCACTGGGGAGTCGGGGAAAAGAGTACATCGTGTAGCCTGGTGGGGTAATGTCCGCACATTTTGCCTCGTCACCCGTATCCTGATAAGAAATAGAAGGAGGGGAGGAGGAGAAGGAGGAGGAGGACGAGGACGAGAAGATGTTGTTATACTGGGATTTCTTGGTTGATGTGGGTGTGGATTTAATAAATGCCGTTTGATTGCTGTTCTGGGCTGGCTGCGTTGTAACGGAAAGATTTAAACGTTAAAAATGTACCTTAGTAGCAGCCGTTGTGAAGCACCATCACAATACCAAGCTAACGCTTCGCATCTGTCACCGCCACGACTCTCTCCGGGCAGACGCCACAAACAAACACCTTCCACACGCAGACAACCCAGACAGAATGGCGATTTCCCGCAGACGTGAAGGGATGAAAACACAACAAATATATATACAACTTTCAAGCTATTTATTCATTCATACCACACACTCATACACATACAACATTTACACATGAAACGAAGAAATGGTAATGAAACAATCAGTGGTCAATGGAACGATGCAATGGTTCGTGGGTGATCGGGGGTCGCTAATCGACCAACGTCCTCAAATCGAACGTGCACAGCCAAAGTCCGAGGCACGTGTTCACAAACAGACAGGGGAGGTTAAGCGTAGGAGAGGGACAACACAAAACGGGCCCACCTGGCGAAATGCAGTCCCTGGTAAAGTCTCCTCAAAAGTATCCACTCCCTTCCGTTGACGTCCAAATGAAGGAGCGTTGCCACCCGCGGTCGCCACTGACGATGATGATGGAGTGATGATGATGGCGCTGACAACAGAGGTGGTAGACAAACGAATGGCGATGTTGATGATGTTTGGTCCACTTGACCAGGTGTCGTCGTCGTTGCTGCCTCACGTTATCCAGCGACGAACTGGCGGATTGACGAACGTTGAGCTGCGAACTTCGAACTCGATCCTCGTACTCAAGCCTCGAATTCAGTCCCCAACGACAATCCTTGACGAACCTGTAACATGCTTGTCGCATCGTAAATGTCATGTTCTCGATTCTGTCCCCTCCCTCCATCACACTTACCCCCCCCCCCCCCCACTCTCACTAGCTACTCCACTAAACTTCTGCCACTTGAGGGGTCCAACTGCAGTCTATTTCCCCTGTCCTTGACTCTCTCTCGCTTCCTACTGTTATCGTCACTTGAATCAAATACATATTATACAATTCAATGAAATCATGGATGCCTGGAATGAACGATGCTGCAAATGAATACAAGTAACCATCACCACATTATTCGTATCAAACATCCCCAACGACAACAACAGCAACCGCTTCCATACTACCTTCATCACACTCCACCCCCTTTCTTCTCCCTCATTCTCCCTCCTTCAGTCGCACTCCTCCTTTCTTCTGCCTCTCCTCAGTGCAACCATTCTCATCCTTCCTTCTGCCTCATACACAGCTATCATTCAACACCCCAACAGCCGGCCCTTGGTTATTGGCACAGTAAGGAAAAACCACCATCCACTCACCCAACGGTTCGCATGTAATTGCACCCCGTAGCCCTTCTCCACTGCCCTCCTACGAAAGTACATCCAATTAGGGTAATCCGGTAGTGTGTAGTTCCCGTAGTAGACAATACCTCGATACTACCTACCACACTACCACAGACTTGCTTTTCTACAGCTGCACTCCAACTGAGTGTATCACTTCAGAAATTTGCAATCTTTAAACTAGTATTCCTCTCTGGACCAGATATTATTATTCGTTAATACCCGTCCCACCCTAATTCCAGAACACAGCAAAACCACAGAGCACTAGACAAACACCGTCTACACTGTACTGCTGACAAACACGTTCTGACGATAGTGAGCAAATTCCTAACCTGGCCTAACCGGCGTATGCTGTTTACCACGCTTTGCACGCTCCCGAGACAACAATAATCACGAATACGGCAACACGCAGTACCACCCCCGCCCCTATACTCTTCACACACAGACTACATGGCTTTCTTCAGAGACTGCCCTGTGACACACCCCCCTCCCAAGACGAACCTACGGAGAGTTCAAAACCTAAACTTCCACAGGGTCAGATCTGCTGAGGAAATCCGCTTCAATGTTGTCTCTCCCTGGAATTGGTCGAACGGTGAAGACGTACGCCTGCAACTGCATAGCCCACCGGGTGAGTCTGGCACTGTTGAGGTGCGTTCTCTGCAGGTACTGCAGCGGTCGATGATCTGTCTCCAACCAAAAGTGCCGTCCAAACAGGTATGGTTCGAAACGTTGTACTGCCCACACAACTGCCAAACACTCCTTCTCGATGGTGGAGTAGTTTCGCTCTGCTGGCAGCAGCTTCTTGCTGGCAAACCCTACCGGTTGCACACCCTCACCGGTTTCTTGCATCAGCGCAGCTCCTAGCCCTTGCTCAGATGCGTCTGTCCTCAGGATGAACTCCTTGTCCAGGTTCGGTAACTTGACCACTGGCTCACTAGTCAGCGCTCTCTTCAAGTCATCGAAAGCTCTCTGGCAGTCATCCGTCCAGTTGACCTCTCCCTTCTTCCCTCCTTTTGTCAAGTTGGTCAGTGGCAACGCTCTCTCGGCGAAATGCGGCACGAATCGTCTATAGTATCCGCACAACCCCAAGAACGCTCGGACTTGCTTCTTGGTTGTCGGTGGACACGTTCGGCGCACCTTGTCCAACTTGTCTCGTTCTGGCTTCATCGCTCCATCCCCCACCTGATGGCCCAGGTAGCTCAGCTCCTTGTATCCCAGGAAACATTTGCTGGGTCTAGCGGCGAGATGCACCTCCTGCAGCCTCTGAAACACGGCTCTCAACGCTTGGAGATGCTGCTCCCACGTCTCGGTCGCGATCATGACGTCGTCCATAAAATTGTCGACGTCAGCTCGGTGCAGTGGTCGTAGCAGTTTCCGCATCATGCGTGAGAAAGTCGCCCCTGCAGTCTTCAGACCGAACGGCATCGTGGTCCATCTGAACTGGCCCTGCGGTGTCGTAAACGCCGTCTTGTCTCGGTCTTCCTGCTTGACAGGTATCTGCCAATACCCTTTTGTGAGGTCCAGCTTGCTTAGGTACTTGGCCTTCCCTAGCTTGGCGAACAAGTACTCGATGTCCGGTAGTGGTTCAGCATCGAACTTGACCACCTTGTTCAACCCACGGTAGTCGATGCAGAATCGTACCTCTCCACTCTTCTTCCTCACCAACACGATCGGTGCGCTGTACGGCGATGTACAGGGTTCGATAACCCCCAACTCCAGCATCGATTCCACTTCACCCTTGACGACTTCCATCTGTGAAAATGGTAGCGGATGCTGACGTATGCGCACAGGGCTGTCGTCGGTCAACACCACCTCGCACTCGTCCAGGGTGGTGCGCTGGGGTAAATCCGTCAGCTGACTGGCATACCGTTGACACACTTCCCGTAGTTGGCTTTGGTGAAGTGCAGACAGTGTCGGGTCGATCTGTACGTTCCCCGGCCCTTCGCTTGCTCGTAGCGGTATCAGTGGTACCGTACCCTGGTAGCTGATGTCTGACATCCCCTCCGTTTCGGCCTGGTCAATCACCACCGCTACCGTCGTCTCTGGTTCCCCTCGGCGTTCCACATAGCGCTTCAGAAGGTTGGCGTGGTACAACTTCCTGACACTCCCCTTCGTTGTCGTCCGCTGGCACACGTCGCATGAAGCACAGTACTTTCTCACATCACGGCACATCCCTGGCCAGTAGAACTCAGCCCACACGCGATCTTGGGTCCGCTTGGCCCCCAGATGTCCAGCCATGGGTGTGTCGTGTCCCATGCGCAGTACCTCCGATCGAAGCTTGGCTGGTACCACCAACTGGCTGTGATCCACTTTGTCTTGTCCTGTATACTCGCGGTACAACAGGCCCCACTTCCAGACAAATGCCACTTGCCCCTTTCCTCGTTTCTCCTTTCCCGCCTTCCGGTCTGCTAGCTGTCGTACTTTCGCAAGCTCGCCGTCTTCCAACTGCAGTTGACGAATCTCCTTTGGCGTCGCGACGATGTTCTCACTCGGTCCGACCACCACTGGTTCCTTAGTGACTTGGTCCTTGGCCGCTTGCGCTCTGGTCTGCACCGCACAACACTCCGCGGTTCCCTCGACGAACACTGGCAGTGCCGTGTCACGTTGCTGCTCCGTCCTCGCCCAGTTGCCGATCACCACTGGGTAGGTTAAGTCTGGTACCACCACTACCTCCACTCTCCCGGTGTAGAACGGTGATTCCAACTGCACCCACGCCGTCGGCAGTGACCTGGACAACTGTCTAATGGCGAATCCGACGCGCCGCGTGCGTCCGGTGCACTTGAGGTTGGCAACCTCTCCTTCCCGCAAGCATATCAGATCGGCTCCCGTGTCCCTCATGGCCGTCAGCGGAACACCTTCCACTATCACCTGGCTCTGAAAACGCGAGTCTCCCTTCTTGCCTGCCTCCTTCTCCTCCTCCAAGACGCGCAACGCTGCTCCAGCTCTCTCGCTGCGTTTCGGGCAATTCCGCTTAAGGTGCCCCTTCTGCCCACAGCTGTAGCACTCTCGCTTGTCCGGCGAGTTGGGTCGTGGTCCCGCTGGCTTGCGACCCTCGCTCTTGTCCCTGGGTGTAAAGGGTTGACGGGGTGGAAAACGTAAGTTGGTTCCCGCCCTGGCGTCGACGTACTGCTGTGCTAACGTCGCGGCCTCCTCCACCGTTGCTGGGTTGCGCTCGCGCACGAACGTGACCAGCTCTGGCGTCAAACCGTTGACCATCTGCTCCATCAGCACTAAGTCCAGTAAGTCCGCTTACGTGGCCTTCTTGTTCGCTAGTCCCATCCAGCGCTCCAGGAACAACTCTGACTTCCGCAGATACTGTTTGAAAGTCTCTGGTGGCTCCCTTCGTAGCTGGCGAAACTTCTTCCGATACGTCTCGGCCGTCAGGTTGAAACGCACCAACAACGCTGCCTTCAGGATCTCATAGTCGGCAGAGTCGTCCTCGTTCAAGCCAACGTAAACTTCCCTCGCCTTCCCCTTCAGCAAGGTCCCCAAGCGAATAGCCCACGTGTCCTTCTTCCAGTCTTGAGCCTTGGCGAATCGCTCAAACTGACACAAGTAGGTCTCTAGGTCGTCCTTGTCCTCGAAGAACGGTAACCTGAGCTTGACCGTCTCGAACTCGGGTTGATGATTCCTGCGGTTCCCGGCGCCTTGCAACGTCAGCTGCGCCATCGCTATCTCGTGTGCCATCTCTCTCTCCCTCTCTCTCTCTCTCCGGTTTGCGTCTTCCTCCATAGCCGCTTGGTCTATCGCGTAGTCTAACGCTGCCTGACCCTTCAGTCCTTCGCGCTTGGCGAGTCTCAAGATCCGCTCCATCGGCGTCTCGTCCGCGAATGGTCCCGTCCTCGGCGTCGGTGCCGCCTCGACCTTGTAGATCGAACGGTAGGGGTTGGTCTCAAACCTCTTCAGCCTCGTTGCATCGCTCAGTCGATCCTGGTCTCCGTAGAAGTCGGTGCCTGCTGACATCCCACCAGTCGCGCCAAATCCCGTCACAAAAGGGCCACTCACTGTGTCTCTGGCTTCAAACGTCGTCGACTCGTCGTCTACTGACCCACGACGCGATGACCTGACCGGCGATCTCCGTTGCTCGATCGCAGAAGGTAGATCGGTGACTCCTGAATCAACCGCTGCCGTCGTCGCCCGCTCGTCCATCGTGACACCCACGCGAGAACGCGTACGAGCCGCGATCGGTGACACTCCTTCAGCCTCCTCGATCGATGCCATCCTGCTTACAAGGAAACAACAACAACACCAAAAACAACAACAAGAAGTCAAAACCTTACCTAACCTAGCCTAGCCTAAGATACTAACTACCTAACTAAGCTATCTCCCTACCTATCACCCACCTCCTCCCACTCAAACAGTGGAAACTGGCCCGCGAGGTAGCGAACCGGTTGGAGAGTGCAATGGCCCCTTCCCTCACGTGTGGTCGAACCCAGGCCGGCTGTGAGCCTCCGCTAAACAGCGCCCTGACTCCCTCCAACCACCCGCTGGGGTGCACACTCTCACCGAGTCACGCCTCACACACTCGGACACCACAAGACAATCACAAGACAACTTCACGTCTGGGCACACTCACACATACCCTGCATCTCCACCATATGTCACCGCCACGACTCTCTCCGGGCAGACGCCACAAACAAACACCTTCCACACGCAGACAACCCAGACAGAATGGCGATTTCCCGCAGACGTGAAGGGATGAAAACACAACAAATATATATACAACTTTCAAGCTATTTATTCATTCATACCACACACTCATACACATACAACATTTACACATGAAACGAAGAAATGGTAATGAAACAATCAATGGTCAATGGAACGATGCAATGGTTCGTGGGTGATCGGGGGTCGCTAATCGACCAACGTCCTCAAATCGAACGTGCACAGCCAAAGTCCGAGGCACGTGTTCACAAACAGACAGGGGAGGTTAAGCGTAGGAGAGGGACAACACAAAACGGGCCCACCTGGCGAAATGCAGTCCCTGGTAAAGTCTCCTCAAAAGTATCCACTCCCTTCCGTTGACGTCCAAATGAAGGAGCGTTGCCACCCGCGGTCGCCACTGACGATGATGATGGAGTGATGATGATGGCGCTGACAACAGAGGTGGTAGACAAACGAATGGCGATGTTGATGATGTTTGGTCCACTTGACCAGGTGTCGTCGTCGTTGCTGCCTCACGTTATCCAGCGACGAACTGGCGGATTGACGAACGTTGAGCTGCGAACTTCGAACTCGATCCTCGTACTCAAGCCTCGAATTCAGTCCCCAACGACAATCCTTGACGAACCTGTAACATGCTTGTCGCATCGTAAATGTCATGTTCTCGATTCTGTCCCCCTCCCTCCATCACACTTACCCCCCCCCCCCCCACTCTCACTAGCTACTCCACTAAACTTCTGCCACTTGAGGGGTCCAACTGCAGTCTATTTCCCCTGTCCTTGACTCTCTCTCGCTTCCTACTGTTATCGTCACTTGAATCAAATACATATTATACAATTCAATGAAATCATGGATGCCTGGAATGAACGATGCTGCAAATGAATACAAGTAACCATCACCACATTATTCGTATCAAACATCCCCAACGACAACAACAGCAACCGCTTCCATACTACCTTCATCACACTCCACCCCCTTTCTTCTCCCTCATTCTCCCTCCTTCAGTCGCACTCCTCCTTTCTTCTGCCTCTCCTCAGTGCAACCATTCTCATCCTTCCTTCTGCCTCATACACAGCTATCATTCAACACCCCAACAGCCGGCCCTTGGTTATTGGCACAGTAAGGAAAAACCACCATCCACTCACCCAACGGTTCGCATGTAATTGCACCCCGTAGCCCTTCTCCACTGCCCTCCTACGAAAGTACATCCAATTAGGGTAATCCGGTAGTGTGTAGTTCCCGTAGTAGACAATACCTCGATACTACCTACCACACTACCACAGACTTGCTTTTCTACAGCTGCACTCCAACTGAGTGTATCACTTCAGAAATTTGCAATCTTTAAACTAGTATTCCTCTCTGGACCAGATATTATTATTCGTTAATACCCGTCCCACCCTAATTCCAGAACACAGCAAAACCACAGAGCACTAGACAAACACCGTCTACACTGTACTGCTGACAAACACGTTCTGACGATAGTGAGCAAATTCCTAACCTGGCCTAACCGGCGTATGCTGTTTACCACGCTTTGCACGCTCCCGAGACAACAATAATCACGAATACGGCAACACGCAGTACCACCCCCGCCCCTATACTCTTCACACACAGACTACATGGCTTTCTTCAGAGACTGCCCTGTGACAGCATCTGTGCAGGCCAATAACTCGCACTGAACTTCTAGTGACATATAGGATAAGCTTAAGTGGTGTCCCTTGGAGAGAGAGAGAGAGAGAGAGAGAGAGAGAGAGAGAGAGAGAGAGAGAGAGAGAGAGAGAGAGAGGAGAGGAGACGGGGCGGTAAGGGCGTGGGAGGGGTAAGTGTCTGCAATTGCGATCGGTTTAGCTAAGCTCACAGTTCTAATCTACATTATTTTACTCCATCGTAACTGCCTATAAGACTGATATTTGGGTATAATAAAGATTTTATTGACTTCACGTGATGACAGTCCAAATCCCAATAAGCAAGATTCTTTCCCATGCCGTTCTGAGTAGCTTTATATGAATTATTAGGCTATATGTAGGGAAACGATCTTCTCAAGTTTCATTTTGCTTCCGGTTTCGTTTTTCTTCTTCTTCTTTTTTTTCTAGTAGAATGGATCATTGATATCATAGCCGTAATGAACCCTATATATCGAGGTACATACTCCTGCTATAGCTGTACTATCGAGGATCCACTATCTCCTGCGCTTATCGAGGATCAAAGCTAATTAGTTAAAATCCACGTGTTTAGTGCGCGCATGAGGTCAGCTGCAGTTTGGGAGGACAACATAAGCGCCGCAATGTAATCACAGGCGCATAATGATACAATCAAATAGTCCGTAGTCTATAAATTATTCAGAACTATGCGAGAAAGAAAACCAACAAAAATCCCTCGAGAAGTCATTGCGTGCGCGACTATAGTAGGAGTCAGTGCGTGCGTGACTATAGTTCTATGAAAGTGAAATGGCTGGAATTTTTGCTACTATCAGTGAATCGATAAGCATCATTCCTCTACCAAAAAAAAAAATTGTGTGTAAATGCCACACACTCAACGCCCTACATCAATTATTTAGATTAATTCACCCACATAGACTTAGGAAAGTTACTTTAAGATTAATAATAGCGTCCCTCTTCCCCCCTTTTCCCTACTTCGCTTCCTGTCTACTGACCAATCCCTTGCCTACCCGCTCGCAACCTTCACTTCCTCTTGGGCGCTTAGTATACCCTGCATCAGCCAATCCAATCCAATCAGTCACAAGTATATCAACTAACAAGTTAGTATCTCTCTTCTATGTCTCTATCGACGTGCGCGTACAACCGGTTGCTTCCCTTTACATGCTTTTCGCTCCATAGAGCGTCATCGGCCTGAAATAACTTTTTAGAAACTTCAGAACCCAGGGGAATTATGGGTAGAGAAATCCTTTTCTGAAATGACGTCGGCCAAATCCTTCTTTAGTTTCTTTGCTCGAGCAAAGGCAACCTCATAGGTATGGAGCACTTCGTCCATTATAACTCCATCGCTGATAATACTGCTGACAAGTTTCTGTCTTTGTTCACTACCAGAAATATGCAGTTCCTCTCCCAACTTTCCGTTTCATTTCAGCGAGCACATCTTCGCGAGAACAGATTTCCCAGAATTCTCTATTCTATTTTTAGGTTTGGGATTTCACCGTCTCAGCTTGTGGCTAAACGGGACCACCGCACGTCGACTAGGGGCAATACGAGATATTAACTTGTTAGTTGATATACTTGTGAATCAGTTTATTGAACGTCTGTTCACGAATTTAGCTATTTTAGACAACAACATTATTATTAATAATAATAATAATAATAATAATAATAATAATAATAATAATAATAATAATAATAATAATAATAATAATAATAATAATAATAATAATAAGAGCACTACTACTACTACTAAATGGAGAAAATATTAAATTAGCATCAATTCTTCTTCTACTACTACTTCTACTACTACTATTACTACTACTACTACTACTATTAATACTACTACTACTACGGCTAGTACTACTACTACTACTACTACTACTACTACTACTACTTGTTATGAAGTGTGTGTTTAGGACTTTAGAATATTACACTTTAATTTTGGTCAGCTCAGCATCTTGGGTTCTCTGTCCTGATTCCTTCTTGATACACGAATGCAGATATTTGGTAAAAAAAAAAAAAAAAAAAAAAAAAAGTAAGGGCAGTCCCATAGCATTTGGCCGTAGGGGAGAGTGATGTTGGAAATCACTCTTATCTTGGGCCAGCGTAATGAGGATGATGCCTATCTCTCTCCTTCGCTGCTTTTTACCTTCCCCACCCTTAAGAGAGTAGTGAGTCAACGTGTGGGGGGAAAGGGGGGGGGGGGCGTTGTTATTTGTCGCTTCACGTTTTGTGGTCACCCATCCAAGTGCTAACCGCACTGGACGGTGCTTAACTTGCGACACAGTAGCGAGTGCTCTAACCACTGCGCTATCCGACACCCCAGCAGTTATTTACAAGACAGAAAAGTGGAACTATAAATGCGTCAATGTCTGTAAGCAAGCAAAGAAATGAATGAAAGATCAGTTAATGCACAGCCACTAACACATAATATAATTCTAAACAAACGAGTTTCAATACAGTTTCAAAAGGTGAAAAAGTATTAACAAAATAAATTAAAATTAAATAAACAATACAAAGAAATTTAGATTGGTTTTATGTGCTTTACGCAAATTGTGTTGCTGCTGCTACTTCTACGACTGTTACTACTGCTGCTACCACTACTGCTGCTGCTACTACTATTACTACGGCTGTTAATGCTACTACTACTACTACTACTACTACTGCTACTGACGCTGTTACTACTTCTACTACTACTACTGCTACTAATACTACTACTACCTTACATAATTAATTAAGTAACGCTCCATGCCCACAACTGGTTAGAGATCAAACATCTGTTAAAACAAATAAGTATTTGGTATAAATATTATTGATAATCATAAATAATAATTATTTCTATTAATCATCAAAACGTATAACCTCTGGATGAATTTAATCAACAGAATAATAGACACATTGTAATCAGTTTAAGGTTTAAAAAAAAAACACACAGAATCTTCAGACATGAAAATAAAGTGACTCTCAACAATTGTTACGAGCCCATTTTAAACAATATAAAGGAATAGAGTGTTCATGAAAATAATGTCAAAAACTTCCATCATCATCATCATCATCATCATCATCATCATCATCATCATCATCATCATCATCATCATCATCATCACCACCACCATCATCATCATCAACATCATCATCATCTTCTTCTTCTTCTTTCTCTCTCTCTCTCTCTTTCTCTCTCTCTCTCTCTCTCTCTCTCTCTCTCACCGACTCCTCCTCGGCCCCCACCTCCTCCACCTCCTCTTCAATTGTCCACTTTTTATGTTGTATCCTCTGGCTACATTGATGCAAATGAATACACAGCGACGTCGTATACATCCTGCCATTCCCACATTAGGACATTATTTATGATGTTTCATCTATCTTCCATGACCGACTACTCCAGTAATGAGATGCTCGCGTGTTAAGCAGTCTTTACTCAAAACATCTTACCTCCCTTGATAACAGGAAGGTCTCGCCAAGATGGCTGCCAACAGACGCCTCGATTGAGTCTCTTGCCAAAGTGCTGCATTCCGCCCTAAAAGATCAAATGTATGCATAGGAAAGGGTCTGTTACCGAACGCTTGGAACGTTGGAACGTTGTCCTTTTATTAAACAAACAAACTATGAAACAGCCAACATCAAATTAGGCTCCTTGCTCCCCGGGGGAAAGAGGGGGAGACAGGCCGTATAGCCAGACAAGGAAGGGAAGATGGAGGGGGGGGGGGGGGGGGGGGGGGGGGGGGGGGGGGCGGCATAGGGATACACAATAATAATGATACTTGACGCAGTCAATATAACAATTACAAAAATTTAAAAAAATGATTTTCTTTCTGTCTTCTAATAGCGATCTCCCTGCCTTTACACCACCTGTTTGAGGGATGGATGTGTATTTGTTGTAGGTGAGTGTGTGTGTGTGAGAGAGTGAATGAGAGAGGTGAGCGTGTATGTTGGTACAGATCGCCGCGCTTTGAGCCTGATTGATTTCAGGAAAGGCGCGTATATAGTATCCAGTATTATTATTATTATTATTATTATTATTATTATTATTATTATTATTATTATTATTATTATTATTATTATTATTATTATTATTATTATATACACGAAGATTAGCAAAAACGGCACTATACTACAAGACACAGCAGCCTCTAACTACAAACAATAACATATACACTGAATAAAAAAAGCAACAACAATGTTCAAACAATTGTAACACCTCTTTAAAAAAAGAGAAAAGAATAAAATTAGTAAATAAATAAATATACACACACAAAAAAACACACAAAAAAACAATTGCATTAAGATGCAAGATAAAACAAAAACAACAGTCATCAGAGAAGTGAAAGAACAAGGTAAAGAATGCAGTGACAGTAAAGCACACATGCATGACCACCAAACAGTAATGAAACATTTAAGAAGGAAAGAAAAACCAATGCTGTACTACTTAAAAAGTGAAAATATTATTCCAATAAGACGACTTAAATTTATCAGAGGGCTTTTTGATTGCGTGAAACTCTTTAAAACGTAAGTGTTGTTTTCAGTGAACATTCTCCATTTTATGTTTAGAGAACCGAACATTGGACCAATCACGCAGAAAAAAAGGGACTTTGAAAAAAGTAATCCAGCTCGAAGGATTAGTTTATTGTTCTCGACAATTTTTACCCCTTAAATTCGCGTTGGTTTTATATTTTAATAAAATGAGTGGATTTTCGTTGCTCAAATTGGTCCCAGAGGCGTAAATTTTCATGTTCTTATCCATTATATGTAAACAATATTTTATTTTGCTTACATAGGATCGTGAAGGCTGCTTTTTTATGGAAAGCAGTGTTGTACGTCTGACGCACGTACACATCCCTATCCAGGCTATAGATATATAAAGTAATAAAAGTGATTTATTTATATTTAAAAATTTGTGTATTTTAACATTTACATAATGAAGGCACATGCAAGAAAGTTAGCCTACTAAAAGCGTCTTCTGCCGTCAACACTTTTTAACTCTCGTCCACAGCGTTGATCGTGCAATTCCTCGTTTGCTCATTGTTGCTTAGTCCCATATCATACGCGTTGAAAAGCTGTCAATGGCCTAAACGTTGATTATGTGTATAATTCAGCTATTATAGGTGAGTCGATTCTGTGTTAAGTTGGTCTTTAACCCAAGAATGTCTGTAGCTGAAGAACAAGACAGGGCGAGCGGGGCTTTGTGATAACGATGTGACCGCAACGATCATGCATACATTTATGAAGTCCTTTCCCACAAGGACAGTCCCCGGGGACGGCCTGTTGCACAAAGACTTCCAAGCATCGCTGGGAAAGTGAGTACAGAAGTACGTACGTTGCCTGCGCTAGGTTTCCTCCGCGAGGCACAGAGAGAGAGAGAGAGAGAGAGAGAGAGAGAGAGAGAGAGAGAGAGAGAGAGAGAGAGAGAGAGAGAGAGAGAGGGAGAGAGAGAGAAAGAGGGGGAGAGAGGGAGGGAGAGAGAAAGAGAGAGGGAGGGAGAAAAAGAAGGGGGGAGAGAGAAGGTGAGAGACAGACAGACAGACAAGACAAACAGACAGACAGGTACAAAATGCACAATGAGAAGAAGACGACGACGACGACGACGAAGAAGAAGAAGAAGAAGAAGAAGAAGAAGAAGAAGAAGAAGAAGAAGAAGAAGAAGAAGAAGAAGAAGAAGAAAAAGAAGAAGAAGAAAAAGAAGAAGAAGAAGAAGAAGAAGAAGAAGAAGAAGAAGAAGAAGAAGAAGAAGAAGAAGAAGAAGAAGAGTTATAATAACCAACATCATCTTAATTACCCTCCTCCTCATCATCATCATCATTATCATCATCATTATCATCATCATCATCATCATTATCATCATCATGAGAAGAAGGCGTCTCCAGAAGGCTCAAGAATTATTACACGAAGCTCACAATCTAGCATCTTGTCTGTACCTCCTCAACTACTGGTAATGCCAAGAGTTATGGACTGTCTTACTTAAAATGTTCGTGGAGATTCGCGAACCTTTCTTTTTTTTTTCCCGAGGCTCTCTCACTCGCTTGGACACAACAACGCCTAGTCAACGGGAGTTCTGGAAGTTACCATCTTGTCTTTTCATCCCCACGTAAGGAAGAACGCGTTAGGCAACCTAAGTTACTCGCCTCACTCTCTCGGATTCAAAGTCTCGTGGGCAACTGGGACGAATTCCTAACCAACAAACCATGGAGATCACCTCGTATAAGCAGCGGTAGAGTCTGTGTGTTACATAGAACAGATGATGTATTATAATATATTGAGAAAACGACAGAGGCATGTCATATTGAGGAGGATGGGAATTGACTTATTGGAGAGAGAGAGCGAGAGAGAGAGCGAGAGAGAGAGAGAGAGTGGTGGAGAGGGAGAGGATGGGTGAAGAGAGTCAGGGGGGGAGGGAGTTGGGTAGAGAAAGAAGCCTGAGGAAGGTGTGGACTTTATTTTGTTTATGTCACCAAATTTCACAGGGGTATTTGGTGTCAATGTGCGATTACACTTTTGACGGTGTCGATTTCCCATCCTGTCGCCTCAGCGACACGGTATAGGATCCAGAACAATTCTGATAAAGTAGAAGTGCCTGACTTAAGCGAAGCGAGCACGCAAGCCCAAGTCGAGCTTTTGAGCGTCTCAGAGTTTTTTGTGATGGCACGGTTCAGTGTTTAATTAATTTTTTTTAATATATATATAAGTATGTTCCTTTCCTTCAAAAATGTACATGACTAATAACGACTACAACAGCAGCAGCAACAACAACATTTATACTTTTTGCACTACTACTACTACTACTACTACTACTACTACTACTACTACTACTACTACTACTACTACTACTACTACTACTACTACTACTACTACTACAACTACGCTTCCTTGTCGTCTCCATCATCTTATTCGCTTGAGAAACATGGGACTTCACAGCAGATCTACAACGAAGAATACAAAGCATGGAGATGAGGTGCTACAGAAGACTTCTGGGTATTTCCTATACCCAGCACATCACCAACGACAAAGTCCGACACACCATCGCACAAGCCATTGGACAACACTATGACATGCTCAAGGTGGTGAAGAAACGGAAACTCCGATGGTATGGCCACGTCACCAGAGCATCAGGCACGGTGCAAGGAGGCAGAAGAAGAGGGAGATAGAAAAAGAGGTGAGAGGACAACGTTCGAGAATGGACTGGTTTGACACTGAGCAAAGCCATGAGTGTTGCTGAGGACAGAGAAAGATGGAGTACACTGGTTAAACGATAAACTGTGGTGCCCCTACGACCTTCGAGTTACGGAATAGGACAGGATAGGATGGATAGGATAGGACGACTACTACTACAACTACTACTACTACTACTACTACTACTACTACTACTACTACTACTACTACTACTACTACTACTACTACTACTAGTTTAGAAGAAGAAGAAAAAGAAGAAGAACAACAACAATAACGACGACGACGACGACGACGACGACGATGATGATGATGATGATGACACAACATGCGTACATTGGTCAATAACACGCAACCACATACACATCCCAACACCAAAAATAACAAACAACACTCACTCAAGTGGCGCCTAAGAAAAGGCCTCTCTAAAAAGATGCGTCTTCAAGTTCATTTTAAAAGACGCTAGTGAAGGACTGTGACGGACGGACCGAGGTAGCGAGTTCCAGGCCTGAACGGAGAAGAAACTGAAGACTCGACCACCGTGTCCCCCTGTGGTATTCTGGTACACAGAACATCCTTTCATCTGCAGACGAGCGGAGAGACCAAGAAGGAACAGAGACAGTCAAAAGTTCGGAAAGATAGCTAGGAGCAGTTCCAGAGATGGTGTGGCAGCAAAGACATGAGGTTTTATATTTAATTCCTTGTTCAACTGGGAGCCAGTGTAGTTCTTGAAAGAGAGGCGTGCAATGCTGTGATTTCCGTGCTTTGAAGGTGAGTTTAGCTGCAGAGTTTTGGACTTGCTGTGACAGTAGTCGCCTATACGCTCCGGTGTCGTGTGACTATAATCTACTAGTAACAAACGTTACGGATTTGAATGCGAGTGAGATTGAAAGAGGCCAAGGTTGAAGTAAACGAATTATATTTATAAAGGTTTTCATCCTTGTCATATTTTTTATAAATCGTTTTGGCTGAATGAAGTTAGGGCAGAATCTGAGAATATTTTTTGATAGGTGTTTTCTAAAAATTATTTGTTATAAAGTTTTGTTTTGGTAGCTAGAGTAACACATTTGAATTATAATAGTAATGCTTCAAAAACGTCTGCTTCGACATGTGTGTGAGGGTTTCTTATGTGGAAACTTTATTTTGTGTGTGAAGGTCGGTAATATTCATTTAACTGGAGGTTTGCATTTTATCATTTCTTTGAAAGAATTATGACTATTAGCAATTGATGATAGAATAAATATGAATAATGCAGCCTTTAAATTTTGATGTAATAATATTTGCTTTAGCTGCTTCATATATTCAATTTTGAGAATACAAGAATCCGTCATAAACAACGTTAAAAACGTAAGGAAGGTGTGTGAATTAATTTTCTATGGCTTTATTGGGAGGCACTGTGGTCTAATGGTAGTGCCTCTGTCGCGATACAAGCTCCATAGAGATACGTTGATAAGCTGTATATTATAACGCTGTTTAAAAATGATATTGTCGAAGGTAAAAGTTTTCAATAATTATTCTGTTTCGTAAAGCACCGAGACGGACACAAAAATATTGAATGACGTAGCAGATGCGTCATTTTGGAGCTTTCGTCATTTGTTTTTATTTTTGTATTGTGTCAATTCGAGGACCAATGATTTGCAGAGAAAAGCCTTGTCGCGTAGGAACGCAAATTTTTCACGGTTGAAAATCAGTCTGCAGGAAACTCTGGAAGAGGGAGACTCACGTGCAATAGGCGCTGGCCTAACAAACGGTTTTTCGACTTTTTTACCACTAAAAAAGCGTTGTGTTGTAAATGGATCACAGCCTATGTTGATGTGGAAACATGTTGGTTTCAAATAGGACAACTGTGAAGAGCATTTAGGCACGAACATTGGAAGATTTGGTATGCTGAGGTAGCTACACTTCCATCTTGGCAAATTCTGTCAGCAGCGATAAGATGGTTGGCGATGTAAGCAACGATTCAATGCTACAGATTATTTGTGTGAAAGGCGTACTGCAGCCGTAATAGCAGGAGAGTCATAGCCAGTTTATTCAGACACCGTTTGGGTATGTAATTCGTCGGTTGCGTGCAATTCGTGGCTGGAAACGTCCGTGAAGTCATAGATTATCTATAGGACGAGGGATCGAGATGCGGCTTCGGCGGTATTTGTGTCGGCAATGATCGCGCGAGCGGGGCATTGGTTTCCAGTTGCGAATGAGTGAATGAATGATTTGTACGGTTCGTAAATCCGATCGTTTCGTGCATGGTTTGCATGCTTATTCATTCGGTTTTTCAGCAACGAGAAAAATATACTTTCGTTAGCAGTTAGGGGATTGCGTAGGCGGAAGTGATGGTGAGACTGATTGACGTCATCGCGCGAAAATGGCGGCGTCTCACTATCATTTCCGTATGTATCATATGTTTCAGGTGTTTTTAGTGTTTTGACTACTTTCCAAGTATTTTTGGTTTTTTCTACTTTTTACTACTTTTCATTTTAGTGTTGGGATTCAGTTTTAGTTTTTAGTTTTAGTTAGTTCTATTTATCGAGGACGATCTGGACATTTGCAATTTTATGAATTCTACGATCCTCGATCATTTGAAATGAACATCATTCAAAGACATCATCCAAATGCTGAACTTTGTGAATCTACCTGTGTGATTACAGTGACATGACTATTCGTATGAAGATTCTGTAACGACAAAATGATATCATCTGTGTTATCTAAAGACTATATATTACTACTGATATCAACAAATAACCTGTCGTGAGAATAACATTGAACTATAAAGATCTACGACTTTGAGGTTCAACATATAATAACTTTTATAAACGAGTGGAAGCTGGGCTCTAAAAGGAGTTTGCATATTGACATTACGAGAAGTCATATCCACGGAAGATCTACGACAAGGAGCTATTCTACGTGTGAAAGAAAATGCAAAGACCTGACTGTCTGACTGAAAACACTCATTCTTTGATTATTACGTGTTGAAGCTGGAGCTGACAAACTGTGAGTAGATTCATAATGCTAATTATGTCTTGAATGGATCGTCGAGGAAAATGATCAAGTATTAGTTCATATTAAGATAAATAAGTAATAAGTAATACATTGTAGCATCAATATATATATATGTGCATGCATTATACCATTTGACATCATTCACTCCACCTCATTGATGTGCATGTTGTATATATGTGTATGAAAGAACAGAAATAGTGAAACATCAACAAAAAACTCAGCAAAACGGTGTGGTCTTGTAAAATTTATGAGTAGTTGTACTTGAGGTCTGTGT
>CM072521.1:40313455-40450955 GCA_036898135.1 Oncomelania hupensis | reverse complement strand
GGCTATATGGTCGATTTGTCATAAGTTTGTTTGTTGTTGAACATTGAGGTTTAACGTCTACACCCACCATTGGCGATATGGCAGACGGGGATAACCATCCCAGGGAAAGAGGGGTAAGGACCTGAATGAACACTGAACCAACAAAGCAATCACACTGCTAAAATGGACAGTGAAAATGGCCACATTTAATATCGCCCAACACGGGATTCGAACCTGGGTCATCGGTGTGCCAGGCGAACGCTCTTCCACTTGAGCTACGGCGGTGGGACGTTTGTTGTTGTTGATTCGCTTCGCATGTCCCCGTTGCTCAGTGGTAGAATGTTCGCCTGGCACACCGATGAAGCCGGTTCCAATCCCGGCGCGGATGGAGCAAGGATGACACGTCAACTTTATCACTGTTTATATTAGCAGTATAATTGCTCTGGTGGATCAGGGCTGATTTAGCCGGTCCCCTACCTATACCCCCTTCTCCCCTTTCTTCTTCCCTGGGACGGTTGATCCCCTCGTCTGCCGAATCACTAATGGTGGGCGAGGACGTTAACAGGCTGTTACGTTGAAACGCGCACGATAATACGTGTGAGACGCGCACGATAGATCCGATCGTTTTGTTTTGCAAAGCATGCAATAATAGAGTGTATTTACCTTTGATTTGATTTTGCTTTGTAGTAGTTGGAAGAAGCTTTGTATAATGTTGATAATAATTTTTGTTGGTCGATATTATTGGAACATTTTCTAGGTTTGCTTGTTTACTATCAATCTAGGGGTAGCTTCGAGATGTTCTAACCTAAATAAGGTTATATGACGTAAGAGAGTGATGACGAATTTCATTGTGATTGGTTATAAGTGCGTCACGCTGGAACATTCGAACGTTCTCTCGAGTATAGAGAGACTATATATGTACCGCACTGTTTCAGTTGAGAGAAAAAGTGAAAAGCGATTGAGCGATTGTATGCAGTTGTTGATGTACGCGATACGCTGAATAAAGTTGGAAAACTTCAGACGACGACTCCTGCCTTGTTGCTGAATGAACAGGTTGCGTGGATAAACGAATCCGAGTTACACTTATCAAGCATTGGGGCTGAATCAACTACTGATAAAAACCAACAACGAGTGTAACACAGGCACTCAAACTTCGGAATGTATTGATTTTAAATATAACTATACTTCCGGAAGAGTTATTTTTGTTTTAAAATTAATTTTTAAGTAGGGCAACACTCACTATGAGTGTTAAAGGGATCTGTAGAAGGGGGCGTGGTCAGAGTGGGTCCCTTTAAAATAAAAAACAACAACAACATCCTAGATACCCTTGCTATTAAAAATAATCAAATGCGGACAGAGGAAGCATGCGCCATATTTCGCGTAAGAGAGACAAAGATAATAACACACACACACACACACACTCACACACACAAACACACAAGAAGTCTGTATTCATGGCAAATTGGGGTTTGTAAGAATTGTTTTTTGAAATGCACTGTTCGTCAAAAAGTTTACCTATTTTGTCTTTTCTAACCCTAACCCTTACCATAACTCCTTTGCTTCAAATTTGTCCAGAAGACATCCCGTGCCGGATAGTGCACTCCCCAATACTTAAAGCAGTTCCATGCATTACAAGGGGTGTCGGATAGTGCAGTGGTTGGAGCACTCGCTACTGTGTCGAAAGTGAAGCACCGTCCGGTGCGGTTAGCACTTGGATGGGTGACCGCTAAGGTGTGAAGCGACAAACAACAACGCCCCCAGTTGACTCAACTGTGATTGAGTACCTACTCTCTTGAGGGTGGGGAAGGTAAAGCAGCGAGGGAGAGAGTTGGGCATCACCCTCATTACGCTGGCCCAAGATAAGTGTGATCTCCAACATCACGCTCCCCTACGGCCACAAGGCTATGGGACTACCTTTACCTTTTTTTTTATGCATTACAAGAGCACTCCCATGTACTAAAAGAGCACTCTCATGTACTAAAAGAGCACTCCCATGTACTAAAAGAGCACTCCCATGTACTAAAAGAGCTCTCCCATGTAATTAGAAAAGGTGGGGCCGCTGGAAAAAGTTGGGGCGTGAGTTAAATGCTCCATTTTGTGCATAAAAAAGGCAAATTTAGCTTCCATAATATGCACACACACACACACACACACACACACACACACACACACACACAAACAAACAAATACACCAGTCAAATGTTCTTTCTTGTCTTTAGGACCCAGGACACTTCCAACAGACTGAACGAGTGAAGCAAACGGGGAAGGAAACCGATTCCCCGTAGCACCGGTGGAAACTCTCGCAGGGGTCTAACAAATAAGAGTGTCGCGCGCAACCGGTGAACGGGTGATTTAATTTTACACGGGCTAAAATGCCACTCGGACAGTTATCGATCGATCAATGGAGGCCCCGAGCTCTAGGTGATTTTGGCCAAAAAGGAGAGAGAGAAAAAGAGAGAGAGAGAGAGAAAGAGAGAGAGAGAGAGAGAGAGAGAGAGAGAGAGAGAGAGAGAAGGGAGGAGAAGGAGGAAAGGGGCCAAAAAAGAGAGATAGAGGGAATCTGTGTGAGTGTGTGTGTGTGTGTGAGAGAGAGAGACAGAGAGAGAGCGAGAGAGAGAGTTGTTGGAATGGGAATCGGGACTTTGATTATAATGAACTATCTTATAATGAACTATCTCATATCATCAAAGATGATCCATACTGAGAAAAAAAAAAAAAAAAAGAGAGAGAGAGAGAGAGAGAGAGAGAGAGAGAGGGAGAACGAGAGAGATAGGTGGGGTGATGGGAAGATGGACTTCGGTTATAATTAATTTATTTTTATTTTATTTATTTTAACAACTTTATTATCACCGAGGTGAAATTCGGGCACTTTCATTTTCGAAAGTACAGCAGCCCCAAGTGAAGTGCTTTACCCAAGGTACATGCTAGGTGTGTTCTTGTCACCGGCGCTCACCCGTCTAGGACATGAGCGTCAGGATCTTTAAAGTCTGTTATGATGGAATGCATGCGACACAGACTAGACCTCGGTTTATACTCTCATCCGAAGGAGTAGGAAACGGGAAGCAAAGTGTCTTTCCCAAGGACACAACACAATGCCCCGGCCTGGGCTCGAACTCGGGACCTTCAGATCCGCAAGCCAACGCTCTAACCACTCGGCCACCGCGCCTCCCTAATCAAAATTGATCGAAACTTCAGCGAAAACTTAGGCACTGTGTAAATCACGCTATAAAACAAATGACTATTTTGCTTACATATTCATACATTTTTCTGGGTTTAATATTTGGTAATGACAATGAAATCTAAACTTCTGCCGGAGCGTTCCATAATGTCGTCTGCTAGAGCGGTAAATGGCTGATATCCTTTAAGGCCCGGCCACACTTGTATTTCTCACCAGGCCACACTTGTGTTACGCTTATGAATTCCTTTTGTATTTCCTTGTATGTACTGGCTAACGTACCATTTCACAAGGATAGCGCATGTTTGATTTCTTCTGCAAAACTACGTAAACCCGGGCTTACGAGAACCAATCAAAAGCGAGGGCGTGACGTCACGAGTTTAGAGGTCAACCTGAACTCCTCCCACACGCATGGTTACACGCAACAACGATTTAAGGCAGTTGAATTCAACTGTTGGGTGTCGATCTTAGTAAAGTTGTTTCACATTATAGTCAAATCGTGAAAGAATACATTACATCGTAATGAAAACGTGCCTGGTTGTAGTGAAATTACACAGATACACACGAGTATAAATTCGAACTGGGCCGTGATAAACATGGCGCCACTACCTCTGACCCAATGCCTAAGCTGTAAAACGTAAGCCGAATGTGGCCATTCAACTCATAAGGGGTGGCCACCCGTCAAAATTCCGATCAGTAAAAAAAATCTCAGGACTCAATGCATAAGCCGTAAAACGAAAGCCAACTGTGGCCACTACTTTAGAACAGAGCTCTAGAGGCACACGAGGTCATCAGTAGGCTAACGTAGCGGTAAATGGAAACCAGGCTCGAAAGTGAGCAGAAAATCATTTTAATGTTGATTAGACTTGTTAATGAATTGATTAGCCTGGGGACGGGAAAGGGGGAGTGGAAGGGGTGGGTGGGTGGGTGGGTCTGTGTATATGGGGGTGGTGGTGCGTCACCAGGGCTCAGTCTGCGCGCATTGAAAGTAGGAACGAATGAATGAGTTTTAGGATTTAAATTCAGATTCAGATGAGGGCATTTTATATTTTCAACAAGGTTGAAACTTGCACAATGTTTGATACAGTACAATAATAATTGGGTTCAACAGACGTTCAAGCATCCATCCACAATGTACTATGTAGAATGTACAATCATAGCGTAATACCTATCAAACAACAATAACATGTAACCATTTTGTAGCAATAATAAAATCATACTATTCAACGTACCGTGTATTTTTTTTTGTGCAAATCTAATATATCGCATCCTAGATATAGATAGATAGATATATATCTCATTCTAGATAGCTAGACGGATATAGATAGATAGATAGATAGATAGATAGATAGATAGATAGATAGATAGATAGATAGATAGATAGATAGATAGATAGATAGATAGATAGATAGATAGATAGATAGATTCTGGATAGCTAGACGGATATAGAGATAGATAGATAGATAGATAGATAGATAGATAGATAGATAGATAGATAGATAGATAGATAGATAGATAGATAGATAGATAGATAGATAGATAGATAGATAGATAGATAGATAGATAGATAGATAGATAGATAGATAGATAGATATCTTATTCTGGATAGCTAGACGTATATAGAGATAGACAGACAGACAGATAGATAGATAGATAGATAGATAGATAGATAGATAGATAGATAGATAGATAGATAGATAGATAGATAGATAGATAGATAGATAGATAGATATCTTATTCTAGATAGCTAGACGGAGATAGATAGATAGATAGATAGATAGATAGATAGATAGATAGATAGATAGATAGATAGATAGATAGATAGATAGATAGATAGATAGATAGATAGATAGATAGATAGATAGATAGATAGATTACATGGTTGTTGCTTTAGATCAGATAGATAGATAGATAGATAGATAGATAGATAGATAGATAGATAGATAGATAGATAGATAGATAGATAGATAGATAGCGCTCCTAGCTAGTTAGCTTGTTATGTTATGTAGATCATGTTGATATTTTTATTTCCCTACTCCTCCCCCGTCTTCTTTGTTTCCTAAAGCTCTGCACTCACTACGCGAAAACATTTACTGGACAATCATTTGTGCATGGTTGGGGCAATAGAAGGGACATAAATCCTGACACACTGTGTTGAATTTAAACTGGTCTCGGTAATGCCCCTTGCAACACCTTCACTATATCAGTTTCTGTACCGAGGCGGAAAACTCGTCACTTTGAGTTGCCTTTTACAAGAGTTGCATTCCTTGAAAATGGGTTGATGGGTCATAGTGGCGAATGTGAAAGTGAAGCGCAGAGCAGGAAAGAATCACTGTGTGGCATCGCAACAATGTGTTCACGTTCAGTTGCAAAAAGAACTCTTTATTCCATATTGCATGCTATCTGCAAAATATTTTATCTGTGCAAAAAGCATAAGCACACAACAACAACAACAAAAGTGGATTAATTCCTTTGACAGCTTTAAAAATTCCTTTTTGCAGTAATTTGTTAAAACAAAAATGGCCAGATCTGTTTTAAAAAAAAAAATTGAGGCGTTGCTACTTTATGCAGCTTTCCCCAAAACACGAACGAATGGTGTTTGTGATCCAAAATGTTTCAAAGCACAAACTCAAACAAATGTATCTTGAAAAATGTAAATTCTATGTTTAATCATTTATGTAAACCTAAAACAGCGTTGTTTGAGACCATTGAATTAACCTTTATGCTATGTGTCACGTGGGGTTTATGGGCTCTGCACAATGGAATTATGGACCCTCACGTTTATTCGGTGGGAACTGCTAGTAAGTCACCCTATGAATTACTTTAATAAATTTATTTGTTTAGCTCGTTCTGTGTTAAGGTTGGGGTACAGAGATAGATAGAAAAATGGTAAAAGATACTGTCACACTAGCTTTCACACGGCTATGAATCATATGTAGTCCAGCCACTTGATAACAGTTAAAATCACACATTTATTTCTTCTACTCTATACAAGATTCTCTAAGTACTAATCTAACTTAAAATGCCTCAGTCACTGCTAATAGTTCGATCGCTGATAGTCTAGGCAGCTGGTATTTCTTCCTCGGGCACTTGCTATAATATTTCATGTAGATTTGGACTACTGTGGTCCGTTTTACAGTTTCTGAAGAGTTGGACTACTGTGGTCCTGTTATGATCAGGTTAAGTGCACTTTCGGAGATTACACTTAACTTTCTGATGGTGCGGTCGAAGTCCTTCTGTGAGGTAGCTTCTGGTACACCTTGGTCGTTGTGTAGTTGGGTTCCCTTGCCACGCTGTGGGGTCTTGTAGGGGTTTTTTCAAGGTAGCTCTTTCCGGCTTGTGCGGCAGAGTCTCCTCAACCAACTAGTCGTTTCTGTGGAGTGGGGTGCACAGGATAGCTCGGGATAGCTCGCCTGCTCGTCTGTAATATAAGAGACGAAATTCTGCACAACCCTGAATAATCGGTTTGTGCAGAGCGTCTCACTGAAAGCCAAAGTAGCCCTCAGTGATAGCTCCACATCTCTATACATAAGCGACGAACATTCTGCTACTTCCGGGTTCCACTGGAATCTCACTCTAAATTCCTATACATATATAAATATCAAACGTGGCTAACTATACACATACAGAATTAATAATATTATAAACATTCAGTGGTACAGCCACTGGTCTGCAAACATACATATAAGTTAAACAACAGTGGTTCCGTACGGGATACAACATGGCGGCGCAACCGGTCGTGTTTCGCCTCGTGCTCGGCTCTTCCACGTGGTACGGCAAATTCGGATTAACAATTCACATTTATGCATAGCAAATTCCACAAACATAATTTCAACAATAATATAAATATATCACGATGAAACAGAAGGGTGTTCATTTACCTGTTTGACAAGTTCAGGCCCGTGATGACTTGAGAGAATTCTAAGATTTCAAAGTCCTGCTTCCTGGTCTATGAGTGTAGAGATTTCTCTAGCTGTGGAGATGTTGACTCTACCTCGTCTCACACACGACTGATTCAAACTGTGTTAGGCTCTGACACAGTCAAAACTGCTCTACCCACTTAGCCTGCTGGTCATTGGTTAAAACGGTCCGATTCAAAGCTCAAGTGCTGACTCACTGCGCTAGCGTGGGTCGGGCTCGCGGTGTGTGGTCTGCTGTGTAATTTAATTGCTGCTGTGTTATAGTCTAACTTCTAAAGTTACAAGTACTACACATGGCTAAATAGTAAATGTGCAGAGTTAAAGCTAGCCAGTTCGTGACAGGCTCCCTCAACTGAAAAAAGGCGATGACTACTGGATTCGACCTTTTTCTACTACAGAGCCTAGTTTAACGCTGCACTATCCTAGGGTCCTATTTACAAACTAAGTAAGTTGCTCTACCTGAGCTGCAATGCTATGCCAGGTAGCTATGGACACTAGTGACAGGGTATTACTGGGCGGGGACGAATTCTGGTGCTGTGGCCCTTAGTTGTGTTGGGTGGGCGACAGCTGCTGTGTCCTCCACGAGATGGCGACTGAGGTAGTCGGCTCCGTGGTTCTCTTTGCCAGGGATGTACTCGATCTGGAATGAGTATGCTTGAAGGGTGATTGCCCATCGCATCAGGCGAGAGTTCAAAGACTTGGAGGCTGCCAGGAACGATAGTGGTTGGTGGTCCACCTGAACTGTGAAGTGGGTCCCATACAGGTAGAGTTGGAATTTCTGTATGGCCCAGACTAGTCCAAGGCATTCCTTCTCCGACGTGGCGTAGTGGGTCTCGGCGGGTCTCAATTTTCTGCTGGCGTAGGCGACAGGGAATAGCGTCTCTGCATTCTTGGGGTCGCGCTGTAGCAGTACTGCTCCGAGGCCTAAGTCGCTTGCGTCGGTGCGAAGAACGAATGGCTGAGTCAAATCGGGTAGGTGGAGTACTGGCGCCGATGTCATTCTGTCCTTGAGTGTTTGGAATGCTGTCTCGCATTCCGCTGTCCATACGACTTTGTCCGGGGCGATTTTCCGGGTTCCATTTGTCAGTGGTACGGCGATGCTGGGGTAGTTGGGGATGAACTTCTTCCGCGATGGCGATGGCCATCCATGTGTGTGTGCCGGGGGTCGCTGGTCTGTCGGTATACTTCTTGAGGAGATTGATGTGGTGGTATCGGGCTCTCCCGTTCACCTCTACTTGGTAGACTGTCTTGGATTTCTTGGCAGTCACCCGGTACGGTCCTCTCCAAGCGATGTCCAGCTTGTTGGTTCCACTTGGAAGTAAGAGTAGCACTTGATCGCCGACTTGCAGTTCTCTGTCCTTCGCGTGGCGGTTGTAGTACTTCGCCTGACGGGCTCTTGCCTTCTTCAGTGCTTCACCAGCTTTCTTCCACGTTGCTTTGAGGGTTTCCTGCAGGTCTGCGACGTACTTGGTGGCACCTCTTGGTGTGTCGTCTATCTTGGCTTCCGTCCAACTTCTGCGTAGGGCTTCTAGCGGTCCTGCCAGAGGTCTGCCGAATAGCAATGTTGACGGGGTGTAGCCTGTGGCTGCATGGGGCGTTTCTCGGTATGCGAACAGTGCCGCATTCACGTAGGTGTCCCACGCTTCTGGATTGTCGTCGGCGACTTTCCTGAGGATGGTGAGAAGGGTTCCATTCAGTCTTTCTACTTGTCCGTTGCTGGCGGGGTGGTATGGTGGTGTGCGAATGTGATGAACTTGTATCAACTCGAACACGTCTTGCATCAGGCGGCCGGTGAACTGAGATCCGTTGTCCGTTCTAATGCTGTCCGGGAATCCGACTCTGGTAAAGATGGCGATGAGTGCATCTGCAATCTTCTTGGTGTCTATCGCTGGCAACGGGACTGCTTCGCACCACATCGTACATGCGTCGACGAGTGTGAGTAGAAATCTGTTCCTCTTCTTGGTCATGGGCAGTGGTCCTACTATGTCTACTGAGACTTGCTGGAATGGCACGCCGACTACTACTGATGGTCCTAAAGTAACTGGTACGGTGTGATGTCGCGGGGAATATCGTTGACATTGGTGGCAAGATTTCACGTAGCGCTTGACATCCTCCGTGATTCCTGGCCAATAGTAGTGTGCGCTGATTCTCTGCACTGTGGCTCCAATTCCCATGTGTCCGCTGAGTGGCATGCTGTGGCCTAGTTCTAGTACTTGGGCTCGAAGGGTGGCTGGTAGTACTAGTTGGGTGTGATCTCCATCTCCTTGTCGATGTAGAACTCCCTCTTCCATGTAGAAGTCTCCCTTGTGCGGGGGTGTGTGCGCCTTGGGTAGCTTCTGGAAGCACTTCGCTATCGAGGTGTCTTCTTTCTGTGCTGTTTTGATCTCTTCGAGTCCTGGATTCGGAGCGAACTCGGGCTGGGGTGGTTGGGTTTTAGCTTGGGCCCTGGTTTGCACTGCAGCTATCTCTACAGTTTTGGGGGCCGTGCCTAAGAACACATACCTACAACCTAGCACTAGATCATACAGGGGTTTCTGTAAAACAGCTGCTTGGATTCGTCCTGTGACGTACCTACTCTCTACTTCGATCCAAGCTATTGGGCAAGTAGTCGTCGGTTTCGTCAAGTCTGCTCCTTGTAAGTCGACTGTCTTGTCTGTCAAGTCCGCGCGCGATACAAGAGACTCGCTAACTATCGCGTCGTATGATAGACCTGTGTCATACAGACAGTTCGCTTCTTTTCCGTTGACCTTGACCGTGTCTGTCACCGATGGGTGATCTCCGATTGTGTGTGGCTTGTTACCGCTGCTTTGAGTTAGAACTCTGTGCGCTGGCCGGCTTTCGCGCTCTTCCCTACGTTGTGCGGCCAACTTGAAACATTCTGCGGTGGAGTGATTGTTTCTGTTGCAGAACGAACAATACCGTCTCTGTTCTGCGGGACCTCTTTTCCCGAATTCCGTGTTGGGTCCTTTATTTTGCCCAGGTCTGGGGTTATTCAGCTTATTCGCGGTGCGCTCTTCCCGGTTAGGGCTTCGTTTCTGTGCCTCTTTCCCGTTAGGCTTTAGGTCTCGCCTGAAGCTCTTGGCTTCTCCGTGTGCGGCCACGTACCTATCTGCGACCTTGACCAGATCTTCTAGTCTTTCCGCGCCCTGCTCTACTGAGAATGTTCTCAGCTCGGGGGTCATGGTTTCCCGTAGCTGTTCCCATACTAACAGTTCTGTCAGTCCATCATACGTCTTAGCCGTGGCTGACTGGCTAACCCACTTATCCAGCATTGTGGACAACCGATCCGCGAACTGCGCATAGCTCTCTCCTTTCACTCTCCGATTGGTGCGGAACTTTTGCCGATAGCATTCTCCTGTTAGTTCGAATCCCGTTAGGAGTGCCTCTTTTACTTTGTGATAGTCAGTCACTCTGTCCGTCGGTAGCTTATTGTAGATGTCATAAGCCTTTCCTCTAAGCCCTTGACTAAGCTTAAAAGACCAATGAGTGGGATCTAGTTTGTACTCTGTTGCTAGACGCTCAAACCTAGTCAGATAGAGATCTAAACCTTCTTCTCTCTCATTGAATGTTCCCAGTGGAAATGACATTCCTTGTACAGGGTTGGGGGCTACCTCTAGCTGATCTGAGTGGGAAGGGGTTGAGGAAGAACTTGAAGCTCCTGATTCCAATCTTTTCAATTCTAACTCATGCTGTCTTTCTTTTTCCTTTTCTTCCCTCTCTTTTTCTTTTTCTGCCCTCTCTTTTTCTTTTTCTGCCCGCTCATAATCCCACCTCCTAATTTCTGCGTCTCTCTCTGCTGCTACCTTCTTCTGTTCTGCTTCTAGCTCTAATTTCCTCGTTTCTCTCTCTGCCTCTAATTTCTTTTGCTCTAGTTCTAATTTCTTTTGCTCTGCTTCTAGTTCTGCTTTTCTCTGTTCTGCTTCGAGTTTCTTCGCCTCTCTCTCTGCTGCTCTCTATGCCTTAGCTTCCTGTTTCTCTACCTCTGCATTGATATACGCAATTAGGTCTGCCCCTGCTAAGTGTAAAGCTTCTCCTAGTTCCTTGAAACGCAATCTCAAGGCCACTGGGTCCGACATTGCCAAACGTTTCTATGAACAACCTCTGAATCATGTGGAATACCAAAACACTAGCAATATTGCAATTCAATAACAACAATGCAAAGACCATAAAATTCGCAATCAATAATAGAATAAAACAAAAGTCAAATGGCATACAACAGTTACTTAAGCAAAACCTGCCAAAGAACAATGCAACATACAGACACAAAAATATTTGAAGCAAAAAAGTTTTTAACTAAAGAATAGTGCACCCAACTGATCAGTCCTTGTTACCACTATTCTAAGTTATTCTACTACTCCTACTGTTATCTAATTTTATTGTACTTAGGTCCGGTTATACCCAATTCCTATTATACACAGATCCTGGCTAGGCTCGCCTATTAAAGTGTCACGGGGGTTTTTATGGGCTCTGCACAATGGAATTATGGACCCTCACGTTTATTCGGTGGGAACTGCTAGTAAGTCACCCTATGAATTACTTTAATAAATTTATTTGTTTAGCTCGTTCTGTGTTAAGGTTGGGGTACAGAGATAGATAGAAAAATGGTAAAAGATACTGTCACACTAGCTTTCACACGGCTATGAATCATATGTAGTCCAGCCACTTGATAACAGTTAAAATCACACATTTATTTCTTCTACTCTATACAAGATTCTCTAAGTACTAATCTAACTTAAAATGTCTCAGTCACTGCTAATAGTTCGATCGCTGATAGTCTAGGCAGCTGGTATTTCTTCCTCGGGCACTTGCTATAATATTTCATGTAGATTTGGACTACTGTGGTCCTTTTTACAGTTTCTGAAGAGTTGGACTACTGTGGTCCTGTTATGATCAGGTTAAGTGCACTTTCGGAGATTACACTTAACTTTCTGATGGTGCGGTCGAAGTCCTTCTGTGAGGTAGCTTCTGGTACACCTTGGTCGTTGTGTAGTTGGGTTCCCTTGCCACGCTGTGGGGTCTTGTAGGGGTTTTTTCAAGGTAGCTCTTTCCGGCTTGTGCGGCAGAGTCTCCTCAACCAACTAGTCGTTTCTGTGGAGTGGGGTGCACAGGATAGCTCGGGATAGCTCGCCTGCTCGTCTGTAATATAAGAGACGAAATTCTGCACAACCCTGAATAATCGGTTTGTGCAGAGCGTCTCACTGAAAGCCAAAGTAGCCCTCAGTGATAGCTCCACATCTCTATACATAAGCGACGAATATTCTGCTACTTCCGGGTTCCACTGGAATCTCACTCTAAATTCCTATACATATATAAATATCAAACGTGGCTAACTATACACATACAGAATTAATAATATTATAAACATTCAGTGGTACAGCCACTGGTCTGCAAACATACATATAAGTTAAACAACAGTGGTTCCGTACGGGATACAACATGGCGGCGCAACCGGTCGTGTTTCGCCTCGTGCTCGGCTCTTCCACGTGGTACGGCAAATTCGGATTAACAATTCACATTTATGCATAGCAAATTCCACAAACATAATTTCAACAATAATATAAATATATCACGATGAAACAGAAGGGTGTTCATTTACCTGTTTGACAAGTTCAGGCCCGTGATGACTTGAGAGAATTCTAAGATTTCAAAGTCCTGCTTCCTGGTCTATGAGTGTAGAGATTTCTCTAGCTGTGGAGATGTTGACTCTACCTCGTCTCACACACGACTGATTCAAACTGTGTTAGGCTCTGACACAGTCAAAACTGCTCTACCCACTTAGCCTGCTGGTCATTGGTTAAAACGGTCCGATTCAAAGCTCAAGTGCTGACTCACTGCGCTAGCGTGGGTCGGGCTCGCGGTGTGTGGTCTGCTGTGTAATTTAATTGCTGCTGTGTTATAGTCTAACTTCTAAAGTTACAAGTACTACACATGGCTAAATAGTAAATGTGCAGAGTTAAAGCTAGCCAGTTCGTGACACTATGTAATGTATAATCATTAGGTACTTTTGCTTTTGTTGATAATTTTATGACACGAAGACATGTTCACAGTGGTGAAGAAACGGAAACTCCGATGGAATAGTCACGACACCAGAGCATCAGGCCTTGCAAAGACCATCCTGCAAGGCACGGTGCAAGAAGGCAGAAGAAGAGGGAGACCGAAAAAGAGTTGTGAGGACAACATTTGAGAATGGACTGGCTTGACACTGAGCGAAGCCATCAGGGTTGATGAGGGCAGAGAAAGATGGAGTACGCTGGTCAAACGATCGTCTATGGTGCCCCTACGACCTCCAGTTTCGATTTTTGGTAAAGGATAGGATAGGATAATTATATTAAAATTCACCTTGCCACATTCATTCCATAGTTGGTTGAACTTTATTGTGTACATTTATATTGAACATGACGCTAAGAACCTCTCTCTCCAACATTCTCTTCTTTTCACCCACCAATGGCATCAACACGGACATCAAAACCCAAGGCCAATCCCTCAACACTGTGCACAGCTTCAAATATTTAGGAGCCATTGTGTCAGACAATGGGTCTCGACAGGAAGCCCTCTCCAGGATCGCATAAACAACTGCTGCACTGGCAAGGTTGAAGCCCATTTGGAAAGACAAGACCATCAGTCTACATTCCAAGGTAAGGCTGCTGCGAACTTGTCATCTCCATTTTCCTATACACAGCTGATCTACAACTAAGAATACAAAGCATGGAGATGAGGTGCTACAGAAGACTTCTGGGCATTTCCTATACCCAGCACATCACCGACGACGAAATCCGATAGACCATCACACAAGCCATTGGACAACTCGATGTTATGCTCACATTGGTGAAGACACGGAAACTCCGATGGTATGGCCACGTCACCTGCCGTGTGCATAAGAGTACTTATGTCCCTTGCTTAAATCGCCTTGCTTAAGCCTAAGATTTGCTCAGCTAAGCTCATGCTTAATCCGACAGGCCAGCGGTGTGCACAAGGCTACTTAACGCTTTGCTTAGCTGAGAAGTAGGTTAAGCCCGTCTATTTTTATCGTACGTGGTTCGTGGCGGAAACGTGCGTGCATTGACCAATGAAAAAGCGCGCTGGCATTTTTTGCCACGAGTCCAAGTGCAAGTAGGCCGGCCTATGGCGGAGAGTGGGAAAGTGAAAGTGAGTATAAAGAAAGATAGATCAGTGAACTGGAGCGACGCTGAGATCCGTTGTCTAATCACTTATGTCGGAGAGAAAAACAACAACATGCTGTTTGGATCTTTGTCACCAACGTGCACAGCCAAAAAGAAACACGAACTGTGGCAGAAAATAACTTAGGCAGTCAGTGCTCGCGGTTCCTGCGTCCGGGAATGGGACAAAGTTAAAATGAAGTAGAGAGTAGTGAAACAGATAGGAAATGATGCTGTTCAATTTTTCACTGACCTCTGCCTCTTCAAAATTCATTATTACTGTCGTTTTCACAAACAAATTGCGAAGATCTAAGACGTTGGTCTTCCCTGTGCTACAAGTGCACAAGGAATGACGTCATTATTAATATTACGTATTGATAATCACGTTTTTGTTGTTTTTTTATTATGACTAATAATACAAAACTCAGATCTGTTTCCTGTAGCTTCTAATATGAAACAGAAGGCCATTAGTTGGCAAAGCCATGCAGCAGAAGCGAATGCCTATGGGAGGTGGGCCACAGGATGGTGCAGAGTGATGGGTGGAGCCATCAGTTGTATGATAGGTAGCAAACTTCCCTTGCGAGACACTGGGTGATCGCTGTCGTCAGCAATGATTTCACAGATGTAAACAATTTGATCACGTTTGAAGCGATCATTACGCTGATACAGATCAAAATCATCATAAGTATCGAACGGATTCTGACGATCCCGAAAAACTCGTTCTCTCCTCATGCATCGCCTCATCTCACATCGAAACACTATTCTTCGCATCGCCATATTGGCACTTTTCAGTGGAGGAAATCATTAAAAGCCAAGTTTAGTAATCTTTCTCAGCTAAGCAATGGTTTATGCCAAGGGGGTACCAGTCTTAAAGTTGAGCAAGAAATCTTCTGCTTAGCGGAGTTAAGTTCGCTCATGCACACAGAGAGTTCAAACTTAAGCTTGAGTAAGCGAACTTTAGCTTAAGTTGCCCTTTAAGATTCTTCATGCACACGAAGATCATCAGGCCTTGCAAAGACCATCTTGCTAGGTGCAGTGCAAGGAGGTAGAAGAAGAGGGAGACCGAAAAAGAGGTGGGAGGACAACATTCGAGAATGGACTGTCTCGACACTGAGCGAAGCCATGAGAGTTGCTGAGGACAGAAAAAGATGGAGTACGCTGGTTAAACGATCATCAGTTGGTGCACCAACGACCTCCGAGTTACGGGATAGGATATGATAGGATGATGTTCAATAGCCCGCAGCCAGCAAAATGTGGGGGAACCTAAGAGTGCTGCTCACATAGGCATTGAGCTGGTGTGCCATAATTATATGTTTAATATTTATTCTAGTATGTGTGTGCATGTGAATGCTTAGCAGACTTTAGTTTGATTTTGCGCTAACACAAATTTATTATTATAATAATAATTTTGATTTATTATTATTATTATTATTATTATTATTATTATTATTATTATTATTATTACAGTGGAACCTCCGGTATACGACCGTCCAAAATTTGAGAAAAAACGGTCTTATAATAGAGGTGGTCTTATACCGGAAACAAGGGGTGGGGTGGAAGGGGGAGGGGGGTCAGGCTCGGAGGGGTATGTAGTCATAATTTTCACACTCACCAGCATGTATTCTCTGACAAAGGAAACTGTAAAACATGTTTCATTTTTAGCTTTGTCTTTCATTCACTACTTCAAAAATAAAAAACAGTCGAACCACTGCCAGACGCGTTCATCCAAGTCTGTCAGTGCAGAAGCTCTCAGTTTCGATGTTTCCCTTTTCGCCACTTTCTCCACTCTCCCATCGTAGTTTAACAGATTCCTTATCCTTTATGATGAGCTGAATTTGGGTCTTCCCAACGTCTAAACTTCTTGCAATAGACAAACAACTCTCCCCATTTTCACTTCTTTCAATCACTTTCATTCTCTCTGCCAAACTCAAAACGTTCCTCTTGCGCGACGCCATTTTGACAGCCAGTGTAGGCGAGTAATGTCCCTTATTTGCGAACCGGAAATAGCAGACAACAGCAGGCGTACACTAACATGAGAGAAAAAACGAAAGGTACAGAAAGCAAATTAACTTATATCTCTTTTAAATTGCCCTAAGACGGTCGTATAAAGGGCTTAAGACACGGTCGCTGGTCGCATAAACGAGGTTGTCGCATACCAGAGGTCATTTATTATTGGAAGTGAATCCGTCAGAAGTTTTCAGGTCACATAACGGAGGGAGTCGTATACCAGAGAGCCGGATACCGGAGGTTCCACTGTATTATTATTATTATTATTAATATTATTATTATTATTATTATTATTATTATTATTATTATTATTATTATTATTATTATGTGGGAATATTGGACGCTTTCTGCAAGGTGGTCACTAGGGCTTCCTATGATGTTATTATTTAGCAATGTAGGCATTTTATATGTATGTGTTTTGTTGATAATTTATAATGATGTTTGTATTCTATTTTGTTTTTGTAAACTGGGGGTTCGATAAATTAGAGTATAGCCTCAGCGTCCCCTGCGTGGGATGTCTTTATTGTAAAGTGAGTGGCTGGTGGAGAGCATTCAGTTTTACCCCTAGGGTTGTTTCAGCAGATCTTTTATGCGAATCGGGGGTTGTGTGGTCCTGATTTGGCTCGGAAGAGTCCGCTGGACCTAAAGCAATAATCATGTAATGTAATGTAATGCCGGTTTAAGACATTGTACAGACCTTGTTTCTTTTAAGAGCTGCTTAAAAACGCACTTGTTAGGCAAGGCGTTTTCTGTGTAAATAGTAAGAACAGTAACAATACTTTCTGAATTATGTTGTACATGATGTAGTGCGAATGTTGAGATGATGCGTACGAACGATGTGTGTAAGCGGATTGAGTTGTTATTCTAAAAAATAATAATAATATTAATAAAAATAATAATAATAATAATTTCATTTATAATGCGCAGTTTTTTTCCCATCTCGTGTTATTTTGCAACAGGAATTTCACAGAATCCACGCATTGGTATATATATTATGCTGATTTCTGTTTCCGACAAGAGGACCTCCGGATGTTCACGCATGCGCAGAACCATCGGCGATGACATATATTTGGCGATGCCACCGCTTTGCTGCTGGTTGCTCTAATCACTGGCTGACTGACACTTTCACATCTAAACCGCGGCATTGGCGTTCGCACTCAACTCCTACTAACTCACACGTCTAAGGGTCCATCGCCACATTTCCTACGGGTCTTCACCGAGACGAACCCCTCTCCTCAATTTGCGCGGCTAAATATTGCCCCCATGCCAGCCTTCGAATGCCATCTTAATTCAACAAAACTTTGAATTCACGTCCCCTATATGATGAGGTGTCCTGAGATATTAACCTAAACAGAGAGAAAGAGAAAAAAATAGAAAGAGAGAGAGAGAGAGAGAAAGAGAGAGAGAGAGAGAGAGAGGGGGGGGAGGGGGGGTCGAAAAGAATGTGAAAAGGATGGACGAGAGAGGTAGATCTATAATTAGAGAGAATTTACAACAATGGATGAAAAGTCATTGCTTCTCGTGACGTCAGACCAATTCTCATATCGCGCCCACATTTCATGGGAACTGAATAGGAAGAGCCACTACACTGCAGTCATTTACCTTCTGCAAATACATTTGAATGGCTGGCAATTCAATGTGACGACACTGAACCGTTGATTACAGACATAGCTTTGAACAAAAACTATCACAATGAATACAAAGTGGAGACAATATTTATTTACGTATTTATTTATTTATTTATCTTTTAATCAACAATGATATTAAAAGTAGTGGAAAATTTTCTCGTTTTTTTTTCTTTCTTTCTTTCTTTAAAAAAAAGTACATATTTATGTACTCTTTTGTTTCTAATAAACTGCTGTTCTTTTTGTCCCGGTTTCGCTTAACTTTGGTCGGTCAAAACACGCTGCTAGCTGGCAGACAACAACTGAATGGTTTTGCCAACTTTTTCTTGCAAAACAGGAAATTACGTAATCGTTTCCACTGCGTCGTGATTCTAAAACAACAATGACGAAAAGCTCGCGAGTCTAACTTTTGACAGGAAACTGTAAAATCTCATGCCTGCGTGGCAGTGATGTTGTGTTTGGTGACTTGGACGTTCATAATTCTAGTTAATCTTCAGCACTGGTGTCTAGAAGCGAAACGGGCTCATCGGAATCTTTGTCAACCGGTCCCTGATCCTGATCAGTCCATGTGCCAAGGACTGTGTCAAATGTGTGAGCCAATTCCGTCTCGATGGCGAGACTCGAGAGAATCGAACGTTCCCCTCAACGTCGCACAAAACATGCCTTCGTTTGTCAGCTCCAGCTGGTCGTGTCTCGGTCATCCGGTGGAAAGAGAATGCTCTTGCTCCAAAGCTCATAGCCTGCAAGCCTGCGGTGCCAACAACGGTCTGCGCGGATTTCAACTGTCCACTGGTTGTGGAAATCTCCCTTACAACTGTATCCACACCGATTCTCAAACCGGTAACAATGCGGAATGGTGGTACGTGGACCTGCAGAGGCCTGTGACGGTGATGGTGATAACAGTAACAGGGAGGGGCTCGGTTAGTGCCAGCGAAGAGGATTTCACCTGGCGACGAATGTGTTGCATGATTTTGCTCGTGGACGCTGGGATATGCGCAGAGGCGAAATCGATAACCGCTTTGCATAAAAATTTTGGAAAAATGGGAAGAGCCGAGTGGCCAATTCGCTTTTTTTATTTCTGTGAAAAACCCCCGAGAGGACAGTATGTTCGCTTTCAAAAGCTACCCAATGCTGATGACCCAGTTTTGCATTTTTGCGAGGTTGAAGTTTACGCGTGCCCGTCAGGCATGTTTTCGAAGCTACCTTGGATGGCGAGAAAAAACGCCAGGCTAACGTGTTTAAGGTGTACCTGCAAGCATTATCCATGTGATAACGTCTTTGGTTGCTACACTGAAAAGGACGCTTCTAGTATGGCCACCAACCTCGCCATGGGCAAACTAATTCGAGTTTTCAATCAACGCAGGAGCAACCCGGGGACTTTTTTAAATGATGGAGTCACTCAGCCACGAGATTTTCGTTGCTACATGTCTGACTTTGGTGAATTGGTCGAAGGACAATCTCAACATTTCATCAGGGTATACCTTGACGGCTTATACCAGATTAGGATGGCCAAGGTGGTCAATATGGCCGGAGCTGAAAGCTTATGGATTGGGTTTGAAGTACGGACTGGACAAGTGGAGACTGACGTTGCTCGCAAGCGTATGCCCGGCGACGGGCTGTGTTGGCGTAAGGAAGGTGTGTTTGGGGCTGTCCACGCACAGGCGTGTGTTTCGTGTAGCACAAACGACTGCCCCGTTGCAACGTTCGTCACGTTTTTAGAGAGTTCGGAAGAAAGATATCTGAAACTCTGTGAAACGCTCGTCTTCGGCTTCCCCGTCAAAGTGTTGTCGCAGGGGAGTCCTTGTGGGACTTGTAAATTGGAGGTGTGTGACGCCGGCTTACTCTGCGTCGACAAGTTCTGCCGAACAGAAATCGGGAAAACCTGCTCTGCGGACAGAGATTGTAATGAAAATGGTCGGTGCCACGGGCGAACTTGCAAGCTGCCGCTGGGTGGAAACTGCGCCGGTAAACGTTCAGCGCTGTGCGGCATGGGATTGGAGTGCAAGTCTGACGTCTGTTTGCTGGTGCGAGGCGAAGGACCATGCTCTTCTAATAATGACTGTTCTTTTGACGGAGACAATGAACACCAGCGGCTTTTTTGTGATTACACAAAGAAGTGCAGAAGGCGGCTGGGTTCGTCTTGCATCAGTGACGACGTTTGTGTGGCTGGCGCCTTCTGTAAATACCAAGCCGATGGTAGAAGACTGTGCACGTGCTATAGCAACACCAGTGAGGAATGGGACCTGTCAAGCCCTATTCATTTCGGAAAGTGCAGACCTATACTCCACAGCAAAAGCTGTAGGAAGGATAAAGATGTGGCCAGTCAGTGCCAGCAGCCGGCAGAAGCAATGACAGGAAAGTTAATCTGCCGAAAAAGCAAATGTGCTTGTGACGCTCATTTAACGCTAAGTGATCGTGACCTCACCTGCAGAAAGGACGTAGGGCAGCTGTGTACCGCGGATGAAGAGGGGACTTGTTCGTTTGGAATGGAGTGTCAAGAGTCCGTTTGTCGAAGGCAAGTCAATACTCCCTGTAATGGAGAAGGGGAGTGCATGCGACACACCGTATGTGATAACTCTGCCAAACGCTGCTTGTACGCTGCTGGGCAAGACTGTCCTTCACAAGATTACTGCCAAACAGGAACACTTTGCCAATCCGGGAAATGTCGACACCTTAGAGGAGAAATGTGTAACAGTTCCTCAAAGAGCGCGTGCGTACAGGGCCTAGTTTGCAATGTTCCTGCCACAGCAAACGCCAGTGACACGCAAAGGAGATGCATACTTGCACTCGGCGGTGTGTGTGTCAATGATGGTGAGTGCCCAAAGGGTTCAGTCTGCAATACTCTAATAAACGGAACGAAGCAGTGCAGGAATGATGCACTACAGCCGTGTGAGCATAACTGGGATTGTCGCGAACATTCTGATTGTAGCCCTGATAAGAAATGTCGATGGAAGACGTCAAGCTCCTGTCATGGGAGTGACACCTGTCTCGCTAACGCTATTTGCGACGTTGATCGCAGGTGCAGACTGAAAAAGGGAGAAAACTGCACCGATTTTCCCTACCATTGCCGAATACGAACTGTTTGCCACAACGACACCAAGACTTGTAAATGTGCCGACAAGTCAGTGTCTCATGACGATCACTATTGTAGCATAGCTTATCACCAAGGGACACTTCCCTCTCTCGTGTCGTCTCTGTGTCAGCCCGAGGAAAACAAAACTCAATGTTCTGAAGCTGGAGTGCATGCCTATTGCGATGTAGGTATGAGAATGTGCGCGTGTAGGGGTGAATATGAACCCAATGTACGCCTGAAGTGCCAACCGGGAGTGGGTGCTCCTTGTAACTTACCCACACAGGCAAACTGCTTGGAAAGACTGGTGTGTGAAAACCACCTGTGCCACTTGCGGCTGGGTCAGCCTTGCTTAGGCAGAGAAAGACAATACTGCCCATCAGGAACAACTTGCGACACGGACGATCGATGCCGGTTGCTAGTGGAGGCGGACTGCCCAGACGAATACTCAAACCAGTTTTGTAAACTTGGCAGCACCTGCGACCAGTACAAGCATTGCAAATACCCAGCTGGCTATGAAGGGTGTGTCTCCAGCTTAAGCTGTGTGGGTGGAGCAAAGTGCGTGAAGGACTTAAGTAGCGGGAAATACGCCTGTACGTGTCACCCGTATATCGCAGAATCCAAGCCCACATCCAAGGGATGGTGCAGTGTTAAACCCGGTTATGCCAACGCCGCTTGCTACGCTGGCACCAATTGTATAGACCCCAATGCAGTCTGCGTAAATGAACAGAAATGTATGTGTAAGCCCGGATTTGAGGTGTCTTACCAAGACCTGTCGTGCAAAGTGGCAGAAGGGTTTCCGTGTACGGATACAAAAGACTGTGTGCCTGGAAAAGCGTGTGATGTCGAAGAGCGGACCTGCAGGCGCGCGTTGGGTTCATGGTGTACTACGTCCAGCACAGACCCCAAAAGATGCGAATCCAGGATGATCTGCCAGGAAGGCATCTGCAGAATTCCCGAGGGTGGGAGCTGTGTGTCCGAGGACAAGAGGATCCACTGCCAGCCAGGCACCGTTTGTGACGTGATGGGGTTTTGCAAAAGGGGTCTAAGCTACCCTTGCAACATTACGGCGGAGTGTGGTGCCGGCATGCTTTGTCTCGACAACGCGTGCGTATGTAATAAACATGCAACGAGCCTGTCCGTTGGCTGGTGTCAGCCTAAGACTGGCTATGTGGGGGCAGTATGCTCTTCGTCCTTTCAGAAAAAATGTACTGTTTCCGAGTCTTATTGCGATGAGGTAACATTTTCTTGCAAGTGCAAGAACTCTGCACACGTTTCTCTGCATGATTTAGTTTGCATCATGGCAGCTGCCTCCAAGCACCAGCTCAGTGAAGACACACTTAAAATCGTAATCTCCATCATCGGAATAATGTTGGTGGTAACCGTTGCTGTAGCCTTATCATGCAGAGCACGGAGAGCCGAACAGAAAGAAGCTATAGAAGAAAAAATGCTGGCGCGACAGAGGCTAATGAAAGCGTTTGGTGCAGAAGTAACAGAATTTGAAAGTCAACCAAATTTCAAGAACGGCGGCATAAAAGCAGCCACAAAAGACATAATGGAAAAACCTTTATTACAGCTAGAAATACCGCTCGTACCAACAACGAGTCAGACCTCCACGACTTCAGGTTATTTTGAAGGCGCGGGCCATCCAGAAGGGCCTGCTGTCGAAGTCCCATCTCACACTGACAGCACATCAGCGCTACAAGACCTGCATCAACCCACGGAAAACCAAGTTGTCGTTGCTGCAACTGAAAATATCACTCCTCTTTCTGACGCTACTAGCACAGTTGAAACTCCGATTTCTGACGCTGGTCAAGTTGAAGCCCAAGCCACACGAACTCCGAGTAACTCTGAAACTCAAGTAATGAATCCCCAAACCGATAACAAAAGCGACGACGCGTGTGACGCAGCAAAATTACCACCAGCAAAGCCGAAGCCCTAAGGAAAAAGACATGACTGCTAGCCCACTATATATAATATGAACACTTCAGTAGCGCTGACTGAGCTTTGTATTTCCAGACTTGTCTTATATCTCAAGGATCGTTGAACGGATTTTGACCAAACTGTATAGGAACATTACCTAGGTTAGTGGTCAGCCTTCCGTGCCATTATTTTTACGCTATCGTAAAGGTCAAGGTCGTTGGTGCCGACATGTTACCAAACATGTTTTGTTCATTAAATCAAAAACGGCTAAACAGGTACTTCAGCTCTTGACCAATAATTAATTTAGTAGAGGTCAGTGTCGCTCTTAGCCGTAATACAAATTGTTTTATTATTCACAAGTATTCAAGTTCATGTTGGAGTCATGTTAATTACGGTCAAAGTCAAAATTGTTGTTGTTGTTGTTGTTATTATTATTATTATTATTGTTGTTTATTATTATTATTATTATTATTATTATTATTATTATTATTATTATTATTATTATTATTATTATTATTATTATTATTGTGGGGAAGAGGAGAAGGGTATACCGGTAAAGGTCGACAAATTGTTTGCACTTAATGATTTTCAAAGTTAGTTACATGTAGTCATTGTCAAAAGGGTTCAGCAGAGTCGAATCAGGACACAACTTGGGTGAAAGAGGGCTCATCCCTGATCCGTATAAAAGATCTGCTGAAACAACCCTAATAGTAACTTTAAAGGCACTCCTCCATCCGGTCACTTTACAATAAAGGCATCCCATGCATGAAATGCTAAGGCTGTACTCTAATTTATCGAACCCCGTTTACAAAAACAAAATAGAACATAAACATCATTATAAAATATTTTACAAAACAAATACATATAAAATGCCTACATTGCTAAATAATAATACTATAGAAAGCCTTGGTGACCACTTAGCAGAAAGCGTCTTATATCCCCAAGCTGACCCAACAGACTCCATAAACAAATGAGGAGTTTTGGGATAGTTTTCAAGAAAAAAGGTTGGTGACTGATCTAGCGAAGAAGATAGTTAGTTTCCCATTGTGTATAGGGTCCAGCGGACAGAAGAAGATAGGAGATTGATAGAACAGGTCAGGAAAGAGAAAGAACAAAGGAGAATGACCGAAACAGTGGTAATGTAAAGCACTAAAGCTACACAAAGTTGGGACACTATTTATACAGAAAACCTCGCATCCCAAAGGGGTGATTTTCAAAGAAGCGCGTGTGCTCAATGACCCTTGCACTTCTAGATTATTTATGTTTCATTTATAATCCTTACCCCCGTGGAGGTGCCGGGGGTTTCTGTGTAAATAGTGTTCCATTTTTCTGGAAACTTAGTGCTTTCCATTCGCTGTCTTTCTCTTTTGTTCTTTTTCATTCGTACTCTGTTCAATCAATCTAGGTCTACTATACTATCTTGTTCGCTAGACCAGTAACCTGCCTTTTTTCTTGAAAACTCTTCAAAAACTCCTCATTTGTGTCTGAGGTCTGTTGGGTCAGCTTGGGAATATTGGACGCTTTCTGCCAAATGGTCCCTACTAGGGCTTTTATAATGTTTGTATTCTATTTTGTTTTTGTAAACGGGGGTTCGATAAATTAGAATATAGCCTCAGTGTCCCCTGCGTGGGATGCCTTTATTGTAAAGTGACCGGCTGGTGGAGTGCCTTCAGTATTACCACTTGGAATGTTTCGGCAGATCTTTTACACGGATCAGGGGTGAGTCCTCTTTCAACCAAGTTGTGGTCTTGCTTTTGGGGTCCTGATTCGCCTCTTTGCTGTCCGCTGGACCCTGTAAGCAAGTTATAACTATTTATAATCTTTGATTTTGGGGTTGTTTATCCTTATTGTTTCTGGACGACCATAATTATTTTAGTACAAGGTTATTTCGTGGCGAGCTTAATTTTAAACTCCGATGGTATGGCCACGTCAGCAGAGGCTCAGGCTTGCAAAGACCTTCCTGGAAGGCCCGGTGCAAGGAGGCAGAGGAAGAGGGAAACAAAAAGAGGTGGGAGGAGAATATTCGAGATGGACTTGCTTTACACTGAGAGAGGCCATGAGGATTGCTGAGCACAGAGAAAGATGGAGGACGCTGGTTAAACGATCATCTGTGATGCCCCAACGACTTTGGAGTTACGGGATAGGATAGGATAGGATTAATCTGTAAATAATTAATCGGTTTTGGGCTCACATGCATAGCAATGTGAGTCTATGTATTCACCCCCACTTCCACGCCCTCCACTCCCATACCCCACCCCACCTCCCTAATAAACAAAATGTCCTAAATTTTTGCAAATCTGTGTGAGATGAGTCCTAAATATTCCAAAATTGACATTACTTGGTTGTTGTTGTTTTTTTAATGTTGTTGTTGTACGTCCGTTCGTTTGTCCGCCGTCTGTTTGAACAAAACTTGCAAGTGGTTTAATATCTCAGAACCTATTTCAACTATCACAACCAAACTTGGTAAGATGGTGTATATTTTCATGAGACCTCATAAATAATCAGTCAATGAATGACATCACTTCAAGGTCAAGGTCGCAGGGTCAACAAATATTAGTAATAAAAAAAAAGATGTCAAGTGTTTCACAACATTTTACTTTTTGACTAATGCATTGCAATGTTGGTCTATGTAATCCCACCATCGCACCCCCCACCCCCACCCTGACAGCACTATACCCACCTTCCCCTACCCCTTGAACCCGACCCCCCCCCCCTTCACTTCCCCACCCACTGACCCCCTCCCTCCCAAAAAGAAAAATCAAGATTTTTGCAAATCTGTGAAAGATGAGTTCTAAATGGTCAAAAAAAACACACACAAAAACCCACGTCCGTCCGTCCGTCCGTCATCTGTCTGTGCAAAATCTTTAAGGTGGACAAGTACTCAGAACCTATTTCAACTGTCAAAACCAAACTTGGTAAGATGGTGTATACCATGAGATCTCATAAATTAATGATCAGTGAATGAATGACTTCACTTCAAGGTCAAGGTCACAGGGTCATGAAATGTTAGTCAAAAATGACAATTTTTTAAAACAAAATTTCTGTGTTTTTTTCTAGGTTATTAATATTGAACTTATGATCCTTTGAAACATGATATATACCAATGAGACACACAGATTGTGCACATTTGGTCAACCTCACGTCAAAGTCACCGGAGCTGTCCAAAATCGGTTAGTATAGGTATTTTCAAGTGACCTTGGCACTAAACTATGAGTGATATAAAGTCCAAATGTGTTGTATTTAGAGACGATATACTGATCTTTCATATATGCTCTGTTTTTGCGTTGATCTTGAAGGTCAAGGTTATTGTCGGCCTTGCCAAAACACACACAAATTAGGTCATCGTACAGGGGAATGACTGTTTATTTAGACCATAGTATGCAACAACATTGTGTTTTTTGATCAGACATGCATGAGAGATCACGTGAGGGTCAAGGTCATCTTCAGGTCAAGGTAACTGAAGGTTAAAGCCATCCCGAGGTCACCGTTTTTTTGGCAAAATACAACTGTTGCTGTACTTTATTTGATAGTACACGAGTGTATTTGGAGCCGGAGGTCAATGTCATCTCAAAGTCAAGAGCATATAGAAAGATCAAAGTCGGTATTACTTTGCATTTTAATGCCACCGTTTCATTTTGATTTTTTTCTGGGCATTCATTTTCATGTTAAATATTGCATGTACCCTAAGGAGCGTGTAAATCATATGGGCTTTGCCCTTCTAGGTTTTCTAAGTTATTAATATTAAACTTATGATTCTTTGATGCATAATAGATAGGCGCACATACTGTGCAAATTCGGTCAACCTCACTTCAAGGTCAAGGTCACAAGTGCTGTCCAAAATCGGTCAGTATTGGTACTTTGAAGTGGCCTTGACCTTAAACTATGAGAGATAGAAAGTCCAAACTTATATTTATAGATGATTGATTGATGTTTTCTTTTTTGTTCTATTTTTGTGTTAATCTTGAAGGTCAAGGTCGTTTTAGGCCTTGCAAAAACATACCAAAAAATTGGTCATCGTAGAGTGGAATGGCTGTTTATTTAACCCATAGTATGGCGACAACATTGGGTTATTAGATCAGACATGCATGAGAGATCACATGAGGGTCAAAGTCATACCAAGGTTAAGGTAGGTCACTATAATTCAAGATCATCCCAAGATCACCGGTTTTTCTGTTGTTTTTGTGTGTGCATAATAACACTTTTCTGTAGTTTATTTTATAGTATATGAGCGTATTTGGAGCCGGAGGTCAAATTCATCTGATTATCAAGAGTATAGAAAGATCAAAGTCGGTATTAATTTGCATATTAATGCCACAGTTTCATTTTGTTTTTTTCTGGGCGCTCATTTTCATGTTAAATAGTGCAAGTTTCATCGGAGCATGTGAGTCATGTGGGCTCTTTCCTTCTATTTTTTTCGGTTGTTTGAAAAATTGGTTTATTTTTTGACGTAGCATAGCAGTGTTAGTCACCACACACACACGTACACACACACACACACACACACACACACACACACACACACACACACACACACACACACACCCTTACACACACAATTCAAGAATTTGGCTAATCTGCGCGAGATGTGTCCTAAATAGTCCAACAATAATATCGAAAGAAAAAATGTCCGTCTCTTTTACCACCGTCCGAACTTGGTAAAATGGTGTATACCCATGAGTCCTCAAAGATGAGCAGTGAATGATAAACTTCACTTTAAGGTCAAGGTCATAAGTTCAACAAATGTTAGTCAAAAATGACAATTGGTCACAACATTTCACTTTTTTCCAAGTTAATAATATTAAACTTGTGATTCTTTGATTCATGATAGATAGTCACACATACTATGCAGATTTGGTCAACCTCTCTCCAAGGTCAAGGTCAATAGTGCTTGACCCTTAACTATAAGAGATAGAAAGTCCACACTTGTATTTAGAGATCATAGATTGATCTTCCATATATGTTCCGGTAATTTTTATTTGCTAGTATGAGTGTATTTCGAGCCGAAGGTCAATGTCATCTCAAGGTCAAGAGCATAGAAAGATCGAAGTCGGTATTACTTTGCATTTTAATACAACCATTTCATTTAGTTTTTTTTCTGGGCACTCGTTTTCATGTTAAATATTGCGAGTTCCAATAAGGAGCATGTGAGTCATATGGGCTTTGCCCTTCTAGATTTTTTATTGTTTTTGCTGTTTGCCTTTTCTTTACATGTTCTGTTTCCTCTAGTAATGATGATGATGATGATGAAGATGATGCGGATGATGATTATGATGCGAACGATGATGATGATGATGATTATTATTATTATTATTATTATCATTATTATTATTATTATTAGTTGCATTTATATAGCGCAGATCTCACAAAGACTCAGTGCGCATACTCATTGATTCATTATCCAATTTACAAAACATAACATGTATACATCGAGGCACATCTACAAACGACAATATTATCGAAGACTGACACGTCAGAACAGACTCTATAAGATGAAGGGAAAAAATGCAAGCAAGCTAATCAAATTGTAAGCGAAAAAAGGTAGTGTATTCATTGTGGTTTTAAAATATTCATCTCTTCCAAGTTTCTCAGACCGGCAGGAAGTGGGTTCCAGAGAGATAGAGAGAAGGCGCAATGAAACTGAAACAGAGCTAGCCGACAGTTTTCAGGTTTCGACACGAAATTTGCCACAGTTTTTCCGAGTACGACCGTAGAGTGCTGACTGTTCAGTAGGCTGTAAGTGAATTGGAAAGATATGCTGAAAGAGTTCCGTCAAGAAAAGGAAAATTACAGATTTTATCTGGGGGCGGAAATTTACAGGCAACCAGTGAAGCTTCTGAAACAAGGGCGCGATATGGTCCCTCTTTTTCTTCTTTCGAACCAAGCTGTGCTGCGCTGTTTTGTACCTATTGGAGACGGTTTATTTGTTCCACCGGCAGACCCAGCAACACCGAATTACAAAAATCCTGACGTGACAAGATGAAAGCGTTAACCAATTTTAGGCACGCGGTCTCGGACAGAAAGGCCAACTGGAAGCAACGCGTCTCGTTTCAAGGAAAGCGCCACAACAAATGCTTCCAAACTGATCTTGCATCGACAACTTTTGGTCAATTTGGACTCCAAAATTTAAAATTCACACAGTTTTTTAAGCTGAATGATGCTACAATCAATGTCACCCTCAACCAGCCTGAGGAGGAAGGAAGTGCCGACTGTCATTGTCTCTGTTGTGTCCGTGTTGAGCATGAGCTTATTACTGTTCATTCAAGATAAAATATGGTGGAAACATGTTTGTAATTTTGAACTGAACTATACAAAATTCCTCAGGCTGTAAAAATAACGTAAACAAAATAATAATAATAATAATAATAATAATAATAATAATAATAATAATAATAATAATAATAATAATAATAATGAAAGTGATTTTATTTTTATCATTGATTCTCGCAAGAATGATGAGATGTATGAATCATCCGATTGTTATCGAAGTTGAATCTCCGGAATATTTCATTTGAAGGTTATCGAATCTGAATCTCCGGAATAATGTTATTGATCATGCGCTTACGCTTTAGGCCTATACGTATGACTATAATGATAAATTTGATCCAGCTATATACACTGTGTTATCTGGGAGATGGCTTGAGTGTGCAGGTGTAGTCCGTTTACTTTAATTAACCTGTAGTTCGAGAGTCAAATTAGCCTAAATCATGACAATGTTGAGCATTGTCCGAATATATAATACCCGACTTCATAACTGTGATAAGTAGGTAGGTAGATCAAGGATTTGTTGTTGTTGTTGTTGTTATTTTGTTTCTTTTAAATAAATGGCGGCATTAATGTTGTTAATTTTCCTCAGACATGTGGATTTCAGTCACTACATGTTTTTCAAGGCAAATATCTACTATTCGTGGGTTTTTTGTTGTTGAGATCTAGACGTACAAGATCAAGTACAGTGCATGATCTGAACATTCTGACCGCACGGATGTCCAAAGTTCCAAAATGGTTAAACAGACGTAACTATTGAGATAGGAGCAGTTCACGCACAACAACGACCATGCAGCAAGTGTATATAGCGACAGTAACAGCAAGTGTATACAGCGACAGTAACAGCAGGCGAATAGCGATAGTAACAGCAAGTGAATAGCGACATTAACAGCAAGTGTATAGCGACAAGAACAGTAAGTGTATGGCGAAAGGAACAGCAAGTGTATTTCGACAGTAACAGCAAGTGTATAGCGACAAGAACAGTAAGTGTATGGCGAAAGGAACAGCAAGTTATTTCGACAGTAACAGCAAGTGTATAGCGGCAGTAATAGCAAGTGTTTATCGACAGTAACAAAGAATATTCTGTTAACATAAAGAAAGATAATTCCGAAAGACTGCTATATAAATGATGATGACATTCCGCGCGAAGCGCCCCAAGCGGTCATCGTGATAGAAAACTCAGGGGAGGCAATCCGAGGCATAACAAGTAAACGAACCTCGAATTTCGAATGCGGCTAATCGGTCGCTTTTTAAACTAAACTACCCAGAATGTGCAGTAAGTACGCACAGATGCCTGTGAAACAATAAGTAAATGATCCTTTTAGGTAACAAATTCAAGATTCAAGATTTAATCCCATTATTCGCCCCTTTTGGGGTGTGGAGGATACAAAAACATAAGCATAACAATCATAAAGCGGCTGTTAAAAAAATAAATAAAATAAAATAAAAATAACAGCAACATTACTAACATTCCACTTTAACATTCACAACAATAACATTTTGCTAATATTGTTAATATTATTAGTATACGCCCTTTCCTAATTTTATAAATTTACTCAATTTTAGTAACACATGTTTTTTTTCCCGAAACAAATGACACAAGTTAAACATTGACTTGCACAATAAATATTTACTACATATAAACATTTGTCGAATATGCTTGTGTTTTGGACACTCAAAAATAAAGTGAAATTCATCCCCAATTGAACCCATATTGCAGTCCTTACAAAATCTTTCTTTTCTTGTTACACCTTCCCGCCTTCCTAATTCTATTTGTAACTTATGATCTGAACAGCGAAATTTTATCAAAGTATGAATATAAATATCAGGTAATTGAGATATATACTTTTCACGACCAAACTGTAATTTAACACTTTTGTAGAAAAAACATTTGCTGCTTTCGTCAAGAGACTGTTTCCATGTCAGTATAAAGTTATTCTTTAAAGAGATGGCTACATTTTTGCATAACGAATCTGAACTCTGAAAATGTTGCGTCTTCCACACACAGTCATAACCAGTCTCCTCCAGAATAATCTTAATATAATTTAACCATTGTGAGGAAAAATTAGACGCTGAACACAATTGATGCATATTTTTATACATTCGACATGAAAATTTAGCAGTAGAAGTTGGTTGAATAATACCTGTCCAAAATCGAATCATCCTACATTTGACATGAACAGATAGGGGAAATAAACCAGTTTCTCCCAAAATCATATTATTCATCGTACAACGATGCAAATGAAACATTTTAAGGAACTTCATTTGTAACTTTTCTAATATAGCTATATTTTCAAATCCCCATATTTCACAACCATATAATAATACTGGAAGAACCAATTTTTGATATAGGTCTAATGTGACACTGATAGATAATTCTTGCCGTCTTGCATTGTGTAACAATGAAAATATTGTTCGAAGTGCATGATCATAAACATTTTTCTTTTGGCCTTAAAAAATAATGTACAAGAATGTATGTGCAAAAAAATGGTTTGTTTATAGACCAGATGTATGTAGATGTGTTTCAGAATGACGAAGCATGAGACCCAAACCCGATAGTCTAGCACTCTAAAAAGTTCCTCCAGATGGCAAAACAAATCCAGAGTAACAATAGATCTGCTTGAAAAAGAAAGAACACGGTGATTTTGATCTTTCTTTTCGTAGACGGATTGATAACAAACACCAACAAGTGTTTCAGAATGGCAAAGCACGAGACTAACATTAGTGACCTATAATCTAACCCTCCAAAAAGTTCATCCCGAGGGCAAAAATTACCAGCGTACAAATGCACTATTGCTATGCTAATTGATAACCAAAATCATGCCAAATTCATCGATGTGAAGTTACTACATATTCAGATATGCACTGAACGCTGTTTTTCTATCAGTGGCGGCAAGGACAGCATACTGCATAGGCATAGATCCCGCACGCCGTCGGTACTCATTTCCTTTCCCTAACAGCCCTAGCTCCAGCCCGATAAAGGAAAGAATCCCGATGAACATGCTATCGTTTGTTATTCAAAAAAAGGCTGTACAAAACAAAATTTGATTTGACCAGAGTTTAACAAGATGCGAAGCAGCAGTACAGTTATGTAGGCCTATTTTATGATTGAGTTCAAAGACAGTATAGATCTAGCTTTAATGTTATCAACACTACAGTGTACATTGGTTTCCAAACAACAAATGGCGAATACAAGCACATTATTATTATTATTATTATTATTATTATTATTATTATTATTATTATTATTATTATTGTTGTTGTTATTATTATTATTATTATTATTATTATTATTATTATTATTAGAAATATTTATGTCACGTAGGCCTATACAGTTTGGAGGCAAAATGGCCGGTTCGTCTACAAATAAGCATAGTTTTCAATCATTTGTGATATTCACCTTGTTTCATCCTTCGGGAATCTGGAGAAGAGCACTTGTAACGACAATTTGTGCAGTTAATAGCACAGCAGTGATCACTCCCACATGTCTTTCCGTAGAATTTCCACTAAGTACAATGTCCCGCTCCATGCCATAGGCCATTTTCTATTGCTATGACCGCTTGGTGGCGCTGGCAACTTTCGGTTTCGCGTGTCCTGGAATTATGCTCCTTCTTTGTGAAACAAAACTTTTTTTGGACAAGAACAGCCAATGTATAACTACGGTAACAGGAAGTGTATACAGTAATTGCAAGGACAGATCAGACACTGCAAGTGTAGCTGCAACAACAACGACGAATAACAAAGAGTAACATCGTTTGTGAATCCAGTTACTACAGAAGGTAAAAGATTTAGAATTGTTGTTGTTGTCGTCCTTCTTCTTCTTCTTCTTCTTCTTGTGTTTGGCGTTAATGTGAGAGCGTGTATGATGGTAAAGATCGCCGCGTTTTGAGCCTGTTTGTTGATCTGGAGAAAAGCGCTTATACATTATTATTAGTATTATTATTATTATTATTATTATTATTATTAGGGGAAAGGCTTCAAAGTCCGAACAGTCTGGTAATTCCGAACAGCCGTTTTTTTAGAGATGGGAGACAAGTTCTGTAGTTCTGATGACATCATTAGAAAGAGTTGCTGTTCCTGATTAGTTATACGAAGCGGCATGGCGTTACGAGCAACCAAACGCAAACGGTAAGCATTTTTATTATTTTAGACCTCTGCTTCTAATTTCGTACCTATTTTTATGGAGGAGCACGCAAAATTGGCTCTTTACTTTAGCATACCAGTGATTTTATATGTTGTTACATACATTATTAACTAGAAAATGGCTAAATAGTTTCAGTCAGTGCAATGCTATAAACGAAAACGCGGTGTTTTATTGATGCAACCTGATTATGTAATTCCGAACACCCAAAGGAACGTATATCCGAACAGTGTTCGGAATTGTAACCCCACTGTTCGGTATTAGAAAACCGAGCATTTTGTTTTTGATAACCATAAAAAAATGTCGAAATAAATAAATGTATGCCCTTAGTGAAGAATAATATTTAAACCTATGGTAATGCATAAACCTTAACCTACGTAACTGAGTATCGCCCCATCTGGTTTTTTATTTGACAGAGCCAGCTGGTCGTCAGAGTCTTTATCACTGGCCATATCAGCTGTGAAGAACGGTGAACTCGGCCTTCGAGCAGCGGCTAAAGAGCATGGAATACCGACGACTACCCTCAAGGACCACGTGGACGGAAAGAACAAGTATGCTACGGGGGCCACCAAACATTTTGGCAGACCTACAACGCTGCCTATTGAGCTTGAAAACGAATTAGTACAACATATTTTAGATAGCGAGTCCATGTTTTTTGGCCTCACCCGAACAGCTGTTATGGCACTTGCTTATGAAATAGCAGCACGAAATGGAATTTCGCATGTGTTCAACATAGAGAAGAAATCGGCTGGAAAGGTATGGCTAAAACTGTTCCTACAGCGGCATGCAGAGCTGTCTTTACGACAACCCGAAGCCACATCAATAGCAAGGGCAGCAGGTTTCAACAAGACCAGTGTTGACCGATTTTTTTACCTTCTCGCGAGAGAGATTGACAGCAATAAATTCTCTGGGATGACGATATACAATATGGACGAGACAGCTGTCTCCACAGTCCAAAAAAGGTGCCAGAAAGTGCTTGGTCGTAGAGGAAAACACCAAATTGGAGCCACGACCAGTGGTGAGAGGGGAACGACTACGACGGTTGTTTGTTGCTGTAACGCAGCAGGACATTATGTGCCCCCGTTAATTCTTTTTAAACGGAAACGAATGAATGTTGAACTGGAAAATGGATCTCCAACGGGATCCCTGGTGACCCACAATGAATCGGGATGGATGGACCGCGACACATTTCCGCTCTGGCTTCGACACTTTGCAAAAGTAGTCAAACCAACACCAACAAACAAAGTGCTCCTTATTCTCGACGGACATACGTCCCACACAAGATCGTTGGAAGCTATTGAGTATGCAAGAGAGAACGGTATAGTCATGCTGTCCTTGCCGCCCCACACTACCAACAAACTTCAGCCTCTTGATGTTTCCTTTTTCAAACCGTTACAGACATTTTATGCGCAAGAACAAGAGTCCTGGCTCCGAGCGAATCCCAACAGGCAAATAACAGCCTTTCAGATATGTTCTCTTTTCAACAAAGCTTACATAAGAGCAGCTTCAACGGCCACGGCGGTTAACGGTTTTGCAAAAACAGGCATTTGGCCTTGCGACCGAAGTGTATTCACCGAGTCAGACTTCATTATGTCTTCCTGTTCTTCAAAGGACGTTCCATCCTCCACCCCAACTCCCATTTCTACTGGATGTGACGTTCTATCCTCCAATCGACCTCTCAGCTGCGCTTCAGGGTGTGACGTTCTATCCTCCACCCAACCTCCTGGCTCTTCAGGGTGTGACGTTCTATCTTCCACCCAACCTCCTGGCTCTTCAGGGTGTGACGTTCTATCTTCCACCCAACCTTCCAGATCTGACGTTTCATCATCCACCTTACCACCTTCTTTCGCTGATTCTGGTCAACCCATAAGCACCTGCACAGAGTGGGAAAACGCGATAGTTTTATTGGACAAAAAAATTATTGTAACCAACCCAGATGGGCGCTGCTTCTTTCGTAGCGTTGCAATTAGCAACAACAGTGACCTCCAATCCACAGAAAGAGATGCTAATGGAATTGCAAATGATAACCGTCTTCGACTTAAGGAGCAATTTCAAGCTGATAGTCTCAGAGCCAGTGTGGTCCAGCACATGCTGGAGAACATCTACAACTACACACACCTCCATGCTGCCATAAACAGTGATATGCCTAGCCTCCAGGGACAAACGTTTTCTTCAATGGAAGACAGGATTATCCACATGTCATGTCCTACAGCGCCTATAGGAGAAATGGAAGTGGCATCAACGTCTGAAATACTGCAACGACCGATTCACGTGACTATGTCTGACACGGGTAACGTGGTGAGATACAACGATGCCAAGTTTGCTCCTGCTTCTCCTGTCATGCTTCTGTATTCATCATTTGGCGACAGTGCCGGGCACTATGATTGTGTCATTCCATCCCACGTCTCAGTTTCAGTTATATCTCCTCTTCCACTTCGAACACCGCAGGTCACAAAAAGATTGACTAAAACAACACAAGCTGAAATTCTTACAGAAAGCCCTCACAAACATAAGCTCCTGACTGCTAAAAACAAAGCTTCGACGTCCAAAAAACCGCGTGAGAAGACGAAAGGAAAGAAAACCAAGAAGAAAGCAACTCCACAGTCGTCTAACTCGGAAGACGCGGCGGATTGGTATTGCTTTATGTGTGGTGAGTGCAGCCTTGAGGACATGATACAGTGCCTGAACTGCATGAGATGGACACACGAGGAGTGCGCGGGAACCCAGGCAGACAATGCCGCTTACAAGTGTGATTTGTGTTTAAAAAAATAAACAATTTGGAATAATCTTTGCTGAGGGGCGGATGGGGTGTGATGGATAACACACAGGTTATAAACGCTTACAAGTGTGATTTGTGTTTAAAAAAATAAACAATTTGGAATAATCTTTACTGAGGGGCGGATGGGGTGTGATGGATAACACACAGGTTATAACATGACAAGACGATAACACACAGGTTATAACATGACAAGACGATAACACACAGGTTATAACATGACAAGACGATAACACACAGGTTATAACATGACAAGAAAAACATGCATTCATTGTAAGCTGTTTATTTCTAGTTCTTAGTGTTATTTGTGTGTGTGTGTGTGTGTGTGTGTGTGTGTGTGTGTGTGTGTGTGTGTGTGTGTGTGTGTAAAGCAGTGCAGGGTGCAATTTTGATTATATTTCCTTTCGTCAGTTGCGTCACCCGCTCTAGGTTTTCAATAACAATGTATTAATGCCTTCTGGAATATGATGTTAGTTTCTCGTCTTAAGTGTGAATTAGGCCCACTTCATATAATATGATACGCTGTTCGGATTTGAAAGCCTACCTGTTCGGAATTGAAAGCACCTGCTTTTAATTCCGAACAAATGTGTGGTTTCTTTAAACGTAAGAATTTGTTATATTTTGTGGAATTTGAAAGCATTTTGTTTTATGAGTTGATTGCCAATAACATACTTTATCAAAGTGGACATTTATTTTTACTCTGAAACTCCTTGTTTGTAAATGGCAGCGTGAATTCCTTAAGTGTTCGGACTTTGAAGCCTTTCCCCTATTATTATTATTATTATTATTATTATTATTATTATTATTATTATTATTATTATTATTATTATTGTTGTTGTTGTTGTTGTTATCAGTGTTGCCGTTCTCATTGGTGGCAGTGTGTTGCTGTTATTAAGCCTATTTATTATGATGACGATGACGTTAAATGTTGATAATGGAGACGATGAGAATGGTAATTATGACGTTGCTGTCCCTGAAAGAGAGAGAGTAGTGTGTAGTGCGTATGTGTGTAATGTGCGTGTGTGTGTGTGTGTGTGTGGGTGGGTGGGTGTGTGTGTGTGTGCGTACTTCAATCTATTTAGTGCGTGCGCGCAGTCGCGCGATTAGGCTAAGTGCGTATGTCCTTCAAACCATTATCTAAGCTGAGCACGATACCATTTTCATGGACGTCTGTCACGACGACCCTTGCTGCTTGTCGCCTCAACTGTTCGTTCAAACATTATGTGATTTGTGAGTCAGATGAACAGTAAAACATACGCTTTGTGATATTCAATTGTTCTATAATTTTAACTCAATTACTATGAGTTGTTCTATTAGAGCGCCTTTTCAGTTGTTCAAGGTGCTGCCCGAGAACAGGATTCCCTTAGAGGGTCAAATTGTTGCTCGATGCGCGCTGTTTAACGCCCTGGACAACTGGGCGATTCTTAGTAACGCAATGAATATGTGAATAATAATAATAATAATAATAATAATAATAATAATAATAATAATAATAATAATAATAATAATAATAATAATAAGGATTGGTTTGACACTGAGCGAAACCATCAGGGTTGCTGAGGACAGGGAAAGATGGAGTACGCTGGTTAAACGATCATCTATGGTGCCCCTACGACCTCCGAGTTACGGGGTAGGATAAAATAGGATATATATATATATATATATATATATATATATATATATATATATATATATATATATATATATATATATATATATATATATATATATATATATATATATATATATATATATATATATATATATAGGCTTATAAACTATGGTTTCTGGGCACCTTAAAAGTCACCAACCGGTCATTTGGGTACCCGACTTTGGATCTGGGGACCCAGCTGGGTCCCCGGATCCAAGGCGGCTCCCAGAAAACGATCTTAGGGTAAGCGCAGTGCCTCGACGATTAGGGTAAGGCAGTGCCTCGACGATTAGGGTAAGGCAGTGCGCTCGAAACGGGTTAGGGTTAGGGTTAGCGGTCCGTCTACAAGTGATAATTTACATATAATTATAGTGGGGGTACCCAAAAGCAAGGGGGTATATCTATATATATATATATATATATATATATATATATATATATATATATATATATATATATTACTGACACCACAAGCGTTAGTTCACGATCCGCAAATATAAATGGCCTTATCACTATCACAGTGACTTCGTGGCTGATATGACAGTGTTAGAAAGTGTATGTTATCACATACCGTTGTCTGTGTCGCTGTGACCTAAATATCATCCACCCGTTTAAAATAACTCCGCCTTTGTTTTCAGAAATCAAAGGTGCTCGCTGTATATACATTGCAAGGTAAACATGTAACACTAGTGGTTTTTGTACCCTGGCAAGCCAGGCAAGCCAGGGTACACAGGTTGCTGTTTAAAATGTAGACAGAGAGACAACTGTTGTCTGCGAGTTTCATTTGGACGATGATACCTCCCCATATCCCCCCTTCCGTACCCCCTTTGTAACCTATCTGTACCCTCCTTGATACTTCCCCGTTGATCGTTTCGCAGGTATGGATGAAAGGAATCGACAATCACCATACCCCCTTATATATACCCGTATCCCCGTTATGCCTACCCATGCCCCTTTAAACCTACCCGTAACCCCCTTTTACCTACACGTACCACCCCATCCCGATCCTTGGTAATAATAATAATAATAATAATAATAATAATAATAATAATAATAATAATAATAATAATAATAATAATAATGAATATAGAATAATCCAAATAGAAATCATAAAAAACACCAAGGTTTTAAAATAAAATTTGATATAAGATATAATAATAATAATAATAATAATAATAATAATAATAATAATAATAATAATAATAATAATAATAATAATAATAATTTTAAAAAAATAAGGTAAAAGTAAAAAGCCTAAATTAAAAAGAAAATTATCCATATTGTAGTGTAAAAAAAAATAACATAAAAAAATATGGCCCGCGGGAGATTTGAACTTGGGTCGCCTGCACGGTAGGCGAATGTCTTACTAAGTGAGCTACCAAGGCTTCGTATACAGACCATCAATTTTTTGGTCTATATGGGAAAATATGCTGAAACCTCGATTCGATTTTTAGTTAATCAAATTTAATTAGTTAAACACAAAATTTTGTAAGATTGGTGACATGAGTGCAAAAGTGTTTTGAATGGAAATAAAACAAAATTTGCGGTATTACGGAACGGCACGTTCTTGACACGGGTTGAATCGAAACCGTGCGCGGCATGAGGCTATTGCAGTTTGTGGACATTTTGTTTATTTATTTATCTCAGAAACGGTTAAACGTTCGGTAAGGAAATGTCGGCTATAACGATTTCGCCGGTTTTAAGCGCACAGCAGGCCGATCCGCAGCGCCCAGCACTTGCCCAGATCAGCGTCCATACCGGACAAACTTTACAGTAGAGGCGAAGAAGGGCTTCCGGCTAAGCAATTTATATATATATATATATATATATATATATATATATATATATATATATATATATATATATATATATATATATATATATATATATATATATATATATAGATGAGGTTTTTGACTCTTATGCATAGCAATGGGAGTCCATGTACTCGCGCGCGCGTGCATGCAAACACACACACACACGCATAGAACACGCGCGCACACGCTATGCCAGTGATCGCTTTTTGTCGTCATATACTATTTTAAAATGTTCATTTTTTTAACATTTTATCTTACTTAATGATTTTTTTGGTGCGTTGTGGTAGAGGAGTTTAGGGGTTGGGTGGGGGGGGATTGTTAAGTGGGATTATTTCAAAGAAAATTGAACAAGTCGCTAGCGCCAAAACTGGGATTTACCATTATTACGAGATAATTGAATTAAACACGTGTTCTGTACACTTTTACAGAGATACCGGTAATCCACAGTGTTAATTAATAATTATCAGTATTTGCCACGCCTTCCTAGCGCCCAAACCTGTTAATTACAAATGTCATGAGATAATTACAAATATCATAGGAAAATTATTATTATCAATATATTCGCATGAGCATGTTTAATTGGCTCTAGCAATCCGTCTGGAAATGGGCCAAAACTGAAAAACGTAATAGTAACTTGATAATTACATTTTTTTCGTGTTAATTATAAATGTGTCGTTGATATTTGTAATTATCACTTGATATTTGTAATTATCAGATTTTGGCGCTAGTAGGCCGTCATAATGGGAATTACACAGAACACGTGTTAATTAAAATTATCACTGATACCTGTAAATGCAAGTTTTGGCGCTAGTAAGCCGCCTTAGCCAGAATTATGCATGATCACGTAAAAATTGTAATTATGAAGTGAAAATTGTAATTACTATGTGATAATTACAATTTTCGGTTTGGGCGCATTACCAGGCAGATTGCTAGATCCTAAACTGAAAATTAAACATGATCACGCGAAAATATTTATAATTTTTCAATGATTATTGTAATTTTTACTTTAAAAATGTTATTATTTTATGTTATTTGTCATTATTTCATAATATTTGTAATGATCATGTTTTGGCGCTAGTAGGTTGTCATAGCCACCCGCTTAAATTCGAACCTGGTCATCGGTTGGGCAAGAAGGAAGCTTTCTTTTTTTAACCCTGTTAACGGGTCGATATTCTTCGAGTTTGGAGAAGCTAAAAATAAAATAACATCCTCCTCCCACTAACCACTAAAAAAATTACCAAAAGGCGGAGTCTCCACACTCAAATAAGGAGAATGCTGAGATCTGTTCCAGCTGCAACTGGTTCGATCCGTTTTGCCCCGAATATGACTTCATTTCGTAATTACGCCATTGACCAGTTTCTGTTAAACTTGTTGGCTTCTTGTAATTATACTCACTCTGTACAGTGTACATAATTTTTAAAGTTTATTTATTTATTTATTTGAAATAGTGGTCGATTGCTGAAGAGGAGACAGTCTACGAAGAGTCTGAGACCGTGATTGAGCTTCGACGTCATATTTGAGACTTTTTGACTCACATAGCAATGTGAGTCTATGTATTCACACACACCCAAAAATTGTTTCCAGATTTTTGCAAATCTGTGCAAGATGCGTTCTAAAGAGTCCAAAAACGACATTAAACAAAACTGTGTCCGTCTGTCCGTATGTCCTCTAACCGCTGTCCGCCCTCTTGCAAGTGGATTAAGATCTCAAAACATATTTCAGTTATCAAACCAAATTGGGTAAGATGGTGTATAACCATGATACACCATACATGATCAGTGAATGAATGACTTCCCTTTAAGGTCAAGGTCAAAAGGTCATCAAATGTTAGTAAAAATAATTACGATGATTCACAATTTTTCACGTTTTTTTATTAGGTTATTAATATTAAACTTATGATTCTTTGAGGCATGATACATGTCAATTAGAAACACATATTTGCAAATTTGGTCAACCTCACTCCAAGGTCACGGTCACTGGAGCTGTCCAAAGTCGATTTGTATAGGTATTTTGAAGTGACCTTGACCCTAAATTATATTAAGTCCGAACTTGTTGTATTTAGAGATGATAGATTGATCTATCAGATTTGTCCCGTTTTTTCGTTGATCTTTAAAGTCAAGGTCAGTTTAGACCTTACAAAGACATTAAAAATAACTCATTATACAGGGAAATGGCTGTTTATTTAACCCATAGTGTGCAACAACAATGGGTTATTTGATTAGACATGCATGAGAGATCGCGTAGGGTCAAGGTCATGGAAAGGTCAAGGTCATCCCAAAGTCACCGTTTGTTGTTGTTGCATAATACAACTTTTGCTGTACTGAATTTGATAGTGCATGAGTATATTTGGAGCCAGAGGTCAATGTCATCTCAAGGTCAAGAGCATAGAAAGATCAAAGTCGGTATTTGCATTTTAATGCCACCATTTTATTGTGTGTGCGTGTGTGTATTTTTTTTTGTGGTTTTTTTGGTGTGTGTGTGTGTGTTGTTTGCTTGTTTGTTTGTTTGTTAGTTGTTGTTGTTGTTGTTGTTGTTTTTTTGTTGTTTTTTTTTCTTTGGGGGTGGGGGGGGTGGGGGGGGGTAGAAGTGGGGACACTCATTTTCATGTTAAGTATTGCGAGTTCCATAAGGAGCATGTAAGTCATATGTGTTTTGCCCTTGTAGTTTATTCATTGTGTGTTATGTATCGGGTAGAGCCTTGAGCAGCTCTTGAGCTGCAAAGACCCTATAGGGGAACGATGAAGTAAAATAAATAAATACATACATATATATTGTTGTCCTAGATCTGTTTCATGTTTTAGGTAGGCCTGTGTAAGTTGTAACTCTGCTTCGATATGTCCAATTTACTTGGTTTAGGAGGAGAAATATATATATATATAATCTTGAGTCTTGAATTGAATCAAAATAGGCAGTGCAGTAGGTACTGAAGCGTAGCTCACTCGCAACAAAAGGGCATGTTGCGAAGCCCCAGGATGCCAAATACCAGCGCCCCATATCCTTTCAAATTCACACTGGAAAAAAAAAATTACATTCACCCTTTCCTCCCCTCACCATCTCTCTCTCTCTCTCTCTCTCTCTCTCTCTCTCTCTCTCTCTCTCTCTCTCTCTCCCCCCCCCCCCCTCCCTCACCGACAAAATAAGATTTTTTGTTTAAAGTATGGTTTTGCTATACATCGATACATTTACTTATGTATATGCCTGCAGTTAATGGCATCAAGGTTGATATTAAATTTAGCATTACAAGCGACAATAACATGTGTATAATAAGTAGGGACTGTTGTTTGAGCTCACAACAAAGGAAGAGTGCGACTAAAGTTCAGATTATAGCGGTCGATGTCAGTAGCGATTGCCCACTATATTAACTTTTAATGTGACTGACAGCAGTGCACTTTTCTGAAGTAAACTCATTGTCACACACACACTCTTACACCCGCACACACGCACGCACACACATACACACACACACACCCATTCTGGATACGCTACCCGGGTCCTTTAAAATTGTAACATTCTGAACAATATACCATACGAATTATTGGGCGGCTTGGGTCAATTTCGTTATTGACCAGCACCTTGAGCTGTTCTTGAGCCGGTAAAGCGCTAGATATAAGAACGATTGCATACATACATGCATACATACATACATACATACATACATACATGCATACATACATACATACATACATACATACATACATACATACATACATCCAACAGCTTGCTTGAGAAAGTTTTAATAATAATAATAATAATAATAATAATAATAATAATAATAATAATAATAATAATAATAATAATAATAATAATGTATATTTGATATAGCGCGTTTTCATACAAATGCTCAAGGCGCTTTACAATTACATCCAGTTACACAAACATACAACACATAGAAAGCACGATAATTAAAACCAACAGCAGCAAACAAGCAAAGCATACCCAAAGCAAGACACCAACAACATAGCCATACATACAAAGCGCGAAAGGATATACAAGCACATAGTTAAACCACGGCAGTACAAACAACAGGGTCATAAAGACAAAAACACTAAAAACATACCAGCAAATCATAGTACAAGTGCATATAGGGCATCAGCAAACCAGCGAAGCAAACTCGAGGCTAGACATTAAAATCAAGACATCAGCAAACCAGCAAAACGAACCCAAGCAAGACATTACAGTCAACAACATAGCCATACATACAGCATGATACACAAACAGAACATCAGCAAGAAATGCTCAAAGCAAGAGAATACATGGGATCGGTACACAAGTAACGCAATACTCCAGGCAAGACAATACAATCATGCTTCCGCACCAACGACTACTACACCTTGTTCCGCACACAAGCGAAACAGACTAAAGAGTAGCCAACGTACATGTAGCCATACATGCAAAACACATAGCAAATGAAAACTCAGCGATTGCAAGCAAGAATATACAACTAAGATTGCAAGCAAGAATATACAACTATTATTTTATTGTATATTTATTTTATTGAATATTGTATATTTAGTTGCAAATGAGCATGACCAAACATATAAAATGTAATACATAACAAGACATCAGCGCTCAAGCAAAACATAATCAGAGCAATACAATTGAACAACATCAACAGTGAAGCCATACAAACAATTAGCATATCACACATAAATAATCAGCAACATACATGGCAAAACACAGGCAGGGCATACTCGCGGGCAAAGTTGGCAGTACAAACAACAGAACATAACGATATATATTTGTGTAAATATATGTTTGTATAAATGCACCAAAGGTAAGGCATGCGATTTCGTATTTAATGCGGGTCTCTATAGGAAGCCAGTGAAGTGCTTGAAGGTGGGGGAAAATGTGCTCAGACTTGCGGATTCTCAGGATCAGGCGGGCAGCATTATTCTGCAGTTTCTGTAACCTGTTAAGGAGGTACTGGGGACAGCCATGCAGTAGGGCATTACAATAGACCAGACGGGACAATATGTTTGCTCAGACAGATAGTGCCGAATCGAACCAATACGGCGGAGTTCAAAGTTGACAGCACGAATGATGCTCAGTACCTGTGCATGCATAGTAAGGTGAGAGTCTAGCGTGACGCCAAAGGTTCTTTACTGTATCAGACTGTCAATATCATTGCCTATGGTAATATACTCTGGGAGTTGAATGGAGGAAGACATGCGTGGAGAAGAGACAACCATGGCTTCCGTTCTTTTGTCATTTAGTTTTAGCTTGTTAAATGTCATCCAGGATTTAACGTCCAGGATACATTTTTGCATTGAGCGCACCAGAGTGTCAAAACTCTTAGGATCGGCAGACTTCTGTAGCTGCGTGTCATCTGCATAGGAATGACGAAGAACTGAGTGGGCAGCCATGACATCAGCGAGAGGAGAGGTGTACAAAACAAACAATACAGGGCCTAATACGGATCCTTGAGGCACGCCATGGCGCAGCAGAACAGGATCAGATGTGCTATTGTTTATGGAGACAGACTGAGTACGGTTGGAGAAGTAGGAAGAAAACCAATGAAGTGCAGAATCGCTGACTCCAAAAACATATTCCAGGCGACTGACGACAAACCCATGATCAATGGTGTCGAATGCTGCTGATAGATCAAGCAGCATCAGAATAGAAACTTTTCCTTGGTCTAAGGCAAGTAGGAGGTCATTGACAATTTTCACTAAAGCCGTTTCCATACTGTGTCCAGACCTATACCCAGACTGCAGGGGGTTGAACAGATGGTTTGATATGAGGTGATCAGAGAGCCGGGACAGAACAACTTTTTCTATTAGTTTAGAGACAAATGACAAGTTACTGACGGGACGGAAGTTTTTCAACTCATTGTGATCACACGAAGGTTTCTTTAACAGTGGGGTGACTAGAGCAGTTTTGTGGACGTCTGGAAAAGTTCCAGAAGCAAGGGAGTCGTTTACGATCTAAGTCAGGGTGGGGAGCATTACATCTAAACACTCAAAAAGGAGGGGGGTCGGGATCGGGTCAAGATCGCAGGTTTTAAGGGTTGAAATGGTCAAGATCTTCCTGACGTCTGATTCAGTGACAGGGGGCGAACGATACTAGGGGATCGCCACTGAATGGTCTACAAGGGGGTGTGGGACAGAGGGCTGAGAGTCAATATCATCTCTTAGCTTTTCTACCTTGGTCACAAAGTAGTTGGAGAACACGCCAGGGAGTGAGAACAAGGGGAAAACGGTGGGGAGATGGGTAGCACTAGTTCTGGCACACAGATCATTAGTAATACGACACAACTCTGCTTGATTTTGCCTGGCTGATCTGATTAGTGTAAAAAACAGACTTTGCTTTGTGAACGAGGAAGTCACAAAATTCTTGGCTTTTTTGTACAATTGCTCATATACAGTCAAACCAGACACTCTCCACTCTTTCTCTTGCGTCTATAAGCAGGGGCATGCTTATCTAGTACGGCCTTAATGGCAGTATTATACTGATCGGCAGAACAGTCTTCAAAGCGAGCCAACTCAGAGCTGAGATCGTCCTGGAATGCTACTCTATCTATGGCACTTGGGTTACACACAACACGGTACACGGGCTCAGGAACGGTAGGTCCATGTCAAACCTCGCTAAAACACAGAAGTGGTCTGACTCCAGAGCCCGTTTCACCTCCGACACACGATGAATTCCCTCAGAAGGTCTCTCGATCACCAAGTCCAAAGTGTGGCCGTGCTTATGAGTGGTTTCTACCACCGTCTGACGTAGATTGTAAATTCTAAGGAGATCGAGGAGCTTTCTAGCTTCCGATCTAAAGAGAAGTAGATCCTGGAAAAAAAAGATTTGTTTTTCTTCCCAGTTAGAGAAGACGCAAGTTGTTCATGACAGTGATCATATTTTCTTGGCATGTATACCACTTGATATATAAATATGCAAAAGGTGAACTGCACTCTCTCGCTGAGTGGATTGTTCCCTATCCCACCCTTTAGCGGACCCACTTTCACCACGAAATAATCCACATAGCCTTTTAAAATTCACTGTGAGTGTTGCCCTATTCAAAAAAATAAGTTCACAACAACAAAAAATAACTTCTTTCGATCTTATAGTTGTTGTGAATTTTTTTTTTTAATCAATAAATTCCGTAGTTTTGTAGCCTATTACTAGCAACCACTACTGTTCTTGCGCTAAAAGAAAGCATCTACTAAGGGTTTTAAGGGGCAAAGCCCATAACAAAAGTGCTCGGTAAGTTTTTGTGTGTGTTGTTGTTTTGTTTTAAGTCCATATAATAGAGCCGTCCTTACCCATGGAACTAAAGGCACACTTTTTTAAACCTCGTGGTTCACTCATGAATAGGGTCAGAGGTCACGCGGCCACGGTACTGGCTTACCGTTAAACCCAGCAATTCTTACCGGCTATGGTAGACGAAACGATCTAATGCTTAGCGCTAGAGCGGTTGCTACGAGTTTTAATAGACACACACAAACTATGGAATTGATTGTTTTCAAAAGAAAGGAGAAAAATAGAAACGAAAGAACCCGCGAGAAAAATAAAAACGAAAGAACCCGCTATTCTTTCGAAAGAGTTTGTTGTTGTTGTTGTTGTTGTTGTTGTTGTTATTGTTGTTGTTGTAAGCTCCTACTTTGTTATTTTTCAGTGAGGCAACGCTCACTGTGAATGATAAAATGATCGGTCGCGGGAGCGTGGTCATAGCGGATCCTTTTCACGGTGGCCGCCATGCCAATTCTGATCTTCAGAGGTCGACGGGTGAAGTTGATGGCCACCATGGAATAACAACGCACAATGTGGAAAGGGGGTGTCGGATAGCGCAGTGGTTGGAGCACTCGCTACTGTGTCGCAAGTTAAGCACCGTCCAGTGCGGTTAGCACTTGGATGGGTGACCGCAAAACGTGAAGCGACAAATAACAACGCCCCCAGTTGACTCAACTGTTACTGAGTACCTACTCTCTTAAGGGTGGGGAAGGTAAAGCAGCGAGGGAGAGAGACGGGCATCACCCTCATTACGCTGGCCCAAGATAAGTGTGATCTCCAACATCACGCTCCCCTACGTCCACAAGGCTATGGGACCGCCTTTACCTTTTACCTTTTAATGTGGAAAGGGAGAGAGGTCCACTCAGTTTTGTTATGCCTGTGTGTGCGACGCAGTATCAATTATCCCGGCGGGACACACGCGAAACATTAAGCTTCCTTGTACATTAAAGAAGTTGTTTTTTTATTTTCTAGGGTAGATTTTGTGCACGGTTATATGCTCTTTTACAGTTCCACAGCGGGTTTAGCATTGTGTTACACGGTGAGTTCGAAATATTATTTATTTATTGATTTATTTATTGATTAATTTATTTATTGATTGATTTATTTTAATTTAATTTTATTTATTTACTGATATAAGATGTCTTGTGCTTTTTATATAGGTTACTTTGTTCGTCTGTATACATTGGCATTTATTTTTTTATTGCGTACTCGGTTTTCTCTCCGTGTCTGTATTTGTGTCTCTCTTCGTCTGTCTCTCTTTGTCTGTCGGTGTCTCCTACTTTCTGTCTCTCATTGTCTGTCTGTCTCTCTCTCTCTCTCTCTCTCTCTCTCTCTCTCTCTCTCTCTCTCTCTCTCTCTCTCTCTCTCTCTCTCTCTCTCTCTCTCTCTCTCTATATATATATATATATATATATATATATATATATATATATATATATATATATATATATATATATATATATATCCCTCTCCCTCTCTTTCTCTCTTTTGCTTTCTTTTTGGTCTGTGCATGTGTGCTTCTGTGTTAAAAGTCTGTCTCTCTATCTGTCTCATTCTCTTCTCATTGTTCTGTGCTTGTTTGTAATATGTGTGTCTGTGTGTTAAGTCTGTCGCTATATCTCCTCTTTCTCCCTCTATCTCTCTTCTCTCCCTCCCTCCCTCCCTCTCTCTCCCTCCCTCTTTCTCTCTCTCCCTTTCTCTCTCCCTCTCTCTCTCTCTCTCTCTCTCTCTCTCTCTCTCTCTCTCTCTCTCTTTTCTTTGGTCTGTACATGTGTGCTTCTGTGTGTTGTGTGTGTTAAGTCTGTCGCTCTCTCTCTCCCTCTCTCTCCCTCTCTCCCTCCTACCCTCTCTCCCTCCCTCTCCCTCTTTCTCTCTCTCTCCATCTCTCTCCCTCCCTCTCTTTCTCAATCTCTTTCGATTTTCTTTGGTCTGTACATGTGTGCTTCTGTGTGTTGTGTGTGCTAAGTCTGTCTCTCTATCTGTCTCACTCTCTTCTCATTGTTCTGTGCGTGTTTGTAATGTGTGTGTCTGGGTGTTAAGTCTGTCGCTCTATCTATCTCACCTTCTTCTCTTTGTTGTATGCGTGTATCTAATGTGTATATGTGTGTAAAATGGCGGAGGAGCTTGTGGTTCCGATTGAGATTTTCAACATAAGCTTTGCATTAGGTCTAGGTTTTAAGTGTATCCTAAGCATGGCAAAGATATAAAATCACTTTTCTGGGGTATTCCTATGAATGTGCACGAACAGCCCTTGGCTTAGATCACAGGCTCTGAAGTCTCTTCTTTCGTCTTCGTAAACTCCTATGTATTGTATGTAATTGAGGCCTACGAAAGGCAAGACTGTGGTTTAGATGAGCCCTGTATTACTAGGTTCGTAGGCCTAAAAGGGTTAGTAGGCTCGTAGGCAATGAACACAAGTTGGGGCTATAGAAGCTCTCTAATTTGTGTTTTGTTGTTGTTTGTTTCTTTTTTTTAAAGATAAGAAAAATAATTATGCCAATGCTTTATATCCTAAACTTCAACTAAACTTTTGTTGGGGAGAGTAACTGTTTTTAGCCCGTGATAAACCAAATCTAAAGACTCGTGCGTTTTCGAGGAAAACAATCTCCGAAAATTAGAGAGTTGTGATGACATTTACCTCCCCTGTATAAGGGCGAATAAAATTTCGTCAGCAACTAAAGGCGCTGCCGCTTCAGAGCCGCAGACACGAAGAAAAGTTCGTAAGGATTTCCCGATTGCATAACCGGAAACGAAAGGGATCACTACGAACCAAGTTTCACTGGTCGATCCAAAGTTCAGAATCAGAGCAACTGGCCTCAAATGCTGCACGTTTTGATTCATGACGGGAGATTAATCTTGCTCTCTTTGTGGTCACGAATTAGAAGATGCATATCACTTTTTATGTGTTCGCCCTGCAGATGAATCTATAAGGACAAATTGCATACCGATATTAAATATATTACATTGTATTACGTCATGCAAGGATGAAAATAAAATAAACAATGTAGGGAAATTTGTGGCAGGAGCTTTAATAAGTGGGCAGCGTCAAATATTAGAGATGTGGGGAAAAGCACCTATTACTATTTCTGTATGGGTGTGTGTTTGTGTGTGTCTGTGCGTTAGGTATGTCTATCCCACTCTCTTCTTTTCGTTATCTGCTTGTTTCTAATGTATGTGTGTGTGTCTGTTATGTCTGTCTATCTATCTCACTCTCTTCTCTTTGTTCTGTGTGTTTGTTTGTAACGTGTAAACGTGTATTGTGTGCATAAAGTCTGCCGATCTATCTCACTCTCTTCTCTTTGTTCTGTGTGTGTTTGTATTGTGTAAATGTGTAGTGTGTGCATAAAGTCTGTCTATCTATCTCACTCTCTTCTCTTTGTTCTGTGTGTGTGTTTGTAACGTGTAAATGTGTATTGTGTGCATAAAGTCTGTCTATCTATCTCACTCTCTTCTCTTTGTTCTGTGTGTGTGTTTGTATTGTGTAAATGTGTATTGTGTGCATAAAGTCTGTCTATCTATCTCACTCTCTTCTCTTTGTTCTGTGTGTGTGTTTGTAACGTGTAAATGTGTAGTGTGTGCATAAAGTCTGTCTATCTATCTCACTCTCTTCTCTTTGTTCTGTGTGTGTGTTTGTAACGTGTAAATGTGTAGTGTGTGCATAAAGTCTGTCTCTTTATCTATCTCACTGTCTTCTCTTTGTTCTGTGTGTTTCTAATGTGTATGTTTGTGTCTCTGTGTTAAGTCTGTCTCTTTATCTATCTCACTTTCTTCTCTTTGTTCTGTGCGTGTTTCTAATGTGTTTGTATCTGTGTGTTAAGTCTTCCTCTATATCTCACACTCTTCTCTTTGTTACGCACGTATTTGTAAATAATGTGTGTGTGTCTGTGTGTTAAGTCTGTCTCTTTATCTATCTCACTTTCTTCTATTTGTTATGTGTGTGTTTCCAATGCGTTTTTGTCTGTGTGTTAAGTTTTTCTCTATATCTATCTCACTTTCTTCTCTTTGTTCTGTGCGTTTTTCTAATGTGTATGTTTGTGTCTGCGTATTAAGTCTGTCTCTTTATTTATCTCACTTTCTTCTCTTTGTTATGTGTGCGTTTCTAATGTGTATGTTTGTGTCTGTGTGTTACCTCTGTCTCTCTGTCTCACTCTCTTCCCTTTGTTACGCACGTATTTGTAATGTGTATGTGTGTGTCTGTATTAAATCTGTCTATCTCGCCCTCATCTCTTTGTTCTGTGCGTGTTTCTAATGTTTATGTTTGTGTCTGTGTGTTAATTCTATCTATCTTACTCTCTTATCTTTGTTTTGTGCGTGTTGTGGATTTGGGTTTGGGAGTAATATGTATGTGTGGGTGGGTGGGTGGGTTTGTGTGCTTGTGTGTGTGGGTGTGTATGTGTGGGTGTGTATGTGTGTGTGGGTGTGCATGTGTGGGTGTATGTGTGTGGTTTTGGTGTGGGGGATAATTTGAACCACCTTTGGGCACTTACTCCTGTCCTGACGAACGTTTTTTTTTGCTTTTAAAAAAAAATAAATTTCACAGGATTTCTTCTATGACAACAAAACAAACAGTACACGATAGTTCACAATAATTTTCTCATTGAATCTGAAGGCTTAAGTTGAGGATTGGTAAAGAGAAAGAGAGCGAGAGACAGACACAGACAGACAGACGGACAAAGACAGGGCGTTGAACATTGGATCGGATTTGTTTACTAAAGGGTTTAGGGCCTAAAGCTTAGTCTTGCAACCTGTTCTAAACGACAGTTAACTAACATAAAGAAGAGAGAGAGAGCTATAGAGTGAGAAATAAAGACAAACAAAAACATTCAGACAGACACGGGGACACACAAAACAGATAAATACAGACAAATTGACAAAATCACACAGACAAAACCAGACAGACAAAACCAGAAAGACAAAAACAGCCAGACAGAGAAAACACAAAGACAAAAACAGAAGAAAAAAAAGAAAAGAAGAAAAAACCTAACCCTGTAAAAACAAAGTCAGAGAAACCAGAAGAACGGACAAAAAGATATAATACATCAAACAAATAATGTAAAGGCAAAATAAAACCCGACTTCGTAATTAAAAGCAACATGCCTTTATAGAAAGTTACCATGCTGTTTAAAATAATAAACATAAAAAAAGAAGAAATCTTTACGTAAACTCCTCAAATAGCAGTCATCAAAACACGAATGTAGTATGTGCAGAACCACAGGCGCTTGTATCAGAATGTGAGCGGTGTCTATACTACTATATACATGTAATATTATAATATAGTATAGGCGTTGCGATACGGGTGTCTGTGTAGCGTACTGATCAGAAAAGGAAGAATGCGGATAAGAAATTGTATGGGTCGATATATCTAGATCAGATGGCCTAAGTTGATAAAGAGCACTTATACGTCCGTGTGTCAATGTTATCTTGGTTGAGTCAATAACGTGTGATAAAGCATTTCCCAATGCACCGAAGGTTATAAGTTCTATTCATTTATAGGCTATGTGTTGAAAATTTTAAACAGAGCTTTGCTGTGCTGTTCTGTTTTTACACAAGTGTTTGGAGTTTTCAACTGTCAATGGATTTATGTGTATTATAGAGAAGTAAAATACATGTTGATGTAGTTAATAGTGTTTGTTTGGGTGTGTGTGCGTGTGTGTAGGTGTGTGTGTGTGTGTGTGTGTGTGTGTGTGTGTGTGTGTACTTGTGAAACGTCACATTTGGGGAACGAAATTTGCCATTTTTAGTACCAAATGATGTAATTTTGTCGTTCCCCATTTGTCTGGCGTTGCTCATTTGTTCTAAGTACATGAAAGTGCAGTTGTAGTGCATGTGCACTACAACTTCACTTCACGAAGTGAAGTTGTAGTGCATGTGCACTTAAAGTACACTTGGCCAAGTGCAGTTGTAGTGCATGTGCACTTAAAGTACACTTGCCCAAGTGTAGTTGTAGTGCATGTGCACTACAACTACACCAGGTCAAGTGTAGTTGTAGTGCACATGCACTACAAGTACACTTGACCTGGTGTAGTTGTAGTGCATCTTCCAGACGGGTAGGATAAGGAACTTTTCTCGACGATTAGGGTAAGGCAGTGCCTCGACGATTAGGGTAAGGCAGTGCCTCGACGATTAGGGTAAGGCACCCGTTCCAGAAAAGGGTTAGGGTCAGGGCTAGTTGCAGCGCTGCAACTAGCCCTGACCCTAACCCTTTTCGAGGCACTGCCTTACCCTAATCGTCGAGGCACTGCCTTACCCTAATCGTCGAGGCACTGCCTTACCCTAATCGTCGAGAAAGGTTCCTTATCCTAGCTGTGTTTTTGAACAAACTTGACCTACTTCGTCTCTAATAGGCGAGGAATTAGGTCAAACTTTGCGAAAAATGTGCTTTTTTTCAGAAACTTGACCTACTTCGTCTCTTAGGAGCGAGGAATTAGGTCAAACTTCTTGCGAAAAAGTGTCTTTTTTGAAGAAACTTGACCTAATTCGCCGCCTAAGGGCCGCGAAGTTGGTGAAATTACCCCATTTGTACCTCGTACACGCATGTGTGTGTGTGTGTGTGTGTGTGTGTGTGTGTGTGTGTGTGTGTGTGTGTGTGTGTGTGTGCATATGTGCGATTAAACATATCCCAATCCACCGAAGGTCACAAGTTCTAATAATTTATAGGCTATGCGTTGAGAAAAGCGAGGTCTGCGGATGATGTAGCGTAGGTACTGTTTTGACACCTGTGTTTGGAATTTTAGCTGTATTTATTTGTATTTATCGAGAAGTCAAATACATGTTGTTGTAGTCAAAAATATGTTTATGTATGTGTTTTGATTAAACATTTTCCAATCAAAGGAAGGATAGTAGAATAATAATTTATATTTATATATTTATATTTGTTGACAAAAGCGAGTTCTGTTGCTGTATTGTTGCACACCTGTGTTTAGAGTTGTGTTTGTGTGTGTGTGTGTGTGTGTTTTAATGTATTTGTTTGTATTTTTTGAGAAGTAAAATACATTTTGTTGTAGTAAAAACGTCTCACTGTGTGTGTGTGTGTGTGTGTGTGAATGAGCGTGCGTGCGTGCGCTCGCTTGTATGTGTGAGTGTGTGTGTGTGTGTGTGTTTTAAATGTATTTGTTTGTATTTATTGAGAAGTAAAATACATTTTGTTGTAGTAAAAAAGTCTCACTCTGTGTGTGTATGTGTGAATGAGCGTGCGTGCGTGCGCTTGTGTGTGCGCGTGTGTGAGTGTGTGTGCGTGTGTAGGTGTGTTTGTGGGATTTAACATTTCTCAATCCACCAAAGGCTATAAGTTCTATGAATCATAGGCTATGCATTAAGAAAAACGAGTTTTGCGGTGGACGTTTGGGTACTTGCTAGATAATGTTTCGTGAAGCCACGTCGGGCCCGGTTAGTACTTGGATAGGTGACCATGCTTGGAAGGCAGCTATCAAAAGACAACCATAATGTAACAAGCACACAACACAACACAACACTCCTCAGTCCACCTAGCTGTGAATGGGAAAGTAGGTGCCTGGCTCAGTTTACAACCTGGGAAGATAAAGCAGCGAGGGAGAAAAGATGGGCACCGCCTCATTACTCTGGCCCAGAGAAAAAAGAGGTCTCAAAAACCTTTCTCCCCCAACGACCGAAAGATTACGGGAACACTTGTGCCATTTGTCTACTATATGGGCTTTAAAAGAGCCACGATATCACACATGTGAGTGGCACAGTGGATGTCCTCTCTCTCTCTCCTTTAAAAAAAAAATTAATTTCATTCTTTGATTTGTATTGTCTACAGGTCCATAGATCCATGGTACAAGAACAAGATGGCAACAACTAGCCAAGTAGACTATGATCTGACGGTGAAGGTGATTCTTCTCGGGGACTACACGGTCAACAAAAACGAATTACTTAAACAGCTGCAGGTATGGCGATACATAGTTTACATCGTTCTTATGTAGCGGTTGTACCAGCACAAGAGCTGCGCAAGGCGCTGGCCAACACCAGAATCTAATAAGAGATTTTATAAGGGGAGATGGGACATTGACGCCATTTCTTGATGGCGGAGTGACTTTCACTGGCTTCGTGATCGACAATGAATACAGGGCGTCCGAGAAGACAAAATCGCGCAAGGGCGAGAAACATTGTAATGCAAACAACTGCCACAACTCCCGATATAATTTTAACTGCAAAGGGAAGTCGTTTTACCGGTTTCCGAGAGTCACCCTGACGACTGTTTTCCTCAAAATCCAGCTTCCAGAACGTGTCTTAGAGAGATTCAGTGCACAGTAGAGTCGTCGGTTATGATTAGACATCACAGGTCTGTGGCATATTCCAATGTTCTTGATGTCTGGTCATTGAATGGTCTCTAAAACTGTTCTTTTTGACCAGGTCTATTATAAAATCCCTAAATAAACAGGCTACAGGTCTTTTGATCAGATCTGAACTGGTACAGACGACGTACAGATCTAACTGATGAGATTTGTAAGGAAAGAATTTGAAATGTAATAGAAACAATTTAATTACATAAACCATTTGCAGTTTATGGGTACTTTTAAAAAAAGTATAATTATGGTAAACTGTTTAGATTTGCCAGGAGCTATTGGAATTCAGTCGAGTTTTCAAGCGAAAGCAGACATGTTTTGTAAAATGAGACGTGATGCATGTAGACTGACAGTCAGTGGGTGTATGTGATTTTAAAATTGTTTTGTGGGTAACCTTTTCGTGTTAATTCATTCTGTACTGTGTAGGCAATGTTATGTAGTCCATGTCGCATTTTTAGGTGCTCCGTATGGAAACAGTTTTGCAGGCAGACTGGGAGGAACTGAAGGCACGGGATTACGTCTTGTGGGCCGTGTAATTTAGTTTTGCCACTGTATAAATAAAATAATATGTTTTGAACTTTATATTGCAATAAATTCAAACGTGTAGAACAAGGGGTGAACAACTAAAAACTTTGTGTACTTCTCAGTGCTTTTTATTTTTATAGTAATAATTCTGTCTCCTATTCTCCCTCTCTCTCTCTCTCTCTCTCTCTCTCTCTCTCTCTCTCTCTCTCTCTCTCTCTCTCTCTCTCTCTCTCTCTCTCTCTTTATCTCTCTTTCTTTATCTCTCTTTTTTCATTCTATGCCTCTGTCTGTCTCTGTCTCTCTCTCTCTCTCTCTCTCTCTCTCTCTCTCTCTCTCTCTCTCTCTCTCTCTCTCTCTCTCTCTCTCTCCCTCCCCCTATCCCTCGTGGTTCAACTGCAGAACCTCCATCAGACATTTTTGCTCCCCACTCCCTCCCACCCCAACAATATTCACCCCACAAAGCTGCGTACATAAGTAATCTTTGGCTGCAAAAGTCCATGGTTCACCACCTGGGGGAAAAAAAATCCATAAATTCACGTGAAATTCTTTGATAAGTAGCGATTGCTTGCCTAAAGAAACATTAAATACACAAACATTGTCCGGGACTTATAGCACTTGCTGGGTGTATTTGCGTGGCCTGCATTCACCCGTCTAGCATATGCACAGTCAAGACCTCGGTCTATACTCTCATCCGAAGGAGCATGGACGCATTGCGATGTGTCTCAGGGTCATGATATTTTTTGTTTGGGCACCCCAGGCCGTCAGCAGGCTTCCAACCACTGCCTGTACGGGCTGCAATGTCATCGCTTCACACTGAATACTTCAGTTATTCTCCTGTTGCGTACACCGCTGAGCCAAAACGCGCCCCCCGCAGCATCTGAAACAGCATCTCAGCAGGTGTGGTAGACATTAAATACGCTCGAGGAAAACGATTCTTAGCAGAGGTAGTAGAAATATACAGTCATTTGAGAATTACCATCACAGAAGGGTGCACACGAGCTCAATTCCTATCTGAGCAGCACTGTTTAGTGCCTCCACGGTTGTTGTTGTTGTTTTTTTTTTTTGAGTAAATTTACGTCCCCGGACACATTAAGCGTATAGGGGACGGGTCCACGTTTTGCTTGCTGCGGGCTATTTATAGCTTGGCTGCACCCTCCCTTCCAGTGAAAGGAAGCATCGGCGAAGCTATTTATAGCTAGCCTGGCTGAACTAACCTCAAAATCTAAAAAAGCTTTGGTTGAGTCGCTGTGGATGAGGTGTTGCCTCAACCGATGTGGTATATAATAATGCTTCCCGAGAAATAGCTTCTCAGTGAAGCTATTTTTTGTGAAAGTATTTCACACCCTATGAGTTATCAAGCACCGACTGTCAGGAAATCGCTGTCCATTTCGTATAGTGGCAATTGCAAAATCGCTGCCCGTATTACAAATTAAAAAAAAATAAAAAAATAAAAAAAATAAAAAAGGATTTTCAATCGCACGTGCTAATTCTGTACTTGGGTAAGGATTGATCTCTATGAGCTGTCCTTTGAGCTGTTAAAACGTTATATAAGGACAGTGTCATTTCATTCCACAGGCAATGACGACGGATGGAGATGTGAAGTGTCTGTCTTCCCGTATGGGTATGGTGGAGATGCTTTTCCTTCGCGGAGACAAAAGGGTAAAGGTCAAGCTTCATGATACGGGAGGTATGTCAGTCTGTGTGTACGTATGTGGGTGTTTATGTGGTATGTGTGTGGGTAGGTGTGTATGTGTGTGTGTTTGTGCCTATGGGTGTGTGTGTGTTTGTGTGTATGTATGATTGAATGCGTGTTTGTCAGAGAGGATGAGTGAGCGTGACAAAGGGAGAGGACAAGGAATCATTATCCCATCATCATCATCATCATCATCATCATCATCATCATCATCATCATTGTGACGACACGAGTTTCAGATAGCAGGGAGAATTATACTTTGTACGAAGTTACACTTCTCCGTTATGTAGTGTACATAGAATAGCTTGACCGGTTTACTTTTTGCGTACGAAAGGTGCAGTATCGTAAAGTCCGTGCGTAACGAAGAAGACAGGGGTAGGCCAAATACAGAACAGGGCTATGCATAATAAGGAATGTGTACACTGACGAGAGCTCGACGTTTTGCTTGTGACCGGGTGCATTTCGGTGGGGCAGAGTGGTTTGAGATGCTTTTGCGAAAAGGTCGATTCTAACCAGGCAACAACCCTGTGACAGAGGTCATAGTAGTATAGGTTCTGTGTGGAAGGGTGTGATTATTGTTTATACAAGCCACCCAAGGTCTTACGCCCTCGTCGGGGTAAGGATGCTTAGAATTCGAAAGAGGAGGAATATTAACTGCCATTTGTGAATTAATGTAGGGTTGTTTTCCTAAGGTGCGTGTAGTTCTCTATTGAACACCCACCGAGACTTAGTTTCTGTTGCAGAACTAAGGTGACCTCGTCCTCATTTATAATTGTTATTTTGGAAGTGAAATAACCAGCAATAGCGAGACAAAGTAACTCTCAAAAGACTAACCAGTGTATTTGTGACAGTGCTGTGTTGTGTTGTTGCGTTGGGAAGGTGTATCACGAGCCGTGGCCTATAAGGTGAGTAAACCCTGTTATCCAATTCCTTAGTGGCGCACTCTGAGACTGCGTACGCGTATGGATGGTGATGAATGTGGGGAAGGGGATGTATTTCAGGATGCATAATGATTTTTATTGATTTTATATGATTTTCTTATGGTTTTCTTATTGTGTATGTGATGGAGAAATGTCGTTGCTGCTGTTGTTGTAAAGGTGGGTCAAGGCGACGATGGGGAATGTAGAGAGGGAGAGAGAGAGAGAGGGTGGGGGTGTATGTATGGAGAGAGCGATAAAATGTATTATGCTGAAGAAAGACGAAGTGATGATTATGAAGAAAGCATGTTTACAGTATAGCACAGCAAGATAGTATGAATGAAGGGAGATAATCGTGATGTGTTATAACCGTTGGGAGTGATGGTGATGATGAAGGGAGGTGGAATGAATCAGGACTATGCGATGAAGTGTGGTTGCAATAATTATGTATATTTATATAAATGTCTGTGTTTATAGAAGGTATGAATTATTAAGTATCAAAGGTTAATCTATATTATTGAAATGTGTGCATAACATCTTGTATTGTTATCATTGTATGCATAAACAGGTCAAGATGGCGGACGGAGGACGGCGTGTTGTATTATATAGTGTTTATGTTTTGTAGGCAGACTGTTAAGACTGTGTATCTGCTTACAGGTTTGGGCTGCTTTTGTTGCTGTTGACGTTACTGATGTTGATGACTATGCTGATGATGATGTTGTACCTGTTATCGCCTATGTTTACGCTGATTGATTTCTAGCCAGCCTGGGTTGTGCCGTTGCCTCTACAGCAGGGAAGTGTGATGGTGGTCTCTGCCACTGCTGTGTGTTTTGCCTACGTGTCGAGGCATCACTATTACAGGGATTTTTCACACCTAATTCACGCACACACAGACTCGCACTGCGCCACACCTAAAACATATTCATTTAGTTGTAGAGAATCATCCACTTTATTGTGAAAGAGACTGTTTAGCTCTCTGAGCTACTTGACAAACATTTGAACAGTTCTTCAGCTCTACAGCTTCACCTGGATAATAGTTCAAGATTAAAGATTCATAACGCCATCATTTCTTATTTGAAGATTTATATTTTTGATTGATTTACTGATTGTGATTTTGTTGTACACATTTTGTAAAGAAAGTGTTGCTGTCTAGTTCTGTTTGGGTTAAACAAGGGGAGGTAATTGTTAGTTAATATTGGGACGGGGGTCTTGATAGGGGTGGAGGGTGGTTAGTTCCCATTTTGTCCTGTGTCTGTATGTTAATTGTTGAATAAAAGAGTGTGATTGTATTCTGGCATCCTTGTGTTAGTTTATTTTGTTTGGGTTTTATTCCTTTCACTCGCTTTATGTGCTGACGCCACGGAACCCGCTCGGGGCCGTGACAATCATCATCATCATCATCATCATCATCATCATCATCATCATCATCATCATCATCATCATCATCATCATCATCATCATCAGGTGATCTTCTTCGTCATTTTCTTCTTCTTCTTCTTCTCCACTGCATTTCCTTCCTCACTTTCATCATCACCACCATTGTTGGTTGTCCTCCTTCTTATTATTTAAAACCCTTTCTCCTTCTGTTTCTTTAGGCCAAGAGCGGTTTCGAAGCATAACAACGTCTTACTACAGAGGAGCCCACGGATGTCTTCTGATCTTCGATGTTACCGACAAACCCACGTTCGAGAGCTTATCAGACTGGTATGATCATCCATTAATTCGTGGTTTTTTTTCCCGTTTCTTTTCTTACCCCTCTGTTATGATTTGGATAGAAAGGGGGAGGGGAGAGAGGCAAGGGGAAGGGAGAATGTCACGGAAAGCACCCTCATGAAGCTGGCCCTGAATGAAACCACGCACAAACTCCCCCCGAACGCTCAGCAGTGAATGAGTTGGAACTTAAAACTCACTCAAACACTGGTTCCCCTCCCCCTCCCCCCTTTTCCCCCCTTCTCTTTCACCCCCTCTCCCTTTCACCCCCCTCCTTTTCACTCCCCCACCCCCACCCCTCCCGGCGCTGTGAAAGGGTACCTGGGCAGACTCTGTGGACGTATTTCGCAGAAATCTGAAAACACATTTCTTTTCTTTTTGCTAAGGTGGATGTTAAACTATCTAGTCTCATATCTCATTTGCAAACGTCACTGTGTGAAAGGGTTGCATAAAATGTAATGTTAATTGCCTGGTGTCGCGTCAACCGAGTGGGTGCCGCGGACGTTCAGCTCAACAGCGAGTGAGGGGATAAAAACTCAAACAAAAGAACTAACACAAAAGCCAGATGTACAATCACACTCTTTTATTCAACAACAAACGCACACACTCACAGGATAATGGGAATCTAACCCACCCTCAACCCCTGTCAAGACCCACAACCCAGTATTTACTGAACAATTACCTCCCTTGTCTAACCTGAAACCCCAGAACTGTACACAACCAAAATGCCCACAACAATATGCAACAATAGCAACAATCAATTAAATTTCATATAACTACAATTCCAAGCTGAGTAAACAAACCAGCAAATCTTAGAAATTCAATTGTGTTGAATAAGCTAGCTTATAATTCAGTTTCACTGTTCGTAACTTAACTGTTCTTAATTGAGCTCAGAATAAACTACAGCAGATGATCACACAGATAATTGAAGTAATTCAGACGAAATACTGAAGATGGAGATATGTTTTATGTGCGTGAAATGCAAATATGTGTGTGTATGTCGGTGCGATGTGGCTGGTATCATGTAAACCCCGATGGAAAGCTCCCGGTCGTCCGAAGTACCAGGGCAAGTCCCGGCGGTGAATGGAGGACCACACCCAGCAGCGGCGCCCACGACAAAGGAAAGACGTGGCGGTGGTAGTGGCGATGCCTGGCAACGTCCACACCTCACCGTGGCAAAGGCAGAGACCTCAGAGGCTGACGTACACGTGGAATAGTAGTACAGCAGTAAAACCGTAGAAATATTGTAGAGTTATATTTAAATAGTGATATCCAGATATCCAGATAGTAGCAGTAGTAGTAGTAGTAGTAGCCCCAATCTTTTAGTTCTCGGCCTGTGACACAACGGATACACGTACACCACACCACACAACACAAGACAGTACAGCACCACACTGGTTATCCGTTTGAGAGTATCAAGTTCGTTAATGTGCTAATGCTATGCTTTGCACTGGAGCATCTCTATACCGACGAGGTAATTGAGCCTTGGAAGGTGCCTAAACGTAGGCCACACAACCTTAAGAAAGAACCCTACACTTATTACTTCCTGAATAAATGACGGTTACAGTCTTTCCATTACAGTCTTTTAGTCATTCTTGTCCCGACGAGGCGCAAGACCTTGGGTGGTTCGAAACAACGAGACTCTACCCTTACAGAAGCACTTTACTCTAACCTGACCCAACACTGTCACAAAGTTACTTCTGTCCAAAAAACCGACTGCTCGCTAAAGCTTTCAACTGACTCTGCTGGCTAAATCTTCTACCAGTTCACAGCACAAGGTATCGAGTCCAGCTCAGTAACCCATTCTCCCACTATGCATTATCCGCTATGCGTTAATCACGTGAAAATCATACATACTTATATTACATACGCAGTAGAAAAAACTGCCGATCCAACTTTGTACACTGTATCACTAGAGATGTGCAACTCTGCACGATATGTAACTACCTCTAGTGTGTGCTGAAAACTCGTGTCGTCACACCTGGTCTGCCTGCTACAATGTGTTGAGCAATTCACACTTTTCTGCTATCCTATGCACCAACGGGAATCCCCTCAATGAAACATACTTCCGTTTTTTTTCTCCGCGTGTTTTAGTGAGTTATTTCCAAATATTCAAGAATAATAACATGTGTCACTGGCCACCTGTATCGTACCCTCACATATTTTTATTTTTTTGCTGCAGTTTATTATCCCTTTTTATCGCCAGTGGCGCGCCTAAACCCTACCTCCCTAACATTATTTGTGAAATTTTGAAAAATATTCGGAAAAACATAACGCCCAGATGCTGGCTCGAACCCACACCTGTCAGGCGCCATTGGTTTCTTGCTTGTGGACAAAGCAAGTTAGTCCCGCCTTAGCCCACTTGGCCACAACGCTCGCCTAACATAGTCAGTTACTTCGTGTTTTGTGAAGGTTGCGACGGCGAAGCTATGGAAAACTACAAGAGTCTTCAGGTCCTGTTTCACTTTCTGTCGATGATCGACGCACCTCCGAAGTCGCCACAAATACAGGCCTCTACGATTGTTTTTTGCATCCTTTCACTGAGCATGTACTTCCTCCACCGTTTTTATACTTATCCCACTCGTTTTCTGGCTCTAACAATCGTCGTTTTCGGCAATTTGCCATATTTAAAAGTCACGCATCAAGCTTTGATAAAAGCAAAACAAGCTAGACCGGAACTTGGTTTCATGCTAACCTCGTTTTAATTTATAATGGCGATACCCACGAGTTTTTATGAGAGGTGCCGGAAAGTTGTGAATAGTGAAGAAGTAAAAGGGTTAAATTATGTTTTGGACCCCTACCTCGTCACTGTGTGCGTGTGTGTGCGTGTGTGTGTACCTCCCTCTCACCAGCGCTGCGATCATGCTCGTCGGCGTTTAGAAATGATTCATTATTTCATTCATTCTTTTTTGTTCTCATTTTGGCTTAGGACCAGAAATGTAAAAAGCTACGGCAGGGCAGAGGTGACGGTCACCTCCATGAATGAGCTTTCCTAGAGAAAAGAAAGAATATCCTTAAAGCTCATCCTGAAAAAAAGGGGAGGGGGGAGGGAGGGGAGGTGGTGTCCTTAGCGCTTCTCTCCACCTATGACCAAAAGAAAGAAAGCCTTTTTTTTCTTTTTCATCTTCTTTGTGTTACAGGCAGACAGAGCTGAAAACTCACCTGGCATCAGAGAACATCGTGACGTATCTGACTGGAATCAACTGTGACAAATCCAACCGTCAGGTAATCCATACTGTATGTTACGTTGAAACGCGAATGGTAGTATGTCTGAAACGCGCACGATAGATCTAATCGTTTCGTTTTGCAAAGTATTCAATAATGGAGTTTATTTACCTTTGACTTGAGTTTGCATTGTTGTTAGGAGAGGTTTTGTATAACGTTGATAATTTTCGTTAGTCGATATTATTGGAGAATTCTCTAGATTTCAGTGTTTACTATCGATGGAAACTTTCCGATAAATATCGAAGTATGAGAACATTCCCCGAAGGAGAAGAAATATGTATGACGTAAGTCAGCGATGACGATCTTTTATTTGATTGGCTGTAGTGCGTCATTCTAGTCTACCGTGTTCTAAATAATTTAGAACACGGTAGACTAGAATGACGCACTACAATTATTGTTCGGGAAGAGAGAGAGAGGTTATATATTTATGTGCCGCACTGTTTTGAGAGAAGTTGTTGATAGTGAATTGGAAAGTAAAAAGTTGAGTTGAGAATTGTATGCAGATGTTGATGTGTGCTGAATAAAAGTGGAAAACTTCATACGTCGACTCCGTATCTTGTTGATGAGTGAGCAGGCTGCGTGGATAAACGAATCTGAGTTACACCTTATCAGGATTTCAGCATTGGGGCTGAATCAACTACTGATAAAAAAAACACTAACATCAAACGGAGTGTAACACTGTAACACTCTTTGAAGAACAAAGTTTTCAGTTCTCATAAAAAAGCCTTTGACAAGACATTAAACAGCTGAATGTCTTGTCTTGTTCTAACTGGCATTGCTTTTGTTCATTTTTTAATCACTGTGGTAATAATTTAAAAAAAATAAATAATAATAATAATAATAATAATAATAATAATAATAATAATAATAATAATAATAATAATAATAATAATAATCATTATCATCATCATCATCATCATCATCATAATAATAATAGTAATAATGAGCATTCTTAATTAATATGAACTTTGTTTGATCGATTGATTGTTGGGTCATTGGCTAAATGACGAAATGCGCTGGAAAGGTTTAGGTGAAACAACGACGGACAAAGGCCACAAGCTTTATTTCATCGGGAGAGATGACCGGCACGAACACGGCGTTGGATTCTTGGTCCACAAAGACATTCTAGCCACTGTCATGGGTTGCCGCCCAGTCTCCAGTAGACTCATTACCATTCGTCTGAGAGCAGCCCCTTTCAACATCACTATCATCCAGGCCTATGCCCCAACATCAGACTATGACGACAGCGAAGTCGAGGATTTCTATGAACATCTGCATGCTGTCCTTGACCAAGTGCCGAAAAAGGACATACATAGTGCAAGATGACTGGAATGCCAAAATTGGCCAAGATTCGTACCACAACTGGGGAGACACATGTGGACCCTACTGCAACAACGAGACAAATGACAGAGGTCTAATACTCTTCGAGTTTGCCAGATACAACAGTCTGATACTGGCAAACACGCTTGATTTGTCTTCACAAAAAAATCCAGACGATGGAGCTGGCACAGCCCAGAGGGGAGCATCACAACCAGATTGACTACATAATAGGCAAGAAACACTTCAGATCAAACGTCAACATTAGCAGGACACGCACGTTTCCAGAAGCAGACATCGGAAGTGACCACGATCTCGTTATGATGTCTTTCCGGCTCCACTTGAAAAGAGTATACACAGCAAAGTGCACCAGACTGAAGGTGGACCTGGACAAACAGCAAGACCTGGAGGTGGCAGAAAAATTCCAGGCCACAATTAAAGGAAATTTTGGATTATTGCTCATTTTGGAAGCTGGTGAAGTAAATTTCAACACCATAACCTTTAACTAAACTGTGACAGATGCCGCCACTGAAATCCTTGGTAAACACCGCCCAAAGAAGAAGCCGTGGATCTCACCTGAACTTTTGGACCTGTGTGACAAACGAAGACAGATAAAAAAGAAAAAGAACACTTCACAGGGAGCTGATGCCTACGGAAAATTCAACAATGACATTCGAAAAGGCACGCGTACAGCAAAGGAGAACTGGATAGAAGATCAATGCCAGGAAATAGAGAACAGTCTGAACAAAAACAACAGCAAGAAGGCCTACCAGACTGTGAAGCGGAAGACAAGTGTTAAACAGTCCAAGGTCTCCGCGATCCAAAGCAAGTCTGGCATATGCCTTACAGAAGAACAAGAAGTCTTGGATAGATGGACAGAGTACTAATCTGACCTTTACAACCACACACCAAACGGAGACCCATCTAACTAACTAACCGTTAGCATAGGGGGTAAAGTAATCTCCATCCTCCGTTTTGTGGATGACATTGATGGATTGCCTGGAGAGGAAAAGAAATTGAACAACTGGTACAGAGGCTTGATACCACCTCTAGAGCCTTTGGAATGGAAATAAGTACAGAGAAGACCAAAATGATGACCAACAACACCAATGGCATCAACACGGACATGAAAGTCCAAGGTCAGTACCTCAACATGGTGCATAGCTTCAAATATTTAGGAGCCATTGTATCAGACAATGGATCCCGACAGGAAGACCTCTCCAAGATCGCACAAACAAGTGCTGTCCTGACAAGATTGAAGCCCATACAGGACCATCAGTTTAAATTCTAAGGTAAGGCTGCTGCGCTCCCTTGTCGTCTCCATCTCCCTATACGCTTGCGAAACATGGACCTTCACAGCAGACCTACAACGAAGAATACAAAGCATTGAGATGAGGTGCTACAGAACAGCACATCACCAATGATGAAGTCCGACAGACCATTACACAAGCCATTGATCAACACGATGACATTCTCACAGTGGTGAAGAAACGGAATCTCCGATGGTATGACCACATCACCAGAGCATCAGGTCTTGCAAAGACCATCCTGCAAGGCACGGTGCAAGGAGGCAGATGAAGAGGGAGACAGAAAAAGAGGATGGAGGACAACACTCGAGAATGGACTGGCTTGACACTGAGCGACGTCATGAGGGTTGCTGAGGACAGAGAAAGATGGAGTACGCTGGGTAAACGATCATCTGAAGTGCCCCTACGACTTTCGAGTTACGGGATAAAATAGGATAGGACTAAATGACTCAATGTAAACGCTATGCATGAACTAATTTAAAGCCATAGCAATACTGCCATGTGAAGAGAAAATAAAGCAAGCCCAGTGAAGCTAGTTTTGACAAGGTCGACATTATCAGTCTTGACGACGTTCTTTGACTCTATTTTGACGTCAGGATCTGGCAATCTGTTTGTTTATTTTAGTGTTCTTATATAGCACTTTTCCAGTCCAAGAGCTGCTCAAGGCGCTGGCTGATACAGAATCTAACTCAAGCCGTCTGAAGCGCCCACTTGCTGACTTAGGCCTATCGTTTGACTCCCCACACAACTGAGCCCAATCCTGGGGATGAGGAAGAAGAGGCCTTAGTGCTTGGTGCGTGTATTTGTGTAGCTGGCACTCACCCGTCTAGGAGATGAGCGTCAGGATCTTTAAAGCCCGTACGATGGAATGCGTGCGTGCACAGACTAGACTCGGTTTATACTCTTATTCCCGAAGGAATGAATCTGTATGAGGACACCTGATATTCAAAGCTTCACACTGTACCGAAGATGCGTCTGGTTGTGTTGTGTATAAAGATGTAAACATAAAAAAAATCACTTAAACTTGCCGTAGTGTTGTTTTATGGTTGCAGTTCAGCTTTAAATTGTTTAACCTTATTTTATGTTTGTATGTCCATGCGTGAGAATGAAGTGGCCTTGCATCGCATTTACGCGAAGAGACTTTTAAATGAAATATTTAATCGAATTGATATATTGAACTATTTTTGTTTTGTGACCACACGACAGAATAGTTGGTTCCTATAGCGTGAATGAACTGGCTTTAAATGGGATGATTCCCACGTATTCTTTGTTGGTAGGTACCAAAGCGTTCTGCGGAGGAGTTTGCCCTACTTCACAAAATTCCCTACCAAGAAGTGGGCACAAAGTTTCTGGAACCGGTCCTAGAACTCCTCAAAGACATGCTGGATAAGATCATCGTGAACGCCTCCATGTCTCCCGCCCTCTCCATCACCATCCGGCCTCTGAGTCAGAAGATGGAGGACAGCAAGAAGCAGCAGAGGGCGGGATCGATGAGAACAATGTGTGCTTGTTGAAAAATACCTCACGGAGTCCCATGTGTGTGGAGGAAGCGGTTTTTTCGGCATGGGTGTGTGTTTGTTTGGGACAGCGGTTTGCGGGACTACCACGAAGCCTTTGCAATGCTGTCTAAACTAAGTTAATAAATAAGTCTGCAATTGACTCGAGATTGTGACTCGACTTTTATTGTCGATGAACGATAACATAGACATTCGCCTTTTAAGAGGCACAAAATAAAAGAATGTGACTTGCTATCGACAGATTTTATCGGTTCTTGTAGAGTTCTATCTAGAGATGTGATATCATTTACAAGCACTTCGTACTTTTACCTACGAAGTCAGTTTTTACTTCAACACAATGATTTAATCTAGTGGTATCTGCTGAAATAAATAGCCTTCAAATAAGCTTTTACTGCCTTTTGTTGAAATAATGCTGGAGCTAACATTGCACCGTTGTCTACGAAGGTCTGACTTGTTATGTCGATTGGGTTTTCTTCAATAACAAGAATTTCTTTTTTTTTACAATAGCTGAAAATTTTATGTATTTAAGCCTTCGTATAAGGCGCTTCCCAGCTCAAGAGCTGCTCAAGGCGCTGGACGAAATAGAATCTAACTCAGTTAGCTGCCCGGGACGCCCTCTTGCAGCCTTGCAGCATCGTCTGACGCCCAAACAAATTGATTTTTGTTTATTTAACGTCTGTTCACAGGTGTGCCAGCTATTTAGACATTAACGTGTTAAATTATAATGAAATGAATGTAATATTATACGTTATTCGCAGCTTAGCGTGGGATATGGAACATTGTCACATCGAGTCCGGAAAATGTTCACGAGCTACATCGTCCGATCGAGATGTGCCAATTTTTCATATTCCACGTCTAAGATGCTAGTAACATTTATGTATCGATTTCTTCAACTGGAAAAAAAGAGGAATATAAATTAGACTAGATGAGAAAGATGTGTGTGAACGGCCACTTTACATATTACTTTCCAATAAAGTCATCCAAATGCGCAACCAAATATAGTATTTAAAAAAAAATCAGAAGCTTTCTTTCAAATTTGTTCAGCACACACACGAACATAAACGCACGCCACCTTGAACCCAAGAACCCACCCTTCACACACTCACACATATACACAGAGTAAAGAAAAATGAACATCAGAACGTGACACATGACAGGTATCTTCAACCAAACTTGGTAAGTGAAAAGCAATGCCAGTTTCATTCATTGATTCATCTCAGCTTCGTTCAAGATGTAGGTCTAGTCTTTAGTCAGCTCTTAGTTTAGGCAGCCAGTTTTAGGGTTTTTTTTTAATGTCAGTTTTATTTGATAATTCAGTCCGTCCATTTACTCGTTTGAATCCTCCTTTCCTTAAAATAATTGTTGCTGCAGTATTTGTGAATTAGCGACGGTTTGGGGATAAAATCTCGCTGTTTTAGCGCGTCTTAGAAAATACAAGAAGACAGTTTTGGTTTTTTAGTCATTTGTAGAAAAGGCATGGCGGTTCCGATTCGTAAATGGGTTAAAGTAGATCCTGTATTCTTGCGACATGTAGTTCACAGCTTGCTGTAAACGTCTTCATCTTTGGTTTGTCAATTACTATGCGATATCAATTTTAGTCACGCTCTACTTGGCCAATGTTAATGTAAGACCCTTACGGAAATCGATACATTAACGTATAATTAATCGACTGTAATATCACATTGAATAAATTAAGCTAATTTATTGATTAATTGAAATGATTGTTGTGAGTGCTGGAAGGTGAGACTGGCACTGCTGTCATTCTTGATCTGTTCCTGCTTGTAATAACAAAACAATATACAAGATGCTCACGTGATATAAATCTGTGGAAGTGCCATTCACATATCTTGGACTCTTTGTATTTACTGCGTGCTGAAGGGGTCCTTAAGTTGATTTGCACGCGCATACTGTATAAAAAATATGATTGTTTTTTGGTTTTTTTGAAGTAACACGGTACAATGAACGCTTCTAAACATGCGGAACTTGTGTATTCATTCTGATTTGGTGCTTTTGTTGATAACTGAATATGGGCCTTGTTAATTTGGTTAAGCTTACTGTTAAATTAATAAAAAGCTGACCTGAAGTGGATCGCGTGCTTCATAAATATTCCAGAGGACAATAGACTATGTGCTTCCTGAAAAGACAAAAGACGAGGTGTTTACAGGAAAAAAACCACTACAATGAAATGATTCTATCTGGAATTTAGGGGTGTCGGATAGCGCAGTGGTTGGAGCACTCGCTACTGTGTCCCAAGTTAAGCACCGTCCAGTGCGGTTAGCACTTGGATGGGTGACCGCAAAACGTGAAGCGACAAATAAAAACGCCCCCAGTTGACTCAACTGTGACTGAGTACCTACTCTCTTAAGGGTGGGGAAGATAAAGCAGCGAGGGAGAGAGATGGGCATCACCCTCATTATGCTGGCCCAAGATAAGTGTGATCTCCAACATCACGCTCCCCTATGGCCACAAGGCTATGGGACTACCTTTACCTTTACCTATCTGGAATTTAAAAAAGGAATGGGTGTCCTTCAAGAAACAGTTGACGACATAAGACATAAGACAATGTATGGTCACACAAACCTGAAAAAATGATTTCTGACAGTGCGAAACACTGTAAAAAAAAAAAATCAAGGAAACTTTTCATATATAAAACATTAAGAACGATTCGCCGACTCGCCTATTCCACTGACCTACCATAGGAACTTGGATGCTTTATAAAGTAACGAGGACCATAAGTATGTGCTAGCCGAAATTAAAGGATTGTTATTTTGCAGTGCGCTTTAGTTATACATAACCTTATTCTAGCTCTCTCAATAATAGAACACTGAATGGGTTTGTAGGAATAACACATTTGTGATGACTGTGTTTTCTGAAATAACAGCTAAGACGATTCCTACGTGATTGCAGAAATAAAAGAACTAGTTTGCTCTGTGTAGGTACCTTAATATTATCTGCTCTCTAAAGAACACAGAGTGGAGAACAACTGAATCAAGAAATCTCTTAAATCCGGCCGGGGCCCAGCCCCGGTAGGGGGTCCATTGGGGCAAAGCCCCCTGGAAGAAAATGAATTTATGCAATTTTGAAAGTAATTTAGGGCCTCTCCTGAAAGCAAAAAGCACAAAGTAAACATGAATAGAAAAAAAAAGAAAAAAAAGAATGTTTTATGCACATGCCTTTCAAAAATGTTAAGAATCTTGATAAGTTGATTTGTAGGCCTAACAAAGTTTGAGATCACCACTGTTACACACAAACTCCACATTTCGAATTTTACTGGGCACACCTTTGTCTATTTTTTAGATCTAAACAGGCAAGAATTTTTATAATTTTAGATATATTTAGGGGTACGTTAGTAAAAACACCACATCTTAGGTATTAGTGTATAGATTTAAATGAAATAAAATGCAAAATGAACAGAAATAAATTCTCTTTTGATTATCTACCTTTTTATACTTCTCGTGTCATGTCTTGTTTTTTATTACTCCTAGTGTATACCAAAACTAAAAGTTTTAAAAAGTCCAAACAAGCCCCCTCCTCTTCTTCACTTTCTTGCCAGTCTGAAAGATCGTATGCATGCACACTACTGACACTAATGTCAGTACCGATCTCTTCCTCCGACTTCAAGTCCATTGCTCTCACTTTAATGTCTGATAAATGGAAGCCTGTAAAATCCCCTTCATCAGTCGAAGAATCCAAACCATCCATTTTAGACACACATACAAGAAAAATTGAAAAAAAATCGAAAATCGAACGCATCACAGAGAAAACTTGTAGAAATGCAGTCGAATGTTTTCACAACAGAATAAACCGGAAGTCAATTGTCGGAAGTCTCGCAATCTTTCAAACAACGCGAGAATATAACCACTTGGTTGATACGGACGCTTTTGGACGTTTTGTCTGTTTAGTCCTTCGGCCGCTATGCCCAGTAAAGGGTAGCCCCTCAGCTTCTCACAATAGGAACTCAATATTTTTTTCTCGGAAATGCAAATGCCTTCCGCGGAAATCCGCGGATCCGAGGAAAATTCTCCACCCTGATAACAGAAGACTGCCTGATTGTGCTTGTAGGAATAAAAGGATTACAATTACTGTGCTTTCTAAAATAACAAGTGTGCATGATTTAATTTTTTTTAACAGAATAACCGAATTCTTTAGCGTGAACGAAACAGTTATAAAAAAACAAATGTTATGATCATTGACACAAGTATATCAACTAACAAGTTAGTATCTCGTATTGCCCCCAGTCGACGTGCGGTGGTCCCGTTGCCCTTGGTTTTAGCCACAAGCTGAGACGGGGATATCCCAAACCTAAAAATAGAATAGAGAATTCTGGGAAATCTGTTCAAGGGAAGTAACTGATTACTAGCTAAGGTTGTAGTCATGGTAGCCATTTCTCACGAAGATGTGCTGGCTGAAATTAAACGAAAGTTGGGAGAGGAACTGCATATTTCTGGTAGTGAACAAAGGCTTTGCTCAATTATCAAAGGAGAACACGATGGATTTATAGAAACATGCACACATGTATCTAAGCTCAGTGCAGGCGATCGTGAGTCTCAGTGAACGATTGTTCGCCATTGTCATTGATACAGCTGCTCAGATCGCTTCGATGTGATGGTTCATTTATTGCTTGAATCACACTGTATAATGCACATGAAAATTATGTAAAAAATATGATTTGAGCATATGTTCGATTCCGTACCGATTGGAAGGTGGGGTGGAAAAATTCAATCATGGTGATGATCAATCCTATTTTGCAATGGTGGTTAGGCCTACTTTATTGTGTATGGTCACGGGTACTTTACCTTTTGTAGTTTGTGTGCTTTTTGTTCTGTCGGCCTTGAGTGTTTGCGTCGCCTTGGCTCGTTGTACTTTGTTGTGGTTTCGCTCTCTTTTGATTTTTGAAAGCAAATTCAAATTGCATTGTTTTCCAGCAGCATGCGAGGTCAAATTAGACGAATTCAGAACTATCCAATCTTTTTGTGACGCCATTTTGCGTGTGTCTCGTGTGCCATGCACCAATCGCGAAGAGTCCTGCCGACGTCATTTCAGAAAAGGATTTCCCTACCCATCATTCCCCTGGGTTTTGAAGTTTCTAAAAAATTATTTTAGGCCGACGACGCTCTATGGAGCGCAAAGCATGTAAAGGGAAGCAACCGGTTGTACGCGCACGTCGACAGAGACATATGCGTTCATGAACAAAGGCAGCCAATTACTTTTTTGACGACATAATTAAGCGACGTGTTCGTTATTGGATGTGCATATTTTATTTGTTGTACCAATAATATACATTTTCCGACCGACACTGACACCGAGACAGGTTCCACGTCGAGGTGCCGGGTTTTCTGTATTAAATAGTATCCCCATGTTGTTTCTGTCGTTCTTATTTGTTCTTTCTCGTTCCTAGTCTGTTCTATCAATCTACTATCTTCTTCACTAGAACAGTCATCTACCCATTTTCTTGAAAACTCCCAAAATTCCTCATTTGTTTATGGGAGTCTGTTGGATCAGCTTGGGGATATTGGACGCTTTTTGCCAAATGGTCACTAGGGCTTTCTATGGTATTATTATTTAGCAACGCAGGCATTTTATATGAAAGTCTTTTATTAATACTTTATACTATTTATATTCTAACTAAACGAGATTTCGAAAAATTGGAGTACAGCCTCAGCGTCCCCTGAATGGGATGCCTTTATTGTAAAATGGCCCGTTGGTGTAGTGCCTAAAGTGTTACCATTAGGGTAGTTTCAGCAGATCTTTTTATACGGGTGAGGGGTGAGCCCTCTTTCCACCAGGTTGTGGTCCTGATTCGGCTCGTTGTAGTCCGATGGACTCTATAGCCAATGACTAACTAACCAAGACAAGAAGATAATCCCTATCAAACTTCGGCACTGATCTAACTTTGGGTTGTAAACAGAAAAGGGACGTAATAGCATCTAAGTCGGTCAATCCTGAGCGACACTTGAAACGGGAGATAAATCCAGTCAGTTTGACCCCCTTTTGTAGCAAGCAGCTGATTCAGGGGGCTGCAGACCACCATTATAACCTTTTTAAGAATTCGTAATGATTGGACATTGATTGATTTGTTTTACACGTTTTATTGATTTTTACGACTGTTTTAATTGATTTGTTGACAAATGCTTTTCATGCAATTGTGTGCGAGTTGATAATAGAATTAATATATGAAATGTTGCAATTCTTATTTTGGGTCTCCAGTATGTATGTGCGTGTGTGTGTGTGTGTGCGTGAGCGCGCGCGCGCGTGTGTGTGTGGTATTGTATATGTGCGTGCGTGGGTACGTCTGCGTGCGTGCGCATTGCGAGAAAAAGAGAAGAAAGAGAAGACAAAGTATGGCCGTGTTAAATGTGTAACAAAACTGGTTGTGCTTTTCACCGTTTTCAAAAACAAAGTAATTGCATGAAAGTTACAGTGAGTGTGAGGGCTAGATCAAAATGGTTGGAGAAAAACAACAAAACAAACAAACAAAAAAACTTACAAATTGTAATTCATACTAAGAGATGAGCTGTGATTGTGTGTCTCATAGGAGCGAAATTTGACTCTCATCGTCGCGCGGGAACGTTCAAAAGTTCGTCTGCAACAAGCAGCGTTGGGCGAGCTCTTCAAAAAATCCTTCACCCCGCCCCTTACCTTTTTCCTGCTCCTCCCCTTCCCTTCCTCCCAGTCGCACACGCATACAAAAGTCAGCAATTCTCGACGATACACCGGCAGCCCAAACCTCAGTGTACCAACCAGCGGAAGACTCTTCTGTACAATCACTCCAAAATGGAAATAATAGCTAATGAAACTCCGTGACGTCCATCCTTTGGAATCCCAGTCCCTTCTGAAGCTGTCTATATGTCAAACGGAGAGCTTTCGCATTACTAATGTGGATTAGAAACACCTTTATGATCATACTATGTTGAGTAAGAGTGAAAAATCAACAACCTCAGTCTCACTTTAAACTCGCAATGATATTAAAGCGGAATTGAATGAGAGGGGCGAAGAAAATTATACAATATCGAAACAGTTATTATGAAACATGTAGTTATTGAGGTACATTAGGCCAAACATTTATATGTTTACGTAATCCGGGCCGACCTTAATTTTTTGGCCCGACCCTAAACTTTTTGGGGGGAATCGTCTGGACAAATTTTTTTTTAAAGCCCCCCCCCCCATCAAAGAAAACTGCACTAAGGGTGGAATCCTATCCTATCCTATCCTTTCCCGTAACTCGGAGGTCGTAGGGGCACCACAAATGATCGTTTAACCAGCGTATTCCATCTTTCCCTGTCCTCAGCAACCCTGACTGTTTCGCTCAGTGTCAAACCGGTCCATTCTCGAATGTTGTCCTCCCGCCTCTTTTTCGGTCTCCCTCTTCTTCTGCCTCCTTGCACTGTGCCTTGCAGGATGGTCTTTGCAAGACCTGATGATCTGGTGACGTCCTGAGAACAAGGGTGGAAAAGGTATTTTAAAAAATAAAGGAAAAAAAGCAGGTCTACAGACCCTATTTTGCTCCCCTATGGGGTGGGAGCTTAACAAACGAAAAGCACAGTAATTAGTCTGATTAATTGTTTATTAATGTTAGAAATGCACAGCAAACGTCAAAATGGTTTTCAACATTAGCAAGAGATCCAGGAAACGGCCATTAAACTTTAAGCCTATATTAACAGCCTCAACAACAACAAAAGTGGAATGCTTATAATGTCTTTGTATTTTAGCAATGTACAGAAACAAGCCATTGAACTGGGTTAAGGTTTCAACCCACAGTTTCCAAAAAACAGATGCCTTCGGTTCTCTCTATGTCCATGAATATATAGGGAAATATTCAGGACGCTGACAAATAAAATGATAAACAACTAGCGGAATACCTGCAAGTATGGTGAAGTTTGGAATTACTTACGTCAGATTTCAAACTGGAGTTCAAAAGGGCCTGACAATTATCAGCATAATCTTCAACGAGGTCCCATTTCTTAATTTTTACGTAACATTAGTTGCTGAAATTGTATTGTAAGATTGTATCAAGAAAGCATTAGCATAACAAATTCCATGAACTATTATTAATTCTAATAGCGTAATATAAAGCTCTAATCCAAGAAAAAACGAACATTGTTAAAGAGCTAATTCGTGCACACCCGAGCTTTCAGAATTCCGCTTAAACGGAAGTAAAACAAGACTGACATCTCAAGCCTGACGATCGGTTTCCTTTGGTATGCAAAGTCGAAACCAAGAATTTAGAATGCGATTTCGACTTTAGTGACCTTCGGGTTGGACTCTTTACAATATTCATTGGATCTAAAATTATCTTGAGTTAAAACATAGCTATGTTTAATACAAAATAATTTTTTTTAAATGTAAAAATAATAAAAAGAACTTGACAGAAGATCTTTCGAGAACTAACTCTTTCAAAGAGTCTAGCTTAGCAGGTAGCCCTTGACGACGGAATTATGCCTTGTGCGATCATCCCAGCTGACCAGAATGTACTGACCCATCACGCTGACCCCCCAGGGATGCTTCAGTCCCCCCTCGCCGTGCTTCCAACCGACCAACAGCTGCTGCCACTGGCCGTCAGTCGACATCATTAGCACGCATGTTCCTTCGTGGCTGGCTACGTACACGTTACCGGCGCCGTCCGAGCAAACCTGGGAGGGGGACTTCATCTGCTCGTGCCTTAGTGTATCTCGCAGCTGGCCCGTCCTCAAGTCGACGCGGAAGAGGCAGTTGCTAGACTGATCGGAAATGAGCACGTCTGGCCCGACCACGCATAAGTAGTACGGATTCTTCAGCTCAGGCAGAGCCGCGGAATCAATGACGGTCTTCACCAGCTGCCCATCAGACTTGATGATGTCGATACTGGCTGGTCGGCCGTTGATGGCGCCATCACCACTTTCATCGGTGATGTCGTCCTCGCGGCAGCAGCTGACCACTAGGGTGTCTTCGTCGATGGTGGCGATACCATAGTAGTAGCGAGAAGTGAACGCCGTATTGACCACCACTGGCTTGTCGCTGATATCCACTATAGTGACCGCTCCGTTTCCAGTGGCGGCCAGCACGTTCTCCCGAAAGTGGGTCAGGGCCCAGACGCCTTCCTCAAGCAAGAGCTCCTCCACCTCGTCAGGGGCAGACAGGCAGGCGTACTTGATCTTGTTGTTCATGCTGTCAGCAATGAACACTCGCTGTGACGTTGGGTCATCCAGAACAGCGGAGATGTTCGGCACCTCGGACTCGTTCTCTCTACTAGTGAGGATGGAGAAATCGGCCTTTGCTTTTCTGGGCACGAAACTCTCCGGCACAGCCACCGGCGCGCCTGCAAAATGTGAAAACATTGCACAATGTGAACATAATTATCTGACATTTTCTTATAGATTCAAGATTCAAGATTTATTGACTTCATGTGAAGAATTTGTTTTGCGCATATGGGAATACATCAGAATATAGGTTATAAGTTCATACGCAATACAATACATTACAGCACAGTGCAAGCAGACACATCGCTTTCTCACATTTACCCAAAATAGGCTATCGAAAGTAAACAATCAGACATCACACATCAGGCAATCAGATCACAAAATAGAACCGCAAAACACTGTCAATATATATCATGTCACCTAATCGCGTCAAGCACCCACATCTCAGTCTATACGTCAATTGAATAAACCAACATACAACGCCTCACAGTTCACATTACATTAATAGTCAATGTATACATCATGCACAAACAATCAATACATTTTCGCACACATTCATACAGCACTTGATGGACAAAGATTCCATTTAAATTATCATGACTAGTACACAATATGACTAGTAAATACATAGGCCTAATACGCAATTGATATCATCACCAATAATACGTTACATGACTAGTGAGTATACATTATTCGCACACAATCGATAATTTTCGCACACATTCATACGGCATACAGTAAATAGAAAGAGACTGATGAAGGTAGCTCTTATTGAGACAAGTTACAGTTTGTCTTACCCCACTCCCACCCACCCCCACCCCCTTTACCCTGCCCAAATGCTATGGAGATTTATTTTAACTGATCGTTGAGTAGCGTGATTGCAGAGGGGACAAACGTCTGCTGGAAACGGTTGGTCCTGCACTTGGCAACCCTGTACCTGCGGCCAGAGGGGAGCATCTGGAACTCGCCATGCAGTGGGTGCAGCTCGTCTTCCGCTATCTTGCGAGCCTTTCTAACAGTGCGGCTGCACTCCAGCTCCTCGATACTGGGCAGTTGCGACCCCACCACCCTCTCCGCCTGCCTGACCACCCGTCTCAGTCTGTCTCTGTCCTCCTCTTTGCATCCATGCAGCCACGTGGTCAGGTTATATGGAATGCATGTGAGGCCTGGACGGTTTATAGCCAAAATTGCCAAAAACTAAAAAGTTATTTCGCTTCCATAGGAGCTGCATAATCCTCATCGGAAATCTGAATTTTAGCATTTATGCTGTGCTTTGCCAAACCCACCGATTCTTTAGTATGGGCACACTGAAGCGAAACAGATGTGGTTGATGTGGAAGAGGAACACCGCGTAAAGAATCATTTCGCCCAGTCGATGTTTATTACAATTTATCCTGTCAAAATCGAACCGCCGAGTTCTATGGCAGATGGCATGGTGGTGTATATACCCAGAAGCGACTGTAGTACCCTTGTTCTCCCCGCTCCACACTCCAGCATACGGTCCAACAAAATAATACAGCCTATGTGTATACAACTTACCTGTCCCCGTTGCCGAAGTCTGACCTCTCTGGAAATAAACAAACAAAAACCGTAGGTAAATACAGAGCTTAAAAAAAATTCTTATTTAAAACAACACACAAATGCACATGAACTAAAACACCATAACGCGTATTCTTTATCGATAAAACGAAAATTATGCAAAGCGTGCGTTCTTTCACCGTGCATCCAAGTTAGTTTACCATCATCATAATCATCGTCACCATCATCGTCGTCGTCATCATTCTCCTCTTCCTCCTTCTCATTAAAACCATTCACTCCCAAATAAATAATTCTGGAAATTTACACACGTATTAACATTCTTACATGTAGTAGCGAGGCGATGCCAGCAGGCATGGTGTCACACAGCTTGAGGTCGACGTCTTGGGGACACTCTTGCATGTCGCGCCACTGCAGACCCTGGCGACGAGCCTCCTTTGGGATGGCTCTCTCGATCACGCTCTGGATCTGCATTTTCTGTTCCACCAACCTGGCCCAATCTTCCGTAGAGGCCTCGAAGACGAAGTTGAGCCCGTTGTCGACTGCTAGCAGCCTAATGTTGAACTCTCTCTGCAGGATTTCGGCCACCTCCTGCAACTGGTTGGCCTCCAAGAACTTGACCATCTGCTCCACCTTGGTCTCCAGCGCCAGGACGAACTTCATGACATTCTCGTGTTCTCTCTTCCTCTCTTCTTCCAGCTCGCGCGCCAGGCGGGCTTCATTTTCACGGCCGCGGTGTTCCTCAGCCTCAAGCTTGCGCTGCAGGTCCGCGATCGTCTGGTCCGACTGGCGACGAAGCTGTCTGGTTTCAGCCAGATACTTGCCACACATGCTCTCCAGTTCGGCCATATTGCTCGTCTGTTGGAGCGACCTCTGGAGGGCTTCTGCCTTCTCTCTCAGAGCGGCTTCCGTCTTCCTCCGCTCTTCGGTCAGCTGCAGGTTCAGGTCGTCAAAGATTATCTGATTCTGCTCAACTTCCTTGCGAAGGTCATCCGCTTTGTACTTCTGGATGGAGTTTTCCCACTTCAGTTGAGCGATGAGATGGTGGTCCCCTGCAAAAGGCGAATCAGAAACGCGTTACACAATAGTTATAAGCAAACAAACCTATCTTTTATGCATCTGTATACCGGCTGATAATGGACAGAACCACAATAGAAGTAGATGCTTCAGTATGTTCCAAAATAAATAGATAGAAAAAATGAATAAATAAATAAATTAAATAAATCAATCAATAAATCGATTTTTTTAACAAATGTAATTAATGTTTAAAAGTTATGATTGAATGGGGGGAGGGAAACAACAGCTCAAAATTCATAATGAAACAGTTTGAGAATGAATGAAGGGGGTTAAAACTCCAAACAACTTTCGAATGGATGATGAACAAAGCTCACAATGGATGATAGGAAATCAGTGTATAACCGACGATGAAAAACAACTTTAGAACCAAAGATGGGGAGAAAAAAAAAGATCGGAACAGTTGATAACATGAAAATAGATATAGATACAGATATTGATACAGATGTAGATTTAGAGATAGCCTGCTAGCCTACCGCACTCGTGTGTGCCATCACAGGTGAAAACGCAGACGTGCTCCACCTGTTCGATGTAGACTGGGCGGGTATCGGCCTCTCCGCTGGATGCGCCTTTAGGCGCAACATCTAAATCTTGTGGTGAACCTGCGCAGCAGAGCAAAAAAAGTCCTTGGACGAAAAACGGTGCACCTTTCTTAAAATGATGATAATTGGACGGAGGGATTGAATTGATGTTTGATTAATTTGATGGTTGAATTACAATGTTTACAGTAACCCTTCTCTGTTAAATGTTAAAACAAAATCTAATTGAAGCATAAGTTTGCAGCGGCTTTTTGTATTGCAGATTTAAGTAATATTTTGTAAAAATAAAATATAGCTTCTTCGCCCTATAATCTACTCTTTATGTCATAATACATATTTTGTTCTGTGTATATTTATAATTGCGTTAGCATAGAATTGTCCACATTGAAAATAATTATGCTGAACATAAATATTTACATCAGCACATATTTCAAAGGATGATCGCAATATATTTTTGTTCTCTAAATATTCAGACTTAATTTGCTAATATCCTCCTCATCCTCCTTCTCCTTTTCCTACTCCCCCTCTTTGTCCTCCCCCTCATCATCATCATCTTCTTCATCATCAAAATCATGAACATCGTCATCGTCAACATCATCATCATCGTCGTCGTCACCACCACCCACCATAAATGTTTTTTTTTTAAATTTCGAAGTGTAAATAGTTCCAAGAAAATGATCAAAGGTATGATTACTATTCCCATCCAAGGTGCGGAACCCTTGCTGCAGCTGTTGCTGGCACCGCAGGATGGCGTCTTCTTTTTCTCTGCTCAAAATCTTGTTCTTCTCTCTCTCCTGCGTGAGCATGGCACCCAGCTCTTGGCAAGTGTTCTGGAGCTGCTCTCTCTCCTGACGGCATGGTTCGTGCAAACGTCGCTGGTAAAGGTCTGCATCATCTGTAATCAAACAGAGAGAAGCAGAAATCTTCGTGCAGGGTGCGCTTGTTTTGTTTAGTTTTTTTCTTCTGCCCCCCCCCCCCCCCCACATCTCATTCTACGGTCTAAGACGCGCGTTACGTAATCAGACGATCTCCATGTAGGCTTATGAACAAGCCCGAAGCAGGTCATCAAAATGGATGACGTGATCCTTCTACGAAAAGGCAATAATCATTTGAAAAAACAAAAAAAACGCTCATACAGCTGCTGATCTGTTGCTCTTTCCACACTTACCACTTCCTTCTCCGGACGATGGAGCTGCTGTGGCAAGTTTAACAATCTGCTCCACCGAGACACCGACTCCACCCAGAAAACCGACAGGGTAGTTGGCCACAACATAGAACAGCAGCCATCCTCCATTAAGTAGGATAAACCAAGCACTGAAACATGACAGAATGATAATACTTTAAAATCGGAATTGTAACTGTCCTGATATATTCTCCTTACCAGTTTAATGAGCTGCTCAAGGCGTTTAAAGAAATCAGGATCTTATAAATATATTATAGATAGATAGATAGATAGATAGATAGATAGATAGATAGATAGATAGATAGATAGATAGATAGATAGATAGATAGATAGATAGATAGATAGATAGATAGATAGATAGATAGATAGATAGATAGATAGATAGATAGATAGAAACACACACGCGTACACACGCACACACACACATCACATACAGAGAGAGAGAGAGAGAGAGACAGATGATATAGACAGATATATATGTATAACACTGCAGGATGCTTGTTTTGTTGGAGCAAGCTGTTTGCACATTTTTGACAGAACGACTGGGGGCCCTTGTGACCACACGGGGTAAGTGAACCACCGTAAGTGCGCTATATACAAGACTTGGTCCTTTTTTTCTGTTTTTTTTTTTTTGTCCTTTTGTCCTTTTATTAAACAAACAAATGATCAAACAGCAACTATCAAGTTAAGCTCCTAGCCCAGGGTCGACTTAGGTACTTCAATAGGGCCGGAATGATAGGATTGTCTCCCGTTCGAATGTCGCTCAATAAGGGTCGACTCATCTTCAGTTATGTCCCTTTGTTTCAATTTAGTTTAGTTTACTTTGCTCTTTAAATGTCTGGAAATGCATGGCGCAGTACTGGGTCCCAACGCCATAGCTCAGTGGTCACTGAGCGGTCGCCTGGCACACTGATGATCCAGGTTCGAATCCCATCTTAGCAGAGGGATTGCTCTGATGGTTCAGTGTTGATTTGGATTCCCACCCTCCTTCCCTGGAATGGTTGTCCCCGTCTGCCAAATCATTTGAGGAGGGGAAGATGAAGAAATAGAGAGTGCTTCTTTTTTTTCTTTTAAAAAAAAATTGTTGTGCGTTCTTTTTGTCGTCAAAGTTCAACTTTAAACTTCAGCATTCATTCCGCTCTAACAGCACACTCTTTGATAATTATTCTACATGCCACGACGCTAGCAGCAGCAATAGGCCTAAAAAGTATAACCATGTCTTGTATATTGATAATGTTGTCGAAGCAAAGCTACTGCATAATACTAATAATATAATTATTCTATTACTAGTCTTCGCTTGACGCAACACTTTGCTACTGCAATGCAAGGCAGTGGGAAGTCCCGGTTTTCGAGAACTACTATATTGTTGATGTTTTCAGAAGTACACTTCACAGGTTTTTTCCAGACATTAATTGATGCCTGCTTGAATAACAAAACTCCACATGAATCACCACATCTCTATCTCTCCTTCTCTCTCTCTTTCTCCTTCTCTCTCTCTCTCTCTCTCTCTCTCTCTCTCTCTCTCTCTCTCTCTCTCTCTCTCTCTCTCTCTCTATCTCTCTCTCTATCACGCAAACACACACACACGCACACACACACGCTTGTATACGATCAAAACCAGGGTTTCTTTAGAATGTAGGAATCGGAAAGTGATATTTTGACGGAAAAAGAGCATTTTTGTAGAGAAAAGGGTTAGGGCAAGGGCTAGGAATAGATCTACAACTAACCCTTACCCGAACCCTTGTCTAAAAAGTTGACCTAATTCGTCCCCTATAGGCGACGAAATAGGTCGAACTTTCTTCAAAATTTTCCCGAAAAGGGACTGGATTTTCTCCGTCCCAGATAGAGCACTCCCTTGTACTTAAAACACTCTCATGCATTACAACTGCACTCCCATGCACTAAAAGAGCACTCCAGCGCACTTTGAAAAAAGTGGGGCCCTGGAAAAAAATGGGGTCCGAGCAAAAGACCCATTTATGACTAAAAAAACCAAGGTCGGGCTACCACTTTGACATCAATACATGTGCACAGACAAACACACACACACACGCACACACACACACACACACACACACACACACACACACACACACACACACGCACACACATTCTGAAATCTACACACTGTGGGTTCGGGCACTGATTAGAATAGACCCAACCTTTCCCGACGTGTCGTAAGAGGCGACTAACAGGGGTGATGTCAGCACGGCATCACTGGGCGAAAGGCTTCTACAAAGAAGTCACCGGCCAGGACGGAGGAACCTCATGTTACTACAGGTTCAACGACCACGTGCTCGGGGCCAAGGCGAACCACACTATATTCGTGGATATCGGCTGTGGCCAACATCCTGGAGAGGATTGGGCCCTGCCGGGTATTTTTTGCCCAAGACACACTGCATGATGAATAAAACCACTTACTCCATGCCGGATCGGTCGTCGCCCGGGTCAACAAGGACCGCGCCTTCCGTTGGCCACCAGGACGGAGGTGATAAGTGTGCTACTGATGAACAACTTAGCAAGATCCGCACCAGAAATAACATCGTCATAGGAACCTGGAATGTCAGGACCCTAAATGCGGAGGGTAAATTAGAAGAACTGACCCACGAGATGGACCACTATCGATTGAACGTTTTAGGGATCAGCGAACTGCGCTAGAAAGGCATAGGTGAAACAACTACCGACAAAGGCCACAAGCTTTATTTCCGCGGTAGATATGACAGGCACGAACACGGCGTTGGATTCTTGGTCCACAAGAACATTCTAGCCACTGTCATGGGTTGCCGCCCAGTCTCCAGTAGACTCATTACCATTCGTCTCAAAGCAGCCCCTTTCAACATCACTATCATCCAGGCCTATGCCCCAACATCAGACTATGACGACAGCGAAGTGGAGGATTTCTATGGTCAAGAAACGCTTCATATCAAGCATCAACACTGGCAGGACACGCACTTTTCCAGGAGCAGACATCGGAAGTGGCCACGATCTCGTGATGATGTCTTTCCGGCTCCACTTGAAGAGAGTAAACACAGCAAAGTGCACTAGACTGAAGTTCGACCTGGACAAACTGAAAGACCCGGAGGTGGCAGAAATATTTCAGGCCACAATTGGAGGAAATTTGCACCACTGCTCATTTTGGGAGCTGGTGAAGTAGATGTCAACACCATGACCACCACTTTCAACTCAGCTGTGACAGATGCCGCCACGGAGATCCTTGGAAAGCATCGCCCAAAGAAGAAGCTGTGGATCACACCTGAACCTTTGGACCTGTGTGATAAACGAAGAGAGATGAAAAGGGAAAAGAACACCTCACAGGGAGCTGATGCCTACCGAAAAATCAACAAAGAAAAGGCATGCACACAGCAAAGGAGAGCTGGATAGAAGATTAATGCCAGGAAATAGAGAACAATCTGAACAAGAACAACAGCAAGAAGGCCTACCAGACTGTGAAGCGGCTGACAAGTGTTAAACAGTCCAAGGTCTCCACGATCCATAGCAAGTCTGGCATATGCCTTACAGAAGAACAAGAAGTCTTGGACAGATGGACATAGTACTGCTCTGATCTTTACAACCACACACCAAACGAAGACCCATCAGTTCAAGCATGTCTTGAGAATAGAGAAGAAGAAGAAATCCTCCCAATTCTTCGAGAAGAACTTGAGGCAGAAGTGCAATCGCTGAAGAAGGGAAAGTCAGCGGGAGTGGACAACATACCCGCGGAACTGCTTCAAGCAGGAGGAGAAGCGAAGATTGACGCACTCACCATTATCTGTAACAAGATCTGGCAGAATGGGGAGTGGCCTGCACCATGGACCCAGTCGCTTGTCATCACTCTTCCCAAAAAAAGGTAACCTTCAGGAATGTGAAAATTACCGCACCATCAGCCTCATCAGCCATCCCAGCAAGGTCCTCCTGAATATAATACTCAACAGGTTGAAACCCCAAGCTGAACAAAACATAGCTGAAGAACAAGCAGGATTCAGGGCAGGGCGAAGTACCACTAAACAGATTTTCAACCTCAGAATAATCTGTGAGAAATACCTATAGCACCAAAAACATCTATATCATGTGTTCGTAGACTTCAAAAAGGCATTGACCGAGTCTGGCATGCAGCTCTGTGGGCAACAATGAGAGTGTATCATCACCCTTAAAATTATTGAAGTCATCAAAAGCCTGTATGACAAGGCTATTAGTGCAGTCCTCCACAACAGCGCCATCGGAAACTGGTTCAGAACAACAATCGGTGTGCGTCAGGGATGCCTACTCTCTCCAACACTCTTCAACATCTTCCTAGAGCGCATCATGTCAACATAGGGGGATACCTTCGTATTGCGGATGACATTGATGGATTGGCTGGAGAGGAACAAGAACTTGAACAGCTGGTACAGAGGCTTGACACCACCTCCAGAGCCTATGGAATGGAAATAAGTGCAGAGAAGACCAAAATGATGACCAACAACAACAATGGCATCAATACGGACATCAAAGTCCAAGGCCAATCCCTCAACACAGTGCATATCTTCAAATATTTAGGAACCATTGTATCAGACAATGAGCCCCAACAGTAAGTCCTCTCCAGGATCGCACAAACAACTGCTGCCCTGGCGAGGTTGGAGCCAATTTGGAAAGACAGGACCATCAGTCCACATTCCAAAGTAAGACTGCTGCGCTCTCTTGTCATCTCCATCTTCCTACACGCTTGCGAAACATGGACCCTCACAGCAGATCTACAACGAAGAATACAAAGAATGGAGATGAGGTGCTACAGAAGACTTCTGGACATTTCCTATACCCAGCACATCACCAACGACGAAGTCCGACAGACCATCACACAGGCCATTGGACAACACGATGACCTGCTCACAGTGGTGAAGAAACGGAAACTCCGATGGTATGGCCACGTCACCAGGTCATCAGGCCTTGCAAAGACCATCCTGCAAGGCACAGTGCAAGGAAGTAGAAGAAGAAGGAGACCGAAAAAGAGGTGGGAGGACAACATTCGAGAATGTATCGACTGGTTTGACACTGAGCGAAACAATCAAGGTTGCTGAGGACAGGGAAAGATGGAGTACGCTGGTTAAACGATCATCTGTGGTGCCCCTACGATCTCCGAGTTACGGGATAGGATAGGATAGGACAGGATAGGACACCTTGACTGGAGAGAGTGAGAGAGAGGTAGAGAGAGAGTGGGAAAGAGAGATGGACAGACAGACAGAGACAGACACACAGAAAGGCAGACACACAAACATAGAGAGTGAGAGGGAGGGAGGGAATGGGGCAGTCACTCATTCAATTCAATCAATGATTATTTATTAATTGTGTTTCTTGTTGTTGTTGTTGTTGTTGTTCTTCTTCTTCTTCTTCTTCTTCTTCTTCTTCTTCTTCTTCTTCTTCTTCTGCTGGTGCTGCTGCTGCTGCTGCTTCTGATCACGACGATGATGGTGCTGATGATAATGAAGATGACGATGAAGAGGATACTTACCTCTGAATAATATAGAAGAGGATGATCAAGACAATGTCATTGTCAGGTAGCAGCACCATGGTCTTACGTGTCGTCACTCATGCTGCTTCATCAGAGTCTGTTATCAGAAAGAGCGAGAGCAAGAGATAGCCTAATGAAAACAATTGGGGCCAAAGGATGTTGGAGTTGACTCTTTGGGACACCTGGTAATTCGCATTGTTGTCACAGGAAAATATGATTATAGCGGAAAGTCGTTGCAAACAACAACAACAACAACAACAACAAAAACAACAACAACAACAACAACAACACACGATCTCTAAGCTATGACTTTTCAGAACACAATTCGCTGTAGTGCTGTAGTGCTTTATTAATTTTTATTTCTTTATTTATTTTTATCAGCCGATGCCTTTCGTATTTACACATATTAAAAAAAGGAATGTATCAATTCTAAATCAAAATACTTTTGAAAAATGGAGACACAACATATGGTATAGGAGGCAATGTTCTTAAATGGATATCAAGCTTTTTGTTTGAACGTTAACAGTGGGTTAAAGTTGGTTCAGAAAGGTCTAAAGATGCTAGAGTTTTAAGTGGTATTCCACAGGGCAGTATTTTAGGTCCAATTCTTTTTACTATATATATATTAATGATTTACCTGAGATACTGGAGCGTACGGTTAAGATATTTGCTGATGACACTAAAATATATAATACAACATCGAAATCTAAGCTCATTCAAGATGATTTACATAAGCTACAGCAATGGTGTGAGAAGTGGAAGTTATATTTAAATGTGCAGAAGTGTAAAGTTATGCATGTGGGGAAAGGAAATCGTGGATGCGAATATACAATGTTAATAAAAGATAAAGTTCATAAATTAAATGTAAGCGATAATGAAAAAGACTTGGGTGTTACTTTTGATTGCAAGTTAAAATTTGACGCACATATTCAGAGAGTGGTAACTAAAGCAAACCAAATGTTAGGTATAATCAAAAGAGCATTCACATACTTGGAAAAAGACACGTTTTTTAAATTGTATAAAGCTTTTGTAAGACCTCATATTGAATATGCTAACGTAGTTTGGAGTCCATATTTGAAAAAGCAGTCTGTAGCAATAGAAATTATTCAACGGCGAGCCACAAAACTATTATCTGAGTGTCGTGACATGACATATGATGAGAGATTAAGGTTTCTGGGTCTTCACTCTCTGAAAGGACGTAGGATCAGGGGAGATTTGATTCAGACATTCAAAATAATTAATGATGTAGAGGATGTTAATATTAATACTTTTTTCTTGCTTGATCAATCTAACAGAACTAGGAAGTGTGAAGGTAAAATTTTTATAAAATATTGTAGAACTAACCAACGAAAATTTTCATTTGCACATAGTGTAGCTAATAATTGGAATTCTTTACCAACAAATATTAAATTTGCACCATCTGTAAATAGTTTAAAAAAGGTTATATAGACGCTGATTCCAACTTTCGAGAATTATTCTATCAATACGACTAGAAAAGATTATTTCAAATTATTGCATGCAAATCATAATGTAAACTATATATACCATTAACAATGAGGGGACGTTTTTATAAGCCGCGAGGCTTAAGGCAGCGATGCCTGTCCTACATCTACTACTACTACTACTACTACTACTACTACTACTACTACTACTACTACTACTACTACTACTACTACTAAAACGTTTATGTACAACACAAGTGATAAAGGTGGCTCGCCTACAGAGATTGAACTGCAGTTTATTGACGGCGTCTTGGCTATAATCCTTACCAGAGGTTATCCTCCGTCAAATGAGGGAATGATAACAAAGAGCTATCTCCCTTTTTCAACACTTTTGAAAAAAAAAGGGTTTTGTCTTTGTGTTTGTTAATTTGTTGGTTTGTTTGTTTTGTTTACACTTATTTTACACATAGCTACACTCAGGTAAAAATGACTACGCTACAGACACGTTAACAACAGAAGAAAGAGAAAACTTTATCCTGGAAGAGGAAGGTATTTCATCACGAAGACCTAATACGCGTTGTTGGTGAAAGCCGAGAGGAAGCCACAGGGCCGACTATCCGACAGAAGTCAACCAGGAGAACCACCATCGGCACATGGAATGTTCGGACCATGTACGAATCGGGAAAGACGGCACAGGCAGCAGCTGAGATGAGGAATAATGGCCTAAGTCCAGTCCTTCATCAACAGTTGCCTCAGAAGGATTCTCCGGATCCACTGGCCCGACACCATCAGCAACGCCAACCTTTGGGAAAGGACCCGCCAACTCCCTGCTGAAGATGAAATTTTAATCAGGAAAAGGAGATGGGGCTGGATAGGTCATACCCTACGCAAACCAGAACGTCACCCGGCAGGCGCTGAAGTGGAACCCCCATGGAAAGCGAAAGAGAGGCCGTCCAAGGAACACCTGGCGACGCGACCTCGAGGCCGACACCGCCAAGATGGGCTACACTTGGAGTCAGTTAGAAAGAATGGCACAGGACAGAGGACTCTGGAGAGCTGTTGTTGGCGGCCCATACCCTGGCAGGGGTGACGGGCATTAAATAAAATAAAGAATACACTCACTGGGAAATTGAGAAAAAAAAAATAGCGTTAAAAATGACAAATACAGGAATACATAAATGTTTACTAAATGGAAGAAGGTGCACGCTTTTTAAATATTAAAATCTACAGAGCATTTATGTATACTTCAGAGTTAAAAGATTTTTTTCAAACAATTAGAAACACGAAGAGAAATCAAGTCCGAATACTCCTTGAGGAAAGAGCAAGTAAAATGGTAGCTTCAAAGGAGACAATGTGGTAAAACGGACATTAAACCTGGCCTTGGTAGCCGTCATACTTCGGACAAAACCCCTTCTGTGCTTTCACTTTAGGAAACTATATTTCAAATAAAGAATTAAAACACACAAAGTAGCACTGCATTAATACTTTTAAAAAGAAAATAAACACACAAAAAATGTGTGTAACTGTAGATTATAGTCACACGACACCTAAGCGTATAGGCGACTACTGGTCACATTATTCTGACACCAGCGAACCAGTTGATGGTAAGGGAAAAATAATATGGTCACACATTGGCCAATCCGGGATTCGAACCAGGTACCTTTCGGTTACTAGTAAGACGCTCTACCAACTGAGCTACCCGGCCCCACAAAATGTGTGCGCGTGAACACATCCTTATAAATGGTGTTTAGTACTAAAATAAATGACATTGTAATTTTAAAACATTCAAAGAATTATGCAGACGTATTGACGGAAAAATATATCTATAGTGTGTTCTTTGTTCTTTTTATTCGCATAGCTCTATCTCATCGTCATTACAGATCCGTAGGATCTCAACTTTGATATGATGATGATGATCATTGTTGTCACGTGGTGATCGTCCTTAACGCTGACTGATGCAATAGGACGTTAAGCTTCGTTATTCCGTTCTTATCTCATCGTGATGTGACGTGGGACTTTAATCTATCTACACACTCTATCTCATCTACTTCTTTAGTACGTATAATAAAAGAGTGGCCATAGAATGCGTGTGAAATTCAGCTGAACATGTACAATCCGATAGCAGGGTTTAAAGTTCCTTAGCAGCTGTACAAGTAATATTGAAGCTTTGTTGGGATCTAATATCACATTGTAGTGATCAGATACTATATATATAGGCAAATAAATGTATACAAGGTTTGATTTTAAGAAGGGCAATCTGATATATAATACATGTATATTTTAAAAGCTATACATTACCTGCGACTTCTAAGGCGGTTGTCGGTGTTATGAGATTGTGTGGAAAACATAGTAACAGCAACAATAACAAAATGCGTAATTCCAGATTGCCAGTCAATGTGACTAGACCCGAAGCGACAGGAAAAAAAAATTCCTTGTTGGACCGAAACAACTCAAACGGGATATTCAATCAATAACGGACAGAGATCGCAAGCGCATGCGTCACTCTACTGGTCTTCTAAATGGTTGGCGTGGCGTGCACGTGTGAGGGTGCGTGTGTGTCTATGATAGAGAGAGATTTGTTCAATTTTACAATTTGTTCCATAATTTTATATTTTAGTAGTATAAATTGAATCTAGGCCCAAATTACCCTTCGTTTCAGTTAAATTTACCCGCTAGGGTATGTAAATTTGAAGATCACAACGTCTTTTTTTGAAAACCTGTCTCAGACAGATACAGTGCTGTTGTCATTATAGCCTTCAGCGTTTCATAGGTTTAATGTCTACCTTTTAAATGAAGTTCATGTTTGTGGCTTTTGTCTACTTTCCACCAAAATATCGAAAAGTTCTTTAAGGGGTTCAGGGCCGGACCCAGGGGGGTGGGGTGGGGGGTTACCTGGGTTCCGGACCCCCCCCCCCCCCCCTCCAAACTAAAAAAAAAATGAATTTCTTTTAATGCAAAGAGTTTCAATTTTTTTATAATTGTCTTTACAGCATTGAAGTTTTTAGTCACTTTTGGTCCAAGGTACAAAGAGTTATTTATAGACAATTCAACGGAAATCCATTTCAAGGGATCCGTTGAAACGTCCAAAGCGTTTTCCCGTTGAAACGACCAAGTAACCCAACCCCTAAGCCTAAATTAGTAAATGCAGCCATATTTTCTTGTTCTGGCCGCAAGCCTCTTTCAGCACCTTCACCTTGATACTGCCCTAATCCCCCCAAAACGATTTTTTTTAGAAATATTAATTAAGATGCTAAGTTGATGATTATGACAATTCGTTGTAACGAACATCCGTTGAAACGACCATCGCTGAATCGTCCAAAAACATCGTTGAAATGGATTTCCGTTGAATCGACCTGCACCAGGTACTAGGTACCCAAAAGAACTGCCCTCCTTCAATGCTGAGTTGAAGGTGCACTTTTTTCCGAAAAAGATCAGTGAAAATACGTCTGACGCACAAGTATATCAACTAACAAGTTAGTATCTCCCTTCTATGTCTCTGTCGAAGTGCGCGTACAACCGGTTGCTTCCCTTTACATGCTTTGCGCTCCATAGAGCGTCGTCGGCCTAAAATAATGTTTTAGAAACTTCAAAACCCAGGGGAATTATGGGTAGGGAAATCTTTTTCTGAAATGACGTCGGCGATTGGTACATGGCACACGAGACACACGCACAATGGCGTCACAAGAAGATTGGTTAGATCTGAATTCGTCTAATTTGACCTCGCATGCTGCGGGAAAACAATGCAATTTGAATTTGCTTTCAAAAATCAAAAGAGAGCGAGACCACAACAAAGTACAACGAGCCAAGGCGACGCAAACACTCAAGGCCGACAGAACAAAAAGCACACAAACTACAAAAGGTAAGTACCCTTGAGCATACACAATAAAGTAGGCCTAACCACCATTGCAAAACAGGATTGATCATCACCATGATTGAATTTTTCCACCCCACCTTCCAATCGGTACGGAATCGAACATATGCTCAAATCATCATATCTTTGACAGAACTTTCATGTGCATTATACAGTGTGATTCAAGCGATAAATGAACCACCACATAGAAGCGATCTGAGCAGCTGACTCAATGACAATGGCGAACAATCGTTCACTGAGACTCACGATCGCCTGCACTGAGCTCACATACATGTGTGCATGTTTCTATAAATCCACCGTGTTCTCCTTCGATAATTGAGCAAAGCCTTTGTTCACTACCAGAAATATGCAGTTCCTCTCCCAACTTTCGTTTAATTTCAGCCAGCACATCTTCGCGAGAAATGGCGACCATTACTGCAACCGTAGCTAGTTCTTCCCTTGAACAGATTTCCCAGAATTCTCTATTCTATTTTTAGGTTTGGGATACCCTCGTCTCAGCTTGTGGCTAAAACCAAGGGCAACGGGACCACCGCACGTCGACTGGGGACAATACGAGATACTAACTTGTTAGTTGATATACTTGTGGTCTGACGTAATTAAGGTTTGTGGAGGGAAGTGTACACCTAGATCTATTTTTTTTAAAACAACACTTTACTTTTGCTGTCTCCCCGAAAATGTCGAAACTGAAAAAAAAACATGCTGATGGCAGTAGGCGACTTTCATGCTGGTTTTCATCAAGCTCCATTTCAGAAGGTGGTTATATTTTTAAATCCAAATTTGTATCATAAAAGAAATGTAGTGAACTGTCACTGTTTTTCTCCAAATCTCCAAAGAGACAAAGAAAACTTGAAGATATCATCGAAGCATCTCAGCCTGACACGACAAAGACAAAGTTTGTTGACCTGTACAGAACAAGATAGGTAGAAAAACATGAAGCACTGGAGGTTTATACATGTCTCTTCCTGGTTGTTCACGACTGTTTGGGACAAATGTGTGAAGACAGTGACAATTGGTACAGTGAGGCATTGACCAAGGCAACTGGCTTTCTCCACACCTTGAGCAGCAGTGTTTTCCTCGTTGCATTCGTTGTCGTCCGCAATTGTTTGCGTTATTTAAAACCCTTGACAGTGAAGCTGCAGAAAAGGACAAAAGATGTTGTCGATGCCTACAGGGAAATCAAAGAGGTCAGTAACTGCATGTCTTCTATTAGAAGAGATGTCGACACAGCGTTCGTTGCCTGGTTTGGTGAAGTCAGTAAAATGGCAAATGTTTTGACAATTGATGTTATTGCTCCTCGTCAAGCATCCCGACAGACTCTCCGTGAAAACCCACCTGCGGCTAATCCAGAAGAATATTTCAAGATTAGCATTGCCATTCCTTTCTTGGAACACCTGTCAACCGAATTGGACTCGAGGTTCAAATATGCTGACCTGGCAGTTGATGGTCTTTGTCTGGTGCCAAGCACTGTAATAGACAACCAGGATGGTTTCATGCAGGTTCCAGAATAGGCCATGGGATGACTCGGTCGTTCGTTTCATTCCGCTAATATTGAAAGTATATAACAAAATTTGACTTGCTTTTAAGAGTATAAATATAGTTAATCCTAAAACAAATGAGATCTCCACAAAATAGTTGCGCACTGCTTTGTAATCATGGACTATTATATCCCAAATTTGTCTGTTTACAAGTTACAAAGGGAGAGTATGTGTTGACAGAGGTTGCGTCCCTTGCTTGAATATTGACCAATCAGGAAAATTTCAAGCATTTTCACCGTACTTCTCAATCATGGCAACCAAAACATGTGTTATTCATTTCGAAGCCACACAGATTGTAGATACAGTGATTTTATTCAGCGAAACAACGTGTGAAAAAGTGCAGGACTACACAAAGAAATGGGTCCATTTTGTGTGCCAACAAGGAGATGTTGCTCGTCATTTTGAGTCTTCTTTCACCTTCCAAAACAGTGGCAAAGCAGACGAACAAGGACTTGGCTTTCACAGAAAATGCTACAACCGATTTTGCGATAGCACAAGGTAACATTTATTGAAATATTTCAGTATATGTATGCTTTGATGTTACTTTGAAGAATGTGGACCCATATTTACACCATTCAATTGCTAATTGTAATTTGTGGGGTGAGGTAGATCAGTTGGTTGAGAGGACGGATTGGACAATGTGTGGCCATATTATTGTACCTTTACCATCAAATGGTTCGATGGCGTCAGAGTAATGTGACTGTAACGTACATGTAATTGTCATCTGTCGGTTTTATTTTGAACTTTAGCAAGAATGTTAGGAATAATTGAGAGAGAGGTACCTGGTTTGAATCCAGGATTGACCAACGTGTGACCATATTATTTTCCTCTTAACATCAACTGATTCGCTGTTGTCAGAATTAATAATGTGACCAGTACACTCTGGGGTCGTGTGACTATAATCTATAATTACCCTAATTGTCATGTCCTATCCTATCCTATCCTGTCCCGTAACCCGGAGGTCGTAGGGGCACCACAGATGATCGTTTAACCAGCATACTCCATCTTTCTCTGTCCTCAGTAGCCCTCATGGCTTCGCTCAGTGTCAAACCAGTCCACTCTCGAATGTTGTCCTCCCACCTCTTTTTCGGTCTCCCTCTTCTTCTACCTCCTTGCACTGTGCCTTGCAGAATGTTCTTTGCAAGACCTGATGATCTGGTGACGTGGCCATACCATCCGAGTTTCCGTTTCTTCACCACTGTGAGCAGGTCATCGTGTTGTCCAATGGCTTGTGTGATGTTCTTTCGGACTTTGTCGTTGGTGATGTGTTGGGTATAGGAAATGCCCAGAAGTCTTCTGTAGCACCTCATCTCCATGCTTTGTATTCTTTGTTGTAGATCTGCTGTGAGGGTCCATGCTTCGCAAGCACATAGAAAGATGGAGATGACAAGGGAGCGCAGCAGTCTTACTTTGGAATGTAGACTGATATGGTCCTGTCTTTTCAAATGGGCTTCAACCTTGTCAGGGCAGCAGTTGTTTGTGCGATCCTGGAGAGGACTTCCTGTCGGGACCCATTGTCTGACACAATGGCTCCCAAATATTTGAAGCTATGCACTGTGTTGAGGGATTGGCCTTGGACTTTGATGTCAGTGTTGATGCCATTGGTGTTGTTGGTCATCATTTTGGTCTTCTCTGCACTTATTTCCATTCCATAAGCTCTGGAGGTGGTGTCAAGCCTCTGTACCAGCTGTTCAAGTTCTTGTTCCTCTCCAGCCAATCCATCAATGTCATCCGCAAAACGAAGATTGGAGATTGCTCTACCCCCTTTGCTGACTGTGCCTTCGTGATCTGCAAGAGCATCAATTGTCATGTACGTTGTTATATGGTCCGTGTCCGGAGATGTAAATCTATCCAACATTTACATAATTAGTTTAATCTTACTTCACTGGTCGAAGTTAATTTAAAAGCATCCGTTGTCTACAGAAATCAGAGCACAGTAATTTTTTGGATTTCTCGAACGAAAAACGATGCTTAACGTCCTATTGCATGAGCGTTAAGGACGATCACCACGTCGCCACCCTGACAACAATGACCATCATCATCATATCAAAAATGAGATCCAACGGATCTTCTATTTTGGATTTCTCGTAATGAACCAACAAATCACAAACTATGAAGTTTTAACTAATAACAGTTTTTGAGATATTACATATTATTTACATTTGGAGCATTCCTGAAAATGCTGCCAAAAATCAGTAGTTAAAAGCATCCATTCAAATGAAAACACCTATGAAAATTTATATTATTTTGAAACAGTTGATTAACATCTTGCTTCCAGCAACCTATTGCCCATTTCAGTCTGTTTAACGTTCTAATCATTCCACTGGCTCTTGTCCATAATTATTAGTAATAATCTCCCAGTCCGCTGGACCATAATATGGTTTAACGTTAGCTAGTTAGTCATTGTTTATATATTATATAAACAATGACTAACTAGCTAACGTTAAACCAGTTACCATACCTGTCAAGTGCTACGGATTTTTGCGTAGCGCTACGCATTTTAAATATTTTCCCATTGCTACGGCGTATCACAAAGCTGCTACGCAATTTTTCAAAAGTGACGATAATATTTTTTACCCAAGTTAGTTAGTTAAATAGATTAACGTCCCCGGACACATAAGCGTATAGGGGACGATATGATTTTTAACCAAGGGGGTTTTCGCGCGAAAGTAGTCTGTTCCGGTCTAGTCCGGTTTAAAGACATCTGCTTTTTCTGTGTCAGTGATTGTCTCCCTTGTTTTTTTTTGTTTTTGTTTTTTTAATGATTGATTGCCTAGCTTATTTTCTGTCTGTATGTTTTATTTTTTTATTTTTTTATTTTTTTGCATTTTCACTTTTATTTTGAAAAACGTACATGAAAATGTTTATAATGATTAATGATAATGATAATGGTAATAGCTAAAGTGTTGTGCATTAACAAGATTTTACAATAAATTTGTAAACACATTGGATGTGTGTGTTTATATTGGATGCAGACATTTTCAGTTTTGTTGCGAATCGCGTGATTCACATTACTCGCCATTAGTGCTACACCAAACCTCCATTTGCTATGGTTTTTCTGTTAAATTGCTACACCACAACCCGAAAACCCATTGACAGGTATGAGTAACCCCAGACGCGCCTTAAATTCTTCATAATGTGTGCCTGTTTGTGCATACAAGTGTAGAAAGTATGAAAGTAGCTAAATTAATTTTTTTAAAATTTTTGTGTTGCTACGTATTGTATTGTGCCCTTGACTTTGTTAATTCATCTTCAAGCCGAGCCAGATTGTGGTTACCTCCCTTTGTTAGTCCACCGATCTTTATACTGATCCATATTCACGTTGTTGTGAAAAGCAAGACTTGTAGAAAATAGTATTTGTAGTCTTAATTTACACAACAAAAACAAGTTACATATATCTATTACAAATCCACTGATATTTTTTCCGAAGCAAAAGTTTTACAACGATCGTTTAACGGTATGCGCAATGTACTTTTCTTTTACTTGTTCCTAACATTCTTGCTAAAGTTCAAATCAAAGCCAATACTTCCATTTTATAGAGTCTCCTCTCTGAAAATCCTTACGGGAAGAGAGGGGACTATAAACTGCATACACACACACCATTTTATAAGATCGGTGGACTAACAAAGGGAGGTAACCACAATCTGGCTCGGCTTGAAGATGAATTAACAGTCAAGGGCACAATACAATACGTAACAAAACTAAAATTTTTAAAAATTAATTTATCTACTTACATACTTTCTACACTTGTATGCACATACAGGCACTCATTAGAAAGAATTTAAGGTGAGTCTGAGGTAATTTGTTTAACGTTAGCTAGTGATAGTCATTAATTGTTTATAGGGTCCAGCGTACTGGAAAGAGCCGAATCAGGACCACAACTTGGTTGAAAGAGAATCACTCACCCCTGATCTGTATATAAAAAAAATCTGCCGAAACAACCCTAATAGTAACACTAAGGCTCCGCCACACATGCCGATTGTGCAACGATTTTGTTTGCGATCTGATCCCGGTGGCTACGTGATGACGTCAGAATTATTCTAACTTGCCCGCGGTCCGATTTGCAATCGGCTCGGTATCTAAGGGTGAATACACTGGCAATGTTGTGTGAGTCTGACCTACCAGACAACGCTACCCTTGATGCAGAATACCAACGGTGGGTTTGCAAATGGCGGAGTGCTGCTGAGAATGCGACATGCAGCTATCATCCCATCCACGGCATCAGAAGCACTGAAACATTGTGACAGGGATTTTTATCCCAACCTGTTCATCATGCTAAAGAACCTTTGCACCATGCCTGTCACTACTGACGAGTGTGAGCGTTCAAACAGTCAGTTGCGCAACCTGAAAAACTACCTGCGCTCTGCAATGGGGCAACAGAGACTCAATGGACTTGCTTTACTGAAAGTGCACAGGGATGTTGATATTGACTTCAAAGAGGCAGTGAACTGTTTTGCCAGAAGATACAATTCACAAATGGTACTAATGCCGAGGAACCTAGTGCAGCAATTAAGACTTAAAGAGAAAGCAGGGCGGTGATGTTCATAAAGCTTTATACCGTTAACGATCAACAAAAAGTAGTTAATAATAATGGTATACAAAACATCTCTGCTGATAAATAAATGTGTGTGTGTGTGTGTGTGTGTGTGTGTGTGTGTGTGTGTGTGTGTGTGTGTGTGTGTGTTTTAAAAGGAGGGGCAGAGGATAATTTTCGTACCCCAGAGTTTGTCAGTTCAATTGTTCAAAAAGCTCAAAGTCCCAGACCATCACAAATGGGTTTTTCCAGGTTCAGATGATCTCCCCTGATGCACCTAACTTTATTGCAGGAGATTTCAATAGCTGTGACTTGTGCACTTGTTTACCCTCATTTCATCAGTATATGTGTCTATCCCCACTCGTCAAAACAATACCATTGATCGTCTATATGGCAACATTCCTGATGCCTATAAATCCTTTTTACTTCCATCTGCTGGTAAATCTGATCATGATTGTGTCCATCTCATTCCATCTTAGGCCTACCTGCCTAAAATCAGATCACAACCCATTGTAAAGAAAACAGTGAAAGTTTGGTCTTCTGAAAGCATTGAACAGTTACAAGGATGTTTTGACTGTACTGACTGGAACATGTTTTTGGAATCTAGTGATGGTGTAAATGAAGCTGCTGATGTTATTTCTGACTATATTAAGTTCTGCGAGGATATATACTGTCATCCCTACCAAAAATATAAAAATATTTCCAAATAACAAACCTTGGGTCTCAAAGTCACTCAAAGCCACGCTAAACGAAAAGAAAATTGCATTTCAAACCGGTGATAAAGCTGAACGTAGGCGTGTTCAAGCAAAACTAAGAAAGGAAATTCAGGATGCTAAACGGCAATAATAAGGAAAAAGGTAGAATCACAGTTCGAGCGTGGTAACCTGGCTGATGCGTGGAAGGGGTTGAAAACTCTGTCCGGTCAAGCGAAGCTGAAGTCAACTAACTGTGACCTTCCTTTTGAAAACCGAATTAAAATGTCAGAAGAACTAAATTCATTCTACTGCCGTTTTGAACGCGACGATACAAAAGACGACGTTGATTGTATTATTTCTCGTTTAGAACAAGACGTGGTTGATGGTGATGCTGACTTTGAGATCGATGGTGCCACAGTTGAGTCCATGTTTAAAAGACTGAATTTGAGAAACGCCACTGGCCCTGATGGTATAGGGGGTCGGACCTTGAAGTGGTGCGCTGCACAGTTGTGCTTAGTATTCAGTCAGCTATTCTCATGGTCAGTCAGGGACTGTGTTGTACCTAGTGTATGGAAACACTCTATCATCTGTCCCGTGCCCAAAAAACAGTAAACCCAAAGAACTCAACGACTACCGCCCTGTTGCCCTGACATCCATAGCTATGAAATGTCTCAAACGGATTCTTCTGTCTCGTCTTCTTTGTCACACTCAGCCTTTCTCTGACCCTCTTCAATTTGCATACAAACCCAATCGTATTACCGACGACGCTACTCTGACGCTTCTCCACAATGGTTATGATCACTTAGAGACCTCTGGTTCCTTTGTCCGTATTCTATTTATAGACTTTTCTTCTGCTTTCAATACCATACAGCCACACTTCATGGCTCAGAAGCTTTTGTCTTACACTGTCCCTCCTAGACTCGTCCTCTGGATCGTTCACTTCCTCGTGTCCAGATCTCAGGTCGTCCGCTTTCACTCTGCTGTCTCATCTCTCAAACAAAGGTCCACAGGGTAGGTTCTTTCTCCGGTACTTTTCACGCTCTACACAAACGACTGCAGAGGAACTGACGCCACACCGGTCATAAAGTACTCGGACGATTCTGCCCTTGAGGACCTGTCCAATGCAAATGCTGTGTATTTCTCTGCAGTTGATAGGTTCAGCTCCTGGTGCAAACAAAACTATCTGGACTTAAATGTAAAGAAAACTAAGGAACTGGTAATTGACTTTCGTAAAAACAACGCTCTCATTCCAGACCTAGTCATTGATGGTGTTACAGTCGAGAGAGTCACTCAATACAAATACCTGGGAACCATCATTGACGAGAAACTGAACTTCACTGCAAACACCCAGGCCATCCACAAAAAAAGTAAGTCTAGAATTTACTGCCTTCAAAAACTTCGAAATCTCCAAGTCAGTAGCCGCATCCTTCAGACCTTTTACTCTTCTTTTATCGAGTCCGTTCTTACCTTTTCTTTTATCTGCTGGTATGGAAGTTTGTGTGTAAAAAACAAAGGTGTGCTGGATCGAGTGGTGAAAGTCTGTAAGAGGGTTGTGGGAGTGAAACAAGAGAGTCTGCAGGTGTTGTATGAAAGACGTGTTGTGCGGAAAGCCAGTTGCTTTGTGCTGGATAGCATTCATGTGCTTGCGCACCACTTCCAGCTCCTGCCTTCTGGAAGGCGCTACCAAACACAGAACGAAAAACAGTTTTATTCCAAAGGTTGTCTCATTACTTAATAAATGACACGTGTGTGTGTGTGTGTGCGTGTGTGTGTGTGTGAGTGTGTTTGTTTGCCCAACATAATTTAATTTAACATTTGCTGTCGTTTAATGTTAGCATGCATAAGTGTAATTATATTCGTATGTGACTGTGCATTTTTATCCTCATTGTCATTATGATTGTTGTTATTATTATTGTGATGTTTATTCCTTGTTGATTGTAATTGTACACCACAATGTAATTTCTTGTAAAAGATAATAAAGTTGTCTTGTCTTATCTTATCTTATTGCACCAGATTGCACCATTTTGCATCATTGAAAAAAAAATTCCGGGGGGGGGGGGGGGCATGCTTCGCGCCTTCGCTAAATCTTTAACCCTACCCCCCCCCCCCCCTTCGACTTTTCCCAGGTCCGGCCCTGGGGTTCAGTATACCAACTTTTCCCCTACAGATTTTGATTTGCCCTTGCATGGGAAGTATAGCAGCAATAAGGGAGACAATCAAGGGACTTGACCTTCGTTGCTGGTAACCGGGAGTTGTGCCTCCTAACAGCAATGGCCGGTGATTGTTTATGAAACTTGGTTTGTGCAACATGTTGTTTTTATATATGGCGTATTTTCCTAATCTCAACCTGTGATGCAGTTCAAAAAGTTTGAATATATACATGTTGACAATTTCAAAATGATTAGAATTTTTTTTTCTTTCACCAGACAGATTTTATTTTGCAGACAGACGAAGAAGAACACAGTCACCAATGAAGATTACAGTACAACACTCAAGAGATTGATAAATTGATACAAGAACTATGGAAAGAAGTAATACGCAGATATTGTTCTTTGTTCCCAACATTATTGGTAAGTTCATTTTTGTGAGCTCATTTTGTTCGTTTGTTCATTTAAGACAAGACTCGAGACTTTTAATTTTTAAATTGTCATTGCTATTTTATTGAAGTATTTACTTTTATCTTTTTATGTTTATCTTTTTTATAAATGTTATATTGTTATGAGGTCTTAAGCACGTTATATTGCCCTTTCTAAATAAGTTCTTTTCCCTTGCTTGGAGTTTTAAAATAAATAAATAAAATAATTTGCTTATACACGTACATTATTTAACCTAAAATGTGTGTGTCCAGAGAAATGAGTAATTAGAAATAACAGGCTTATTACTGTATTTGTGTCGTAAAGTTCATCTTTGGGAGGGGGAGGGGGGGGGTAACCAGTACATTTATTTTTTTTTAGACCTGACTAAGTTGAAAAAAGATTATTTATTTAATATTATTGTACAGTCCAGTATTATGTTTGTGGGCGACGTTGTCCTGTCTTTTCCGCGTTATCCGTGCTGTGGGAATGATGTTGCGGCGGCGCTTCCACCCCGATGACGGCGATGTTCATGGTTGACATACAAGTAGTACTATTGCTCGCCGCTACAATAAATGAACTAATCTAGCTTATCTCTTACATTAAAAAATGAAGTTTTTGTATGTATCAATGTGCTCGGGTAGTATATGTGTGTGTGTGTAGGTGGGTTTGTGTGTGTGTGCGGGTGTGTGTGTGTGTGTGTGTGTGTGTTTAGTCGTACCCTTTGATGTCGTAGAGTGTACAGTTTGTAGTTTGTAGTGTACAGTTTGTAGCCTATGTTTACGACATTGTGGGTTTTCAGGGCTAGAAATTAACTTTTTTCTTTGGGGGCCACCGGGCCCCTTGATTGAAAAATTTGAGGGCCCACAAGCAACTTTCGGGGCCCAACTTGAAAAATAATGAAAACAAAAACAAAAGAATTATTGACAATATAATAAGTAGAAAGGAACAAAAAATTGTCTGATAATCTAAAATAAAAACAATTGAATTTCCAATTTTGCTGAGTGATGTCATTTTTATTTGCCTTTTCTTTCACTTTCAAACATTACCAACAAAAAAAAAAAGGGGGGGGGGGGGGGGGGGAAACACACACACACACACACACACATTCAGTGACATATATATATTCCAGCGACTAGTGAGCCTGAAATTGCCATTAAACAAAACAGAAAAAAATCAAGTGTCTCTTGTATAATACTTTTCAGTTTTGTGAGCGAGTATTGCACAATATACATCATTACATTTTTAATATGAGTGACCTAACAAAAAATCTGACCTCAATGCACAAAAGTTCAAAACAAAACCATGAAAGGGAACTAAACTTAACAGTACTCTTCCTCGTTCACTTCAAGGCCATGCCATGGAAATCTTTTTTTCCACCCTTCATTGTAGTTCCTTGATCTTTTTTACTCTTCATACTTCTTTTTTCTCTCTTTTTCTTATTCTTTCCTTTCGTCGACGTTTTCTTCTGGCGTCTTTCGCTTCCCAAAAATTGGAAAACACGCCATCGCCGATTGTTTTAGCAACTGTATGGCAACGATATGTAGCCATACTTTCGTACTTGCAAAGATGGACATTTTGCGCTTATGTTGTGCCATAGCCTTTTGTTTATTATATTAAAAAGATATTGAAGTGTATATTAAACTTTTGAGTGCAAAATTAAAGGGTTTTCGCTTCTTTTCTCTGTTTTTTTTTCTGTCCAAATTTAGGGCACCGGTGTGGGATGCTTCCCTTGGTCCAAATACGAAACTACCGAGTAGAGCTAGCTGTAGCAGACGAATTATTTTGCGGGCCAAGCGGGCCCTTCGTTTTTCAACTTTCCGAGCCCGAAATCAACTTTGCGGGTTTTTGGCCCCGGGCCCCCGCTAATTTCGAGCCCTGGTTTTTATTGCATTGTATTGGTATAATTTACTCCTCCATTTGGTTTTGGACTGTGGTGATTTATGTCTTGCTCTGTCTCGTCACTATTTGTTTTATAACGTTGTTGCTGTTATTATTGTTATTATTATTATTATTATTATTATTATTATTATTATTATTATTATTATTATTATTGTTGTTATTATTATTATTATTATTATTATTATTATTATTATTATTATTATTATTATTATTATTATTGTTGTTGTTGTTGTTGTTGTTGTTGTTGTTATTGTTATTATTATTATTGTTATTATTAAATTATTGTTGTTATATTAGGGCTATATTCGTATGTAAATGTATGTATTTGTATGTATACATTTGTAAATATGTTTTTAGATGTTTTTTCTGTATATAAATGTATTATATAATTAGGCTATATTGTTTTCTTCATTATGTTTACTTTAAATTCTTATTGCTTTTTAATATTTCCCTCTCTCTTGAGCGACTGCTAAACGATGGGTTTTTAAATGTAATTTTTCGCCATACTTTAATTGTTCTTGATTCTTTGGGTAGTATGTATACTGTGTGGGTGTGGGTTTATTAGTGTGTGTGAGAGGATGTTAAATTTTATTTATCTTTTTAAAATTGTTTTACAATGTGAGCCTTGTGGCCATTTCACTGCCTAAATGGCCATTCTACTTTGTGTAGGGCCCTGGCAGTATAAATATTGAAATAAATACCAAAAAAAAATTCATTTAATGGTTGTTTACTTACTTTATTACGTAGTCCAGTGGACAATTTCAGTTTCACACAAAATGATACTAAAAAATTAATTTGTCTTCACGTGATGACTGACCGACAAGTGATCCAGTCGATCAGTGAATGAAACTTGATAACAGTATCATCTGATATGAAGAAAGATGGGGTCAGAGTTACTAAAATTGTACTTAACTGGGTAATCGAAGCACACAACTGGTAGTTACTACCGAAGACTGCACAGATTTTAGCACTAAGGCCAGGGTTCTATAGATGTATGCACAGATTTTGTTCACGAAAAAAACCCCAACATAACGTTTTATATTTGGGTTAAATAAAGCTTTCTTTTCGCAAACAAACGTAATAAGAGCATTCCACAAAAGATACTACAGTAGCAACTTTGTTTTATTGTTTAAAAAATGTAAAGTCCGCACAGTGAACCCTTTTCCATTAAAGGCATTACGGGGACAATAAATAAATATCAATATATAGATGTAATCTAACTATCTATTTTTACTCTTGAAAGTTGGATCATTATATTAATAATAAAAATTTTGCATTTTGTGTGCAGGGTACATTAGAATTCTTCTAACCATTCTGGCTTTCATCTTGTACAACTATCCAACATTCTTTGTTGTTTTGTATTCTGCATCTGTAATTCTTGATGGTAAGTGATTTATGTTTTACTTTTATGTATTTACATTTTAATGTGAATGAGAATATAAGCTGTGTACTCTTTCTATTCACACTGACGTTGAAGATCCTGATGCTCATGTCTTAGATGGGTGCACAAGGGCCAGACTGTACACAAAACAAACCCATGATAAAGCACTCAAAAGTCTTTTTTCCCCTTGGGCCATTCAGGATTGCTCAGTTGTCTGAGGTTTTAGACTGTGCACAGCAAGTAGCAAGTTGGAGCCTTTGGCAGCTTCAACTAGATCCTGTTCTGAACCAAATTCTTGAGCAGCTGTTTGAGCTGGTAAGTGTGCTATTGAAGAGCACTTAAATTTACTTTTTTCTTGAATTGAATAGAACACTAAACATATAGAATCATTTTCTTCAAGCCCACAGATGACAGAAAAAAAGCAACACACAAAAAATTTCATAAAAATTGCAAATTTATAAAGATTAAAAAATACAAAACACAAGATATTCTGTGTCTCCATGCATTTACTCTGGAATATGTTTTTCCGACGGTGCACACAAAATGCTACTTGTAACACAAGGCATCCTTTGATCCAAATGATGACAGTGGTGCATGATAACGATGAACAATAACAAAAGGGAGTACAATAATAGTGATAATATTTATTTATTTAATATAGTGCTTTTCCTGCTCAAGATGCAAGCCGATACAGGATCTAACTCAAGCAGCCCGAGGTGTCAACTTGCAGCCTTTAGATGCATTCTCTGGCACCTGGACAACTGAGCATAATCCTGGACGACCAGGCATAGTAGTGCTTGCTATGTATATTTGTGCCGCTTGTCATGCACCCGTCTAAGACATGAGCATCAGGATCTTAAAAAGTCAGTGCGACGGAATGCATACAGGGACAGATTACACCTTGGTCTGCCCTCTCATCTACAGTAAAGGAGTAATTTCTAGAATAACGACAAAGAGAGGTGGGGGAATTATAAAAGTCTGACGATGATCTCCAAAAGCATGACATCAACTTTTGCAAAGTGTGAAATCTAGCCCCTATTAGATGACGTCAGTTTTAGTATAAATGCCTACCCTGTTTCACTAAGCTTCAAATTTTGCAATATTGATGCCATCCCAAGACGGCAACTGTTCCAAAGTAACCCAACCACCCCACGTTTGAAAGCCTGTGCTTGGTAGATGTTTGACACTCCGCCAGCATCAAGATTGCCTGTTTAATGGATACTGCCTATTGCAACTAACAAGCTTTTAGGTTAAAAGCATTTAATGTTGTTATTTTACAGGTTTCGATGGCTACTTTGCAAGGAAACTCAACCAATGTTCAGACTTTGGTGCCTGGGTATGTGAATCAACATTTTGTTTGTTTGATATAGATTGTACCAGTTTGACTGTGATTATGAAATCTACATTTTGTAGTACCTTTTCTGAATACACTGACAACTCCCTTGAAGGATGTGGTGCGGAGCTCGTATGGACATTCCTAAATGATGGGGCTAGGAGGCCGTTTTGAACTGAACTCAACTGAACTGAACTACTCTGGCACTGAAAGCCAGAATATTGTAAAACTTCAATGAGGTAGCTTTGTCCCAGTGTGTTTAATTTATTTTTCTTACGTTGCAGTTTGATGTAGCTGTGGACCTGTTCAGCAGAGGTCTTATTTGGTGCTCATTGTTTCAGGTACTATATAATGACAGTTTTGTGTACACATTATGTGATTGAAATTAGAACAGTAGTCCATAGTCTTCATCTAACAAAACCAATATTTTCTCAACTACCTCATGAGCTACATGGAAAATGCAGCAACCCTTCTCTCTTCCTTCCCTCCTTCCCACCCACCCCCCCCCCACCCCCCACCCCCTTATCAACCCATTTCCATCCCTTAGTGCCAGAATGATCATACTGAGGCCTTATTGTTTTGTAATACTTTTCAGTACGGGTATCTGGTGGTGTTTGTGGAGTGGCTGACATTTGTGGCAACACATTGCAGAGGTCCCAGATGGAAAACGACAGAAGAGAGTTTTCCATGGCTGGTTACTCGAGTCATGGCGAATGGTATTATTGAATTTACTCGTTATAGCTTTAAACCTATGGTGCAGATCACCTTTGTAGTGGTTGCTTCGGGTGATTTGAGTTAGATCCTGTATCGCCAGTGCCTTTCAACAGCTCTTAAACTGAAAAAGCGCTGTATAAGAACGTTTAAAATAAATAAATAAATAAGTTAATAAATATAATAATATAAATAAACAAATATTATGTGAAAGGTAAGCAGTAAGCCACTGAGCTTGTATGACTAGCTAGAGAACATCCAGTTCACACGATGCTTTGCCTTCTACTACAGCAGTGGGCATGAAACCCTCCATATTTCTGTTTTTACCATGCTTTGGAAGTGGGGTTCATTGGTAAAATTGGAGAGAGAGAGAGAGAGAGAGAGAGAGAGAGAGAGAGAGAGAGAGAGAGAGAGAGAGAGAGAGAGAGAGAGAGAGACCTATAGACACACATGGGAAACAACTGCTGTTTATGGTTTATTGGCACCCATTTGTGTTGTGCTCTCCCCTGCTCTTGCAACAGCCTGCTTTTGCACAAGTATAGGCGTAATTATTTTGTACATTTTGTAGTAATTCCTTATTCTGTGAATTGCAAGCCACCACATATATCCACCTACTGTACCTTTGCAAAGACAATGTTTGGATAGTAAATGGTCACAACTGGCTACACACCAGATTGGTGCTTGGTTTGACTGGGCTTCTGACGATGTAAGTACGAAGGAAAGTTCATATCAAGATTTCAGAAAAGACGCTTTTGGAAATGTGTTTTCAGCCCAGATCAAATATATAATGTGGGTATATTATTACGAAGACTCCCAATTATTATGAGTTACGAGTTTGATGTTTTTTCTTCTTCTTTAGGTTTTAAAACAAGGTGGGGCATGGCAGCCATGGGCGGAATACATTGTCTACCAATTTGGTTCTACGCGTACCAAAGCGGGTTTCTAACAACTGTGTCTGTCCCAGTATGGCTGCAAGTCTTGGGCATTGTTCTGCTTCTTTGCGGCAGAGTTATCGGTGGTTACGTTGAGGTAAGGATGATTTCACAAAATTTCACTTTTTCTTAAGTGAACTTGTGATTCTTTGATGCATGATAGATATCAATGAGACACACATACTTTGCAAATTTGGTCAACCTTGCCCCAAGGTCAAGGTCCCTGCTCTGTCCAAAGTCAGTTTAGATAGATATTTTGAAGTGACCATGACCATTAACTATGAGAGACATAAAGTTCAAACGTGTTGTATTAGAGATTGGTCTGTTTTTGCATTGATCTTGAAGGTCAAGGTCATTTTAGGCCTTACAGAAACATTAAAATATTTCTAGTCGTAAAGTGGAATGGCTCTATATTTAACCCATAGTATGCAACAACTTTGGATTATTTAATATTATATGAGCATCAGAGGTCACATGAAGGTCAAAGTCATCGCAAGGTCAAGGTCACTGAAGGTCAGGGTCATCCCAGGGTCACTGTACTTTGGCATAATCGAACTTTTGATGTAGTTTATATGATTGTACATGAGTGTGTTTGGAGCTGGAGATCAAGGTCATCTCAAGGTCAAGAGCATCAAAAGATCAAAGTCGGTATTACTTTGCATTTTAATGCCACCTTTTCATTTTGTTTTTTCAGGCCACTGGTTTTCATGTTAAATATTGCATGATTATGATGATGATGATGATTGCGAAGATGATGATGATTATGATGATTAATGAAGATTTCTTGACAAGACTTGACTTGAGAAAGGAGAGGAAAAACTCTTTATATCGTCATTCACACCACCCTCTTCCTCCTCCCCAGCGTGACCTTAGTGGTTCTGAACCTGGTCATTTTGGTCAGAGTGGATTTGAGTGTGTCAAATACAAGTCTACATCATCATTATTTTAATCACCGGGCGACTGACATAAATAATCATACACACTCACATATGAACAGGATACCTTTATTTAAAAAAAAAAAACACTTTTGTTTAATTTTATTGGACATGCGTATATTTACGAATTTTATCTTATTGTTTTTGGCTGCTTATAATGATTCTGAGTGTGTTTGTTTGTAGGCATGTGGTGTTAGATGTATGTATTTTTAATTATTTATTTATTTATTTATTTTATTATTATTATTTTTTTTTTAAAATTTATTTTATTTTATATACACCATGTTTTAGTGTGTTGTACAGTCTCTTATTGTGCGAGAGCTTGTGTGAGAGTATGCGTGTGAGCGCTTTGAGCGGACTTTTTAGTTTGGAATTGCGCTTTATAAAATAAATTATTATTAATTATTATTATTATTATACCTCTGTGTCCAGGTTGACAGTGCCCGAAGTGCAGCATGTTGTCTTTTCAGGTGCCTGGAGCTCAATTCTTGTTGTTATACCAGCATCTTTAGCAGCTTTCAGAGCTGTTATGCGTGCTATAAAAGAACAATTTGATACATTTTAAATTTTAATAATGTGCACTTGTTAATTTTATTTTAAATTTTATGTTATACACGATTGATTATGGTTGTATTATATAATTAATTGTATTAATATTGTCTTGGGATCTGTTTCCAGTGCTTCTACATTTATAACCACATTCTCCAACTCCTTCGGTACGATGAGAACAGAGAACGGCACTCACACTGACGGAGAGGGATCTAAGAAATGCTGGGAGAATCTAACTGTGTATTTTTGTAATCCAGTAAAAAGGTAAAAGTCTTCTTGCAACCTTTCGATCATTGGAGAGAGAGGCGTTTGGGACCTCTCTTTTCTCTGGTCAACTTAATGAAGGTGGGGCCCATCTCCTCTCTCTCACTGCATTACCTTTCCCTTCTCTACACACAGCCAGGTTCTCCCATTTGCAGTTGAAGAACGATTTAATACACTGTTAACTGTGATAAAGAGAAAAGAGATTTCTCTTATATAGCGCAGAGGAGCTATAATGGTAAAAGTTTTGACTTTATAGTTTGTTTGTTTACGCAAACAGGTGCTCAGTGTAATGTGAGTTAACATGATCACAAATGTTACCATTTTAGATAATCTGTGAATGTTAAAAAAAAAAATTTTTTTTTGGGGGGGGGGGCTGCGTATTGGAAAACCACCTGTATTATATGTACATAGTGAGATGTACATAGGCAGCAGTCTCCGCTCACCAAATGCAATGAAAAAATTAGTTCGAGTGACCTAGTACTTACAGGTGGCTATCCTGGTGAGTTAGTTTTTTTTATTCGTCTTTCCATTTTTCACACTCTACTAAAAAAATGTAAACAAAATAATAAATTACTTTGTTTTTTGGTGATTTTTTTAAAATAGATAAGGTTTTCTAAATCTTGCACTATCTCTGATTGTGTGTAGCCAAATTTCAGTTTCCTTTGTGTGAAAGATGTTAACAGGCCAGTGAACATTCTGGAGGACCATGATTTTGGCCTTGGCCTGGGTTACTAGTCTGGAAGGCTTGTTGAACATTCAGGCTTTAACCACAACGGTATTGCCGTCCATTATTAGAGTATGTTCTGTTTTATATGTCGGTTTATATTTATTTTTTGTGTGGGTGTGTTTGTGTATGTGTGTGTGGGTGTGTGTGTGTGTTTGTTTTCAATTAATTTTGTTGTATTTGATTTTGTCTTTCCTTCTTTGTTTGTCTCTTTCTTATTTTCTTTCTTTTTATTTGCCTTCTTTTTTTTATTTAGTTTTTGTTGTTGAACAGGCCATTTGCCATCGAGTTCACAACGCTTTTGGTTGTGTTTGTATTTGTTTTTAAGTTGCAGTAAAATTCACAACTATTTTAATAGCTATGCTGTTTGTGCACATTCCAAATGTGTGTAAGCATAATATTATTCAACCAAGGCTTTTGGTGGTTTTTTTGCCTTACTCTGAGTTGTATCTTAAGTTTATGCAATGGTTATTTTTGTGATAATGAGGTAGCAATTAAGTGAGCCAGAGTTTTGGAGCTTGGTATGGTCATAGGTTGACCGGTGTGCTTGACATTTGTCATTATGTTGAGTGGTAGCGATACATGTATAAATTTGCCTTGACAATATATTCCTGAACACCCCTGATTTGTAAGTGACTTGATGACATGCTGTAATGATATTACCACAGGAATCTGCCAACAACTAATGGATTTAACATTTTCCATGAATATAGATCAAAAGAAACTACAAACAACTTTATTGACTTTTTTTTTATTTTTCATTGAGGTTCAGTGTTGTTTTTACCCATATCATCAAGACACTTTAAATTAAATTTTTTTTTCTATGTCTAGATCTTTTTTCTATTGACATGTCTTTAAAACAATGTTTTGCACGCAGATGAATGTGTTCTTTATGAAAGTGAGTCAAAGGGCATTACATATAATGTATAATAATTATTATTACATGCTATTTATACACCTCTTTTTTTTCGTTTCGTGCAGTGCATTGGTTTTCAAGGGCATAATGTATGCATAGTTTTGTCATCTGGAAATCAAGTAATGGGCATTGCACGTGCAATATTAATTAAAGTTAAATTATCTAGTCTCTGCTCATCATGCCGCTGCTGCTTAGTTTAACTACTATGCTACTGTACTCTCCAACTGACATATGGTGAGTGTGGATGGTAAGCGTCAGTGTTCAGTTCATTCAAATGTTACTACTGAGTGCTTACAAAATTATGATCCCTATTTTGGCTCACATGAGTGCTATCGGTCTGTTTATTCATTCCAAAATCAATCTTTTTCCAGATTTTTTACAAATCTGTACGAGATTATTGATAGTCCCAAATGGTTTAAAATGTTGTTTTATGTGATATACAACTGTGTGACAACTGGCTAAAAATACTGAAATAGTATTATATTTTTTTTTAATTTATGTATTTATAATAATAATACATAATAATAATAATAATAATAATAATAATAATAATTGTTATTATTATTATTATTATTAATATTATTATTATTTATACAACAGGACAATATATAATTATATATATATATATTTTTTAATTTATGTATTTATAATAATATTATTATGATTTATACGACAGAACAATATATAATTTGTTGTGATTTTCTGTGATTACTAATATCGTTACGTCCTGGCATGATGTAGTCGTTGAGAATTGTAATGCTTGTATGACTGATAGTAAGTAGTGTCATGTCCATGACATTTAGTTTGCTGAAAAAATATATTCAAACCATATTTACGACAGGGTAGTTTTGTAACAAAAGTTTCATATCGCTAGCTTTGAAAGGATAGTATTTGTGGTTCATTTTCACCCCAAGAGTTTTCACGGCTAATTCCTCATAATTTTATATGTAAAGGTACTGACTTCTTTAAAATGTTCAAGAAATTTTGTAATCATGTGGCAATTAAGATTTTTAATGACAACTACTTATTCTGTTTATTATATAAAATTACTAGAGAATAAGTTTATGAGAACTTTGAATGATTAAAAAAAAAAAGATCAACATGTTTTATAGTAAAGTGCAAAATCAAGTGAATATTGTTTTGGAAAATAATGGTTTGCAAGGTAATTGTGAATTTGTAATCATTCTTTATATATTCAAAGTGAGTTTGAGGTCATTTTTGGCAACTTTTACTCTAGATAAGCGCACAGTTGGGCGATGGTCATGTAAGCCACATAAAATGTTATTGAGGTCCATGAGAATATGACAGGTTTGCGCATGAGCATTGAGAATGACTTCAGACTACAGAGACACGATTGTTTCTCTTGGCTAATCCATACAATGCATTGGGGCTTGTTGATCATGCTCCTCTGCATTTGTCTTTTGTTAAGAGAAATAAGTAACATAAGTTTTTAGCAGACAACCTTCTGTTCGCTTGGACACGACATTTAAATTCAGATGCCACAGAAATGTGGCGGGCAGATAAATGCATGAATATATAAGCAAATACTCATCTCTTAGAGTGAATTATACATTTTCAAATTTTCTTCACAAATTTGATTAACTACTTGGACTCTACTCAAATTTATGTGAAAACAAAAATGTTTAGGAATTTTATCAGAAACGTTAAATACAGAATTCAATTTATGATGTGTCATGTCCAAATGATGTGTTTTGTAATTTGTTGAAATGTTGAATCATTTTCCTACTGTTTCCTTTTCTGTGTGTTCTTAAACAGTGGCATGTGCGAATGCATTTTCAGAGTTTATGAAATGTAATTATCTCAGTAGTATCTCTATCTGCATTTATCATACTAGTAGTATGATAAATGCAGATAGACAAACATCTGTTAAAATTGTAATTTTTAACTGTCCTTTATCATGATGAAGCCTTGTAATGAATTTTGTGTGTACATTTTTGTGTTATTATTTATGTACCATGTTAACAGATGAAAATCATGTGAGATTTCTTTCAGTTTGTGTTGTACTCCATGTAGAGGTTTGTGTATAAACTGTTTTCACATTTTACTTGGTCACATTCCTTTGAAGTTATATTCCAACGTCGAATGAAACTGTGTTCTATAACAGAAAAGATTTATATATCACTGCTGTGATTACACATTTTATACACCGTGTTTTTTATTTTTGTTTTTTGTTTGTGCGTGTGTGCGCGAGTGTGTGTGTGTGTGTGGGAAAAGCTTATTGTGGTAGTTTCTACTTTAAATTAATAATAATAAATATTATGTTATTGTGTAATACTAACAAATATCTTTGGAGCTACCCAATCATATACCCCTTGGGGTCATGAGCAATCTTGCCACTGTAGATTGTTCTAACCTATAAAGGGATAAGTGAAAGCCCCAGTTGAAAACCTGTCTTGACTTTGTAGGCATGACAGATTCACTGCGGCAACAGTAACCCCGTTGGAGTGCTGGGGGTTTTAGTATAAATAGTATCCCCACTTTCTGGAAATTTAGTGCTTTAAATTCCCACTGTCGCTGTCTTCCTCATTTGCTCTTTCCCATTCCTGATCTGTCCTATCACTCTGCTATACTATCTTCTTCTTCGCTAGATCAATGACCTACCTTTTTTCTTGAAAACTCTTCCTGGACAAGACTCCTTGTTTGTGTATGAGGTCTGTTGGATCAGCTTGGGAGTGTTGGACGCTTTCTGCCGGGTGGTCACTAGGGCTTCCTATGATGTTATTATTTAGCACTATAGGCATTTTATATGTATGTGTTTTGTTGATGATTTATAATGATGTTTGTATTCTATTTTGTTTTTGTAACTGGGGGTTCGAGTAGTTGGGGTAAAGCCTCAGCCGTCCCCTGCATGGGATGTCTTTATTGACAAGTGACTGGCCGGTGGAGGGCATTCAATTTTCCCACTAGGGTTGTTTCAGCAGATCTTTTATGCGGATCGGGGGTTGTCCGGTCCTGATTTGGCTCGGATGAGTCCGCTGGACCTAAAGCAACAATCAATCAATCAATCAAAAAACCCAATCATATATGCTTCTGCAGTTATTTAAAAATGAGTTTCCTTTGTTTTTTTTGTTCACTAACAAGTCTGTTCTATCTGTGTGCAGTAGTTTTATAACTCATTTTGAATGTCTTATTGTAAATATTCTGTATAAATTGATGCTCTTTAGCCATCTTTACTCTTGCAAAGTCTATTTTTAAGATTTATCCAAATGCCCTTAAAATGTTACACTTTTGTTTGATGGTATTGCTCAATGTAAACTGATAGACAACTGAACAATACAGTATTTTTAAAGAAACATTATAGCACACTTGTTTTATTTAAAGGAAAACTTAGTTTTTTAAAAATACAAATGATGAATAAAACTCAACGAATAATGCAATAAACAATTTAACATGTGCAGTATACATGAATTAATGAATTCAACAGTCTATATACATGATGTTTGAAAAAATAAACATGATTTATGCATATTCATGAATTCATATTATAACCAACAGCCTAAATTGTTCTAGAGAACACCAGCAACCATCTTAAAAAATCCAAGAATTATTAGAAGAAAATTTGTACACTAAAGACTTAAACAAACAAAAAACAGTTTTTATATGAATTTGAATAATAATGAAAGGATATATTACTGCTTTTCCACCTAAGGCATCCAGGAAAAGCAACATTCTTAAGATATCAGCATTCCCTCATAAGTACAGCAATGGGCAAACTGCATAACAAATAATAAACATAATAATAATAACAATAATAATAATAAAGTCAAGAGGGTTTGAAAGTGTTCAATTACTTCACACATTAGCAATATAAAAAGCACTTATAAATCATCATTATCATCCTCATCATCACATCATCATCGTCATTAACAACAAAAGCATGATATAATCATCACTCATTAATGTGTTGTCTTGAAAAATAAGAGTAGGAAATGTATAAGCTTTGATTTCAGAATGTTATAAAATGTTATTTCCTTAACCGACACATGCTAATGTCTTTAGTAACTTCAAATAATATGTTAATTTTATTTTATTTTTAAACTAATGGGATTTGACTTTGGCTTGATCATTTCACTATAATTCTTGTTTAATAGTTACAGCAGTCTTTTTAATTATTAGACTGGTTATAAATATTAAAACAATTTTTTAAAGTGCAAGAATTTATAAATATGAATTGAATGCCAGAAATTAATTGTTAAGCATGGGTTCAACCGCAATGCAGCATGCAGTTAAAATAAAAGAATTATATTTTGTGAATTGACATTGCAACCCTAATAAAATGCTTGCACCCAACATTTTTTTGTAATTTGAAATCATTATGTGTGTATACTGATGAATGCTTACTAACTCAAGGCAGTACACACCCACGGTCCTGATTTGGCTCGGAAGAGTCCGCTGGACCTAAAGCAACAATAAATCAATCAATCAAGTACACACCCATACTTGCGCACACTCATCCACATGAGTATTCACACACGCACACATAAGCACTCACTCTCTCTCTCTGTTTATTTCCCTCACAAAACACACCCATACACATACACACAATTCATATAAAAATAAGTATCTAGTTCTCTCCCTCCCTCTCACTACATCCCACTCTACCAGTCTCTCTTATGCACGCACATACAAGCATGTATGCAAAACCATGTATGCATGCACACGTACACACACAAACACACTCATACATACATTATTGTTAAAATCATAAGGTATCGTTAGTTCATTCTTAAACATATTCTCTGTAGCTATTTATAGTGAAATTGTTAGAGACTTTACCTATAGATATATTATGTTGCAGAAATATGAGATCTCGGTACTTATTCTTGCAGAAACATCAGATCCACTGAAAAAATCAAAACTAAATATTTGTTGTGTAGGGAGGGATTAAAAAAATGGGGGGAGGGGGGGATCTTTTATAAAGGTTTCAGTTCATTTATTTGCCTTCGGATCTTAAGTGTATACTTATAATTGTGTATTATTAGTATCTGGCAACATCTCAACTGACAAGAAGATCTTGCCCATGTTGGTTTTAACGCTCCCCTAAAATGTTGAACTGTAATTCTAATTTGTTGGTGGGAATTAAGAATTAATGTATGCATGACAAAAGCAGAGTCGTATGTAACTCCTAGTGAAACCAATTACAAGCTGGAGATTTGTTTGACACTTTTGATTTGGCTCTTTGCAGTCTGCTGGATACTATAAGCAAAGAATAACTAATCATATTCAAACATATCGTATTTTTAGGTTTATGGGTTAAAGATAATGGCCGAACACATTACAAATATTATTAGGAAGTTACAATTTAACTTAATTGATCAAAATTGCAGTCTTATATTCAAACGTGTCTTTAAAAGTAATTATCTTGTATTGTTAATTAGCGTGGGAGTGCCGGGGGTTTCTGTACAAATAGTATCCCCACTTTTAGGAAATTTCCTGCTTTAAATTCCCACTGTCACTGTCTTTCTCCTTTGTTCTTTCTCATTCCTACTCTGTTCTATCAATCTGCTATTTTACTTCTTCGCTAGACCAGTCACCTACCCTTTTTCTTGAAAACTCTTCCAAAACTCCTCATTTGTGTACGAAGTCTATTGGGTCAGCTCGGGAATATTGGACGATTTCTGCAAAATGGTCTATGACATTATTATTTAGCAATGTAGGCATTTTATATGTATGTGTTTGTTGATATTTTATAATGATGTTTATATTCTATTTTGTTTTTTGTAAACGGGGGTTCGATAAATTAGAGTATGGCCTCAGCGTCCCCTGAGTGGGATGCCTTTATTGTAAAGTGACCGGCTGGTGGAGTGCCTGCAGTGTTACCATTAGGGTTGTTTCAGCAGACCTTTTATACGGATCATGAGCTTTCAACCAAGTTGGGGTCCTGATTTTGGGGTCCTGATTCGGCTCTTTGCAGTCTGCTGGACCCTGTAAGCAATTAATAACTAACTAACATTAGCGGATCTTAAACAGCATTGTTTAGTTATCGCTCGAAACCAAAAACAGTACAGTTTCAGTTGCCTTTGAAGGGTCTTGCGTTTCTCTACGAAAGAGCACAAAATTAATGTATCAAATACATTGCACATAATATCACAGTTACACATACACACGTGGCATGGTATTAAACGTTACAACCAAGAAAATTCGTTAACAGCACACTAATTACACTTAGTACAATACGGTTGTTTTACATTCAAAACAATTAAAGAATAAAACAAGCGAAAAGTAATAGCGTTTAAAACATTTCAATCAATGGGGATAGGAGAAAACTTAAAACATGAATTGAAGGAATATAGGATGGAAGATAAACACTACACATTTCTCTTTAAGAGTTGAACTTGAATTATTACCCAGTCCATAACCATATCACATTCCATACTAATTACATAACATTTCATACTATATTTACACTCAATTGTCCATAACAAATATTTAAAACAATCGGTGTTATTACCCAAAATTAAAAAATTAACAAAATGTCAAATCATTCCAATGTATTTCTAGACACTCGCATACAGCATTTTTAAAAGAGTTAATTCTATGTTGTGACTCCAATTTGTCCTACAAAAAAAAAGTTAAATAAAAGCATGGAGCGATGGGCTACTACGCCTATATGAACTCTGCAAGCAAAATAATATCCAGATCCGTTCAGCCAAGAGAAAGAGCAACAAAGGTGATCGTGAATGACACAAAAGGCTGGGTGCTTGTTAAAGCAACTGACTTCCACAGAATGATTAACCCTGAGTACATATAAATACTCGTATTCTAGAAATCATCAAAATTACCGAATCAGCCATTTTTTTTAGATACGGAGCAAAACGTTTTCAGGAAATATGTCACCCTGTTCTGCGGTCCTTGAGATGTCATGCATCAAACCGACCGACCAATGAACATCCCGACATCTATGCCCCAACATCAGACTATGACGACAGCGAAGTCGAGGATTTCTATGTACATCTGCAGGCGGTCCTTGACCACGTGCCGAGGAAGGGCATAATCATAGTGCAAGACAACTGGAATGCCAAGGTTGGCCACAACTGGGGAGACACATGTGAACCCCACTGCAACAACGAGACAAATGACAAAAGGTCTGAGTCTCTTGGAGTTTGCCAGATACAACAATTTGATTCTGGCAAACGCGCTTGGTCTCCGCAAAAATCCCAGACGATGAACTTGGCACAGTCCCAGCAGGGAGCATCACAACCAGATAGACTACATCATGGTCAAGAAGCGCTTTAGATCAAGCCTCCGCATTGGCAGGACATGCATTTTGCCAGGAGCAGACATCGGAAGTGACAACGTTCTCTCGTGGTGATGTCTTTCCGGCCCCACTTGAAGAGAGTAAACACAGCTTTGGACAAATTGCAAGACCCTGTGTTGGCAGAAATATTCCAAGCCACAATTGGAGGGGAATTTGCACAACTGCTCATTTTGGGAGCGGGGAAGTAGATGTCAACCCCATGACCACCATCTTCAAATCAGCTGCGACAGATGCCGCCACTGCAAGCTTCGCCCAAAGAAGAAACTGTGGATCACACCTGATCTTTTGGACCTAACGAAAAATCAACAACGACATCCGAAATGGCATGCGCACAGCATGAACTGGATAGAAGATCAGTACCAGGAAATAGAGAACAGTCTGAACAAGAACAACAGCAAGAAGGCCTACCAGACTGTGAAGCGGCTGACAAGTGTTAAAGAGCCCAAGGTCTCCACGATCCAAAGCAAGTCTGGCATATGCCTTACAGAAGAACAACAAGTCTTTGATATGTGGATAGAGTATAGTACTACTGCTCTGACCTTTACAACCACACACCAGTCCTCGCATGTCCCGAAAACAGAGAAGATGAAGAAATCCTTCCAATTTTCAGAGAAGACGTTCAAGGAGCAGTCCAATCGCTGAAGAAGGGGAAATAAGCAGGAGTGGACAACATACCCGCGAAATGATTCAAGCCGGATGAGAAGCGATGATTGACACCCTCACCATTATCTGTAACAAGATCTGGCATAATGGGGAGTGGCGTACACCATGGACCCAGTCGCTTGTCACCACTCTTCCCAAAGAGGGTAACCTTCAGGAGTGTTAAAAATTACCGCACCATCAGCCTCATCAGCCATCCCAGCAAGGTCGTCCTGAAAATAACACTCAACAGGTTGTAACCTCAAGCTGAACAAATCATAGCTGAAGAACAACTAGGATTCAAGGCAGGACGAAGGACCACTGAGCAGATTTTCAACCTCAGAATACTCTGCGAGAAATACCCAGACCACCAACAACATCTATATTATGTGTTTATAGACTTCAAGAAAGCGTTTGGCCGTGTGTGGCATGCAGTGCTATAAGCAACCATGAGAGTGTACACGAGGATTGCTGAGGACAGAGAAAGATGGAGTAGGCTGGTTAAACAAACATCTGTGGTGCCCTTTCATATATATATATATATATATATATATATATATATATATATATATATATATATATATATATATATATATATATATATAATTTTGTTACTGTACTATTTCAAATATTTCCAGGCATAAAAAAAATCAATGCAAAAAAAGTACTTTTTTTTTTTACAATTGACGGTGTAAAATAAATAACATCTGGTTTAATAAAAGGAATATCAATCTTCCATAGCTGGCTTCCACAACAACTAAATATATTATCCATAATCAAAAGACCTCTTATAATTACAGGGAGCAGGGTTTGTGGGGTGGGGGGATGGGAAAGGGGTAGAGGGAAACTACTCAAATAAGTATATGTTTTATTATTGAAAAGAAGTAAGTGACATACCAAAGTGCGCTCTTGTCTATATAATGATGATAATTGTGCCCCTAAATGAAATATAGCAATAAAGATCCAAATGAGAAAATTATGTGCAGATCATTTATAACATGATGATGTTACATAAAACGATGTATGAAATCATGGTTTCATAGAAGATGGATTCAAAATGCCAGCATCATGACACAGCCAATCCGAGTTACAAGTTGATAAAGCAGTCAATTCGCGTAGCAAAACGTGGGCCACGGTGATGGTTGGGCTTTATTTGCATACCGGTTTCTCGAAAGCTCAACGGATAAAATAGAAAAAGAAAAGAAAGTAAGATATCTAGCTACAGCCTAGCTACAGAACTTGTATAGCAATAGAAAAAAGTCATTATTTGCTGTGAAAATTGAAAGCTGCAGATTTATTTAAACTAATAAGACCATCTTAAAAGAACAATCTCTTTTTTTGTGTGGTAATTTTGTCAAAATCAGGAGTTATTTCCCTTGTTCAAATGTTGACCCAAATGAGGCCATGACCTCATTGATTGGTGAAGTCCTGATGTCCGCGGTAAATGGCTAGTATGTCCTCAGATGCCTTAAGGCCCCTTTCTGGGTTCAAGCTCTGATCTGCGACGTTATCTAATGGTTCTATGTAAGTCACGTTAAACATCATCGAGCAGCATCACAAGCACAGCTATCTGTTGTGGGCTGCTATATTCTTCTTTTAATGCTCTTTGGGATATCAGATAGTTATTATTCGTTTACTAGCACCACCTTAATTAAGCCTACATCTAAAATAATAAACAGATAAACAAAATGAACAAACAAAAAGTGTTGTTTTAATATATATTTTTGGTGGGATATGATGGGTTATGTACATGAAATCATGCATCCAACCCATTGAGACCTGTGTAGGCTTGAAACAATCATAATTAATGTCTCATGAATAGGCCCTCAATAGGCACCTGAACTCAGAATAGCATAGTAGTACATCATGATACATTTTCCCCAAGCAGATTACAAAACAATATCTCATGCAGCATGATAGATAAGAGCGAGAACATGTTTGTCCTTTATAACAGAAGAAAACATGAAAGGTGTTTATATACACTGCATTTTTTGGGGGTTCAATTCAAACATCAAAGCAAGATATAACAACGACGATAATTAAGAAGAATCGGTTATCATGTTTGAAAGTAGTTATTTATAGTGAAAGAAAGTGTAAACGTTTTTGAAAGTATTCAGGTTTTTCACCAGCATATACACAATTCCACACAAAACACTCATTTCCGAACAATTACTAATAATTAGTATCGAAGTGATAAACCAACAAGTATAGCTGTTCCGCTCCATACTCAATAATGTCCGCTCACAAAATTTCTGGTATGATTCATGCACATTTATTCCCCCCGTGGGGGTTAAGTTTTTTTTTGTGTGTATAAATAGTATTCTCACTTTCTAGAAATGTAGTGCTTTAAATTCGCACTGTCGCTGTCTTTTTCTTTTGTTCTTTCTCGTTCCTACTCTGTTCTATTAATCTACTATACTATCTTCTTCGCTAGTCCAGTCACCTAACTTTTTTCTTGAAAACTCTTCCAAAACTCCTCATTTGTGTATGGGGTCTTTTGGGTCAGCTTGGGAATATTGGTCGCTTTATGTCAAATGGTCACTAGGGCTTCCTATGATATTATTATTTAGCAATGTAGGCATTTTATATGTATGTGTTGTGTTGATATTTTATAATGATGTTTATATTCTATTTTGTTTTTGTAAACGCGATAAATTAGAGTATAGCCTCAGCGTCCCCTGCTTGGGATGCCTTAATTGTAAAGGGACCGGCTGGTGGAGTGCCTTCAGTGTTACTATTAAGGGTGTTTCAGCAGATCTTTAATACGGATCAGGGGTGTCCTCTTTCAACCAAATTGGGGTCCTGATTTTGGGGTCCTGATTCGGCTCTTTGCAGTCCGCTGGACCCTGTAAGCAATGAATAACTAACTAACTAAGTAATTTACATTTATTGTAAGCCAAATAACACTTTGAGTTCCATTGCGAAAAGAGTTGATAAAAAATGCAGAAATTACCCATGCCGCATGATAACATACCTGCGCCTGCTTGTGTAATAATGACATGCATCTGTTTTGTTTATTGGTATTGTATTCGTATCAAAGTACAATTTTTACTATGGGATGGATAATTCACCTTTAAAATAGCAAACATGAAAAAATAACCTAAGTAGTTCAACTGTAATAGTTTCTTGAAATCAAATGCTTTTAATTAATAATCGATTTATATAATTTCTCATTATTCTGCGTCGATTAATCTGTATTACCAGTGTTCCAGCATTGCAGAATTCATAAACATAATCAGAAGGCAGAATTATGTTCTGGATAGTCACATATTTAAACACATCATGGCAGCTTTTAGAAGCTGTTGTACAATACTGATTGCGCCCTTTTGAAAAATGTGCCACAGCAGACCTCAAACTTCATTGTTAGCGGTGAATCATAATTATCAAACTCGCACTAACATATCGCTTTTAGTGTTAGAGGCTGTTGTACAATACTTACTGTGCCCTTTTAAAAAATGTGCCACAGCAGACCTCAAACTTCATTGATAGCGGTTAATCATATTATCAAACTCGCACTAACATATCGCTCGATTCAAAAAGCTCACGTCTACGTTTGATAAATCTTTACATATCACATCCTAGATTATGGATAACGTTTTTCAGAGAGAGAGAGAGAGAGAGAGAGAGAGAGAGAGAGAGAGAGAGAGAGAGAGAGAGAGAGAGAGAGAGAGAGAGAGAGATGAATATATAAGCAAATAGTACTCTTGGATTATACTTGAAATAAAACAACTATACACTGATTTAACTCATCTCTTGGCATGAATTAGGCGTCTAAGGACTTTTTTTTTTGCAATTTTTGATCTCGATCTGAGGCGCACTTGACTGATGCAAATGGTGCCGTTTCTGAATGATTTTGGTGAAATCGTTAATGAGACGACATAAGATAGTATTATTGGCGTTTTTTTTTCTTCTTCAATAAATAGTCCGATTTTGAGGTAGTTTTAGCTGAATAATATTAGTGCTAAAATGCAGTTAAATACGTGCCATACATACATAAATAAGCAATTAAATATTATTGGGGATAAAAAGAAGAATTTTCAATATAAGAACTTTAACTAAGAAAAACAGACGATTGTCCATTGGTCTAAATAACAAATGACAGTTACTCTCAGAGTTAATAACATTATCGTTTTATCGTATTTCAAAGACCAATTTTATTGGAGATGGTTAGTAGTAAAGGCTCATAGCAATATGTGGATCGGTACATTAAAGTTTAACAGCCACTTTTGATACAAAGGCACGGCGCAAGGAAGCAGAAAAAGAGAGGGACAGGAAAAGAGGTGGGAGGTCAACATTCAAGAATGGACTGGCTTGACACTGAGCGTAGCCATGAGGGTTGCTCAGGACAGAGAAAGATGGAGTACGCTGGTTAAACGAATTATCTGTGATGCCCCAACGACTTTCGAGTTACGGGATAAAATAGGATAGGTGATACAAAGACCTGGGAAGTAGTGGCCTACGTATAAAGTCGCAAAAGTGTTAAATACCATCTCTTAAAAAGCTGATCTATCCTCAAGAAAACGCTGTACAGGGTGTCATTGTTGTAACTAACACTTTGACCTCAACTCTGTCACATAACGTTTGATGGCGGTTTGTATAGGCAAACTTATAGGTGTTCATTACAATCTCTTAAAGCTGAACTGTGTTCAACAAAGTGGAGTACCAATTTCTTTAAATTGTTACGCAGACACGAATTACAATCCTCCAAATCTGAACTATCTCAACAAAATATAGTACCAACTTCTTTAAAGTATTACGCGGACACGAATTAGATCTACAATCCTTTAAAGTTGAGCTAATCCTTTAAAGTTGAGCTATCTTCAACAAAAATGCAGTACCAATTTCTTTCAATTATTATGCAGACACGACAGTCTATAATACACACATGTAAGCTGTCAGAGCGTGTGTGTGATGTTGTAGAAAGCACCTCAGTAGTACCCAACACCACGAGAAATAATATTTACTGTTCTTTGCACAGTCACATACTGTCAGTGATGTTTCGCCACATATTAAAACTGTATTACATCCTTCAGTGTATATAATGGTTATTTGCCTGGTCTGAATTAAAACATATATGAACATAGCCCATATGCATCAATCTCCCTTCCATCAAACCAAATAAAATACATTAAAATTGTAAATATAAAAAAATGAAAGTAAATTAAAATCAATTACAAAAAATGGTTTTGTTCTTGAAAAAAAAAGGGTTTTTTGCAAAGAGTGAAAACCGAACATGAATCCTCCCGTCCTCCCCCCACCCCCACCCCCTCCTCCTCTACCCCTCCCCGCCCCAATACCCCTTTCAGACTTGCCTACCTCCTTTTTGCCTTGACAGAAGAACACTCCGGAAAAAGCGGAAGAATCCAGCACAAAAGCAGAAGAAAAATTTGTCGCTGAATATGCCTCTCGCACTTGTACTTTGTACAAAGATCCTTTAACATAACATTACAACTTTTTCTTTTAATTTTTTTTACCCAACAGTAAGTTTCATTTTTTGTACATCACTGAAGAATTCTCATAATTTTATATTTCTTCTTCTTTTTTACGGTCTCACTCTCATCTTTGTCAACGTGAATGGTTTCTTCGTCGTCAGTTTCATGAACGGGAACCACGCGCTTCGTCGCCATGTTTGAAAAAGAAAGACTTCTTTTGTGTTCTTCAGTACAGAAGAGTGCAGCACAGTGGTTATCTCCCTTCTGTACAAAAAATACGCTCTCTCTTACGGATTCAAGGCTAGATTAGAATGCAGAAGATTTTCGATTTCTTCAGCGGAAAAAAGTTGTCAGAGGCGGAAGGGCGGAAAAAAGCATTATAATTCGGAAGAATCTTCCGCCAAAAACGGAAGGTAGTCAGGTCTGCCCTTTCCTTGTCAAAGAAAAGAAAAAAAAGATTGCAGTTATGATTTTCCACCTATATTAAGCCTATAGTCTTCGTAAATTTATTTTAATTATTCGTTACCTCGCGCTTTATTGTCCCTTCTCCGCTCCTACTTTCTTTCTTTTTTTAATTTTTATATATATATCTATTTAATTTAATTTTTGTTTGTTCTTATATTTAAGATTTGTGTAAACGTTGGTCAGGACATATACAAAGTATGAACTATTTGTATTGACGGAAAGACAAAATGGTTGTAGTACACTTGGAATTTGATCAAAATGTCTTTAGAACTGAATAAAAGTATCAGATCAGTATCTAACAGTGCTAGTTAAAAAAAAAAAACCATTTACTACGGGACAAATCTCCAACAAGTTCGAAAAGGTGATGAAAACGACAGATGCACATTAAAGCACTATAATCATTATTAAACACACACATTCCCACATTAACTATTCCCATTAGTAGAAGCTAAAGAATGCCATTCAGAGTGCAGGTCCTGTACTGCATCACGATTTGTTCGGAGAAGTTGCACTGGTTTGTCTCAAAGCAAAACGGTGTTTTCTCTCTTGAGACATTTTGTTTTTTGCAGAAATCTTAGAAAAACTGAAAGAGGTTGACCCACAGCCTGCTATTTTGATCCAAAACAGCAAAAAGGATTTACCTTGCGCATGCATGAGCGATTTCATGCTAATTCAGATTATATATGTCAGCATTGTTAGACCATGAACACAATTCTTGGTTTTAAGCTGATCAGAATATAAGTTTCTTCCGTGGGTCTTTTGCACATCGGACTGGGCGATCCAACTTACTATAGTTCTGCTAGGTGACTTCTGGTACTATTCTTTTGTTTGTTTGCTTGATACATTTTGACGTGTTTGCTTTGCAAGGTGCAATCAGGTTTAACAGTACGAGTCTTTCTTATCTAGAAGGGTAAAGGTTTTCCAAGCGCAAAGTTAAACCCTACGTGCAAATCCTGTTAGGTTGAACAGAGTGATATCCCCGTTAAGGTGCCGGAGGTTTCTGTATAAATAGTATCCCCACTTTCTGGAAATTTAGTGCTTTAAATTACCACTATCGCTGTCTTTCTCCTTTTGTTATTTCTCATTCCTACTCTGCTCTATTAATCTACTAGACTAGTCACCTACCTTTTTTTTTTTTTGAAAGCTCTTCCAAAACTCCTCATTTGTGTATGAGGTATTTGGGTCAGCTTGGGGATATTGGAGGCTTTCTGCCAAATGGTCACTAGGACTTTCTATGATATTATTATTTAGCAATGTAGGCATTTTATATGTACGTGTTTTGTTGATATTTTATAATGATGTTTGTATTCTATTTTGTTTTCGTAAACGAGGATTCGATAAATTAGAGTATAGCCCCACCATCCCCTGCATTGGATGCCTTTATTGTAAAGTGACCGGGTGGTGGAGTGCCTTCAATGTTACAACTAGGATTGTTTCGGCAGATCTTTTATACGGATCATGGGTGAGTCCTCTTTCAACCAAGTTGTCGTCCTGATTTTGTGGCCATGATTCGGCTCTTTGCAGACCGATGGGCCCTATAAACAATGAATAACTAACTAACAAAGTGAAAGTTAAATCTACCATTGAAAAAACTGCATTATTTTGGCATGGAAACTGCAGGAAGACTTTAAAACTATCTCTATCGGTTGATTAGAGTGTATTAATAGTTTGGCATGGAAACAGCTATTGGTACGCACAGCATACTAGCTCCATTTGGCTGCACTTACGGCGTTAGAAGAGATTTGTCAAACACCTACAAGTACCAGTATAGAATGTTGCCTTAAAAAGCTTTTACTAGTCTTGAGGATCTGCTATAGATGCCAAGCACGCTTGGACTGTCTATTTGACTTTTTTTGCATTGAACTCTTTTGAGTTGTATGCATGCAACACACAACAATGGACTACTAAAAAAAATGTCAGTGTCTTGTAGTCTTCAATGCATGGAAGCTGTTCGATCAGGAGCTCGAAAGTTGAGAAGCAGTACTGTCAAGATGGCTGTCGTCATAAGGCTGTCATGTCTTCGTCGAGTTCCGTAGGCTTACTAGGCTTGCTCCATCCGGCCTTCACTTTCACAGACCCCGTTCGGTTGCTGCTGTTGGCCTGTGGACATACATATTAGCTGGATACTGATTTACAATAGCTGTTAATCTAAAACTTTTACAATAATTAATAATAATAATAATAATAATAATAATTATAATAATAATAATAATAATAATAATAATAATAATAATAATAATAATAATAATAATAATAATAATAATAATAATAATAATAATAATACAATTCTTGCAACATTATCGACACCAGTTAAAGATTGCGAAAAGTGTTGCCACGTTCACGCCCACGCAGGCCAATTAAAGAAAGTCCATTTTAGCCCAACCCCAAACGATGAAACAAATAAAATAAATGAATCAAAAAAAGAAAATGATAAATAAATTAATTAATCAGAATCAGACTAGGAAAACCTTATTATCTCATGCTCAACAAGAGAAGTTCATATAATTATGCATTTGCCATCAGTTAAAAAGTTTACCAGCAAATAAAAACTATGTTCAAAATATGATTAAAATAAATAAACACATATGTAATATATAAATACATAAAATATATAAAAACATCAAATCTATCTATGTAATCTATCTATGTAATCCAGGGGCGGATCTTGTTCTTGTGCCACTTGTGCACGTGCACACCCCCCCCCTGGCGGTCAAAAAAAAAAAAAAGAAAAGGAGGGAGAAAAGGAGAAGAAAGAAGAGAAAAAAATTACTAATTCTCACTCACCACACAGTTTCATGTACCTCCAAATTAGTTGTTTGTTTTTTTTGTTGTTTTTTTAATGACCAAACTTGTACATGCATCAGGTCAGTTTTGAATAAAACTGATGTGAGTGGCTATTGTTTTATTTTCAGTAACTTTATCTGTCTTTGTATAAGCCTTTATGCAAGATGTTCTGCTATTGTATATTTTATCATCAGAGTTTGCAGAGGGGTATTTGTGTGTGTGTGTGTGGGGGGGGGGGGACTAAAAGAGGACTTTTAGCACAAAACAATACTATTTTCAGTCCTTAAAATAATGCCCAAAATGCACCAGATTGCACAGATTTTAACCATTATTTTCAATTTTTTCCGGGGGGGGGGGGGGGGGGGGCATGCCCCCGGACACCCCTAGTACACTCGCCTGCTTCGCAGGCTCGCGCTTGTGGCTACGCCACTTCGCATTAACTGTGCACACCCCCTCAACAATGGAAAGATCCGCCCCTGTAATCTATCTATCTATGTAATCTATCTATGTAATCTATCTATGTAATCTATCTATCTATCTATCTATCTATCTATCTATCTATCTATCTATCTATCTATCTATCTATCTATCTATCTATCTATCTATCTATCTATCTATCTATCTATCTTATCTAATCTAATTCGAATCTAATTCTCAATCTAATCTAATCTAATATAATTTAACTAATCTATCTATCGATCGATCGAATCGAATCGAATCGCTAATCTAAACTAATCGTATCTTTATCTTATCTTATTTTATTTCTCTTTCTCTATCCATACATGCATGCATACAAACGTACATACATAAGCTTACATAAACACACACACACACAAATATGCACACACATTAAATACATAAATAAATACATAAATAAATATGTTATCCTTAAAATCATTTGTTGTTCTCTGACTTCAATCCACTTTTGATTACGTCTCTCTCTCCCTCACCCCACTCCCCTCCTGCGCTACCCATTTCTCAGTTTTCAAATATCACTATCGTGAAATGACGTCATATAAAACAAATGTAAATAAAGTAATACATAAATTTACATAAATTACTTGAGAAGTGAGAAGAGCCAACATGTCCGCCTGTGCCTTTCCTAGCTTGTCTAACCTGTCCAAGTTGTTCGCATAAGCCGTCTCCAGTTCCGTCTGCAAAGAAAAAAAATCATTGTGTAAATCGATGTATGTATTGGCTTGAGACTCCTACCGATCCAACTTTTCGCAAATACACACACACATAAAGAATATTTTTCCGACGACGCATACATCAGAATATTTTAATCTAATGTGTTTCCATCGGTTAAATTGGTCACTTCCCATAAAATCGAAATGTTTCGAGGAGATCTAATTCGATAGTCTGATAAAATGGCGGAATCTCCTGAGGAAGTTTTTTGTTGGCACAAAAGTGCATGTATAATGAATATGGGTAAATGTTAATCTTTTTACTTTAACTTTGTATGTTAATCATCTTGTACTTTTATAACATTTGCAATTGGTCTTCCCATGGGATAGAAATATCAAGATTTAGATCTTTGGTGCTAGACCTAACTGCAATTCCATTATTGCCAGGTAGCTGACAGGGACCAAAACTCAACCTACATTCTAGAAAGAAAATAATGGAAATACACAGGGACACCACTATTACCAACTTCGGGTTTTGCTGTGCTATCAGATTCCATTCATATCACTAACCTCAACTATAAGGTCTGAGAATATGTTGCCATAATAAAACCATACCACACACTCGTGCTATAATGTAAACAATAAGAGCAATGTCTTTAAAAATAAATGTCTTTAAAAGTGTACATATATCAGCATGTTAAATGCGAGGGCAAATTCATTAAAAAGAAAACTAAGGGTTCTTCCAAGCTTATCTTTCGTGATTTTAGATCTCCATTCAGATCTCTGTTGTTAGACCACTACCCACAATTTTCTCACTCACCATCCTCGAGTGAAGTTGTGCATGCGAAGCTTGCAGCTGAACCAGCAATGAAGTGACGTGATCGTCGGCCATCTTGGTCACAAGATCAGCCTGGACTTGCAACAGAGGGTCGGTGGCTGGGGTCCAGGGCACTCCTCGCGGGGATTCTAGCTTTTCAAGACCCAGCTTTTCTAAGCTGCAACCAACACATGAAATGTTTGAGAAACCGAACATAGTGTCAGTATAAATGTGTTTAGCACGCCTTCATATGTTATTTAATCAATTATCCAGTCAGTCAGCAGTGAAAGCACTTCTGAGTTGACTTACAGGCGCTGTTTGCTTAATACAACACAATCATTTGCCAATAATGAATGTTCCACAGAGCACCAAAAGAAATGCGCAATCAAATGATTATAACAGTGATTGTACAACCTGTGCACATCTACGTTTACGGTACTGAAATACAGTTGGTCAGTTTTACTTTAAGAATAATACGTTTCGTTCTGCGTTTTGACAGTGTATTTGCACATGGTTATCAATAATAAACATCTACCCAAACAAATACAAACAAAAAGCCATGTTTTCAACACCACAATAAAACAATTATTACTATCTAATAAAACATTTCCAACAGAGGAGCATTACACGATTTCATCTTTTGTTTTCTATCAAAACAAATAATCACTAGCTATTAAGCATCGTAACAGACAAAACAGCAATTTATTTTCCCCTAATAGCAGACTTCTAATGTTGTCTATTTGCAACAAACAACATGTGCGTAACAATATAAGCCAAAACCGAAATAGTGCATTTAGGTGGCGAGTGATAATTGTTCGTAGCAACATGTAGTGTAATTATTAATTAATTAAAATAATAATTAATGTTAATTTTTTTTTAAAAATCTGCTATTGAAAATAGTTTCTGATGCATAATAATTACTTGATTTATTATTATTACATGTAGAGGTAAATTCAAAATAATTTTCTCGTTACCGGGTTTAGAGGACACGTTTGCTTCACGATAATATTAATAGTGCCAGAAATGGTTAAAGCTGATGCAACCTGTATATAAACTTGGCATGTGGGACACGGTTCATTTGTACTAGGGTGTTTACTGTTACGAACAAATAACCAGCCACTGTATGCACTAAATCCCGCTACTGCATGTAAAAAGCGTGAGAAGAAACCTGCGTTTGTCGCGGCTGTCACGGGAATGCCGTGTAGACCCGTCCAGTTTCGCCCACGAACTTAGGCGTCTGAGTGCATGTACAACAACACGAAATGTCACAAGATTAGATAATGGATTTTATACCCCCGAATTACAGCAATGTAGTAAACTTTCAAATTCGTGGATTTTACTATCCAAAACATACAAATTCATTTAGTTTCATACCCATGGATTTAACTCCCTGAAACAAAGGCTACAATTCATTATTAAACTTTTACGTCTGCTTGAATGGCATCCTACAAAGCAAGGTCTGTTGAGAACAATCTAAACTTTGCTAAGAAAAGTTTAAACTAAAATCATAATCTCCCAATTTAAGATCAGATCTTTAACATTTAGCTACATTGAACTCCTGACTAGAAGCAGGCTGGTGATTGTAGGTATGACAACTAGTTGACTACATGTAATGTATGTCGTTACACTGATTATATTACGGCGTGCTATCGTGCTATTGAGAGAATCTCTTCAAATGAAACATAGCAAGTTCAATAACAGTGCTTTGTCACATGAGTTACAACACATGAAAAATGTATCTTCTGGACTACACTTAGAATAGACAAAACTTATTTGTGAATAATAAACACATATTCTAAATGCAGATAAACATCTCTTATACCACCTATCAAACTATTTCCACATGTAAGTGTTTATGTCAAAAACAAGTGCAATTTCGTCAAGGTACATTGTGCTAAAAATGCCCCAAATGCTTAGGAAATCATTCTGTGCTATACGTCTTGGTCAACGAAGCAGCCAAATTCAGTGCATTAATTCAATTCGCAGCTAATGCTCAACATATAAATTCTTGTACGATTATGCAGTGAAAACTGTATGTGTTCCGTCAGCCAACTAAGTTCGGTGCATTTCTAGTTCACAGTTTAAGTGCGTTTCTAATTTTCCACTACGATATTAAGGAAAAGTGCTGTTTGTTAGTTGTGCGCTCTCACTGTTGCAACCTAAACACAGCGCGTGTATCAAACTGTGTGGGTATTATGATTATATAATACCATGCTATACAGTTGCTTTAAAATATCGATAAAAAGCTAGGAAAATACAACTGCCTATCTTCCCTTCGCCAACCCCCACTAACATCTCTCCCACTTCATCGTTCTTCCGTAAACCAGTGGCACAAAACATTTGTTTTGGTTTTTTTTTTAGTACATTTCACTCATCTTTACAAATATAACATTTCAAATGTAATGTATTAAAATGAACAAAAAACACACCGAAATAATATAATATTATTACTATTATAAAACAAATACATTCTTGTATTTTAAAAAAAAAAAATTTTTTAAGCCTTCGGAAAGAAATACCAAAAGTATAAAGGGGGATATAATCAATCAATATGCAGCAACGTAAAAGCAATGTTGAACAGAATATTGAATGACAAAACGTGGACACATGTGACGATACTCAAAGCATAAATACTCGTATGCGTCGAAGAAGGAACATGGTGGAGGTATTAATTTTAAATTTTTTGCATTACTGAAAGAGATAGTACATAGAATGTTGTTGTGGTTGTGGTTGAGGGGGGGGGGGGGGTAGTAAGGGGAGGTGGAGTGAAGAGAAAAGGTCATAAAAAGGACATACCTTGTACACGTATGCAAACACACACACACACACACACACACACACACACACACACACACACACACACACACACACACACACACACACATTTTTGTGGAAACGACGTTGTGATGACTGTTGTGAAAAAACAACAACATTATTTTGACACTTTCCATTTCTTTGACATTATTTTGACATTTTCAATTTTTTGAAGCTATCCCTAACCCTAACCCTTTCCCCAAACCCTAACCCTAACCCTTAACCTAACCCTAGTCCTAAAACAGCTGTAACTCTACGGAGCACTATTTTGACGTCAAAATAACGGGGCCGTCCAAAAAAAAAAAAAAAAAGGCAAAAGATACCATGTAGAGTTTCATTTGTGTGTCAGAGTAACGTCGTTTCTACATGCACACACACACACGCACACCTCTCCACACTAACACACACACACGTCTTCTTCTCACATCACAAACACACTCTCTCCTCACACCTGCACACCTGCAACACACACCACAAAGCCTCTTTCCCCATATAAAACGCATACACAAACAAACATACACATATACACTTCCCCACCACTTCACCACACACGCGCGCGCGCACACACACGCACACACACAATATATATATATATATATATCTGCATGGAGAAAGATTCAAAGGATGTGTGTGTGTAGGTGTGTGTGTGTGTGTGGGGGGGGGGGGGCTAGGTGGGTGTAGGAGATATAGTGACTTCTGTGTGAGTGCGGAGCAAGGTGGAATCGGGACGGATGTGTGATGATATCATTTATCAGTGTAAAACAGAACTGGGCAAAGCAACACTCATAATGGATTATAATCCTGTCAATTAAGTCAATCGAACATCTTACTACTAATAATAATTTACTAGCTTAGCTAACCGCTAAGAAATGAACAGAGAGAGAGAGAGAGACAGACAGACAGACAGACAGACAGACAGACAGAAACAGACATATAGAGAAATACAGAGAGAGAAAGTGACAGAGAAAGACGGACAGAGTTGTTTCCGGGACCCCCCTCCTAGCCAAATATAATATGATAACGCTGTAAAATGCTCTGTAAAAGATAAAGAATAAAACAAACTGTTTTATCAACTGGATCTGGATTTAAGATTAGAATAGAAGATTCTGGAATAATAATAATAATAATAATAATAATAATAATAATAATAATAAGAAGAAGAAGAAGAAGAAGAAGAAGAAGAAGAAGAAGAAGAAGAAGAAGAAGAAGACCAGCATTTTGTATTTTAATGAATATTATTATCAAACGTATGCAAATACAATAAGGGATTTATTAGGACAATTCGGTTTTCAATCGGAAACGGGTGCCAGTAAAAGGCATATTTATTACAGAACTGCTACTACTGTTACTACAGGCATATTTATTACAGAACTGCTACTACTGTTCCAAACTTTAATCAATGTAGTGTAAATTGGGTGAAATTAATACAATAATTTTAACGATAATTGGATAAATAATCAGCATTAAAACTAAGGAAACAAAGGTACAAACGGTCAAACGTTTTAAAAGAAACAAAATGACAGAAACTTCACTCAAAACAAAAATGTTGAAATCCATTTAGCTTTTTTTTGTATGGTACGTTTAGCCAGCATAATAGACTTAGCACTGATAATACAATAAAACTTAAACTGCCAACAGTTTAATTTGTTTAAAAGCACCTGAGAGTGTCAACAACTTAGCCGCTTATGTAACATTATTGGTACGCGCACACACACATACACATTTAGCACATAATAACAAAACAATCAGCAAACAAAGAAAAACACAAACCGATGGATGAAAAAAATGTCTGCACATAAATACAGACAGATCAGCATATAAAAAATACAAATCGGAATTTTAAAAAACAGAGAATTCAGCACATAAACACACAAATCATAATATTATTTTAATTAAAAATTCGACACGGCATATGACGTTTACTCAGGAACATGTAACAAAAGACAAAAAAACACTGTCAGCATATAAAACGTAACATTAAATAACAAAACAACTCCAATGAAAGACGCCCATTAAGGCAAAAATACACGTGTCATTGATAGTACAAGGAGCAGCAATGATCAGACTCTTGAACACATGCCTACATGTAGATAAGCCTTCTAAAGTTACAAAGCTCGGTAGAGCATAGTTGAAGAAAGCCTGCTCACTGGGGCTCCTCGCCTATTAGAAAGTCTTTCAACGTACGAATGATTTTGATTCGTGTATTCGTCCCTCAATGGCTAAACAAGACGATAAAGATAATCAGAACAAGCACAGACGATAGCGAACAACCACATACCGTGCATGCCGTCCTTTGAGCAACGCCCATTTGAGCCCGCAAAACCATCAAGGGCAATTGTTTTGTAGGTCGATACTCGTAACATTTAATTTGCCTGAAAACTCTCTACTACAAACATTTGCAGAATCTGGGTTTCAAACTACATTTGCGTACATACAGTTAATAACACAATTGTCATTCATCAGCTCATGTTGAAACGAGGCCCTGTCTGGGTTTAATTCTTGCCCTTTTGCTACGCTGGTTGGTTGTTTATTCATTCATTCAATTATTGATAATTATTGTGTGCCTGTTTTTAGACGCTTTTTGTGTAGATAAAATAAATTTGAAATTTAAAAAGAAATGCCGTAAAAGTTTATGCGACTGCAAAGTGGACGCTGCTCAAATTTCTGGCTGTGAACGTGAGAGAGCACAATACCTTTGGAACAGATTTGTGCGGGTTGTAGCGGGGGGAGACGCAATGCCGGCAACAGCCAATGAAGAGCCAGCAGGCGACAGCAGCGTGGCGGAAGTAGCACATTGGGGCGGGAGGTGAACAGAAGAGCCAGGAAGCGCATGCGCAACAATATTGGGTGCCGAGCTGGAGCGACACCGACGAACAACATCGTCAGCACCAATGTCACAGCAATCGTCGTCTACGTCATCGTCGTCGTCATCGTCGTCAGTTCCGGCAGCATGTCGCTGGAGATAACGTCGTGGATGGAGGTAGTCGGCGGACGCCTCAGTGCCTTGACCTAAGCTGGCGCGGTCGTCAGAGCCTGCGGAATCCAGAGTGGAGGCACTATCTACACGAATACAGGGGCTGAGGCCGTGGTACACTTCTAGCGGCACTGAAGGATCGTCGCACAGTTGTAGGGAGGGCCGTTTGGAAGACCGAGAGGACACAGATTCAGATAACCGGCGCTTAGTATTGTCATGTGCGCTTTTGATACGTGGCAGCTCGCTGTAGCGTCTAGAGCCTAGTCTATCTGACTGCTGCTGCTGCTGATGCTGGGTTAACGAGTGGCTATCCCAATTGCACGCACTAACACCGCCACCCACTACCTCTGGGCTAGGCAGGTCCACTACAAGCACTTGATCACCGACACCATCATCCACATTTTTGCGATCGTGTTTGGAACACTCACTACACCCCTGCACATTTTCCCCGGCAGCTAAATCTTTGGCCACGGCCACAGCAGCAGCTACGACCGAGCTGCGGTCGTCATGACCGCTGGCTTGCCCGTCCTCGTCCATGAACCGAATGTCTGGTGGCTGCGAAAGTCCACTTTGCTGGCGAAGAGGGTGGTCGTCGTCTTTCTCCCTGAATACGTGTTCATCCTCTTCGTCGTCTACATGCTTGTTGACCTCCACCACTGTCTGTGCGGTATTCGGCGCGGCAGTGAAATTATTTGCCAGTTGCGGAATACCCGTATGGTTAGATCTGGGCTCAGTCGTCTCTATCACAGCGTTAGTAGGATGGTTGAAGGAGGAGGGTTGATGGGAGGGGGACTGGCCGGGAGTTGCGGCAGGGGAAGCACAGCGCGAGTTTTCCTCCTCCTCAGTCAGCACGGCAGAGTAGCCGCTGGGTGAGTTGCAGAAGGCGCGAGTCAGGCGCTTGGATACGTCCTGGATAGTATTGTCTCCACCTCCACCCAACACCCCGGACGCGAGCCCCCCTGCACTCTGAGCAGTGACGGGGATGTAATCCTCTCGCCTGACCCCTTTCCTGTCCTCTCCCGCTGCTCCTCCGCCTGTGTTGCAGCACAGCCTGTCTCTCAACTTCCCTCCCGCTGCCTCCCTACGCTGCTCCTCCGTCATCCACGCCATCTTGCCCTCCGACCTCATAGAGTCAGACGTCACCTCCGCATCGTCGGTGCCGCTCTGGCTGCTCAGCGACTTCTGGCGGCGGACTTTGCGGTGAAAGATGCGGCGAACGTTGGAGCAGACGGCGCGGAAGAAGCCGGACGGGCGTTCGGAACCGCTGAAGGAGATGCGAGCCTCGGGGTCGTCGTTGTTGTAGCAGTATGTGTACATCTTGCCTCCGGGCCCGAAGCGAGCCTGTGTGGGCATGGCTGATGGGCTGCCTCCGGGCCCTCCGCTGCTGCTGCTGGTGGTTCCGCCCCCTCCACTCATAGAGCCACTGCCTGTTCCTGCCGCCCCCACCGCTCCTCCTATGACGGGTCCTGTGCAGCCTGGGGCGAAGGCGGGGGTGGTGACGGGAGCGGAGGCCACATTGAAGCCGGTGGCCAGGTTGCGGATGTTCAGGATACGCTTGTTGGCGCCCAGTTGCTTGAGGGGTTTGACCAGTTGCCTGTGAGCCTCGATCTCCCTCAGGCGGCGCTGGCCGTAGTCCCGAATGATGGACTGCAGGCAACACAAAAGGCAGACAAAAGGGCGATTGTGAGGCGTGCAGTGAATAGCAAGCAAATGTAACACTAACACACACATACACACAATCACAATCGTTGTCAATCACATAACCAAAGCCCGGAAGACGTACTATCACTGACCATATCTCAAGCTGGTGAAAACACAAAAAATCCAACCAACGTTAATCAGCATAACCAAAGTTGGAATTTAAAAAAACGTACTGTCACCAAATGTATGCAAAGCCAAGGAAAAATAAACAGTTAATATCACTAAACATAACGAAAGCCGCGGGGAAAAAAGTCACTGCGCCGTGCAGGACTCAGGACTGGAGTGCGGGAGGTTGTGGTGGGTGTGAGAGAAATCATGATCATCCAGCTTGAAGAAAGCTTAGAAGAAGAATATTATCACTGAGCCAGAGGGAAAAGGCAAGCAGCCATGTTCAAAAAGCAACAACAAGGCCGAAGTAAAGGAAACAAGATCAACCACAGAGGTTTGTGAAGACCAGGTAGCATGGTCTGGTTGAAGAAAGGCACAATCACCTGTCACGGTACACATGCCCACTTATTTAAAGCACAAAGCAATCATTAAAACCAGGTGCCCATGCACGCATGTTTAATTGCACAAAGCAATAGAAAAGATGCACAAGCATGCTTATTTAATACAAAGAGCAATAGAAAAAGGAGCACATGCACGTTTAATGAATGTACAAATCAATACAAAAAGTGCACATGCACGCCCATTTTATAGCTCAATGCTAAGGAAAAAGTGCACATGTACGCTTATTTAAGGCTCACAGCAATATAAAGAGAGTGCACATGAACGCGTTGGTGAAGGCGACTGGGATCAATCGCAGACAGTTAGCCAGAAGCAACAACAAATTTGGAAGCCATGATGGTGTAGGGGAGGGAGGCCACGGTCAGTCAAGGGATTTAGCCTATAGACAGCCAAGAAGAATGTTCAACACTACACAGTAACAAAAAGCTCAGGGAAGAGTAA
>CM072521.1:40275955-40308455 GCA_036898135.1 Oncomelania hupensis | reverse complement strand
AGAACGACTGCCGGCCAGTTTCCTGCATACACGTGGGACTAAATGGTCTTGCTTTGAGAAAAGCAGGGAAAGCCTAATGCACATAGGAAAAGAAAAAAAAAAGCACACACAACATCATTACATAGATAGTTGAAATCAGCAAAAGTATTTTAGAATGAGCCACAATACAATAGTGCAATGTGTACCATTTCAAAATGCAATAATATATAACAACGCAACAGTGGCCTAGGTGCAAATCAAAATCCACGGTATCAAACAGTGTGTGGTGTTAAAAGACAACGTTAAAATGTTATATGAGGTCCTCAGCAAAAAGCCAATGAAAATGTTAGAATGGCTGCAGGATTTGAGGGAATAATTATGTTGGCAATGTTTTAACAAATAACATTGGAGCTGCTACACAATAAGGATCACTTATGTGAAAGCTAACGATTTGCAGGAATTTAAAAAAATAAGCACACAAAAATGAACATTTCCATGTCAAAAATGTCAATAGTTTGCAAGAACAGAAAGAGGATCGGTAATACTCTTGGCAAGAATAAGTTGAAGAAAATTAGGACTAACAACACCAGATATTACTAAGAAAATTAGGACTAAACACCACCACATATTATTCAGTAAATTGGGACTACTAACACCAAAATATTTCTTTATATACCAGGACAGAGGAAGCAAAGGACCAAATTACACATATCTGTGTTGGCATTAAGGAACAAAAGCATGAATGACTAAGAGACTCCATTCCATGGTACATTTTTGGCAGAAACAAATTGGAAAATACTTGCAATATTACTTGGGATGGCCAATGAAAGAAAAGGGAAGTCTAACAAAATAGGTTTTGACCAGGACCTACGAACTAATCGAAACCCTTTTGACGAATGGGACAAACAAACAAACACTCAACAATACCAAAATAACTGTGCAGTGACAAACGGAGGGATTGCAGAAAATCTAATCCACTGTCCAGGACAAAAGAAAGAAAGAAAGATAGAACCGATCGTAGCAGAACTGCGCGAAGTCGAACAGCAAGTTGAAAAATAAAGGGTCAGGAGGTATAACATTGACGTAAATGTCAGTATCGTAGGCGTGTATGATGTCACGTCACAAACTACTAATACATCTATTTTGTGTGGGAGGAGAAGCAACTATGGAATAAACAGAGAAAAGGAGTATGAGCCAACACAATTACAAAAGCAATTCCATTTACATTTAAACTCACGATGCAGCTACTTCGATATACTAGAGGAGGCCTACTAAAAATCTTATAAAAAAAATACATACAACAAGTACGTCTACAATCTGCCATGTGTAGAAACACTCGAGGCTCACACATACACACTTGTAAATGAACAGTGCAAAAAACGTGTAGATGAACATTGCACAAGAACTTGTAAAGGAATACCGCATTCAAAACTTTTAGGAGGCATATTTCAGAGAGGGCAATTAACATTTCGAATTAGCAAACACATGTGACAAAACAGACAAGTTTATCAAACATACAAAGAATACTGCTTGTGTACAACACAATGACCATTCGTATACTGATTGCAAAGCAAGGCAAAGGCAGACTGAGGACAAGAATAAGGTAAGGGAGGTAAGTAACACAGTAATTTGCGAGTCTTCAGGAAGAGGAGGGAAGCCTAAAGCTCCAATTGCGGCTGCGATCTCTGGTACCTCTTCAGGAAGGCAATTTTCTCATCTTCAGTAAGCAGAACGAAAGGTTTAGTATCATCCGGACCTTGGATGCAGCCCGGGGGGCGAGAGGACGCCATGTCTCGCAAAAGCTCGTCCAGTCTCGCGCGTGCGCACTGCGTCAGTGCTCCCTGTCAAGGACGCACAAGGGCAGACAACCACCGTCAGAACAAAAAGGAAAGGTAACACACTTGTAAAGACTCAACGAAAGACTCTTTCTCCGCGTCTCTGATTTCCACGAAGCTTTCGATAAGATAACTAACTGATCGATTTCTCTTTCTCACTAATAAATGTGAATTAACTTTTTCACTGTTTTGCAAGCCTGTGAAAAAGAAGGTAGTATGGCAATGTTTGTGAACTCAGAGGGGAAAAAAACCCGCGGCAAATACTGAAAAAATCCATTACCAATTACACAGGATTACGTAAAGTCGCTATTTATCTATTTACTAGATGCTATAGAAAAATAGTTCATTATCCATCTTGGAACTTATATATATCGCCACCATTGCACACATACACAAAAAGCAACGCTTAACAAAAGGAAAACCATCATTGTAACAATAACGATTAGCAAAAATACAATATTAAATTGATTCGGAGGCCATTTTTATCCCCAAAATGTTTACGCTGGATAGTATGATCGTAGAAGAGTTTATCAATTGCACATTATTGCGTTGAAAGCTCTCTGAAAAGCGAATTTGTTTTTGTATTGGACTACAGCTTGTCTCTAACCATCATCGAAATTTACACCAGAAAACCTCGAAGTCTGTATTGCGAAACTGGGGGCAGCAACGGACGCAGTCTTAAACTATCTACTTTGCCAGTGAGAAAGGATGTAGCTATACAGTCTGTTATACACGCTTTAGATAAGTACGGCCTGTGCTTTAACTGTGAAATCCTGTAGCGTTCATTGTGACATTGTGCAAGGGCAGACTAAGCCACGCACTGCCCATAATAGCAGACGAGATTCTAGAACGTTCGAACGACGTTTAGTTTCAACTACATTTCCTATATATTAGACACAATAACTCTTTTTACTATCAAAAGAAAATGCACTGCAAATACTTAGTTCTCGTTACAACGTGAATCTGACATGTAAAAACCGTTCTCGAATTTGTACATAGGATTCAGATACTTTTTAAAATTACGTTTGGAACTTTTAAAGCTCAAGAAAATTTGTGCCGCTCTTTAAAAAAAAAAAGTTACTGAATTAAGTTGGAAACCTTCCCACTGCAGCCTGTTATTAAATTGTGACTCTTCAGGCTGTCAACGGAAACGGAATAAAAGAAAGGATAAACGTGTCTTTCCTTGACAGGAAGAGGAGAGTACGGCAGGAGGGGGGGGGGGGGGGATGATAAATACGAAAGAGGAGGAAGGTTGACCTTAAACACAAAACAAGAGCTGGATAATATTATTAAATCAGAAAAAAGTAGTAGGCTGATGAACGGGAAGTGGGTGGATAAATGACAAAGACTGAACGAGGAGAGGAATACTATACAGGGAAAAGATAAGAAGGAAAAAAAAGGGGGAAAGAAAAATGCCAAGAGGGCAAGCCGTTCAAATGTATTTCCAGACACTCGCACACGTAGCCTAAAAACCAGGCATTTTCAAAAGTGTTTTTTTTTTGTTGGCGGCGTTGTGACTCCTTTTTATTATAAGGAAGCCAAAGGAAAACAGGGAATAATGGGCCACTATCTGAACTACCGCATACCTGTCAAGTGCTACGGATTTTTGCGTAGCGCTACGCATTTTAAACATTTTCCCATTGCTACGGCGTATCACAAAGCTGCTACGCAATTTTTCAAAAGTGACCATAATATTTTTTAACCAAGGGGGTTTTCGCGCGAAAGTAGTCTGTTCCGGTCGAGTCCGGTTTAAAGACACTTAGTAAAAGCACCGCACTTCCACAACACGTGTTCGTTCAGAACTTCAGTCTACGATCAGTCTTTGTGAGGGAGAGACCGACGGAGTTGAACAAAGAAAATGGCAAAGCCTCCACCTAAAAAAAATCAAACGACCAGGAAGGCACCTGCCTGAATGGGAAACCGATAAGGATTTTGAAGGCCTAGTGGAGAAGTCCAAAGAAAGTAGACTCAATAAAGTTTAGTAATAGCATATGAGTTACTCATAATTATGCTAGTTACTCATATGCTATTTCTAAACTTTATTGAGTCTACTGATGCATAAAAAACATTGTTTTCCTTACCAGTGCTAGGAAAGTTTAGATCTACATGGAAGCCATGTAAATGATGTGATGCTGAACCTGGTCTTGAGACAAAATAGGAGATTTTCCTACCGATTTCTTTTCTCCTCTTCTTTTTTTTTTTTTTTTTTTTTTTTGGCATTTTCACTTTTATTTTGAAAAACGTACATGAAATTTGAAAATGTTTATAATGATAATGATAATGGTAATAGCTAAAGTGTTGTGCATTAACAAGATTTTACAATAAATTTGTAAACACATTGGATGTGTGTGTTTATATTGGATGCAGAAGTTTCCAGTTTTGTTGCGAATCGCGTGATTCACATTAGTGCTACACCAAACCTCCATTTGCTATGGTTTTTCTGATAAATTGCTACACCACAACCCCAAAAACCCTTGACAGGTATGCTACCGGCAAGCAAAACTTTATAGTGAAGTTGGGAGTGATGGACTATCCGACTGTGTTACGTTGAGACGCGCATGGTGGTGCGTGTGGGACGCGCACGATAGATCCGATCGTTTTGTTTCGCAAAGCATTCAATAACAGAACGTATTTACCTTTGATTTGATTTTTGCGTTGTTGTTAGAAGAAGCTTGGTATAATGTTGATAATTTTAGTTGATCGATATTATTTGAGAATTTTCTAGAGTTGGTTGTTTACCATCGATCGAAGGATCTAGATAGATCCAATAGAAGCTGAGAGGTTCTTTTATGATGAAGAAAGTTGTATGACGTAAGACAGTGATGACGAAGTTTGTTTTGATGGGTTGTGGTGCGTCACGCTGGAGTGTTCTAAATTTTTCTGGAGTATAGAGAGTCTATAATAGGTGCCGCACTGTTTCAAACGAAAGTGGAAAGTAGAGAGAATTGTAAAGTGGAAAAAGCGATTGTATGCAGTTGTTGATGTTCGCTGAATAAAGTTGGAAAACTTCATACGACGACTCCTGTCTTGTTGCTGAGTGAACAGGTTGCGTGGATAAACGAATCTGAGTTACACCTATCAGGATTCAAGCATTGGGACTGATAAAAAACAACGAGTGTAACAGACTGACCGACAGCCGGACTGTATTGAAGCATCTGAGGAATACGCATACCAAAAACTCAACAACATTTGCTTAGGGCGCTGTTTTGAGATGCTGAGCAAAACATATTCAGCAAAACAATGACTCCAATGACTTTGGCATTTGAGGCAAAGCAACTATGATGACATGGGATGAAGGCCACTAGCTTAGGTAATGTTATTTGAAGTTTGGTCAAACTTCGTTCGGTGATTCTTGAGATAAATTATGGCTTCCAACGGACCGATCGACGGGCATTTTGGCTCGTTCTGATTCCCCCAACTGTTTCAAAGTATTTCCAGATAAGTCTAGAAATACAAAAAAAGAACGAAGAGAAAACGACGACCACGATGATGATGATGATGATGATGATGATGATGATGATGATGATGATGATGATGGATGATGATGATCCTCCTCATCATCATCCATCATCATCATCATCTTCTTCATCATGAAGATAAGAAGATGAAGAGGAATTTCCTGCATGACTTAAAGACCCGAAAAGAAGGGGGGAAAAAAAGAAGTGGATATGGGTGTAGTCATTTATAGTCCAAGAGCAGCAGGATCGCGGACAGAGGGCGGTTAAGTAGGCAGGGCCTGGGGGACTGGTCAGGCAATCTCGGGAAAAGAAAAGAGAGGTCTGGCTGTGGATCCCCTCTTCCCCAGGTCCTAAAGAGGCGGACAAAGGTCCGGCTTTTGGCTAGGGACAAGTCAGTCAATAGGGTAAATATTTCATTGTGGATTTTTTAGGACGTGACCAGAACATCACCGCTGGTAGAGAGATGAGAATACTGAGAAGAGACAGCATATAAAATTGGTTTAGAAAAAGTCTTGGTTGCGAGGAGTTAGCCGTTCACACTTCCAGAGAAGAAAAGAAAACCATTCACAATTGGTGTAAAAGTGTCTACAACCCCAAAATAAAGTTTAATTGTTCTAATTTCTTATGTTAATTTTTTAGATTTCTTTTTTTATTACCGCTTCTAAGGTAAAGAGTGCAAACGGTGCGACCAGAATAACGATTGAATATGTTGGCGAATTTCCAGTCTAGACTATAGAAATTAAAGAATCTAAGCGCAAGCATGCTGGCGTGTTAGGACCTAAAACTAGGACTTGGTATACCAATGAACATTTCTCATCTAAAACTGACAGTATCGCACTGCCTTTTGCGTACGTCAACTGTTAGGTGATTGAGTTTCTCTCTGGAATAATTTCCTCCACTCTATATAGGACCACTGTTGGTTAAGGGCAAAGAAAGAAAGATAAAGATCGTCTGCAGTTAAGCATCCACAAGAGGACAGACAGTGGACTCAAAACTGTACAAATCAAAACTCAAGGTATATCCATGAAAATCTTTGCGAAGCCGTAGTAACTTAAAGCCAGATCGTGTTCATCCCTCGTGATTTGTCCCCTATACGCTCTGTGTCCGGGGACGTTAATTTAAATAATGCGAAAAAAAAATACCCTCGTGATGCAAGTGCGTTGTGTATTCAGATTTCAGAAGCCCGCGAGTGGACTGATAGTGGACTTAAAACTGGATACAGTAAAATTCTGGGTAGACAGACTCCATCCTAATTAATATATTTAACCTTACATTCTTTGAAGCAAAACACTTGGGTATTTCAGGTTACAAGAAGATCAAAAATGTGTACAGGTTTTTAAAATAATGAATACATAAATACAAAGAAGTTCATATTCAGGTTACAGAAACCACACGGTAGTAGCCAGACTCCTAAATTGCGAGGCGTAGTATCTTCATGATGGGTTTATACTATGCAAAGAACAATTAGGTGGGTATTCAGATCAGAAACACTCACACACTGGACTCAAACATGGACAGATATAAACTATAGGGTAGCCTACAGAAGCCTAAGTATATTCATCATGGGTCGAGTTCAGCCTCACGTACTTTGGCGCAAAAAAAAAAAGAAATTCAGGGCACAGAGAAGTATAAGGCTACAGTGATGCCAGAAGGTATTCAGGTTGTGAAAGCAGTTAACAGATCCTTCCGATGCATCTTCACAGACTCTGATGCAAATAAATCAGATGGGTATTTGGATCATATGAGTATAGTTATCCTTAGTCTCTCCCATAATAATAATAATAATAATAATAATAATAATAATAATAATAATAATAATAATAATAATAATAATAATAATACAGGAGGCCATCACGCGCTTTTTCTTCAATCAAACTCAAAGCGCGGCGATCTGAAAAGATCGCTATTACAAAAGTCGGAATATACATCGATATTTATGTTTTGACATTTTAGATTGACCGCATCGAATACCATTATTGATGGGAGGGAGGAAGAAAACCGGAGAACCCGGAGAAAACCCTCGGTGTCCAGAAAAGTCTCGTACCTAAGTTCGACCCATGCAGGGTTCGAACCCGCAACCTTCTGCATAGCAAACCATTCTCCCTTATTATTTCCGTCCGTCCACTACACTTTACCCCTTCAACAACCGTCGGCCTGCAAATGTCATATTTGGATTTGCTTGGTGCACGGTAAACAGCCATATCAGAATCCAGTGACACAAACACATGTCAACACTTTCAGTAGACTAAGTCAGTTCTACAAAATGTGCAGCGAAAGGGAAGGGGGAGGAGGAGGAGCGGGGGGGGAGAGGGGAGGGGGGTGAGAGGGGGGGGTGGGAGGGGGGTGGGAGGGGGAGAAAGATGGGAGAAGGGGGAACACAGCTCCATAGCAAAAAATCTGGTGCTGAGAGGGTTAACACCCCATATGGATAGAATTAATCTGCTTTTAGTTCAAACGGTTCACTAAGGACTCTTCTGTTAGGAAGTGGTTATTTATTTTGGTCTGCATTTATTTGTGCCGGATGAAGAGCTTCTGCAAGGCACAGAGCAAGGAGGTAGAAGAAGAGGGAGACCGAAAAAGAGGTGGGAGGACAACATTCGAGAATGGACACTGGTTTGACACTGAGCGAAGCCATCAGGGCTGCTGAGGACAGAGAAAGATGGAGTATGCTGGTTAAACGATCATCTGTGGTGCCCCTACGACCACCGGGTTACGGGACAGGATAGGATGGGATAGGTTAGGAAGAGCTTTTGGCTTGAAAATGTGGCAATGTGTAATCCTAAATTAGCGTTATTTTCAAAGTTATATATTATTGGTTCTTTATCCTCCCTAAAAAAATTGTAGTTCAGCAGGACTTTGACTACTACCACAGTGCAATGCACATACATGATTTTTTGGAATGGGTCCAAACTTGACTCATTACTTACCTCCTGCGCTGTTGTTGTTGTTTGTAGATTATAGTCACACGACACTTTCGCATATAGGTGACTACTGGACCGATTTATACTGACACCAGCGGGCCAGTTGTTGGTAAAGGGGAAAATAATATGATCACACGTTGACCAATCCGGGACTCGAACCAGCGACCTTATCCACTGTTCTACTTAAATATACTAGGATCGTTCGTGGTATTTTTTTCAGGGCCCGTCCCCTCCCCCCCTTTCTTCTTCCCCACTTTTCACTACACTACAAACTCTAAAACAAGAGGCCTGACTGGAGCGCTATTACCCCTCTTTGCTAGCGGCCTATTCAGGAAGTTTCTCTGCTTAGAAGTTTGCAAGAGAAAACTATGAAGAAGCCAATTTTGTGGGACAGAAAGAGTATGATTAAAAGTACATGGGAAAAAGTATTTCAAAGGAAAGGAATATAGAAAGTACGATGCCTGTTTCTATGGTTAGAGCTCACAAAAGCTTACGTTTACAAGTTTGTAAGAAAAAAAAAACAACGAGAAAGATAAGAAACCTGTATATTGGTATATCTGCAGAAAGAGTAAGCTTAAAGGTTTACAATCTTGAAAAAAAGAAGAAGAAGAAGAAGAAGAAGAAGAAGAAGAAGAAGAAGAAGAAGAAGAAGAAGAAGAAGAAGAAGGAGGAGGAGGAGGAGGAGGAGGAGGAGGAATACACCAGCTTCCTGAAAACAGTCACAATGGCGTTTGCTTAGCTTTTTGAAAGAAGAAGCAGCCAATTTTTAAGGCAGAACTAAATGAAAGTGATTTTCTAATGTATAAACGTTTGCAAGCAAGAAGTGGGGGCGAAGAACGACGATTTCTGGATAAAGCTGCTAATGAAGGCAGAATGTTGAGAAACGCACAATAAAACAAAAGAGGAATTTCAAATAGATTAGATGCTGTCCTCAGCTGGTTCCGCTCTTACCTCATTGCTCCCTTTCAAACAGTCTCTGTCAACAACAACCTTTCTGCTCAATCAAAGCTTACCTGTGGCATACCGCAAGGCTCAGTTCTAGGACCTCTCTTTTTAAACTCTGTACACATCACCACTGTCTCAGATCATTCATGAACATAGTGTTGACTATCACTTCTATACCGATGACATCCAGCTTAGCAACAGCGACACTCTTGAAAATCTCCCCTCCATTCTGAAATCCTCATCTCTCAGACATCCAGAATTGGATGACAACAAACAAATTACAACTCAATGCAGACAAAACGGAAGTCATGCTCATGGGCGCTAAGCATAAACTGTCCTGACACAATAGCTCTAGGTCATAATACCATCCCTCTCTCAGCTACTGTGAGGAACGTGAGTGTCGTTCCGGACAAGACCATTGATATGTTATATTTCATCTGCAAAACATGTCAAGCCTGCCACTACTAACTCCGCCGCATTGGACTTATCCGTTGATTCTTGACAATTGACACAACTTCTAAACTTGTGACTTCTATCGACTATTGCAACTCTCTTCGGTCTGGTTTGTGTGCTTCTTCCATCCATCATATGCAACGTGTTCAAAACGCTACCGCTCGCATGATTCTCTAAAAAAAAAATCTGATCTCCTCACTCCACTGGCTTCCCGTACCGCAAATAATTCTTTACAAAACCAGTCTTTTCTGATACAAATGTCTCTATGGCTCCGCTCCTTCAAACCTTGCCGATGATGTCCAACTCTACACTCCCTCTCGCAACTTGCGACCTTCATCCGACACACTCCTTCCTAGGATACCCCGCTACAAACTGTTTTCTGTTGGTTCTAGATAATGTTTCTGTCTTTGGACCGATTGCCTGGAATGCATTACCACTATCTCTCCGGAACATACTGAATATCAACACCTTCAAATCAAACCTCAAAGCTAATTTCTTCCCTAAAGTTTTCTCCTTATCTGTTTTGTCTTCAAACTGCTTCTTCCATATTGCCTAATTAATTTAGTGTGTACATGTGTGGGGAATCACTTTATTTATTACTGCCTCTCCCCAATTCGCTTTGATTTGAGAGCTCCCAGCTCCTCTCTATATGTATTTAATTAATGTTTAATGAGTGTGTGAATGCGTGAGGGAACACTTTGAACTGTTCCTTAATATAATAGGAAAAGCGCCTTATAAATATTAATAAAAAATTTTTTTTACAATAATGTTGAAGATATTATTATTATTATTATTATTATTATTATTATTATTATTATTATTATTATTATTATTATTATTAAAGTATCTGAGGTATGATCCTTATTAAAAGTCAACTGTCAAGGATACTTATCTCCCTCGGTATGTTTCAAGTGGATTTTAAGTTGAGCAAAAATGTCATATCAACATGTTGATGTCCCCCCTATTTCCGTACTTGTGTTTCCAGAAAATTGTAGGTTGCAGAACATTGCCATAAGAATAATTCGCCCGGTGTTCTCAAAGTACAACAGCTTCTGTTTTAATAGGAAACTAACACGAACATGGTGTCAAATGTATAGAAACAATAAAAACACCCTCAGTGAAACTAACGAACGTGTACACATGAAACGAAACAGACTGGAAACGAACAATACAACGAAGTAAGCTTGAACTAAAAGCTCATCAAAAATGGCCAGACACTTTAAAGACCGCAGGACATCAGTGGAAGCTGTGCCCCTAAAAAGCAAACTGAAATCTATTCACGTAAAACATCAGAAAAAGTGCTCTAAAACCAATTAAACAGCAAATTAAATTCTAGTTATCACAATTATATCGAAGGCTTTACTGACGTCGGTCAAACTAATAGTGCATCTATGGCCGAACTATCGACAATGTTGAAAACATATATTTAATACAATACTATTATGGCTGTCCTTACGTCTAACAGCAACAATTGAAGACTAGTAGTACTGGCATAGCAGCTGCAAATAAAGGGTATCTAACAATACTTTGCCACTATGAAACAACTGTGAATGTGCAGTGTGTGCTCTACTATCTGTACTGCGCATCCTAATAAGCAAAGAAGAAACAGACGATGAAACGAAGAAAGAACAATTGGGTGTTTAGCGGCTCCTGCTTAAAAAGGTAAGATAGGCATAATACTTAAAACGATACTACATACGTCGTACTCTTCTTATGTAAAAATATAATCACTAAAATTATACTGAAAACCTGCACAATATTAGAGAGCTTTAGAAAGCAAAGAAACGAGGTTCGTAGATCTCTTTCGTAGGAAAACCCTCTGCCTACCTCATAACTTTTGCGCTCCCGGAAGGTCACGACCTCCTTATTTGCACTATGCAGAAAACTTCGCTGAGTGAAAATGCGGAATTTTCATCATTTTGACGAATCGTGATTCTCATGTAAGTTTCTGGTAGTTTTTGCATATATCGTGTCACTTGCTATAAACGTAAGCTTGCATAAATATGTTGACTGCATTCTCTCGCCATTTGTTGTTGTTGTTTCATTAAAATACTTTGCTTTGAAAAAAAGGGTACTGTTTTGGGGCTGCTTTTGCTTTCAGATGTAAAATGGCGGAGGAGTTTGTGGCTCCGATTGAGATTTTCCTGTGGGCATGGTAAAGATGTAAAATCACTTTTCTGGTGTATTCTTATGAATAAGCACGAACAACCTTTGGTTTTGATGAGCCCTATACCACTAGGTTCGTAGGCCTAAACGGGCTAGTTAGCAGGCTAGCATAGTCAATGAACACAAGTTGGGGGCTATAAAAGTTCTCTAATTTGTGGGGTTTTTTTTTGTTTTTTTTTAAAGGGACAAGAAAAATGTACCAACGCTCTATTCTTTCGTTGGGAAAAGTGTCTGGTTTAGCCCGTGATGAACCAAATCTAAAGACTCATGCATTTTCGAGGAAAACAACCTCCGCAGAGTAGAGAGTCATGACGGCATTTAACTCCCGTGGATGACGACGAACAAAATGTCGTCTGCAACTAAAGGCGCTGCCACTTCAGAACAGCAGGCACGAAGAAACGTTCGTAAGGATTTACCGACTGCATAACTGGAAACGAAATGGATCACTACGAACCAAGTTTCGTTGGTCGATCTAAAGTTCTCTAGTTTCCTGTCTTAAGCGAAACTCATAACAAAATATTCTGGACATAAAATTTAAACGTGCAAATTATAGCAGAGTATAAACTATAATTCCTTTAATATGTGTTATTTGCTTTTATCAATAAAAATAGCAATTCTCAACCTTATTTATTCTGTACACTCTCATTATTAGAATAACATTTTAAGCTCATTTGTCATTATTCTTAATTTTGTAAAATAATCTAGTAATTTAGGTAGACTACAGACTAAAATGACATACATACACACACACATACGCACACACACACACACTTATGTGTGTGTATGAAAGGAAAACTTCAAACGCAGTTAAATAAAATATTTACAAAAGTTAGCACGTTATAGCCAGTCATAATTTATTAATGAAACATTCCAGCAAAAGTCCACACGAGAAATCAGCGTTAGCCACAATCATGCAAATTTCGCCAACTCTTACCTCTGCATCCGGGTGATCTTTTAACGCTCCTAAGACGTCGTCACGTGACAAAACGAAGAGCTCAGAATAGCCCACGGATCTGACGTCAGCTGTGCGCCTGGAACGAAAGAGAAAGACAATGCACGTGCCAGCTATAGGCGCTAAAAGGTACAAAAGATGCACTTTTTGAGAAGGATGCAGAGGTGAGATTGGTACAGCGCACAAAGGAGGGAAGACGTTTAAGGATAAATGAATGCTATTAATTAACTAACACACTGTTTTGAGCAGAAATCGTACAAAAGCTGGGAGCACTGCATGAGATCATTAATAAGATGGTCAGCCATTCAAATGTGTTTTTAAGATACTCATACGCATAGCTGAGAATCAGCAGTCTTAAAATTGTTCATTGTCGTGGCAGTGTTCTGACTCGCTCGGCGTTATCCTAAGAAGGCAAAATGAAAGCGTGGAATGATGGCTGCTACCATCTGAACTATCTGCAAATAAACTGCTACCAATTTTGCTTTTAAAGGATAATGCACCCCCGGTGGGGTGCCGGGGGTTTCAGTATAAATAGTATCCCCACTTTCTGGAAATTTAGTGCTTTAAATTCCCAATGTCGCTGTCTTTCTCATTTGCTCTTTCTCAGTCCTGCTCTGTTCTATCAATCTGCTATACTATCCCTTCTTCGCTAGACCAGTCACCTACCTTTTTTCTTGAAAACTCTTCCGGGACAAGACTCCTTGTTTGTGTATGAGGTCTGTTGGATCAGCTTGGGAGTATTGGACGCTTTCTGCCAGGTGGTCACTAGGGCTTCCTATAATGATGTTATTATTTAGCAATGTAGGCATTTTATATGTATATGTTTTGTTGATAATTTACAATGATGTTTGTATTCTATTTTGTTTTTGTAAACGGGGGTTCGATAAATTAGAGTGCAGCCTCAGCGTCCCCTGCGTGGGATGTCTTTATTGTAAAGTGACTGGCTGGTGGAGGGCGTTCAGTTTTCCCACTAGGGTTGTTTCAGCAGATCTTTTATGCGGATTGGGGGTTGTCCGGTCCTGATTTGGCTCGGAAGAGTCCGCTGGACCTAAAGCAACAATTATGAAATGTAAAGGAAAATGCAGGTTGATAATACGTATTAAAATCTAATGCCGCATCATACAAAATTACCTGTATTAAAATCGAATGCAGACCGATACAAAGTATTAAAGTCTAATGCAGGCTGATGTAACGTATTACAATCTTAGTTTGGTTGGTAAAATCAAATTTAGGTTCAGCTTGATAAAATGTAATAAAAGATCGTGTTATGTTACCTGTTGATTCCCCCATCCAGGTTTAAAATTCCAATTTCTCCAAAGAAATCGCCAGCACCCATCTGCTTCAACACTGTTCCACTTTCACTGAAACGAGACAGTATAATATTAAAGTTTCTTAGACATAGTAAATCACCATCACCCTCGTCGTCACCATCATTATCATCCTCATCGTCATCATTATTCTCATCATCAATGACAGGAACAATTTAAAAAAAATCCATTAGTTAAAAGCAGGCAGATTCTTCCAAGAACAGAACTGGCTCTAAAATGTGAGTTAAATAATCACAATGTACGCACGTACACACACACAAACAAACGCACACACACACACACACACACATACACTGCACTTTGACAAAGACAAAAGAAAACTTTCAGTTTGAAAATTCTGATACTTTTCAAAATAAAATGAAATATGTGTTGCATTATTACATTGGAGACAGCACGAGACCAAAACAAACGAAGCTAATTATTATTTTAAAGACCGTCCTACCGACGGTAGGTTTTAAGGTTGTTTGACATAAAAATAAAAGGCATGAATGGCAATCCTATTCTATTACTTAAAACAAATTGTGTTGTGGTTGTTGTTGTTACTGTTGTTGCTGTTGTTGTTGTTGTGTGTGCGCGCTAGGATTAGCGTAGTGGGTATAGATAATTAAGTCTTGCGCCTTGAATCAATGTATACAAGGAATGTTCGCGTTATGAACTATAATAATGGATATACATATTATACCGTGGCTCTGGATATACGTTCACAGTTTATCATAGACAATCTGAAGACAGTTGTGATGTTTAATAGCAGACAACTTCAAAACGTCGGGACACACTCTTACATCGTACGTTACAAATCGGAAGTCCGATTATGTTTTAATAGCACGGCAAATTCGTCACCATGAGGACGACCCTTTGTACACTATTTCCTGAGATCAAAGATTGAAAAGCCTGTTCAAAGATAATTACATATTTCCTCCGCGGAATGTGTTTTAACTTGAAAGTCCTGTCATACTGACTTGAGGCAGAGTAGGGGAGAGAGAGGGAGAGAGAGAGAGGAAGAGAAAGGGAGAGAGAGAGAGAGAGAGAGAGAGAGTTGATCAAAGGCTGTGTGAAAGTCTACAGAATGTGGTTCAAGATGTTGAAATGGAAAATTTAAAATTAACTGAAAGAAATGTCATTTATTTAAATCAGCGTTTATTGACATCTGTGATGTTAGGAAATAGGGAAATGGAAAAAAATAATAAAAACAACTCCTTTGATGTATTATGTCACACCGTACTAATTTCATGTTCATAAGTGTATTGCTATTCCCTCAATAATTTGTAAATTCTCAAGATAGGTAGATCTGATCGGAAAAGGTGGTACGCCAGTGGACTTCACAAGGTCTGATAGTCAGATGCATGAATACAAACTATGCATGATCCAAAATTAAAGCTCGCCACACCCTGGATTTATGTTTGCTAACACTAGCTTTAAGTACCCTTTAAGCGACATTTTCCGCTAGTCGAAATAGACGAGGCAAAACAAAACATCAACAACATCAAAACTCCTCAACTTGATCTTCATTTACCTTTTATGTAACCTTAACTGGAACTTGACAAGTTCTCTAGCTACCTTCGCCTGCCCTTTACGTCACTTCCGCAAACATAAAAGGGTTTCTAACTCACACGGAATTCATTTATTCCATCGCAAAAAAAAAAAAAAATTCGTAGACCTAACCCCAATAAGCAAATAATAATGATCTTTCTCTCAAAATGTGCATTTTGTGCGCCATCCTAGGCCTAAACTCAATAGGTTTTGCTTCATCTTTAATAATCCATCCATGACAATGATTATCTTTATCCTACCTTCCATCCAACCTCATTACTTCTGCAGACTAAAGCACCAAACATAAACAAATATCACGGATGATGTTCTGAAATGATTTCCCCACAAAATGGGTGTTTACTGTTGTACGTACCCTCGTATTGTTCTATACTATCCAGTTTCCTCTTCCCATTCCCATTGCTATACAAGTATAGCAATGGGAATGGGAAGAGGAAACTGGAAATATATAAATGTGTACCAGTATATAGTGATATATACTATAGAAGTATATAGTGACGGATACTACAACATAAAAGAGTAAAAGAGAAGGGATGGGGGGTGTGGGGTGGCGGGTGGAGGGGTGGGATCTTGAGGAACCAGAACGGAAGACCATTAGATCTACCTATTAAGCTGAGGATGAAACTCCTCAGACGTTCTTCAGACGCATTTCATACTTTGAACCTGTTCCTCCAAAACCAGCCCGAGGAACTTCTCACATACCGAGTATTCAAACCGAGGTTTGAAACAAGTACATATATTAGCTAACGGACAGTGTCAAAAAGTCCTAGATACTCATTGGTCTTCATTCACGCCATCGTGTAAATGTGGAGTATCAGGTGCTGTTTGAAGTACTTTAGTAAGAATGGTGAAGGCGTATAAGAATCACACGTTACCAAATACTCTGTAGCACATAAGCCTGAAATTAAGCTTGGGTAGAAATCTGATCTCTGACGCGGTCCAGATTGAAAAAAAAAATATATCAATGGATACAATATATATAATGACGGATCGAGACAGAACGTAATGTAAATGACCTGACCCTTTGATCATGGGTGTCAACCGGAAGGAGAGAATAAGAAAACGGATCATACATCCCGCTAAAATGTATTCATCATAAACATCATCGTCTTCTTCAATTTAAAAAAATCCTCATCCTTCTTCTTTTTCGCTCTTGTTTTTCTCCTTCTCATTCTCTTCCTATTTTCTTCTCTTTATCTTTCGCTCTTCGTCCATTTAAAATAAAATCCTCCCTGCCCCCTTTCTCTCCCTTTTCTTCTCCGCCTCCTCCTGAAAACGTGCTCCTTCTTCTCCTATTCGTCCTTCCTCATTTTCTCCTCCATTCTTTTCCATCTCCTTCCTCTTTCTCCCTTCCCCACTCCCTCCCATCCCCTCTCAATCTTCTCTAATTCTTCTCCTGTCCCCGTCTTCTTCAGGGACGGTACAACACATGTATATAATACTTACCTGATAATCTCCACCACCCCGTCTGCAATAATGAACATCTCCCTAGCTACCTCCCCCCGCCGGCAAATGAGATCGCCAGGGGTGAAAATGTAGGCTTTCATCTTGAGCACCAAGTCGTGCAGAAACTCGGGCTGACACTCTTGAAATATCGTCACCTGCAAAAAAAAAAAAAATAATTAAAAAAAAAAAAAAAATATATATATATATATATATATATATATATATATATATATATATATATATATATATATATATATATATATATATATATATATATATATATATATATATATATATATATATATATATAAAATAAAACACAAATGATAGATGTTAAACTTTAATTTAAAAAAAAATAATTTTGAGTGTCAGGCCAAAGAGGTGAGTTGGTGTACGAGTGGCTGCTTGTAAGTTTTCAGGACGCCGAGGGTTTTTCCGGGTACTCCGGTTTCTTCCCTCCGTTCAATAATGGTTTGAAAACTATAAAAATCTATTTCCATTTCCGTCTTCTAATAGCGACTTGCATTATATACACCCGTTCGCTGAGGTTCAATTCTTAGAATCCAATTCGATGCTATGCGTAGGCACATAAACACATATCGATTTATAACCACAAACAGTACTTTTTTAAAGTAACTTTTTTTTTTTAAGCTTAATTGTTTTTTCAAAGTGGGGCAAAACTCACCGTGAATTTGAAAAAAAAATAAATCCGAGGCCGAGAAATTTGTGATTTGGTCGTCAATGCAGACATTTTATTTTCACCAAGAAAACCTATCTTTTATGACTACACGATTACAGCATAAATAGATCGCCGCTCTTTGAGCTAGGTCGGAGTTTTAAATAAAGCGGCGCGTGTGTTATAGAATCCCAGTGTTGTAAATTGGAAACGAAAATTCGATACAATTGCAGCTTACCTTTTTCAGTGTCTCTAGGTTGACGTGGATTGCGAGCTCCGTTTTCAGTTTATCAGGTAAAAGACCCAGAGAGTTGATATCACAGCCGTTCAGCCGACCCCTGCAACCACGACCCATAAAGCATACATACATACATACATATACATACATACATACATACATACATACATACATACATACATACATACATACATACATACATACATGCAAACATACTGTCATAAGAGGCGAGTTTGGACACTGCAGTAGGTCTTCATCGCCTTAAACATCATCCTTCTTTGTAACTTAATTCGATGCCTAGCAGACGACAAAAGTTAGGATTGTTCTAAGTATGTGTAGGGAAAATCTTTACTGTAGGTAGGCCATGGCATGATCCAGCTGACCTATATCGATCAGCCCCCGCGCGGGTGCAAAGGATCACGGGGTATCGCGGTCTTTAGACACACCGTTAACGTCAATCTTTGTTTAAACCTCACTCGAGAAGGGACAAAAAAATGAAAGTTCTCTCGCAGAAAACTACGCAAGTGACGGGTGAAATTCATTCATCGCAGTATAGCCATAGCCTGACATTGTCAAAAAGATAAATGATAGATCTTTTGTTTCACCGCGGTTTAGCGATATTATTATTGGATTATGCTTGTGAAGTCTTGTCATGTTTTATAATTGTGAATGTTAGTAAAACTTTGCTTGACCACGTGGCTGACCCACGCGACCTGTTTTTAAAACCATGAGGTAGCCCCTACAGACCCACTGTTGTTTCTCACATCCGTATTATTGCAGACCAGTTGCTGTACCGCAGAAGGTGTATATTATTAATTACTTCTCCCTGTGTTTATTTTAGCCATGATGCATATATACATATATGAATTATATTGGAGATTCCAGTGGACCACGACGTAGAAGATTGTTCGTCGCTTATCGGTATAAGTGGAGGCGACCTCGCTGAGGGCTGTTTCTGCCAACAGTGAGATGCTCTGCACTCCCTTTGTAAGCATGGCATTGCAGAAACTCGTCGTATGTTTTGGAGACGAGCAGGCTTGGTCCGCGGCAGGAGATAGACCCCATTGAGAGTCATCCAGGACACGCGGTCTGCAACAGAGCATCGAGCACTGAGCTCCGATAGCTCAGTAGTCAACAAACGAGAAGAGGAGAAAGCAGCACCGCATACGCATCTCAACGTTTCAGCTAAGTTTCATAGAACTAGTGCACGAACACTGATCTATATGTACTGTGCGGTAGTCCACTCTTCCTGGAAAAAGAACATTAGGCAAAACAAGAAAAAATCCCAGGGATGACACAGTTGTAAGTATCGAGAACAGTAGCAGAATAGATCCATGAAAGATCCCACCCACCCACCTACACCCACCCACATACCCCCACGCCCCCCACCCACTCACTAACCCCTCCCTCACTCCCCACACACAGGGTTGTTTTTTCCCCCCCCCCCCCGTCTACTATGAGAGTAAGAAAATGGAAGCGGAAATAGAAAAACGACAGAAAAAGAAAATGGCGTCTGAATGTTCTGTTTATATCACCACGCCCCAGGTTTTATCGCTGACTGCCACACAAGGTCGACTAATAAGGGATCGACAGAGAACTACATTCAGTTAGAATCCTCACTCCTACTCCACCTCACTGCGTCTGACTCTCCTCTTCATCTCATGGCCTTTAACAACTAACATTCTGTTCTAATCTAGACAGAGAATATATCGCGTCCGAACTCTCTCTCCCCCTCCTTTCTTTTATTCCCACTCCCTCTCCCCCACCTTCAAGTCTCTCGTCCTCTTCCTATTGTAACAAAGAAATGCAATGTACATTTTAAAAAAGGAATCGACTTTGAAGAACAAAGCACAGCGTGTGAATTTTAATGTCCAAACCTTTCTCTTTTCCTTTGATGTCTGTTAAACCTGCCCACATTTAAGACAACAGGTAGGCCCATGCCCACTACTACTACTACTACTACTACTACTACTACTACTACTACTACTACTACTACTACTACTACTACTACTACTACTACTACTACTATTACTACTACTGCTACTAAACGACGAGAACTAAGGAATCGACTGCGAACTAAATCGCTCTCTGAATCCCTTCCAACCCTACTTTTTTTTAACCACCGGATGGACTTCTTTTAGGTTTCTACTACAGCAATAGACTGAACGCATACAAGTCAGGCCCAATCACCAACAACAATCATCATTCTCTTGATGTGTCTTTGAACAGAATGGGTCCTTAGACCGTTATTATATTGCCTGTGGTATCTTCCTATCCATCCCACGATGTAGTATAAGTCTCCTCTCTGAAAATCCTTAACGGGAAGAGAGGGGACTATAAACTGATTAAATAATAATAATAATATCCATCCCACACTCTTAAGTCTCTTACTCCGTTCATATTTAAAAAAAAAAAAACAAACAAACAAACAAAAACACACACACAATACATTTAAAATAATAAGGGCTCGACCTAGGAACAATCAGACCTGATAGTGATCTAACAGAGGTTTCCTCGGAACGTGCGACTATGTCACGCCTTGTGACAGACATTTTGAAGTCCAATGAGTCTGATGACGTCCACAAATGCCGCAAAACCGGAAGCGAGTAAAGCAACTTTCGTCTTCCGATACAAAACAACAACAACAAAAAACAAAAAAAAATTTAAGTGTCCGCAGATTGTTTCGCATTTCCTATCTTTTTTTTTCTTTTTTTTTTCGTTTTCGTTTTTGCGGATTTCCGCGATTTCGCGGAGAACTATTAGGTCTGACAATGCTGCTTGCCAGTTTGCCCCTGCAAGCTCATAGTCCTGTACTACCTGCCAAAATCGCTGAACATCAAACGACGTCGACAGACAAGGAATGGACACTACAAAGAACTAATACCGTTACGCAGAACTCCCTCCTATCTCATCTTGTGGCGTCTGACTCTTCGGTTCCTCGCATGGCCTTTAATAGATTTTGGTTCCGCTTCTAGACTGAGACAATATTGCGTCTGAGAATATCCCCCCTCCTTCCCCTCACTCCTTATTGCGTCTAGTATCCACCATCACCACTCCACTCGTCCGCTCTTTTTCCTGGAGAAAAAAAATAAAATAAAGCGACACACTAATACAAGAAATCGACCTACAACAAAAACAAAAAGAGGGGCGTTAACTTTTTTTCCCCCTATAAACCTCTGACTTCTTCACTTCCTATTTCAACTCAGAAACCTCAGGGTACTATCAAATCACGACCACAAATAAGCAATCGCCGGAGAACTAAATGCTGTCTGAACCCCTCTTCTCCCATCCCATTAAATTCCATCCCCACCCTATCCATTCCTCCTACTCCCCTCGACACTTCCGACGACACCTCCCCTTTTGCTTCCCACATTACCAACTTCAGTTCTTGTGGTCTTTATAGTGTCTCTAACGTCTACACTAGATTTAGCGTGATCATAGAAGAATATATTCACCTGCATTACTGAGGTGACAGTCCTCAGGTGGGTGTGTAAGCTGCTTGAAAACGTCACGGGGCTTCGCTAGCCGTCATTGAACCTTCTCTTCCCTTGGCTAATCCATAGCAAAGCAATGGTGAATAGGACGTCACGCACCGCTGTTGTTTTTGCCTGTGTTGTAGGCCTGTGCTTGTTTTCTAAGGGAGATAAGCCACTTACTACTTTTAACAACCCACCCGGACACCAAGTTTATAATCAAATTTTGCAAATATAAGACCAAAAAAAAGTGTGAATATGTGTAACGAAATAGTAATCTATTAGACTGAATTAGACAGTTTGTTCGCATTTTGATCTAGAGGTTAGACTAACATTCACAGATTTTGATCTAGGCTGTCACAAGCCGTCGTCTCAACTAGTCAAAACATGAACGGCGCTGGACAAGACAGGCCTCCTGACAACAGCAACCGACAGACTGCTGTGGCGAAAACTCTCCGCGGGGGCATCCTTCGTGTCTTACCAACGACCTGACAGGCTGAGGGATGAGAGAGAGAGAGAAAGAGAGAGAGAGAGAGAGAGAGAGAGAGAGAGAGAGAGAGAGAGAGAGAGAGAGAGAGAGAGAGAGAGAGAGAGAGAAAGTCAACTTTTTTTCTTCTCCTCTTCTGTTCCTCTTCAAAATGTTTGTTGTTACAGACTGGAGAATAGATCCTGCGAGTGAATGATGTCCTCCTGTGTCTTTCGCTCTCTGTCTAGAGCTGCAGTCTCGCGCACTACTGTGGAAAACAAGAGACAATTAATAATCGACTGAGAGCTACGTCACGGAGTCTAAAGCCCCAACCTTTCATTCCTCCCACCCACCTCCCATTCCCCACGTCACCCGCCTTCCTCCAGTCTTTAAGAGTGGTGTACTAGGCTGAGAATAAATAAACGACTCTTAGTGTAGTTCCCTCGTTCCTTATTTAACATCGGCAAATCTCAAGGCTCTATCAAACTACGCCGACAAATAGGCAATCAACTGAGCAAAAAACAGGCGTCTTTTATCTGCTCCTAAAAGCACCCCGCCACCCCATTCTGTCCAACCCACCAGTTGTTTTATCTTCTTTCTATTGTAACGGCATCAAATCCTTAATATAACAAAAAAGAATGAAGAATTTAACTACGGAAGGCTGACTGAGAACAAACACGGATTGTAAACCAAACAAAAAAATGTTGCTATCACGTTTCTCTCTCAAAAGCACCCCATTTCCCCTCCCACCCCCCCCCACCCCCCCAAAAAAAAACCCGGTCTATGAGCAAACAACGAAGACGCATCAAGAATTAACTGAACAGAAAATGGCGTGTTATCCACTCCACACACCACCGACCCTTGTCTCTTCATTTCTTCCTATTTCAAAATGGCTAAACCTCGGGGTACTATCGAACAATGAAGACAAACAAGGACTCGACGTCTGGAAGCAAAAAATGGCGTCTGCCTCTCCTTTCAGCCTCTTTCAAACAAGGAGTGCAACCAGTACCTCCGTCTGGCGCTGATGCAAATGAGGACAGAAAGACGATACGTCACTTCCGGTGGGGCCTTGGCCGAATCAAAAGGTTAGAACGGAACATGAGCGAGGAAGATGAAGGGACAAGAATCACTGAGGCAAGCTTGGTATGAGGTTTTCCCCCAATCCTTGTTCGCCTTCCTTTATTACGTGATACTGTGTATATGAAAATAGCCCAGAAAATAAGGTTGGCGAAGGGCTGTGAGGAGACGGACCAAGACTACTGAAAGAGTACGAAAGGAGCGGGTGAAAGGAAAAAGTTAATGGGGGTGGGGGTGGGTGGTGTAAAATAAGGAGCAAAGAAGGAGAACCACCAAAAAAAAAAAAGAAGAATCCTTCGGATGAGAGTATGAACTGAGGTCTAGTCTGCGCACGCAGTAATACTTCAAAAGATCCTGACGCTCATGTCCTAGACGGGTGAAAGCCGGCTACACAAATACACTCCGGCAAGTCCCAGCCCTTCTCCCCTTCCTCCTCCCACCCCCCCCCCCTCTTCTCACCAGGATCCGGTCACCCAAGATTGTGCTCAAGATGTTTGGGCGTCAGACGATGCGCCCCAAAGGGCAGCAAATGAGCGCCACGGGTGGAGGTGAGGAGAGGTGGGGGGGGGGGGTGAGTTAGATTCTGTATCGGCCAGCGCCTTGAGCAGCTTCTGAGATGAAAAGCGCTATATAAGGACGATAAAATACGATAAATACATAAACAACAAAAAAGAAGAATGACTACAGAAGATATATCAAGAGAAGGACGACAGCGGACTGCAAAGAGCAGAATCAGAGCCACAACTTGGTTAAAAGAGGACTCACCCCCGATCCGTATAAAAGATCCGCTGAAACATCTCTAAAGCCTAGGTAGTACGACGGACGTTTTGATTGTAATCATAAGGAAAATCATGACTTGAGTCATTGATTTCGTGAGACTATCACCCAGTCATCTCAATCAAATCGGTTCGCAGCGCGATTTGCGGTGATTTTCCACGTTTAGAGCATGCTTTAATTCTTCGTCGCTGCTTTTCACACATTTTGACTTTGGGCACAGCAAGGGTAACAACTCTAGTGCTTTTGTTTATGCACAGTGACTGTGCGCATGTTTACAAAAATCAAACGTTTTAGCTTGACTACTGACGACTCGCAGCGTCACATCATGACTCGCAAACATGTACTGTTGCAGTCAAAACGTTCGTCGTCAGACCTAGGCTTAACGGTAACGCTGAAGGCACTCCAACAGCTGGTCACTTTGCAATAAGGGTATCGCATGCAGGGGGCGCTGAGGCTAAACTCTAATGTATCGAAACCCCGTGTACAAAAAATAGAATATAAACATAATTTCAAAATATTAATAAAACAGATAAATATAAAATGTCAACATTACTAAATAATAATTACCATATAAAGCCCTGGAGACCATTTTGCAGAAAGCGTCCAATATCCACAAGCTGACCCAACAGGCCCCATATACAAATCAGGAGTGTTGGAAGAGTTTTCAAGACAAAAGGTAGGTTACTGGTCTAACGAAGAAGATAGTAGATTGATAGAAGAGAGTAAGAACGAAAAAGAACAGATGAGAATGACAGAAACAGTGGTAATTTAAAGCACTAAATTTCTACAAAATGGAGATACTATTTATACAGAGAATCCCGGCACCCTAAAGGAGGGGAAGCAATGTATATATATAAATACTTCCCTGGGGAAAGCGTAGTCGCAGCCTGTGGCGCGCCCAAACCCAACCTACCTAGCATTAGTTGTGATTTTGTGATTTTGCTGGGGGAGCAAACCGGAGCACCCGGAGAAAACCCCCGAGAAAGTTGCCCGAGTTGAAAGTAAATAATATTCGGAGAAACATAACGCCCAGATGCTGGATCGAACCCACACCTGTCAGGCGCCATTGGTTTACAACTTTTACCTTGCTGATTGAAATTTATTTATTACTAGTGGTTTTGTACCCTGGCAAGCCAGGGTACACAGGTTGCTGTTTAAAATGTAGACAGAGAGACAACTGTTGTCTGCGAGTTTCATTTGGACGATGATATCTCCCCATATCCCCCTTGATACCTCCCCATACCCTTCCCCCTGATATCTCCCCGTCCCCCCCCCATGATGCCTCACCATACCCCCTTGATACCTCCCCGAACCCACATGATACCTCCCCATACCCCCTTGATACCTTCCGTACCCCCCTTGTAACCTACCTGTACCCTCCTTGATACTTCCCCGTTGATCGTTTCGCAGGTGGATGAAAGGAATCGACCATCACCATACCCCCTTATATATACCCGTATCCCCGTTATGCCTACCCATGCCCCCTTTTACCTACACGTACCACCCCATCCCGATCCTTGGTAATAATAATAATAATAATAATAATAATAATAATAATAATAATAATAATAATAATAATAATAATAATAATATAATAATAATAATAATATTAAATATAGAATAATACAAATAGAAATCATAAAAAACACCAAGGTTTTAAAAGAAAATTTGATATAAGATATAAAAATAATAATAATAATAATAATAATAATAATAATAAAAATAATAATAATAATAATAATAATAATAATAATAATAATAATAATAATAATAATAATAATAATAATAATAATAATTTATTATTATTATTATTATTATTATTATTAGTTTATAAATAATAATTAAAGGTAAAAAGCCTAAATTAAAAAGAAAAATATCCATTATGTAGTGTAAAAAAAAAAAAAACATAAAAAGAAAATATGGCCCGCGTGAGATTTGAACTTGGGTCGCCTTGCACAGGAGGCGAAAGTTTTACTAAGTAAGCTACCAAGGCTTCGTTGAAAAACCATCAATTATTTGGTCTATATGGGAAAACATACTGAAACCTCAATTTGATTTTTAATGGAAGCGCGCGGAATGAGGCTATTGCAGTTTGTGGACATTTTGTTTATTTATTTATCTCAGAAACGGTTAAACGTTCGGTAAGGAAATGTCGGCTATAACGATTTCACTGGTTTTGAGCGTACAGCATGCCGATCCGCAGGGCCCAGCACCTGCCCAGATCAGCGTCCATACCGGACAAACTTTATAGTAGAGGCGAAGAAGGACTTCCGGCTAAGCAATTTATATATATAGATGTAAGACTAACTTTTTACTTGACGATATTTAGTCTACGTAATAACTCTAAACCTACTTTTGGTCCACCCTATCTATCTATCTATCTATCTATCTATCTATCTATCTATCTATCTATCTATCTATCTATCTATCTGTCTGTCTGTCTGTCTGTCTGTCTGTCTGTCTGTCTGTCTGTCTGTCTGTCTGTCTGTCTGTCTGTCTGTCTGTCTGTCTGTCTGTCTGTCTGTCTGTCTGTCTGTCTGTCTGTCTGTCTGTCTATCTATCTATCTATCTATCTATCTATCTATATTGCACATGTCTAATGGGATTACGCGTAATGTTGCCACGGGGTCTGCAAGACGTTTCTCAACTGAAGTCTTCAAGGGCATATTAGTCGGGTGTGGTTGACTGTTTACCAACACCGCGGCAGTCTTACATATGCAATGTATGTTGTCGTTGAGGAGACGGAGGAGGGCAATGTCCTCAACAACAAGGACAACAAGGGCAAAAAGAAGAACACTAAAGAAGAAGAAAATGTACTGATTACCTTGACCATACGTAGTCGTACCAACGCTGAACTCTCTTCTGCAAGTCTGACGGTACATTGTGAGTCTGCATGTACACTTTAGCTCCATCCTGCCACACACAGAAACAGTACACAATTAGTTTGTTTACATGATATACATAGAGACTGCACTCAATGTAGTCCAAGCATTCAGGGTCAAGCCTCATCTGATGGGACCTTTTGGTAGTTGTCAAAACGTGCAAGGAGCACCAGCGGCCGGGATTATGAAAAACGCAACTAATAGCTGGGCGACGTTCAGTTAGGACGCCTATGAAGTCATCCGAACTGTGTAGAATACTGGGTGCGGGGTACGAGCGTGCGACTTGATAGTGGCTCAACATGTTCTATTTTTAGCAATATTCGTGCTATCAATCCCATCGCCCCGTGACTTCCGCCGACTTTCCACTTTCGATTTTGCTTTTGCTGCATAACATGTTGGGTGCTGCAGCATCTCGCACGAACAAACATTTAAAGAAAAATCTTCGCGATTTGTGAAGTCAAAGGTAAGGAATGGCTTTCTAAAAAAAAAAGATCATGAAACACGTTTTGTACTAATTATTTGCTATTAAACAAATTATGAAACATAGTGTAAGTTAACTTCGTATGATTTATAACAAAGTGTAACGTATGTTTTATTCCTGCTTGTTTTGATTCTGTATGTATTTGTGTGTTTGTGCGTGTATGTGTGTGTTGGTTAGGTTGATTGCTAATTACTTTTAATGTGTTTTTTTCTTTCTTAACATTAAAGTACTTCTGTTAAATTTTTTTTACTCATCTATACCAGTGTTTAAAAAATCCCTAAATAAATAGACATAAGACGTAAGATTTTTATTCGCTTCAAATATTACAAAAGTTTGCTTCGCACGTCGGGAAACGATAAAAACATAAAAAACAATTAGATCTATTCACCCACATGCCATGAAACATTATACATGGCACACACCTGTGCCGTCACCAAACAAACACCCCCTCCCTCTTCACCCTCCACACACACACACACACACACACACACACACACACACACACCCACCCACACACAGAGTCCAACAAAAAGTGGGCCGAAAGCAGAGTTGTGTCCCTTGACACTCGCTAGTCGTGGAGGGGGGGGGGGGAGGTGCCACGACTGTAATTGAGTGACTATCGGTTCCGGCAACCGCAGTAATCGAAATTTGCTCTTCGCTGGCCTGAAAGTCGCCCTCGTAACCCCGGCTCCTGGCTTTTTGAATGCGGTTGTACTACATTTGAGCTCCCTACGTTCATAGAAAAGCGCATGGATTTGAAAGCCAGTATGTCGCACCATTTGTGCATCTCTGAAAGCAGGATAAATAGCCTACATCTGTTGATAATATATATAAACACACACACATACAAACTATAATACACATTTCGATACGTAGTCACTACTACTACTACTACTACTACTACTACTACTACTACTACTACTACTACTACTACTACTACTACTACTACTACTACTACTACTACTACTACTACAAAAAGACGTGGTTTTGGATAGTGAGGCCACAACTCAAAGAGCTGCTTATGTCGTGTTCTAACTCAAGCTGCCAAAAAAATGCTAACTTGCAGCACCAAAGCAAGGTCAAACGTCCTCTCTCCGAAACAACTGAGCCGTTTCGATCGGCCCTTGAAGTGTACGCCAGATTTAATTTTAGCACGTTTCTTGCTCTTTTTTAACAGAATGATCTAGATCTTAAATGCACTGCTGCGGCGACACGAAAACCAAAGAATGGTTGAAAAAAAATCGACTCCTGTGGGAAATTTCTCTCTTCAGCATCGAGATACAAAATACAAATAAAAAATAGCGTTTAGGTTCAGATAATTCTTTTTTTTGTGTAGACTAGTTGTTTATGCTGTTTGTGTCTTTCGCTGAATAATGTTGGGAAAACATCCTTTATATCCACGACTGTTGCCTTGTTATTGAGTGAACGGACTGGGTAGATACAAACACCAGTTACACAGATTCGAGCATTGGCGCTGAATCGACTATTGGAGTGTTACAGGCAGAGTTGGACCTACGTTCCAAACTATTACGTACTAGTGAGAATCGGCCATCGCTCTCCTTTAGCAGCTCTTTGAGCTGAATAAAGCTCTGTAAGAACAAACATTATTACTTGTGAGGTAGGGTATTATTATTACCTGACTGGCGAATGCTCACGCAATTTTATCTTCTAGAGAAATTAATTACACAGTCGTTTAAAAAAAAACAGACTATCACCACAGCAAGGAAACAGCGACATAGCTATTTGACTATTTACTCCTTCGAATGAGAGTATAAACCAAGATCTAGTCTCAGCAGGCACGCAATCAATTGCACGGACTTTTAAAGTAAGTTAGTAAGCTATTCATTGTTTATAGGATCAAGCTGACTGCAAAGAGCCGAATCAGGACCACAACTTGGTTGAAAGAGGACTCACCCCTGATCCGCATAAAAGATCTGCTGAAACAACCCTATTGGTAACACTGAAGGCACTCCACCAGACGGTCACTTTACAATAAAGGCATCCCACGCAAGGGAAGCTGAGGCTATACTTTAATTTATCGAACCCCCGTTTACAAAAAACAAAATAAAATATAAATATTATAACATATTAACAAAACACATACAAAATGCCTATATCGTTTAAAAATAATTTCATAGAAAGCCGTAGTAACCATTTATCAAAAAGCGTCCAATATCCCCAAGCTGACCCAAAAGACCCCATACACAAATTACAGTAGGAGTTTGGGAAGAGTTTTCAAGAAAAAAGGCAGGTGATTGGTCTAGCGAAGAAGATAATATAGTAGATTAATAGAACAGTGTAGGAATGAGAAAGAACAAAGGAGAAAGACAGCGACAGTGGGAGTTTAAAGCACTAAATTTCCACAAAGTGGGGTTACTATTTTGTATATAGAAACCCGGCACCACCAAGGAGGGGGTGGGGTGTAAGTGTAGACTTTTTAAGATCCTGACGCTCATGTCCTAGACGGGTGAATGCCCGCTACCCAAATACAGCCAGCAAGCACCACAAGCTCTCTAGGTTCATTCTCTCTCATCCCCGGCCGCCCTAGGGTTGTGCTCAGTGTGGGCGCCAGACCGTGCGCCTAAGGCAGGAAGTGAGCGCCTCGGTCGTCTCTGAGTTACTTCTTGTATTAGACCAGCGACTCCTTGAGGAGCTCTTGAGCTAGAAATGTGCTATAAAACAACGAGTACGCATTAATGATCTCACTCCAGCCACTCTAATGCGTAGGTGGGTGTTACACTCGTTGTTGGTTTTTATCAGTAGTTGATTCAGCCCCAATGCTTGAATCCTCCTGATAAGTGTAACTCGGATTCGTTTATTCACGCAACCTGTTCACTCAGCAACAAAGGCAGGAGTCGTCGAATGAAGTTTTCCAACTTTATTCAGCGTACATCAACAACTGCATACAATCGCTCAATCGCTTTTTACTTTCTCTCTCTCAACTGAAACAGTGCGGTACATATATATGGTCTCTCTATACTCGAGAGAACGTTCGAATGTTCGAGCGTGACGCATTACAACCAATCAAAATAAACTTCGTCATCATTGTCTTATGTCATACAACTTAGAACCATCTCCAGCTACTACCAGATCTATCCGCACGCTTCGATCAATAGTAAACAAGCAATTCTAGAAAACTCTCCAATAATATCGACCAACGAAACTTATCAACATTATACAAAGCTTCTTCCAACTACAACGCAAAATCAAATCAAAGGTAAATTACACTCTATTATTGCATGCTTTGCAAAACAAAACGATCGGATCTATCGTGCACGTCTCAACGTAAGAGTGGGTAGCTTAGGTATCCTATTCTATCCCGTAACTCTAAGGTCGTTTGGGTACCACAGATGGTCGTTTAACCAGGCTACTCCATCTGTTTCTGTCCTCAGCAACCCTCATGGCTTCGCTCAGTGTCAAACCAGTCCATTCTCGAATGTTGTTCTCCCACTCTTTTTTCGGTTTCCCTCTTCTTCTGCCTCATTGCACCGTGCCTTGCAGGAGGGTCTTTGCAAGGCCTGATGCTTTGGTGAGGGCACATCACTAGAGCTTAGGTATACCTTCAGAATAAGGAGGAGGGGGTATGGGGTGTCAGAGCTGGAGAGAGTGCGATGGGTGAGAGAGACAGGGGTGAGAGAACGGGGAGGGATTGAAAGAGAGAGGGGGGATGAGAAAGAGAAGGGCGGGATGGAAGAGAAAGAGAAAGGGTGGGGGGGAGGGGAGGGGAGAGAAAGAAAGAGCAGGAGGAGGGTGTGAGCACACAAGATAAGATGATGGGGATGATGGAAGTGGAGAGGACGTACTGGTACATAGAGGTCGAAAGCATGGTACTCCTATACATCAGTATACTCTTAACCTATTAAACCTGGACTGGCAGTCTACCCTAACGAAATTAACTGGCACGCATAGTCAATACTCATCTGTATTTGCATGTCTGACTTTTCGACAGAAGATGCTCATATTTTACTGCATGGCGACCTACTCCTGGCACTGAGAACTTGGACCGAGTTGACCGAAAGTCGAAAGATTCCAGGGCACACTACGCAGTTGAGACAAATCGAGGTTTACGTTTGAGGTAAGATTACTCGGTGATTCTCAGCTACGTGGTATTACATTACATTACATTACATTACATTACATTACATTACATGATTATTGCTTTAAGTCCAGCGGACTCTTCCGAGACAAATCAGGACCGGACAACCCCCAATTCGCATAAAAGATCTGCTGAAACAACCCTAGTGGTAACACTGAAGGCTCTCCACCAGCCAGTCACTTTACAATAAAGACATCCCACGCAGGGGACGCTGAGGCTGTACTCTAATTTATCGAACCCCCGTTTACAAAAACAAAATAGAATACAAACATCATTATAAATTATCAACAAAACACATGCATATAAAATGCCTACATTGCTAAATAATAACATCATAGGAAGCCTTAGTGACCACCTGGCAGAAAAGTGTCCAATATTCCCAAGCTGATCCAACAGATCTCACACACAAATAAGGAGTCTTGTCCCGGAACAGTTTTCAAGAAAAAAGGTAGTTGACTGGTCTAGCGAAGAAGACGATAGTATAGCAGATTGATAGAACAGAGCAGGAATGAGAAAGAACAAATGAGAAAGACAGCGACAGTGGGAATTTAAAGCACTAAATTTCCAGAAAGTGGGGATACTATTTATACTGAAACCCCCGGCATCCCAACAGGGGTAGCTACGTGGTAAGAACTCCGGGATCAGTCTAACCCCAATTTAATTACACCTTATATTAACGCCTGTTCACATAGGTGCGATGTTTGACCAAACAGTCATGCTCACACTTGGACACACAAACCTAACAATTTAAAGTTGAATTTCAACCCCCAAAAATAACATTAATAGGAACCCACAATCATATCACCAAAATACAACGGCTTAAAGTTGAACTACTATCCCAATTAAAAAACCCAGTAACCCTACTACACAAATTTACCAACTGCAGGCATGTAAATGTAAAATACATGGGCAATATCTATTACTGCGGGACTATGCAACAAAATGAAAACCCTTAGCTAACCCTCAGTTCGATTCCGTCTGCCCCAGGCAGCGTTAGTCGTCTTCTGTCTTCTGTAAAACTAAGCTTACTGATCTTTCTATAAGTCCTTGGAAGAAGAAGGAAAAGGACGGCGATAGAGGAGGAAGAAGGAGGAGATTAGAAAGAGAAGGACAGGAGAAGAGCGACATAATCCTGCAGGTCGATTCCGCCTAAAATGAACGTCGTCTTCTCTCTGTAAAAATACTGGTCTTTGTATTACTTCTTGGGAGTAGGAGGAGGAGAACGAAGAGGAGAAGATAGAGGAAGAAGAAGAAGAAGCAAAGAGAACAAGGAGAGGAGAAAGATGAGAAGGGTAGGGAGTAG
>CM072521.1:40270955-40273455 GCA_036898135.1 Oncomelania hupensis | reverse complement strand
GACTATGCGGTCAAAGGTTGCAGGTGAGCGCCTCGGGCGTTTTGACATTGATCCTATATGGACCAGCGCCTAGAGCAGCTCTCGAGCTGGAAAAGCGCTCCATAAAAAGGGATAAATAATTAATAAAAACTAAACAATGTGCTGATGTAAGACCCTTTCCTTTCTGCTTATACAAATCAATGTATTCCTTAGTCGCTTTATTATTATTTTTACATAGGCACAATTTTATGTTTTGTTATGGGTATATTATGTTCTATAATTACGTCGCATGTAGTTTGTCACTGCTCTTGTGTGAATATGTGTATTCGTAATTCAACTGTGAGCCTGCTCCTTGTATGTGGGGGTGTGGGTTTGGGGGTGTGGGTGTGTGTGTGTGCGTGTGTGTGTGGGTGGGTGTGTGTGTGGAGGGGTGGGGTGTTGGTGAATGTGTGGTATGTGTGTGTGTGCATATGATTATTGTATATCATATGCGACAGATTTTTTGACTTGACTACACACACACACAAGTATGTAGAACACCAAGACTGGGTTTTACTAAGAATGTAAGAATCGGAAAGATTTTTGACGGAAAGAACGCAAACTTCTTCTAGAAATGTAAGAATGTAATGCAAAATTGGCTCTTTCCGTCTCAAAAGTTGACCTAGTTCGTCTCCCATAGGCGACGAAATAGTTCGAACTTTCTTGCAAAATTTTCCGAAAATTGACTGGATTTTCTCCGTCCCGGATAGAGCACTCCCTTGTACTACTTAAAACACTCTCATGCACTACAACTGCACTCCCAAGCACTAAAAGAGCACTCCTGTTTACTTAGAAAAAAGTGGGTGGCTGGAAAAAACTGGGTGACTAATACACTCACCCATTTCCTGCATAAAAAGCAAGGTTAGTCACCCATGTCAAGGCTTATGTCTACGCACAAACACACACACACACACACACAAACACACACATTCGTGCCCCAGCCCTTTCCCTCCATCTCTCTCCACTCTTACATCTCCATGTTCTGTGAAACACAAGGAAAGGCCCCAATAGTGCTGAAAAACCCACTTGTCCTTCAGACAAATCGCGCCACTTCGACCAGTTGTCACGCCTCGTAGCGAATCCATGAAAGCCGTACAAAGAGCACCCCAGTCCCTAACAGACAGCGCTTTAAGAAAATAAGAAACGGGCTTAAGAAACATTGGAGGAAGAGAATGGAATACGTGTGCGGACTGTGTGCCGTCGCTATAGCAGTGTTCTGGTAGGCCTACATTATACAACCAGACACTCATAATTATAGTATTCTAGTATTGTGAAAACACACATGTCGTGTTCTGGTATGCAGCTGCTGTACAACTAGACACTCATATAGTATTCTAGTAGTGTGAAAACACACATGTGGTATTCTGGTATACTGTACAACCAGACACTCACGTAGTAATCTAGTAGTGTGAAGACACTCATGTCGTGTTCTGGTGTACTGTACAACCAGACACTCATATAGTATTCTAGTAGTGTGAAGACGCTCATGTCGTTCTGGTATACTGTACAACCAGACACTCACGTAGTATTCTAGTACTGTGAAGACGCTCATGTCGTTCTGGTATACTGTACAACCAGACACTCTTGTAGTATTTTAATAGTGTGAAGACACTCATGCCGTGTTCTGGTACACTGTACAACCAGACACTCATATAGTATTCTAGTACTGTGAAGACACTCATGTCGTGTTCTGGTATACTGTACATCTAGACACTCATGTAGTATTTTAGTAGTGTGGAGACGCTCAAATAGTATTCTGGTACTGTAGACTCCATAATGCCACACAGCAAGCAAAATGTCTAATAATAATTTTAACAACAACAACAATAATCATCATCATCATCATCATCATCATCATCATCATCATCATCATCATCATCATCATCATCATCATCATCATCATCATCATAGCACCTGCTGCTGTTTCTTCTCCTATTACTACTACTATTACTACTACTACTCCTACTACTACTGAAGAAGAAGATGATGATGATGATGAAGAAAGAAAAAAAAAGAAATTAAAAAAAGAAAGAAAGAAATGTATGTATGCATGAAAGAATGAGAGACACGAGGGTGCAGTTAGAGGATGAGCGGGGAATACGTGATGGCGAGCAATTTCTCAAGGCTGAAGGCGAGTAAATCGGTCGCGGGCACGATCTTAACTTCTGGAAACTGCTTAAGTGCATGCTGGATTTCACCATAGTCAAGCTCCGCGGTTCATGAGGCAAGCGTCGTCTACTGTGTCTGTCTTGAGTTCCATTGTAACTTCGGCATACTAATTTTCTTTCTTTTCTTCTGTTTGAAATATGATCCAAAATCCAATACATCAAATCCTAAATACGAACGATATATATCTCTCTCTTTTTCTCTGTCTGTCTGTCTGTCTGTCTGTCTCTCTCTTTCTTTCTTTCTCTCTCTATCTCTCTCTCTTTGAGTCCTATCCTATCCTGTCCCGTAACTCGGAGGTTGTAGGGGTACCACA
>CM072521.1:40245955-40265955 GCA_036898135.1 Oncomelania hupensis | reverse complement strand
CAAAGAACACACGAACACAAAACACAATGAAACAAACAACACAAAACAAGGCAAAAACATATTTTCTGTATGAGAGAGGGGGGAGGGGAGGGGTGGAGACGGGGAACAGAGTGATGTCTGACTACAATCTCTCAAAATGCCATCCATCTCTTCCCAATTCCTGAGGCTTAAGAACCGCTCCTGACTCCTACAAGCCCTGATTGATTGTGTGAGTGCCAGCTGGTTGATATTCAATAGAGGAGAATTGCCCAGGAACAGGCAAAATTAATGGAGATTGGCCGCAGTAAGTAATATCAAGCAACCGGCATATACTGGCAAAGATGGAATAGCGCCAACTTGATGTGAAAATTGCCAACATACAAAATATTGATTAAAACAAAAAGGAAATTTTTTTTTTAAATTGGAAGTAGCGTAAAATCAGTTTTAAGAAGCGGACGGATGTACGGACACAAGAAAGTATAAATTGTGAAAGCAAAATCCCACCAGTCACTTCTGCTGGAATAATGGGTGTTTATATAGTGATTCTTGCTATAAATATAAACTATAGCCTACAGTTCAAAGAATAAAGATGCAAGTGCAAGTTCTAGCCTAACATTCACTCACACACAGACACTACACATACACACAACACCCATGCTCGCGGGCGCTCACTCTCTATCTCTCTCTCTTACACACACACACACACACACACACCTACACACACACACGCGCACACACATACATACACACAACCTTTTTTATTCAAGCACACACACATTTACGTTTTTAAAAATTCACTTTATTAAATTAGTTGGAGAGAGTGTTGGGACACTCTTCAACATCTTCCTAGAGCGCATCATGTCAGATGCCCCTGCAGGTCACGAAGGCACAGTCAGCATAGGGGGCAAAGCAACCTCCAATCTTCATTTTGCGGATGACATTGATGGATTGGCTGGAGAGGAACAAGAACTTGAACAGCTGGTACAAAGGCTTGACACCACCTCCAGAGCTTATGGAATGGAAATAAGTGCAGAGAAGACCAAAATGATGACCAACAACACCAATGGCATCAACACGGACATCAAAGTCCAAGGCCAATCCCTCAACACTGTGCATAGCTTCAAATATTTAGGAGCCATTGTATCAGACAATGGGTCCCGACAGGAAGTCCTCTGCAGGATCGCACAAACAACTGCTGCCCTGACAAGGTTGAAGCCCATTTGGAAAGACAGGACCATCAGTCTACATTCCAAAGTAAGACTGCTGCGCTCCCTTGTCATCTCCATCTTCCTATATGCTTGCGAAACATGGACCCTCACAGCAGATCTACAACGATGAATACAAAGCATGGAGATGAGGTGCTACAGAAGACTTCTGGGCATTTCCTATACCCTAAACATCACCAACGACGAAGTCCGACAGACCATCACACAAGCCATTGGACAACACGATGACCTGCTCACAGTGGTGAAGAAACGGAAACTCCGATGGTATGGCCACGTCATCAGGCCTTGCAAAGACCATTCTGCAAGGCACAGTGCAAGGAGGTAGAAGAAGAGGGAGACCGAAAAAGAGGTGGGAGGACAACATTCGAGAATGGACTGGTTTGACACTGAGCGAAGCCATCATGGTTGCCGAGGACAGAGAAAGATGGAGTATGCTGGTTATACGATCATCTGTGGTGACCCTACGACCTCCGAGTTACGGGACAGGATAGGATAGGATTAAATTAGATTAGATATTCAATGTTTATAAGGTTCAACGGATTGCCAAGAGCCGAATCAGGACAACACAAAACTATTTAAAATCAGACTAGAATGCTAACGTTAAAAAAAATGATAACAGATAAAACATTCAGTTTACGTTTCTATAGTTATTATTGAATTTAAATTAGTAAAGTCTAAAATCACTCACACACACACACACACTCAAATACATACGCACGCACACACACGCGCGCGCTCTCCCACACACACCAACCCACACACACAATGCAGTGACCACAAGTGCTGGAGGCAGCCTAAGGGTCACCTAACACTGGGATCCAGGTTTTAAATTTCTACACTGTAAATTTTTTTCTCCATTTTTTTTGGAACATATTTTATATGTTAATACCTGTCTTTTGTCAGGGCAATGCAACTGACCTAAATGTGGAATGTGCTAGAAAATGCGCGCGCCCACAAACACACAAGCAAATACAGAGGCATCCAAACACCCCCCTTCCCACACCCACACCCACACACGCCCGCGCACGGACATACAAACCATGTATACACACGTTAACTCACACACAAACACACACAAACGTGCATGCTCTCTTGCACACACTCATATAATTATTCACACCCACCCACACAACACATGTGCGTCCACACACACACACACATATCAACACACACACACATCTTCACATCCACACAGACACACATCGACACGCAGACACACAAACATACACACAGCACACACACATCCACACACCCAATCAGTCGTACATGGTATCCAGAGAGAGAGAGAGAGAGAGAGAGAGAGAGAGAGAGAGAGAGAGAGAGAGAGAAAAGAGAGGAAAGGGTGAGGGGGGGGGGTGGTATAAAAAAAGCAGAAAAGTTTGCCTTACTTCCCATGCAATCGCAAGTTGACAAGCCGTGCGATATAACTGACTGTATATTACGTTTTTATGACGGATTTGTCAAATCTAGTTTTAATTTCTTCCCCCATGTCCGCAACGCTGATCCGACCTGCATGCATAAAACACACTGCTGTTGAATATTGCATGCTCTCAGTCCATATACGAATACTGCTGAAGTGCGTTCTTCAATCCATAATAACACGAGCCCAGGGCCGTGAACACTGCAAAAGGGTACATGGGAAGGGGGGTAGGGAGAGAGAGAGAGTACAGAAAGAGAGTGAAGAAGGAGAGAGGAGAGAGAGAAAAAAAGAGAGATAGAAGAGGTGGAGGAAAAGGGAGAGCGCGCGCGATAGAGAGGGTGAGAACGAGAGCGACAGAGAGAGAGCGAGAGAGTGCAGAAAGAGACAGACAGGGGAAGGGGAGAGAGAAAGAAAGAGAGAAAAAAACAGACAGACAGGCAGAGACAGAGTGGAACACAGAGACAGAGAGACACATAGAGCGACAGAGAGAGGACACAGAGCACGACAGAGGTAGAAGGAGAGAGAGAGACATTACATTACATTACATGATTATTGCTTTAGGTCCAGCGGACGAGAGAGAGAGACAGAGAGAGAGGGGGGGGGATGGGTGGGTGAGGGTGGTAGGCAGTTAGATTCTGTGATCGTGAGAAAAGCAGCCGAAAGAAAGTCTATCCGACAGACAGATGTGAGTTCGGGCAATGAATAGAATAGACCCAACGTTTCCCGACATGTCGTAACTAACAGGGGTGACGTTAGCACGGCATCACTGGCGAATGTCTTCTACACAGAAGTCACTGGCCAGGACGGAATAACATCACGTTACTATAGGTTCAACGACCACGTGCTCGGGGCCAAGGCGAGCCAACACTGTACTCGTGGATTTCGGCTGTAGCCAACAGCCTGGAGAGGATTGGGCCCTGCCATTTCTTTCTTGCCCAAGCCTGGATCACCAAGGACCGCGCCTTACGTTGGCCACCAGGACGGAGGTGATAAGTGTGCTGCTGGTGGACAACTTAGCAGGATCCGCACGAGAGACAACATCGTCATAGGAACCGGGAATGTCAGGACCTTAACTGCAGAGGGGAAATTAGAAGAGCTCGCCCACGAGCTGGACCACTATCGATGGAACAATTAGGTATCAGCGACCTGCGCTAGAAAGGCCTAGGTGAAACAACGACCGACAATGGCCACAAGCTTTATTTCAGCGGGAGAGAAGACAGGCACGAACACGGCGTTGGATTCGTGGTCCACAAGAACATTCTAGCCACTGTCATGGGTAACCGCCCAGTCTCCAGTAGACTCATTACCATCCGTCTGAGAGCAGCCCCTTTCAACATCACCATCATCCAGGTCTATGACCCAACATCAGACTATGAAGACAGCGAAGTGGAGTATTTCTATGAACATCTACAGGTTGTCCTTGACCAAGTGCCGAAGAAGGATATAGTAATAGTGCAAGGCGGTTGGAATGCCAAGGAAGATACATGTGGACCCCACTGCAACAATAAGACAAATGACAAGGGTCTGAGACTCTTGAAGTTTGCCAGATACAACAATCTGATACTTGCCAACACGCTTGGTCTCCATAAAAATCCAGACGATGGACATGGCACAATCTCAGCACAGCCAGATGGACTACATCATGGTCAAGGCATGCTTCGGATCAAGCATCAACATTGGCAGAATAAGCACTTTTCCAGGAGCAGACATCGGAAGTGACCACGATCTTGTGATGATGTCCTTCCGGCTCCACTTTAAGAGAGTAAACACAGCAAAGTGCACCAGACTGAAGTTCGACCTGGACAAATTGCAAGACCCGGAGGTGGCAGAAATATTCTAAGCCACAATTGGAGGAACATTATTTTTCACCGCTGCTCATTTTGGGAGCTGGTGAAGTATATGTCAACACTGTTGCGGACAAGTGGATTTCTGCGCCTGTGGATAAATAGCAGTAAGCTAGACTGTTGCAGGGTTTGATAAAAATGGGGGTGGTGTATTCATATTCGTTTGATCAGGTGGCACGGCTCTAGGTTGTTTTTAGATCCTATTGTGTGAAAATAGCGATAATAGATTTTTTTTTCATACTTTCCACGTGCGGGATACGATTATTGAGAGTGAACTCCCATTGTGGTTGGTTAGCCTGACGGATTCTGGAGGTTTGTCCTTTCTCATCTGTTTTCGACTTGTGAAAAAGACTGAGAAGAAGGGAAAAAAGTTTGGGTGTGGAGGCTTGTAGCAGAAGTTTGACCACATTTGGTCATGTACTATCTTGACCTGAAGCAGCTGTATCATAGGTCCGTTTGGGGTACGAAAATATTTATTTTCGTGTTATCCATTTTGTGTAGTTAGTGTGTAACTACCAGTAGAATCCATGGGCTCGTTTAATCGCGAGAGGAGGACCTACCTGTATTGCCGACTCGCTGTGCATATGTACGTGTGATATTCTTGCCTGTAAATATTAATAATCGTGTTCTGCTTGAGTGGTGTTCGAAGCGCTAGATGGTTTTTGTCGGGTATTAGAAGGCGCCATACTGTTTCTTTGAGTGAGAGATTTACTTTACTTTAATGTAAAGGAAAGTTGATGTTTGTTTGATAAATTATAAGATTGAGAAGAATGTATTAGTTGATTGGTTAATTATTTAATTATTTTATCCATTTTTCAGTGCTGCGTCGGAGAAAGAATTGTTTAGAATTAGCATCTATTGTTAATGCCAGTTTTGCAACTACTAGTATTAATAAAAACCTATTGATTTTTGAATAGTGCGATTGTGAGTTTCCCCTCTCCTTTCACGTGCGAGTTCGGTGGCGGAGATGCAGATTTGGACGTAGGGGAGCTCACTGTGCTGTTAGACCTTTTTCGAACTAATCTTAACCATGTAGGCCTTCTTTTTTCTTTCTCGTTTTACTATCCGGAACTGAGAGGGAACAAGAACTCGAACAGCTGATGCAGAGGCTTGACATCACCTCCAGAGCCTATGAAATGGAAATAAGTGCAGAGAAGACAAAAATGATGACCAACAACACCAATGGAATCAACATGGACATCAAAGTCCAAGGCCAATCCCCCAACACAGTGCATAGCTTCAAATATTTAGGAGCTATTGAATCAGACAATGGGTACCGACAAGAAGTCATCTCCAGGATCGCAAAAACAACTGCGGCCCTGACAGAGTTGAAGCCTATTTGGAAAGACAGGACTATCAGTCTACATTCCAAGATGAGGCTGCTGCGCTCCCTTGTCATCCCCATCTTCCTATACTCTTGCGAAGCATGGACCCTCAAAGTAGATCTACAACGAAGAATAGAAAGCAAGGGGATGAGGTGCTGCAGAAGGCTTCTGGGCAGTTCCTATACCCGGCACATCACCACATGAGGTGCTACAGAAGACTTCTGGGCATTTCCTCGCCCAGCACATCACCAACAACAAAGTCCGACAGACCATCACACAAGCCATTGGACAACACGATGACATGCTCACAGTGGTGAAGAAAGGGAAACTCTGATGGTATGGCCACGTCACCAGAGCATCCGGTATTGCAAAGACTCCCCTGCAAGGCATGGTGCAAGGAGGCAAAAAGAAGAGGGAGACATAAAATGATGTGGGAGGACAAAATTTGAGAATGGACTGGCTTGACACTGAGCGAAGCCATTGGAGTTGCTGAGGACAGAGAAAGATGGAGTACACTGATTAAACGATCATCTGTGGTGCCCCAAAGACCTTCGAGTTACGGGATAGGATAGGATAGGATAGAACATCAAAACAAAACAGACAGACAGACTATAAGACAGACACATCAAAACAAACCAGACAGACTGAAAACACAGAGGTGGGTGAGAAAGTAAGAGAGATGTAAGGACAGACTTTTACAAGGTAGAGATGGGTGACGGGGGGGGGGGGGGGGGGAAGAAGGGGTGGGGCGTTTTGAAGGCTTACTGGCTTTTCTACTCACCAATAATCTCTCAAACTCCTGACGGCTGGCATTCCGGTTGTTGATCACGTTACCGACCTGACCTGAAGCACGACAGATTTGAAATTCAAGATGAAGGATTCATGAATAGCAATGGTGATAATAATTGTTATATATTAATAATACAACTGTCCGCTTTATTTACATCAGTCTTAAAGTACAAGTCAACCAGTCATCAGTGAGTACGCGTGTCCGTGTTTGAGTGATAATCTTTCGTTAATCATTATATATAATGAATTGTATTTTATATTGCTATGTTATGCAAACTTTGTGAGTGTGTGTGTGTTCGTGTGTGAGTGGATAATGGCGTCTTATAGTAGTGTTGAATAGCATCGCATGTGTTGTATGTACAGCACATACGCTGTTTGGTCTATTGTTTTTATAAATGTAACGCTTCCAGTTTGCTTTGTGTCTGTCTGCACACCACATTGTAAATGCTCCATAGAGATAATAAAGTAAATTGTCTTATCGTATCTTATCAAATAGCAATACTATTAATTAGCAATCCTCATCCTCATTATCATCATCATCATCATCATCATAGTCATCATCATCATCATCATCATCATCATCATACAAAGCAAAATCACATGCTAGTATTGCGACAGGAATGAGCACTACACATTCTCCTTCTATAAGGATTATTGGAAAGAAGAGAAAAATAACACAGAAAACTAGCTGCCCCCCTGTTAGGTACATTGCATATCTCTGAAACGTTAACTGGATAATATCGTCCTAAATCAACAATGAACCACCAGAGCAATCATTTCTGCTACAACGGACAACGACAACCGGTGTCCCAAGCAATCGCTTTACCACGGAGCTACCATTACAGAGATTCATTGCTTATTGCCTGCATGTGCATTTTGTCCGGGGGCATTTCGCCGTGAGCTGGATTTTGTTGAGTCTGAGGCTGTTTATGGCTGGTAAGTGCGCTATATAAAAAGCATATATGTCCTTCCTTCCCTCCTTGCTTTATTGATTCCATCTTTCCAATGTCGATTTATTTTCTCATACTCACCCACGATCGTAGCAAAGACGAAGACCCCGATCAAATAGCTGACAATGACGAAAACATAACTGCACAAATACAATAAAAAATATTATTAATAATTACTACTTTCGTCAGCCAGAAATTGGTATAGCAGCACAGCTTTTACACAAAACAGATTTCTGTACGCTGCAGTAGTTTGTATAAATGAAAATTATTGTTAAATATGTAAATAAAAAATATGCACTAATTTAGCATTAAAATCTGTTTATCATCTCCTTTCGCAACATTTCAATTAATTGCGCGCGCAAACACACAGGCACGCATATACACGCACGTACACACTCATGCACGCACTCACGCACACACACACACACACACACACACAAAACACACACACACACACACCCCGTATTATCCTACTGTTTAATCTAATACAATATATGTATTAGTTAAATATTACTTCAAATAAATCTGAAATAGGTCAACAAGTTCTTAGCATCATTTGAATCCGATCCATGCCTCTACTTCAATTCGTGAGAGATTATTCTCATTTTGCCTTTACATTGGCGGAAATGCTTTTTCTAAATGCTTCGCTAATTCTGTCTTTCCTCCTGTCGAATTAGAATTGTATCTCAATGGAATCGATGTAAATAGTTAGATTAAAAAGAGATTGATGCTGTTTAGCATAAACAAGGTTTTCTACTTTGTTCCTTCCTTTCGGTTGTTTTTTCTTTCTCGTTTTCATTATTTCTTTATTTCGTTTCCTCTTTCTCTCTTGCTTATTCTTTATTTCTTGCTTATTTTTTTTCTTTCTGGATTTTTCTTTGTGTTTGTTTTGTTTTTTTCTTTTTTCTGTCCTTTTTTTTAATGTCGCATTCACTGTATTCTTTTGAAACGTAAAACTACATAATCAAATTCTTCTCCTTTTTATTCGTTTGCTTCGATTTAATCTTTGTCTTCTCTTTCTTCTCTTTTTTGTCTTCCTCATTTTCTTTCGTCATCAATTCCCTATCGTAATTTATTTCAATTACATGTAGTGTGGTTTTTTTCATAATGAGCACAAATGGTTTCTGTATCTAATCGACCCATTCATCCCACCTCCCCCCCCTCTCTCTCTCTCTCTCTCTCTCTTTCTCTCTCTCTCTCTCTCTCTCTCTCTCTCTCTCTCTCTCTCTCTCTCTCTCTCTCTCTCTCTCTTTCTTTCTCTCTTCTCAAAAATGCGTCTTTTTCTACATCAATTACATTCCAACAATGTTCAACGCCAAGCGCACATTGCAACAACATACATTTAAGCCAGATGCAATGCTTCACAACCCCTACAACTGCAACACTGATAAAGGCAACGCGTCATTTTAGAGAAAAAAACACGAAAACTGTGAAATACAACATCACAAGTCTAACACACCAAGAAATGAAGACACTATACAATTATTATTTTCTTCACAAAAAGAACGTGATTAACTCATGCACAATAGAGCTATTATTAGTCAGAAAAGCACGTCATTCTCATCCAAACAGAAACAAAGGGGTGCACTTACGGGTGTAGGTACATTTAAAAAAAAACAACTTACGGGTGTAGGTACATTTAAAAAAAAACAACTCGAAATGGCAAGAAAAAAAATGGTAAAGGAAGAGAAGAGAAAAGCATAAAGATAGAGGGGAGGAGACGGGGGGGTGGGGGGTGAAGAGAGAGAATACAACTCATCACAGCATATAATCAGCTACGCTAACATGGGTTGCTATTCTGTTCATGCCACAACAACGCATGCGCAATGTTATTCCAACGGACCATCATACACACACACACACACACCTACGCACACACGCAACACGTACAAACTAACACACACGCGTAAACATTCAAACACACGCGTACACACACACACACACACACACACACACACACACACAAATAGGGCGCGCGCGAATCGGGCCAATCACCTTCCCCTCCCCAACCGCATTCTATTGACCCCATTCATTTATCTCTACCGCTCCACCGATCAGTCAAATAAAAAAAAGCACACAGAGAGTAACATAAGAATACCAAAACTCAAAACTGCGATGGTATGGCCACGTCACCAGATCATCAGGTCTTGCAAAGACCATCCTGCAAGGCACAGTGCAAGGAGGTAGAAGAAGAGGGAGGCCGAAAAAGAGGTGGGAGGACACCACTCGAGAATGGAATGGTTTGACACTGAGCGAAACAACCTGGGTTGCTGAGGACAGGGTAAGAGTACGCTGGTTAAACGAAGATCTGTGGTGCCCCTACGACCTCCGAGTTACGGGATAGGATAGGATAGGATAGGACCTTCCATTCACATGAAAACTAAATCAATAAACAACAACAACAACAACAACAACAAAACAATACGTAGTATAATAATTATTCCCAAACAACAGACAAACATAACACCGTTTGTTCGACAGGCGACAAAATCCGAAAAAAAACACGTTTAATATCTGCCACACATCATAAGGATTCCCTTATATGTCCAAACAACAATCTCATTTTGGCCATTGTCTGTCGACAACATCAAACTGCTGCACAACATCAATGGAAGGAGGGTGTGAAATTTGATTTTTGTTTGAAAATACTTACGCTGCATTGGACATACCGTAGCTGCAACATAACATTATAACATTTGATTTATTGCTATTAATTATCAACCAAAACTCGATGACATAGTGAAGACTATTGCAACATGCATGTTGCGAGCATGACCTTCTGCATGCGCGTGCACACACTCGCAAATAAAACACAAAGACACAGACATACAAACAGACACAGACAGACAGGCAGACAGACATACACACACACACACACACACAGAGACAGATATATACAAGGCCTAGAGAGAAAGGAGTGAAATAATATCACGAAATATGGACATTCTGTATATGATGTTGCCTACTGCATAATTTACAGATAACAGCAATATGAACATTTTTGCAAAGTCGCCTCTAGATAGACTGTTATGCATAGTGCTAAATCCCTCTCCCCTTTTCATGTCATTTGGTTATAAGGCTTATCATTTGTGAATTGATTGGTACTAGACAATACATGAAATAGTAATTAATTCATTCACACAGAGAGAGAGAGAGAGAGAGAGAGAGAGAGAGAGAGAGAGAGTAGCATACATGTACGGACAAACACGCGTGCGCATACGCGCACGAAAGCACATGCACACATTATTACAACCAAACATATTTGCAATAATAATCTTGTAATGGAAACCACCCCAAATCGTCAGATACGTCACAACCTCTTTGGCTCTTTTTTTGCTTTCTTTCACACAAGATCCTTGAAGGGCCGATCATGACTCTAGGTTTATAGATAACTAGCTAGAGCGAACACACACACAAACACACACACACACACACACACACAGATAACAGATAGGAGACTTCATTTCGCGTAATGACAAGCTGGAACATACTGTGATGACACAACATTCGTGTAAATCAGTATCAGTCTGATTACAGACTTGCATCCCTCGACACCATACTCCGTCCATTCTCTCTCTCTCTCCCTCTCTCTCTCCCTCTCTCGCTCGCTCTCTTACAAAACTTAACACAACGCAATCTTCATCCATCCACGCACATACACCCACTCACACACACATGAATGATGTAAACAGATGGTCTCCCTCCGCACGTTCGCACACATCATGCAAAGACACTAACGAACTAACTACACACAAGACAATTAAATAGTAATTCTTGTATCAGGGCATTGCCCGTATAAATATTATGTCGTTCGTGCCAGAAACCCTGCATGACCCCTTACACTTGAACAATATTGACACACAGAATGTGGAGTACACTAGCTGCAAATTATCCCCACTTCATCGGACACTTTGGCCAAGGTTGCAGAAGGTCTGGTTTAGGAGAGAGAGAAATAAAAAAAACAACAACGATACACGTTTCTTTAAGAAAGAGACATAAAGGGAACAGAGAAGAGCACAACTTAACTTTATTTCAGATCAAATATACAAACTTTTGGTGAAATCACACATACATTAAAATTTATCTGGTTGAAAACCATCACCACCACCACCACCACTAACAACAACAACAACACCAACTCTTCTTTGAAAATAAAACAGGGATGGGATTTAACATCACTGTAAATAACCACACATACCAATGCCGATCATTTGAAGATGTGTGATGTATGTTGCCAACGACAGAAGAAGAAGAAGAAGCAGTACTGCATGCCTACTTTGGAAATATTACCCATGACCCTTGAGCAAAAGCTATAAGGAAGAATGTGGTGATTCACAAATCACGTTATATCAAACTAGCAGCAAACCTAAACAAAGGAGAACAAAAAAACTGAAAAAAAGAAACTCAAGTCGTTATCTGGTTAACAAATAACTACCTAAGGCACTTACACAAAAACAATTAGTATTATCTTATGTTGTCATATTATAGCGAGCTTTTCCAGCTGATGGAGCGTGCGCGCTGCCTGAGGACAAGGTTTAACCCAAGCCGCCCATGTACAGTAAGGTACTACAGTTGCGGTCGTAACATCGTCTGTAAACACTTCAGACCACTGATCCATTTTGACCGATCAAAAGGAATAAAAGGACTTAGGAGAGCTTGCTGGCTGTGTTTATATTTCTGGCACTCACAAACTGGCATGGATAGAATGCATGAGATCAACAATGGCCACATAATTATATAATAATGTCGTTCGGCCAATCTCGTGGAAGACGCGTACATTTTCTACCGTACATAACAAGTCTGCCTCCAGAACGCAGTTTTTGTGTACCTACATTCTCAACTGTCAGAACCAGATCCAGCTTAGTCCCCTTAACTCTATTGTATCTCATTAAGTTACACATATCTGACACTAACAAAGTGACAAAGGAGTTGGAATGTAATAAAGAGTTACTACAGGCGCTATCGAACTGTCGACGGCAGAAAAACATAGGCAGCACTATATATTAATTATTATATGGTTAAATATTACAAACATATTGGTGTATAAATTAATTCTCGTAGACATCTTAATCAGTCCAACATTATGTATTATCTTTATAAATCAAGGCTGAAACACACACACACACACACACAAACACACACATACACACACGCATATATACACACACGCAGCTAACGTTTTTTCCAGGCTAAAATACAGACTGCGCATTGCATTAGAATAATTATAGTTTCGTAAGTATTACATGTATGCTGTGTACAATTTAGTACTTGCAGACGTCTTAATTAGTACAACATCCTGTACAAACCATCTTACTATCTCTATTTTTGAAAAAAACAAACATCGCATTGAACAATTGTTCAAGACTAAAAAATAATGTTTTCACATTTGGAACAGTTTCATTATGACATTTTGGGATTACATACATAATCAATGTTTATAGGCTCTAGAGGACTGCTAAGAGCCGAATCAGGACCACACAAAATTATTGAAAATCAAACTAGACCGCTAACATTAAAAAATGATAACAGATAGTTAAAATATTTCTTTTAAAGAAATAAATAAAATATATATGACAAATATTCATAGCACTCAAAATACATAATCAAATGGCGAATAAAATAACATGATTTCATTTCCTGTATACGTTACAAACAGTCGAACATTCTGTATTATTTTGTTCCCTCTTTTGTCTAAACCCCCCCCCCCCCTCCCCGCCACATTCAACACCTCTCCAGGCTTTCCCACACACACAAAAAAGGCAGATTACATATTGAAGTATGGTTGCAAGTTTGGATATGTTTTCACTTTTTTTTTTGCATACGTGATAAAAAGTATGATCTTTTTCTGTACTTCTCTGTCTGAAATATATCGCATGAAACACTTCTCCATACAAAAAAGGCAGACTACACATCCGTAATATGGTTTCATAATAATATAGACAGTTTATGGATATGGCTTAATCTTTTTTTGGCAGAAATGGTAAACAGTCGAACATCCTGCATGATCTTTCTCTGTACTTCTCTGTCTCCAAAAAATCGAATTCTACATTTCTCCAGTCTTACAAAAAAAACAAGAAGCCAAATACACATTTGCAATATGGTTTCATAATTATACAGACAGTTTTAAATATGGTTTTAACCTTTTTGCAGATATAGTAAACAGTCTAACACCCCTTATGATCTATATAATTCTCTGCCTGAGAAAAAAATCGCAATCAACAATTTTCCGAACTAAAACGCCAGCTGGTCGTTACATATTGAAATATGGTTTCCAACTGACAGTTTAAATATGATGGTTCATATATTGCAGACTTGGAAAACAGTCGAACTTCATGTTTGCATGATCTAACTCTCTTTTTCTGAAGAAAAAAATCGCGTTGATCAATTCTCCAGACTAATAAAATAGAAGCAGAATGCACAATTTCGATAATTAATGGTTTCCTATTTTTACAGACAATTTTAGATATGATTTCATTTGGGTGTTTTACTGGTATTTTTTGCAGACATGGTAAACAGTGGAACATCCTGCATTATCAGTCTGTAATTCCCTAGTCTGACACTGTGGCAAGGTCGACACTAACTACTACCATGCCACATTGCCATTACCACGTTCATTACGTGTCACTGGGGCACGCAATCGGATCATTGCTTTCCGCGACACCGGAACTGATAGGTGAGACTGCGCAGACATGTCAGGATGCTTCCTTGCACGTCCACCACGCGTCCACTTCCGGTAATCCTATAAGGTTTGGCAAAGAAAAGTTCGGTGGCTACAGCCCTCGCGCAGAACTCCGTTTACAGAGGAATAGGGTTTGCTGCAAGCTGTATCAAACGGTACTTCGTATTTCCAGTTGGCTGTTGAGAACGGTCAATGATAGGGTTCCTTCGGGTTTTGTTAAGAGCCAGAATATGGTTCTAAGAACTGGTCATCTGTTAATAATAATAATAATAATAATAATAATAATAATAATAATAATAATAATAATAACAACAACAACAACAACAACAACAACAACAACAACAACAACAACAACAACAACAATAATAATAATAATAATAATAATAATAATAATAACAAGAACAACAACAAAACAAAAACAATGGATGCTATAGACGCGACAATCAGCTTCGAATCACTGCCGGCATGTTCATCGCTCCGCAATCAATTATCGCTCATCTAAGTATTAACGCAGCTATACGTTGCTTAGCACGAAACAAGTGACGTTCACACGACACTCTAGCACGTGATCATACCACTCCTCTGCCTGCGCCACCCGCCAAAAACAATAATAAGCTGGCTGTAAGCATTGGTGCTCTTCCTGCTTGTTAACTTAACTGCATACTTCATCGTGTATTACTAATAAATAACAATACTTCGATTTATATAACACAATGAAGACAATGCTGTGAGCTTTGATGATCTTTAATATATCGATTTATTTAACGCCCATATCTCACAAAAAAAAGAGTGATTCAAGGTAATTGTATACTTTCATAATTACTAATAAATAATAATACATCTGTGGCGGAATGAGAGGCGACTGGTCCAAGCATGGGAGAGAGGTTGTCTACCTTCCATTGGTTCCTTAGACTAGCCTTGGGTGGCTCCTGCTGTGAAGAATCCTTTGGAGTGGTCATTGGGTTATGCAGGACAAGGCAACACGATATTTGTTCTTCCCTGCTGACCATTCATCTTCTGCGTTTGGTAGTGAGCGGGACTACATAGTCAGCAGGCATTTTATGCAAGTCGGTGGCAGTGACTTTGCAGCGAGTGTCTCGGCGCTAATAGCCGGCAAACCGGTTTACTACTGTAAGGGTACGTTCATGCTAAACCCGGCAATTTGACGTCGGCTGCCGCCGGCCACTGGTTGGAATCTGTGGTAATGCCCTTTTCTTCTTTCCCACCATGAAAACCGGCGATGCACGTTCATGCTGCAGCCAGTTGCCGTCAGCCAGCAAAATGCTTTGTCGCATGTCACAAAAAAACGGCTGGCTGGTCAAAGCGCCATCTTTGTATACAAAGTAAAGTGTGGCAGCAATTCGCCGGACAGCAACTTCGGGCTCTACCGTGAACACTGGTGACGGCAACTGGCTGACGGCAACTTGCCGGGCTTAGCATGAACGTAGCCTAACCAGTTACACTATTGTCTGATCGCGAATGAGAGGATAAATGTGCTGAATGGTGAATGTATGTATTAAATTTCCCTGTCCTGTGCCTATTGCTGCGCGCGAGCCCAGAACAGCCTCGGGCACTGCATCGGTGGGCTATCGTGAACAAAGAAGATGTTTGAAAAAAGGAACGCTTCTGTTCCGCGCGTGGCCCCATACCCTTTGTGTTAGGGGACGGAAATTTTACCATCCGCGCGTTCGTTGGCCAGCATTGTCAGACCATCCCAATCCATTATGGCCCATGTGAGTAACATTGTTTAGTTACATGACTTTGTTATCCATATTACTAGACGAATGTGTATGTTTTGTGCTTGGTACACTTGTATTTTACAGTAGAATTTAGATTTATACATTGTGATTGTCTCAAGGCTTCTATCTTCCTCATGGCCGGTAACCCGGATCTTCCATACCTTGCTATGCTTCTTGCTTTGTTTAAGTAAAATCGGGCTTCGGCATTCTACTTCTAGGATCACAGGATTTAGGTACGATATCACTCTTCATGTTTGATCTATTCACTATGTTGAGTTAGATGTTGCTGTAATCTTGCATCAGTCTGTCTGTCGCGGTGGCTATCACCTACAGCGTAGGCTTGGCTGTGTTTTGATCTACACTCTACCAGAGAATGCTTCTAGCTTGTGTATGAATGAGTGCACCCAGTGTCTGCTGTAATAGTCAGCTCTCCATGGGCTTATTACTTGCTTAGTTGCCGACTGAGTGCACCACAGTTCATTTCTGATGCTCTGTGCAGTCGTAGGATCTATTCCTGCTGCTTGAGAGTTTATTAGTCGTCTGCTGGTAGCCCCTCCCCCCCCACCTTCCCTCGTTTCTTCCCTTCTCTCTCTTGTCTCCCTTTATATCTCTTCTTCTGATGTTCTGTGAAGGTGTAGGCCTATGTGTTAGTTCTGTTTGCTTGCATTAGGCCTTCTCCATTTTATCCTATTTCTAGTATTTCTGCCTATTGCCCTGGGCCACCACTTTGTCATGTTGTATAATATTGCTTATGTATGTAAAGTGATTTAATAACATGTTTCATGATCCTTTATTATTAATTTTGCTATACCGTCTTCCATCATGTAGTGAATGCTAATTTGAGTGACTCAGTATTTACTAAATACTGTATAACTAGTCAACCACCATTTATATTGTTGTCTCATATTCATATTGGGTATAGCTGGCATGGCCAGGTGGCATTTTCTTTTGTATTATTGATGTATTATTAATATTACATGTTAGGACCAGGTATGTCTGAGTTGATATGCCAGACTAGGTTGTGGCATTGCGTTTGTCTGTCAGACTAGGCTTATCCTCTATGTGAGAATGCGCATTGGGTCATTCCCTTTTATTTAGGCTTGTGTATAGCCAGCATATTGGCGCATCCCTTTATATGTTGGTGTGCAACATATTGTTTATGAATATTTACATTGTTTGGTCCATGTGTGTTTATGCTGCCCCCGTTTGTAATTAACGTTGATTATTTTGTCTTGTATTGTAAGGTATTTTCTTTAAGCCACCTATGCCATTGCCTATTTTTCCTATTGCCTTTTACACATTATTATATACTGTAACATCTAACCGTAACAACTATTGACGGCATACTTATATATGTTTTAATGATGTTTCAGCGTGCTGTCAAGTGGTAATAAAGTCTGAATAGAACTAACCTATCCCGATATTCCTGTGACTGTGTGCGGTATGAGAGGCAACAACACCACCCCACTCATGCACTACCCTCTCACACTACCAACACGCTTCACCGCCTTGCAGGGCAAATATTTGTATGTCCCTCTTACGTGGGATAAATACAAAATAATCGCTCGAGCTGGGCCGTGTTCTCAAGGTGGTGGCCGAGAGACGGGAGTCAAATACTCCGCTCGGCTACAAATCGATTTTATATGTAATACGCGCCCATATCTCACTAAAAAGTGTGATTCAAGGCGCGTATATTGGTAGGATTATGGGAGTAGATTCGACCTAATCGGTATAGAACAGAGCAGAGCTCGTATTTCATCTGCAGACATCGGAAGTACTGGATTCACGTACGTCACTCAACAGGTCATCTTTACTGCTGAAAGTCTCCTTCATGCTTGCATCGGCGATATATAAATGACGAGGGATTTGGGTGTATGTTCAGGATAGCGCAGAACTGATGGAGGGATCAGAAGCAAGTATTAGGTAAGATTGGTAAGATTAGGCTTATAGGTACAAATGAGAAGTTGGTGAGTTATTTTCCCTACCACCCCACCCCGTCCACACCAACAACCACCCCTTTTATTCTGGGTGAGGTTAACCAACTCCACATCCACCAAGACTATAATACCTTTGTATAACCTTTGTATCATATGTCAGTGCGCACAGTGCTTGTTCCTACATTGGCTGAAGACTGGAACACCTGCGCGGTACCTAGTGTTATTTTCATTGCCGCTTAAGGACAGGTCTGAAGATCAGCGTAGTGGAATGTGAAGAAAAAACAAACCGAACGCAGCGCCACTGATTCACACGGATCGCAAAAGAAAATAATAATCGCAGCAGAGAAACTGTTTCACACAGAACATTTTATCAGCGACTGTAAATTACGTTAAAATGAGTACGTACTAAGTCGCAGTGACAGTGTCTATAGCAAGGTCGACTCGATTTCAAGCTAGGAAATGAAGTTTTTAAAAAGAAGATAATTCTCTTTCATGGTTTTTGATTTCCATTCCGTTTCCAAATCGCCATCTCCATTCCTTGACGCCAAATGTTTGAGTGCGGTATACTTATTTCATAAACAGCTTCGCCACTTAAATAATTCATTTGTTTGGAGTCATAACATAAATTATTTCGTGTTTTTCAACCGTGGTAAATTATTTTTAAGATGTCGTTGATGATGATGATGATGATGATGATGAGGATGAAGATTACATTACATTACATGATTATTGCTTTAGGTCCAGCGGACTCTTCCGAGCCAAATCAGGACCGCGGATGAAGATGAAGATGATGATGATGATGATGATGATGATGATGATGATGATGATGATGATGATGATGAAGATGATGATAATAATAATAATAATAATAATAATAATAATAACAATAATAATAATAATAATGTTTTTTGAAAATGATTAAAAACAAATTATGGGTGCTATATACGCACTTTTTCTCAAATCATGTGATGTGTGTGAAACATTTCGAGAATTAGCAAGGCACAGTGCAAGGAGGCAGAAAAATAGGGAGAGAGAAAAAGAGGTGGGAGGATAACATTCGATAATGTACTGGCTTGACAATGAGCGAAGCCATGAGGGTTGCTGAGTAAAGAAAAGAAAGAGATTTCTTATATAGCGCACTTACAAGCTCATAGATCTTGTCAAGGCGCTGGCCCGTAATATCCAGCAATCACAAAATAGTTTGCTGAAGTCAGGATTCGAACCCACGTCGCCCAAGACGCACTCAAACAAGTCGTGCGCTCTGACCACTGAGCCAACCCTGTCCCCAGGACAGAGAAAAATGGAATACGCTGGCTAAACGATCATCTGTGGTGCCCCAACGACCTTCGAGTTACGGGATAGGATAGGATAGAATAGGATAAGAAAGTTTCTTGTGGAATATTTTTTCACCGCTCTAGAATTATAGAGGACCATTTTTTTTAATGAAAGCAAAGTGGGTGACAGATGTTTAGACCTTTGAAGCTCTTCGCCAGACATACGCTGGGTCAACTCTGCTGAAGTAGTGTCCAACATCTAATAAATAATGTGTAGGAAATTTGCATACAGAGAAATAGCTCGAAATCTTCGTTTCCTAGCAGTATTTAAAAACCCCTTTCTCAATACTAGCCATCCAACCCTCCCTTTTAACCTTAATAACACTACACATCCTTAACCTCTATAAGCAATGATCAAAGACAGCTTTAGCTTCACCCAAACCCAGAGATTATGTCTGGAATTTGGGAGAGGCGATCCATAAAATAACATAAAAACTAACAAGGTGCCCAGGCCTATAATTCCTCACACCAGAGGCGCCGTAAACAGTATCATCCAGTCCGGAGTTATATCTTGTACATGTAATCGTAAACGGACAAAAAACGTGTTCCGGAAACCGAGAACAGCGAAACGCGACTCACTGCGATCGAGAGCGAACAGGCAGAGGGAGATTAATCGAGATGCTTGTACGACGCCCGGACTCGCCAAAATCAATGGCCGTAAAACGAAAGCGGCAGCCGTTTCTTTTTCTTCTTCTTCTTCTCTCTTTTTACCATCTTCCTATTTTTTTTTTTTTGGTAGTGCTGAAGATGCCCCGCCCCGACTTACCCTGCTATCTCA
>CM072521.1:40168455-40240955 GCA_036898135.1 Oncomelania hupensis | reverse complement strand
CGTCATTTAAATAAGAAAAGGGTCGGAAAGGAGTCTGTCTTGCATATGCAATTTCTTAATCAGGCATCGTTTTCTTCGTTTCTTCATCATCATCATCATCATCATCATCATCATCATCATCATCATCATCATCATCATCATCATCATCATCATCATCATCATCATATCATTATCATCATCATCATCATCATCATCATCATCATCATCATCATCATCATCATCATCACCTTCTTCTTCTTCTTCTTCTTCGTCGTCGTCGTCGTCATCGTCGTCGTCGTCGTCATCATCATCTTCGTCGCCTTCGCCATCTTCTCCGTCGTCGTTATTTTCTTACAAGAACTTTATCTAGTTTGGTGTGAGCGTAGTTTGAATTTGTTGTATTTTGAGAAATTACCACTGTTTGAGAGTTTGGTGAAAGAATGACCCTACGTCCCCTCTGTTTCTTGGTATGCATATGGGCCCAAGGCCGTGAAATGCATTAAAATCTCTCCTCATTTGTTCAACTCAATTCCCACACACTCATACACACATCCATTCCTCAAATCAACTCCTCATTTTACAAAGTAAAGGGTCAGAAAAGAGGGCCATGGCCTGTATCGTAACAGACGCAATTTCTAAATTTAAGACTTCCAAAAACGTAGAACGTGGAGGTCGAAATACTTCACACCCTTGAAAACGACCCTTCATAAAGCGCGCAAAACGTCAAGTAGCCAAACTTTTTTTTTTTTTTTTTTTGGGGGGGGGGGGAGGGTGTGGGGGGGGTGGGGAGAATATGCGCGGGGAAAGGGGAAGGGAACTCCTGTTAATCTAACGCATCAAGATGAAAAGAACCCGTAGAAGAAGAAAAAGAAAACGCGGGGTAAAAATGTAAAAAAAAGAGAAAAAAAAATTTAAAAAAAACTTTAAAAAAAAAAGAAAAAAGCTTATACCCCTTTTTAATAAAACGCGGGAGAAGAGAAGAAACTCCTCTTCATAATAAAAGGGAAGTAACACGTATTCGCGAAGCGCGCGAAAGGGGAGGAAACTTGTTAGCCAGGTGCGATGGGGAAAAAAAACCAGTGGGACGAACTGCTCTTCACAATGCGCGCGGGAAAGAGACGGAAACAAATCGTGGAAGATGTCCGAGAGGGAGAGAATAAACTCCTCTTTACGTTGCATGAGAGGAAATGGGGGAGGGGAGAGGAGAGAGAGAGAGGAATTGAAAGAACTCCTCTTCACAATGCGCAATACAGGTGGAAATAACTCTTACAATGGGAATGGAGAATAACTCTTATAGAAAACCATACACGGGGAAAAATGGAAGAAACTCCTAATGTAAAATGTCTCGTAAATCAAAATAGAAAAAGACAACAACAACAAAACAACAAAAAACAAACTTTCATTCAACTGAAAACTGAAGACAACGGAGACTGTCGGATTGTTCAGAAAGTGACTAAAGATATAGTTATTCTTCTCAGAGTGACTTTTTTTCAAATAGATTTTGCCAACATCATTCTCGCCCTCACCGTCTTTCCTATCCCAGACCCATTTCATTTTTTGCCCTGTCGTTTGATATGTTTTTTGTTTGTTTTTTTCGCATCCTCCTGATGCGCACCGACCATGCGGTTTGGATGGAAATACCTGCGCGGCACAAGTCGACCTCATCATCATCATCATCATCATCATCATCATCATCATCATCATCATCATCATCAATCATCATCATCATCATCATCAATCATCATCAATCATCATCATCGTCATCATCATCATCATCATCATCATCATCATCATCATCATCATCATCATCAAAGTGATGACTCTGTGCTTATGTATAGTCATACATGTGTTTGTCTAATAGAAAGACCAGGAAAGAAGATTTGTAACTTAAACGGCCAGTCCGAGCGTTATAAAGTTCTTCTGCTTTAAACAGGAACGTGAGCTTCCTAGAAATCCGTCTTCAGATTAAACGCAGGGGAGCTTAAACAACCAGCTCCAAAGGCGTTGTGATGAATTAGCCAGGGGTGTGCTCTCTGCCTGTGGTATCAAGTGAAACTTAATAACTCTATCCGGGAGTAGATACGCGCCGCGACATTAGCGGAACCCAATGAATACTGAAGTTGTTTATAGGCTTATCGGAGAGCTTACACCTCAGCAACGTGGAGTAATAAGCCCTTCTACGATCACACTATCTAGTGTCAAAAGTTTAGAGAACAAAAATGAGTTAGACTGGCTTTAAACTGCGGGAGGAAGGGAGTCAAACAAGACACCAATTCCCTTCCTTAATTCTCCCTCCTTCATAAGACCATCCTGCAAGGCACAGTGCAAGGAGGTAGAAGAAGAGGGAGACCGAAAAAGAGGTGGGAGGCCAACATTCGAGAATGGACTCGTTTGACACTGAGCGAAACCATCAGGGTTGCTGAGCACAGGGAAAGATGGAGTACGCTGGATAAACGAAAATCTGTGGTGCCCCTACGACCTCCGAGTTACGGGATAGGTTAGGATAGGATAGGAAAACCACTTCTCCCTCCTTCCTCACTCCCACCCACAGCCCACCCACCCTCCAATCCCCCATCTCGATCCATCTTAGATGTAAAAACGGGATGTGAAGTCGATTTGTTCAATGAAGAAAACTGAGGTTATGCGGGGCTTTTGTCCTCATGCGTTGCTGTCGTCTGCTAGTATCGACGCACAGGCTGCAAAAAAACCCTGAATGAATTCCCCGCTCATACTGTTATATCTTCTGATTATTCTGCTCCCTCAGCGTCTGCGTTATCTGTGCGTGTGTGCTTTCGCCAATTGTAGTACTATTACAGGGATTCACACCGGACATAGATGGATCGAAAGACAGACAGACAGACGCACGGACAGACAGCCAGACAAAGACAGACCGACAGACAGACACACACATTCTCTCTATCTTTCTCTCCTCCCCCTCCTCCCCTTCCTTCTGCTCCTTAATCTTCTTCTTCTTCTTCTTCTTCTTCTTCTTCTTCTTCTTCTTCTTCTTCTTCTTCTTCTTCTTCTTCTTCTTCTTCTTTTTCTTCTTCTTCTTCACACACTCAGTGAAAGAGAAAACTGAAAAAGAGTTAAGAGAGAGAGAAAGAGAGAGAAAGATAGAGAATAGAAGAAGAAGAAGAAGAAGAAGAAGAAGAAGAAGAAGAAGAAGAAGAAGAAGAAGAAGAAGAAGAAGAAGAAGAAGAAGAAGACGTAGAAGAAGAAGAAGAAGAAGAAGAAGAAGAAGAAGAAGAAGAAGAAGAAGAAGAAGAAGAAGAAGAAGAAGAAGAAGGAGGAGGAGGAGGAGGATGGAAGAAGAAAAAGAAGAGAGTGAGAAAGAGAGAGAGTGAGAAAGAGAGAGAGAGGTAGAGAGAGAGAGGGGGGGAGTGGACCTCCACCTATTCAACCAGCTTCTCCCCCCCCCCCTCCCTTCAATTTAACACTCAAACCTCTCACCCACCCCAAATAACCCACTACCACAATTCATATTCATGAGAAAACAAACTAAAACATCACAGAAATTGCAACGCTTTCTAAATCCCCAAAATATTGAACATGACAAGCGGAAAGATTAAGGATTGCCAAAGAATTGATCGAGACAAAGACATAAGAATGAAGAGTGCGGGTGATGTCGATGTCGATGTCGTCAAAACATGCAGGAAGAAGAACTTAAAAAAAAAAAAAAAAAACCTTGAGAAATACAAGCAACAAACGAAGTATAAAGACGAGAAATACAGATAAGGTTTCAAAGGTAAAGGTTATCCCGTAATGTTTCCGTCGTTAGAGAGATAGGCGTTAGGGATCTCTTTTTTCATAGGACAGCTTAATGTGGAATGTGCCTCCCCCCCCTCCCTCCCCCCTCTCTCTCTCTGTCTGTCTGTCTGTCTCTGTCTGTCTCTGTCTCTGTCTCTGTCTCTGTCTCTGTCTCTGTCTCTCTCTCTCTCTCTCTCTATGACCCGGTGACCACTACAGCATCAGGCGCCACAATCAGTCCCGTCACTCCCATTGACTCAACTGCCGCAAGCTGCATCACTCTATCGTCCCATTCCACCCACCCCACCTCCCCCACCATCACTACCCTGACTGTTGCAAGCTACATCACTCCATCGCCTCACTCCACCGACTACACCTCCCCCACCATCACTACCCTGACTGCTGCAAGCTACGTCACTCCATCGCCTCACTCCACCGACTCCACCTCTCCCACCATCACTACCCTGACTGCTACAAGCTACGTCACTCCATCGCCTCACTCCACTGACTCCACCTTTCCCACTATCACTACCCTGTCTGCGTCAAACTGCGTCACCCTTGCATCTCAGTCCACGGACTTCGTATTCGCTACCCGTACCCCTTCCATCATTCCCTTCCTCACCACCTCCGGCATCGCTACCTCTGCCCAATCCAACACCATTGTCCCTACTACCCCTATCCAGGCCACTATTACCGAATCACCTACCACCTCATCACCGTCTTACACTACCTGTAATCAGTCCCCCCTCCCCTCACCTACACAAATGACCAAAGATGCAGACCTTCACAATCCCGATTGCCCAGACGACGATGACGCCGATGGCTGGCATGATGTACAAGCATCTCATCATACAGCCATCTGTAAGCCTCGCAGCTTTTGCCGTCGTACTTCGCAGCGAGCACGTCACAGACCCACTGCACGCCCTCTGACTCTAGCCGTGACCAGAGTAGCCCTCAAAATGTTGCAGCGGCAGGTGTCAACACTGTCATCACGCGTTTCTCGTGGGTACGATGCTCTCATCGATGCTGTAGAGACAACAAAGGTTCAAATCAACAATGGCCTGAAGACACACGTCCAGCGCAAGTTTGATGAGCAAGAAGCGACAGTGACAGCCCTGCTGACACGCATGAAGGAACTTGAGACACACAATAATGTCCTGAAGTCGCAGTTGGGAGGTCTCCGTAAAGAAGTTACCGCACTTAAAGTACTTCAAGCCAAGAACACTAGTCCTCAAGACCAGCTTCATATTAATCATGGCCTGTTGTTGCTGAGTGAAACAGGAGCTCCCTCATGCCTAGTCCCCAGCCCTAATGGTTCTATCAACGGACCTCAAGTGCTCAGTCAGGCAGCTTCGAAGGATACTGACCTTCACCCATCTAATTCTGGCCTTAGTGACAAGTCCACCAAAACGTCCCCTTCTACATCCATCTTAATGACTCCCCATGAGCAATCCAAAAATCCCCCAAGTCCCTCGAAGCCATTCTCATCCTCATCAAAACCTAAAACCCAAAACTTAGAAGGTACACTTAAAGAAACTCCCTGTCAGCAGTTAGCTACAAAAAGAGTAGAGCCAGATAGAAGTCATGTCATTGTGGGTGATTCTATTAGCAAGCATATTAGAGCAGACATAGTTTTCCCCACCACCTGTAAACCCCAAAACATCAGCGTTCCCGGTCTGGCCATCGACGACGTTGTACACTGGCTTCGCCATATCCCTCCCTGCAAAGGTGTACAGCAGCTGGTCATTCACATCGGCATCAACACGTGCTACAGTGACGTCATTACTTTAACCACGTGGACAGGACTTGCTAAGCTCCTCAAGAAAACTTTTCCCAATGCCAAACTTTTATTTTCTTCCATTATACCCCCCAAATCCAAATATGGCTCACTTATAAAGACTGTGACGGCATCAAATGTCCACCTGGCGGAGATGTGTCAGAAAGAAGGCTTTCTATACGTCGACAACACTGCCATCTTCACCACAACTCGGGGCCTTCCCAAAAAAGCCAAGTACTACGACAATGTACATCCTAGTCAACAAGGCACCATCCAGTTGGCAGGCAACATCAAATATGCCAGTCAGCCTTCAGGACACTCTCACTCTGGGGGCGCTAAACATGGCAACTCTAGCGGTCAACGTGAGGGCTCTGGCAGTCAACAAAAAAGCTTTGGCGTTCAACATGGCGGCTCTACCGGTCAGCATGTCGGCTTTGGCGGTCAACGTAACGGCTCTGGCGGTCAGCATGGCGGCTACACCGGTAAACCAGGCGGCTTTGATAGTCAATATAGAGACTTTGGCGGTCAAAATGGCGGCTCGAGTGGTCAACGTGGAGGCTCTCGTGGCGGTCAAAATGGCGGCTCTGGGGGCGATCTACACGGCGGCTCTGGCGGTCAGCATGGCAGCTCCAGCGGTCAACATTGCGGCTCTCGGGGCGCTAAAAATGGCGGCTCTGGGGACGATCAACACAGCGGCTCTGGCGGTCAACATGGCGGATCCTGGGGCGGTCAGCATGGTGGCCGTTTGTCCAGCTCTAAGGGACCTACGTTTATCAACAGTGGGTTTCCTCGTCAACAGCTGATGTCTGAGGTCAGTAGTCAACACGGAGTCTGCTGGCCCATGCCCTGGAGCTATCCATGGTACCCTCCGTATCAGCAAATGCGCGACGCTGGGCACCATGGCAACCGCTGGCCCACGCCCTGGGGCCATCCCTATTGCAACGGGTGGTCCCCTTCGTATCAGCTGACGCGCGACGCTGGTCAACATAGCGACCTAGCCGGCACCTACCAGCATCAAAAGGGCCTGCCACTGTCTCATCCATACAATGGACCTGCACACCTCCCTCTTCCACATTCTCGATAACAATATATGAATTGTGAACTGTAACTGTAAGCAGACTTTAATCAGATCATGCACAGTAGTTTGTGTCATGCGTGTGTGTTGTATGTATGTGACAATTTGGCCTAGCGTATTATTAGCGAATGTTTCCTTTTATAACTGTATTTCAAACTTGAAAACTCATCTCAAAATAATAATTAAACTGAATTTTTCTGTTGTATTGCCACCTAAATTTGTATAATTTACGTACGAATCATTTCCGCGTCTCGATTATTGAAGCGCACCTTTAAAAGCTTGGACTTAAACGATATGTACTTAATAATTGTTATTGTATCTTGTTGGTTCTCATTATCAGGGTTCTTGCGCTCCTTACAATTCCTTGTGCGTAAGAGCGTTGTGTTGGCAAAGAACCTACGTTTCGTGTGACTATAAAGTATAAGCTGTGTGTGTCATTAACAGTATACTCATTATTGTGGACGCTGCTCGGACCTTCTAGGCCGCACAGACTCTCATTTCCGCGTTTCGTTGTGAGTCTCTTCCTGAACACTCTAGTTGTCAGTAAAACTGTGACTCTGGCACTCTGTAAATTGAATTTAGTGCTCCGAACTCTGCCCTAAACTTAGTGGCCTTCTTTGGTTATATCTCTTGTTTTAACATTTTGCCGTTTTTCATGTACTTGTGTTCTTTAGTTTGTTTAAATAAGGTGCTCCTTATTTTATCTGTTTTCGTTGTTGTTTTTCTGTAACTATCGGTACCGTACATTTTAAGTATGTTTCGTGTTGGTCATTTAAACATTTTTCATCTCTATAGCAAAACTGCGGACCTGTGTACATTCTTAACCAAAGCCGCGCCGTGCTATCATATGTATGGCATTACTGAATCCCGCTTAACCTCTAACATGTTGGATACATCCATCTCCATTCCAAATTATTCTATAATACGACGTGATAAATGCACTCAAGGTCAAACAGGTATTGCTGTCTACATTCATAACTCGGTGTACAACTTTGTGTCTCGGCGCCAAGACTTAGAACCCCCCTCAATAGAGTGTATATGGTTAGAATATAAACCTAATAATAAGGCGTCTACATTTATATGCTTTGTCTACCGCAACCCTGATGAAGGTCGGGATTGGTTTAGCTCTTTCAGTGACATGATGGATACTTTTTATAACACTAATACCGATGCCGAAGTGCTGTTGCTCGGTGACTTTAACATTAACCTGCTAGTTCAGCAACCACACTGGGAATATTTGTGCGAATCACTTGGACTTTCACAACTTATCGAATCACCAACCAGAGTTACTGCGTCTTCGTCAACACTGATTGATCATATCTATACAAACAACCCTAAATCAATTTCAAAGTCATATGTCGCTGATCTCGGCGTCAGTGACCACTCTCCCATTGGCTGTATCAGGTATCATAATGTATCTACAGGCACCCATAGCACTAATTTTTGCATACATTTTCGTTCCTTTAAACACTTTGACCCCATTGCGTTCTGCAGTGAACTTCATGCTGCACCATTCTCTAAAGTGTATGATTTCACAGACCCAGACATGGCTTTGTGTGTGTGGTACAGGACTCTCCTCTCTATCATCAACAGACACGCCCCTCTGAGAACTAAACGCGTAAAGCACCAACAACTTCCTCCATGGCTAAATAAAACTATCATAGAAGCCATGGCCAAGAGGGATAAGTTAAAAAAGCAAAAACGTTTCGAAGAGTTCAAAACGTCCAGAAATCGCGTGAAAAACCTTGTAAGAAATGCTAAAAAGGACTATTTTAATAGGTTAGTGGAAAACAACACAAATACTTCCCAGTTATGGCAAGCTATTAATGCTCTGACAAAGGGCCCTAAATCAACTAAAGCGAAAATTATTCCACAAACTTTGACAGCGGAATTGTTTAACGATTACTTTGTATCTATCAGTTCCAGTTTGTCCAATAAACAAGACCCTCTTCCAGCAAGTGACTTATACAGATGCTCCGATGAGCTGAAGATATTCTGTCAAAAGCGCACTGGAGGTACTGCGCCCTTCACTATTCCATTTATTGCTACTTTTGAGGTCGCTCAGTACATAGCGCAATTACAAAATAAGAAATCAACAGGCTGTGACAATATTAGTAGTAAATTACTAAAATTAGCACTACCATACATAAGTGATACCTTAACTCACATTTTAATCTTTGCATTGAGCGAAATCATTTCCCACACTTGTTTAAAACCGCTAAGGTTATCCCATTACCTAAAAGCAAAGACACGTCTTTACCCGCCAATTACAGACCTATTTCTCTCTTGCCAGTCATCTCCAAGGTCCTTGAAAGGCACATTCATAAGCACCTGACTCAGTATCTTGAAGAGCGATCTCTCTTTCATGAACTACAGTCCGGTTTCAGAAGCAAACATTCTTGTAGCACTGCACTTGCCAAAATGACAGACTGCTGGCTATCCGCCATTAATAAATCAAAAATGTCTGGAGTTGTATTCATAGATTTAATGAAAGCCTTTGACGTGGTAGATCATAACATCCTTCTCGCAAAATTGTCCTTGTACTTGAACGCCTCACGCTCACTCCCGTTCTTTATATCCTATCTTTCTTGTAGAAAGCAGTATACACATGTACATGGATTATCTTCAGCTGAGAGGTGCGTTAAGTTTGGCGTCCCTCAAGGGTCTGTATTGGGTCCCCTGTTATTTTGTATATTTATAAATGACCTACCACTCTCTCTTACAGATAAATCCATTGAGTGCCATATGTTAGCCGATGATACCTCTATATCCTCATCTAATAAGACCGTACCTCACATTCAACATTCACTCCAGAAAGGTCTTGATGATATAGTTAGCTGGTGTCGCTCCAATCACATGCACATCAACACATCAAAGACAAAGAGTATGATAGTTACCACCCGCCAACACCACCAGTTAACACATCCTAAATTACATCTACGCCTAGCTGATGCCACTATAGAGCACGTCACGGCACATAAGATACTTGGTGTCACTATAGATGAATCCCTACGTTGGCACGTCCATGTTGACAATGTGAGCAAAAAAGTAAGCCGTAATATATATTTACTTTCACGCCTTCAGAATATTCTGACCTTGGATGCAAAGAAGTTATTTTACTATGCTCATATTCTGTCACATATTAATTACGCTTCTGTGGTGTGGGACGGGTGCAGCGATAATATCCTGAAGAGTTTGAACAGCCTACAACGTCGAGCTGCAAAACTTATTCTCCAAGATCCTTCTCTAACCACCGACCAAAAGATTAAAAAAATAGGAATATTACCACTGAGCCAACAGCTCTTGTTCAACAAATATGTGTTTTTGTTTAAAACGTTAACCATTGGCGGACCCATATACTTAAAATCTCTTTTTGTGCCTTCACACTCACCTTATAGCAACTCAAGGAATAGCTTTGTATGTATCACACCCAGGTTAGATCTGTTTAAAACTAGCATTTCCTACTCTGGCGCATCGCTTTGGAACTCCCTGTCACAACATTTAAAATATGCAAACTCCCTGTCCTCGTTTAAGGCTGGTCTGTCTGCCCTAATTCAGAACTAGCTTTAAAGTAAAAAGCCTAAACAAAATTTCGAAGACACGATTATGTATTCTTTCTTTCTCACATGCGTGAGTATGTATGCCGCATATCTCATGTATATGTGCATTTGTATTGAGATACGTTGTACATTGTATATATATATAGTACTTTTATTTCAATTTTGTGAGTATGATTGCTTGTGTGTATGCGTATGTTATCCTGATAGTATTCATGCTACTTATTTGTAGTTCATGTATGTTGTTACAATGTACTCACATCTATTATATATTTGCATGTGTTAAGGACTAGCTGGAAGAAAGGACCTCTGGACCTAAAGCTACTATCCTTATGTAATAAACGTTTTTCAGTTTCAGTTTCAGTTTCAGTTTCTCTCTCCTACTCATGAACCAATATATTAACAGGACAAATATATTACGAAAAACAGAAACAAATAAAGCGAAGAAATACCGTCCGGAGAGAAAAGTGAACATTGCAAACGTAAGCTACTATAGGCCAAATAAAAGAAGAAAAACAATTTTGCCAAATGATGTTCATATTAGCAATACCATTGATAACATAAGCTTTGATGTAAGCATTCGATTAGCAAAAGCTTTGATTGATTCTTCAGTGGCTCGGTAAAGGTACTTAGGTATTTTGTATGTAAGTATGTATATATGTATGCATATAATGCATATATGTATGTATGTATGTTTGTATGTATGTATGTTTTTTGTTGTTGCTGTTATTGCAGTTTATTATCCCTTTCTATCGGGAAATTCTGGGCCCGCCTCCCCTGGGGAAGGCGTAGTCGCAGCCTGTGGCGCGCCCAAACCCAACCTACCTAACATTATTTTGTGATTTTTGAAATTTTGCTTAGGGAGCAAACCGGAGTACCCGGAGAAAACCCCCGTGACGTTGCCCGAGTCGAAAGTAAATAATATTCGGAGAAACATACATGTAACGCCCAGATGCTGGATCGAACCCACAACTGTCAGGCGCCATTGGTTTCTGGCTTGTGGACATGGCAAGTTAGTCCCGCCTTAGCCCACTTGGCCACAACGCTCGCTGTATGTATGTACGTATGTATGTATGTATGTATGTGTGTGTATGTATGTATGTATGAATGTATGTATGTATATATGCATATATGTATGTATGTATTTACATATGTATATATGTATATATGTATGTATGTATGTATGTATGTATGTATGTATGCATATATGTATGCATATATATTTACGTATGCATATATGTATGTATATATGTATGTATGTATGTATGTATATATGTATGTATGTATAGGTATGTATATATGTATATATGTATGTATATACGTATATGTGTGTATGTATATATGAATGCTTGAATGCATGTATGTATGCATGCATTCAATTATATATGTACGTATGTATTCATGTATGTATTCATGTATGTACGTATGTATTCATGTATGTACGTTCAAATGGATGTATTCATGAATGTATGTGTGTAAGCATGAATGTATGTATTCATGCATGTATGTATGCATGTATTTATGTATGCATGTATTCATGTATGTTTGTATGCATGCATGTATTCATGTATGTTTGTATTCATGTATGTATGTATTCATATATGTATGCATGTGGTGGAGACGAATGTGTATGCTTGCTTGCGTGCGTGCCTCTTATCATCTCGATGATGAAGACGTTAATAAAGCAACCCACCAACCAACTACCCAACCAAAAGGAAGAAAATCTTTAAAAATATTTCCTACAACTTAAAATAGGCATTCAATATATCCTATCAAGAAAATAAACACTAAAAACATTATTAAATAATATAATATTCTACAAAATAATAAATACCAGAAACATAACCTACAATACAAGAGAAAACACGAGATATATAATCTAAAAGGAAATATACCAGACAGAAACATGCAAGAAACACCGTAATATTTGCTCAGACTGCTTGAGAAGCAAAATAAATGTTTAAACTTCCGGAAAGATTTTCAAAGAAGATAGCGCCGCTGAGAGGTTAAATTGAAGAAGAAGAAGAAGAAGAAGAAGAAGAAGAAGAAGAAGAAGAAGAAGAAGAAGAAGAAGAAGAAGAAGAAATCTACAGGAAATTACATTTCAATAAGAAGAATCATTTTCGGAATCCTTTGAATATTTCTTCTTAAAAAATTAAGAATTTAATCTGAAATGTATTTCAAATCACCCAATTCTGGGAACGAGTTTCTTGTATCTGCAGAGCCTCTTATTTAACCCTATTTTTTTAACGGTGGGAGTGGCAGTAAGAGAAGAGAGAGAGAAAGAGAGAGAGAGAGAGAGAGAGAGAGAGAGAGAGAGAGAGAGAGAGAGAGAGAGAGAGAGAGACAGAGAGAGAGAGAGAGAGAGAGAGAGAGAGAGTCTAAACTAACAGTAGCGATGTCATCTGGCCATTTATTTCGCGCGCTGTATGTTGTTAATACATATGGGAGACATTACCTATCGACGTTCTATCGACGAATCTATAGAAAATTCGTGATTGAAAATGGGCTGCACCGAGCCTTGTAAAATAAGGCAAAGACCGACTGTTACACGGTTATTTATCAATAGTTGGTTCAGCCCCGGTGATTGAATCTTGATAAGTGTAACTCGAATTCCTTTATCCACGCAGCCTGTTGACTCAGCAAAAAGCCAGGAGTCGTCGTATAAAGTTTTTCAGCTGTATTCAGCAAACATCAACAACTGCATGCACGATCAATTTCCAAAAATCATTACAATAATCATCATCAAAAATAATCTTCATAAGCAGACATTGCATTACTTATATAGCCTCTCTGCGATCAAGAAAAAGTCCGAACATTCCAGCATGACGCAATAACACCCAATCAAAATAAAATTTGTCATCGTAAATTCAAAGGTAAATACACTTTGTCACTGCATGCTTTGCAAATCAAAATTATAGGATCTATCATGCGAATCTAAGTCGTAGCACAGACAGGAATAACAAGACAAGACGATTGACATAACAATGCAACTGATACGACCAGACGCTTGACAAGACAAGACAGCTGATAAGACAAGACGACTGACAAGATGACAGACAAGAAACCAGATACCACAAAACAAGACGAGCGATAATACAAGACAATTTGCAAAGACAAGACAAACTAATACGACAAGACAAAAGACGACAGCTAATGATTATGACAAGACAAGACAACTGACATCGGACAAGGCAACTGACAAAACAAAGGCAAACAAATCAAGAAAGCGAGCGTCCTAGCACGGATTTACAGAATCAAACACATCACATTCAACGATCTACATACGTTATTATAAAAATGCACGAGAGAGAGAGAGAGAGAGAGAGAGAGAGAGAGAGAGAGAGAGAGAGAGAAGTAATCTACATTCATTACAGAGACAGACACTAATTACACAGCCAGACAAAGAAAAACTTTACTTGAAACTACAAAAGGGGTTTGTGACGGACCAAAATCGTGCCTTTTGATATAATGATGATGATCATTGTTGTCAAGGTGGCGACGTGGTACTTCGTCCTTAAGGCTAACGCAATAGGACGTTAAGCTTCGTTATTTCTTCTCCTCCTCCTTTTAGAGTACAGACGGAGAAATAAGACACACATAATTCATTACATAGATAATGACATAGATAAAGCGCGTGTGTGTGCTTGTGTGATGTTTTTTTAAATTTATGTATTTATTGGGTTTTTTTTTTGTTTTTGCTTTTTTTTAAAACAAAAAATGGTTTATGATACATTTTTTGAGTATCTTTTATGCTGCCTCATAAACATAATAATGTAATTGCCCTTTGGGATGAATAAAGTTGCATTGTATTGTATTGTATTGTATTGTATTATAAAAAGACAATCATTGCACAGCCTAAACACAGAACATACGGAATCGTTATTAAACACGCAGCCACTTCCTTCGACTAAGTTAGCAGCTACCAAAACCGGTAAAGGCCAGGCCACACTTGTGTTACGCACTCGGACACACTTATGTAACGCTTATGAATTCCTTATGACTTTTCTGGCGTACTGGCAAACGTAAAATTTCACGAGGATACCGCATGTTTGATTTCTTCAGCAAAAATACACAAGCCGGGCTTACGAGGACCAATCAGAAGCGAGTGTGTGACGTCACGAGTTTTAGAGGTCAACCTAAACTCCTCCTCCCACAGGCATGATTCCAAGCAACAAAGGTTGTCTGCTTCACACGACTTGGCGAGCTAAAGGCAGTTAAATTCACTTGTTGCGTGTCGATCTTAGTCAAGTTTGTTTCACATTATAGTTAAATCGTGAAGGAGTAGGCCTACTTTACATCGTCATGAAAACGTTCCTTGTTGTAGTGAAATTGCACAGCAACACACATTTATTCATTTTAACCGGGCAGTGATAAAGATGGCGCCACTACCTCCGACCCAATGCATAAGCCGTAAAACGTAAACCAACTTTGGCCACTAAACTCATAAGGTGTGGCCGCCCGTCAAAATTCCGGCCAGTGAAAAATCTTATAAGCCGTAAAACGTAAGCCAACTGTGGCCACTACTTAAGAGGCAGAAACCGTTTTGCTCATAAGGTTTTTCGTTTTAGGTTGATCACATAGATCCTGCTCTACCCCAGACACCAAACACGCATTCTTCAAGCCGCGTGGATCACTCAAAAATAGGGTGAAAGGTCACACGGCCATTGTATTGATGTACCGTTAAAACAGGGGAAATCACTTCCTGCCTGAACCGAAATGTAAAATTCAAACTGTAGCGGTTGATTTGAGCCACGAAAGGCCACTTTATCGTTGTTTAAGGTAATAACAATGCGAATTTTAGGGTAAACTCCTTTTCGCCAAAGGTAAACAAAGCCTTCGAAATTGGGGCCTTTTAAAGCAGAATACACAGAATCAGTAAACACAACACAATATAAAGGTAAAGGTAGCCCCATAACCTTGTGGCCGTAGGGGAGCGTGATGTTGGAGATCACACTTATCTTGGGCCAGCGTAATGAGGGTGATGCCCATCTCTCTCCCTCGCTGCTTTACCTTCCCCACCCTTAAAAGAGTAGGTACTCAGTCACAGTTGAGTCAACTGGGGGCGTTGTTATTTGTCGCTTCACGTTTTTGCGGTCACCCATCCAAGTGCTAACCGCACTGGACGGTGCTTAACTTGCGACACAGTAGCGAGTGCTCCAACCACTGCGCTATCCGACACCCCTATCCAACACAATATAACAACAACAAAATACAACACAACACAAAACGTCTTTACACAGCATACTAGAAGAACCACAAAAAAAAATCAAACAAATAAACAACAAATACGTGTAAAACAGCTTGATTTAAAAACACACAGAGGTACTCAGTATACACAGCTGGACAAGTAACTGCAACAGACGGAGATGAAAAAAGACAATAGATAGAAATTACACGCATGAAGAAGACGAATGCGTTGGCAAGGGTTGGAATAACATCTACTTGACAATTTTTAACGCTCAAGGGGCAAGACTACTGGCCGTAAAAGGCCCTAACCGTCATCAGCTACAAAACCCGAAAAAAAATCAAAGAAAAACAAACAAAAAAAACAACAAACAAACACATTTTTTAAAAAGAAGAAATGATGAGGAAGACGAAAGGAGGGTAGGGAGTGATAATAAGAAAAAGAACGAACGAACATTGAGGTTTAACGTCTACACCCACCATTGGCGATATGGCAGGCGGGGATAACCATCCCAGGGAAAGAGGGGTAGGGACCTGAATCAGCACTGAACCACCAGAGCAATCATACTGCTAAAATGGACAGTGAAAATGCCCACATTTTATATCACGGGATTCGAACCTGGGTCATCGGTGTGCCAGGCAAAAGCACTACCACTTGAGCTACGGCGGATGGACAAGAAGAAGAAGAAGAAGAAGAAGAAGAAGAAGAAGAAGAAGAAGAAGAAGAAGAAGAAGAAGAAGAAGAGAACACCATCAAGAAGAAGAAGAAGAAGAAGAAGAAGAAGAAGAAGAAGAAGAAGAAGAAGAAGAAGATAACAACATCAAGAAAGAGAAGAAAAAGAAAAAGAAGAAGAAGAAGAAGAAGAAGAAGAGAGCAACATCAAGAAGAAGAAGAAGAAGAAGAAGAAGAAGAAGAAGAAGAGAACGACATCAAGAAGAATAAGAAGAAGAAGAAGAAGAAGAAGAAGAAGAAGAAGAAGAAGAAGAAGAAGAAGAAGAAGAAGAAGAAGAAGAAGAACAACAACAACAACAACAACAACAACAACAACAACAACAACAACAACAACAAGGAGGAGGAGGAGGAGGAGGAGAAAGAAGTGAAGGGGGAATGGGGAAGGGAAGGAGTGAGAGAGAGAGAGAGAGAGAGAGAGAGAGAGAGAGAGAGAGAGAGAGAGAGAGAGAGAGAGAGAGAGAGAGAAAGGGAGAGAGAGAATATTACGACATTGTTCAAAAACAAACCAACAACAAAACAACAGGGCCAAAGTGATCCTTGGAAACAAAAACAGCGGGCGGAAGGAGAGTGGGGAGAAGCGTGGTGGAGGGGAGAAGGATGGGGTTTTTAGAAAGTTAGAAGGAGACCAAAAAACGGAGGAGGCTTACTTTCAAATAAAGATTTCTAGACTTGATTTCGGAGGAAGGGCAAAAATGAAGAGAAGCGCGATGATTACAATCATCCTGACAGAAAAAGAATGGAAGGAGAGAGAGAGAGAGGGAGAGAGAGAGAGAGAGAGAGAGAGAGAGAGAGAGAGAGAGAGAGAGAGACGGAGAGAGAGAGAGACGGAGAGAGGGAGAGAGAGAGAGAGAGAGAAGTAACAAAAGAAAGAAAGAGAAAGAAACAAGCAAAGATGGAAGGAAACTAAGAACCAGCAGAAGAACAACAACAAATTCAAGAAAAACAAGAAAGGGTAGCAGGATTGAATTAAAGGAAAAAACAATGGCGGGTGTAAAAGCTGGAGGTCGAGAGTGTTCGACGGGTCTTCTGTGCCTTCTAGTTTGAAACGAGCTACAACCCCGAGGGACTTACAAACTCATCACTAAGCTGACAAAAGAAACGAGCGGAGAAGTAAAACAAAACAAATAAAGGAAAACAATTCAATACCCATCAACGGTTTCCATTTGCTCTCCAAAGCCTGTTACAAACATGCGATGTGGAGATTTTTTCCTCACACACACTGTTCTGCTGTTGATCTTCTTTTGATGATTATAAAGACTAGTGGGAATCATGCTTCATCATTTGATATAATTTGAGGGTTTTTAATTGTATAGATTTAGATTTTGTTATATGTTTACAGTAATTATTTTGTTATGTAGATAACGTTGTTTGTGTGTTTAAACGATTAAATTGGCTGAATGTTCACAGTTAAAAAATTTTTTGGGTGACTGTATGTCTGTCTTTCTGCCTTGTCTGTATATCCGCCTGTATATGAGTGACAGTGTGTTCAAGCATTAGTGTATTTTCGTGCTATTGTATCTTCTGCTCGTGTTTTATGTCAATCTAGCAATTTTGTATAATGTTGTGTGTGTGTGTGTGTGTGTGTGTGTGTGTGTGTGTGTGGGTGTGGGTGTGTGTGTGTGTGTGTGTGTGTGTGTGTGTGTGTGAGGTTGTATAACCACAGAAATGAGAAACCGAATTTACTTTTTTAGTCATAAATGGGGTAATTTGCTCGTTCCTCATTTGTCTCGCGTGACCCATTTGTTTCTAAGTACGCGGGAGTGCTTTTCTAGTGCATGGGAGTGCAGTTGTAGTGCAAAAGAGTTTTTTAAGTACACAGGAGTGCACTATCCGGGACGGAGAAAATACAGTGAATTTTTGGAAAAGTTTGAAGCAAAATTCGACCTATTTCGTCGCCTATTAGAGACGAAATAGGTCAACTTTCTAGAGAAGGGTTAGGGTAAGGGCTAGTTGCAGCGCTGCAACTAACCCTTGCCCTAACCCTTTTCCATCAAAAAATGACTAAAAAATGACTTTCAGATTCCTACATTCTAAAATTACCCCATTTTATACCGCGTACACGAATGTGTGTGAGTGGGTGTGGGTGGGTGGGCGGTTAAAATGCATAAATATTTCTTGATAATCTAGAAATGAAATACATATAAAAGATACGCCGAGTCATACAAGTTATTGCTAACTATGCTACTCTCACTCATCTTTTTCCACGAACTACGATAGTTTCGTAGGCAAAGATGCTCCTTACTTCCAGCCAGCAACATTGCAGCAGCACCACCAGCAGTAGCACCTACCTCGACTTCTCATTTGCAATAAATCAGACGGCAGCGTCTTTTGATGACTACGCCACCCGATCATGTTGTGTCGTTTTCGCCGCCTCTGATGGGGGTCCGCAAGTCTAGCCGTTTCATGTAGGTTCTCCCGTCTGCCACCATCAATGGTGGAGGGGGAGGGAGTGGCGGATTTGTGGGGGGTGGGCGTACAAACACAATGTGGACCGTCGTCACTGGGGTTTGCGTTAGAACGCTTACTCATTTCTTTTATAACGGTTTGTCAACCCCATGTTATTATCTTAAGGCTATTGTTTTTAAACGAAACTTCCATGAGTTTCAATTTGATGATTTTTAGAAAGTTTATGACTATAGCTCAACGGTGGGATCGGTACCTCCGATTAATACCGGGTTTGTGACGGTACATTGCAAAGAGTTTTATAATAATACATCCCCCCAAAAATTATGAGGTATAACGAGGGAAATATTCCGATGCATGAACGGTAATATCACAAACCACACACGCTACAATAATCTGGGATTTGTCTCTTTTGGGGCTTGTTCTTTCTGCAGGAAACCTGGCAATATCCTCAAGAAATTGGAAGTGTGTGTGTGTGTGTGTGTGTGTGTGTGTGTGTGTGTGTGCGTTTGTGTTGACTCCGTTAGGCTGCCAATCGTATGGTTACACACTCACGTTATGCTGCCTCGCTCTTTATGCTGCCGACCGCATAATGCACAATTGCGATTTTTGAACTCCCTAACCTCTAAAATATGCATAAATTATAATCCGAGCTGTGATTGGTTTAGGCAGCATAACGCGGGAAATTCATTGATGGTCACACACGACCCTTAACACACGTGTGTGTATCACGGCAGCATTTGTGCTGTAAAAAGTAGACGTGAAATCACACACTAAGGAGAGAGAGGGAACTAGTTTTTGAAAACAAGTGTGCACAAGTCGCCATCTTGAATTGAAAAGAGCCGCTGGTAAGTTGCTGTGCTTTAGTTGATTTTTCGTTTGTTAGTTATTTACTTTGAGTGCTTATGTATTTGTGCCATTATTATGAGAAAACCATGGATGCTAGTGTCAGTGAAAATTCAACATTTTTTCTTCCCTTTTTCTGTGGAGAGTCCATTGAAGCTAGTGCCACTTTCATGGCATGCTGCGTCTCCATCCCTCTTCTACTGACAGCACTGTTCTAGATCTAATTCTACTTTGTTTCCTTCCATTGTTGATTCAGAATCACGTTGGTTAATTCAAATTAATTATCAGTTCTGATGTTTGTTTTTTCTTTACATGAATGTTGGAAGGAAAAGTATTTATTCAGCATTCCAATACTAAAATATGAAGTTTTTGTTTTCTAGCAGAGTTGTTACTAACTGGACTAATCTAGCTATTTCACTTAATAATGCACCAAGCATAAATAACTTTAAACACCAGTTAGATATACTTCCACAGTTTAAAAATATATTTTATTGCTATGAGTATGATAATGAAATGTGTAGGAAAATCACATGCTCATTTTGCTCCTATACTACTAGTAGTGGTACAGTGAAAGTAAACATCTGAACAAAAACAGAATACACAACCATTCACATAGTGTTGGTGAAATTCAGGGTCCATTCACCAACCGACGACTAAAGGGAGAGGCATGCCATTTTGTATGAACAACATTGTCAGATGTAAATATGTAAATAAATAAATAAACAATAGTAGTTTATGGTTACTGACCACAATGTCCATATAGTGTTTGTAAGAAACTGTGTTAAGCTAACACTGCCACATTTGTCAGTCATTAATTTGACAGTCATTGAGTACTTATGGATTTTTTTCTTTTTTAGAATGTTCTGGAAATTCTGAGGTTTACAATTCGCCTGGAAAGCAATCAGAAAGTAAGTATATTTAAAATTTGAATCCAGAAAGTTCTTTATTAGTTAATATTTCTGACTTTTACATTTATTTATATTATTATGATAGTGTTACTTTGTACATAAGTGTCCATACTTGCATGAACTTGAAACTGATTAAGGTCACTGACCACAATCTCCGCATAGTGTTGGCAACTGCATTAAGCTAACACTGCCACATAGTGACAGTTAACTACTGTACAAAAACAGCATACACATGCCGAGATCTAAATGTTGGTGAATGTACCGGATGTGATCTTTAGCTGACTTAACGATGGAAAATTCTGCATTTAACAGATATCTAAAAATAAAATACGAAATTGAAAAATATAATTCAGCTTGAACTTGAAGGTTAGAAATTAACAAATTACGGAAGCCTGGGTACAAAGGATAGTGTTTGTGGTTGACACTATGTTATATTTATTTTTATTTTCTCCAAAATTATATACTAACTTCGCCATAATGTATCGGACATTTAATAAAGTTGATTTTCGGGGTTTTTTTTGCCTTTCCCTTCCCCCCCCCCCCCCCCTCTCTCTCTCTCTCTCTCTGTCTCTCTCTCTCTCTCTCTCTCTCTCTCTCTCTCTCTCTCTCTCTCTTTATTAACAAAGAGACCGTGCAGTTTATTAAGGTGGCTGTAATGAACTCGTACTGTCAGTTAAAAACAGGGGTTGTTAGACCGTATCAAGCATGTATTGATTGCACAGTACAGGACGGGAATACACCACCGACCACAATTTTTTTTTTTTAGAATTCTGCTTGCTTATGACAGTAAAGCATTTAATTTTATATCCGTAACATTGTCACATTGTTGCAGTAAATAAAAAGTTTCACCTGACTGCTAAATACTTGGAAAATGTTATATTGATATTCACATCTAAACTAGTAAATATAATTAATTATCCGACAGTTTCATTGGCTGCACCTAGAAAGTAGAAAACCTGTTGATTGTGCTTCGAAATATCTCCACATTATATCTGAAAAACTCTTGAAGCTATGGATTTATCCCTAGTGGACACCCTCTTTCACCCCCACACATCCTCCCTATTTTCTTCCTCCCACCCCACACAATTTACTAATTACGGTTGGTTGTAAAATATTACCACAGTTGGGCTTTATATAGTAAACAAGTACAGGGGCGTCGCACGGTCCAAAATATTGGGGGGGGGGGGGGGGGGGGGGGCGTATATTACTCGCAGTTTCTCTAAAGCAAAATACTGTCTGTCTGAGTGCCTTTTGTCTTTGTGATCACAGATGATCTTACTAGTAGTCCATGAACAAAATCTCAGCTAGTTCAGTCCACAAACATCGGAGATCTATTCGCGGACACATAAACAAACAAAACAAACAAACAAACAAACCAAGTGAAACCTATAATGGGGTGTGGGGTGTGGGGGTGGTGGTGTAATAATCAAAGCAGTCAAGCCCACGTTATCTGTCCCCAGAAAAGCGAACGGGTCCTTTTTTTCCCCTTTTGCGATCAAAGCACGTGCACGTGTAGGCCTGTCAACAAACTAAATCTAAATTAAAAAATATCGCGCACCTCAACTATTTATTGACACTTGCACATTCACCCTTGCCTTACTCATTTTACAGACTAAAGTAAATAATTGATATCAACAAACCTGGAAAACAGACGATTCCATAGTTTTGTTAATTTTGCTCTTTGCGTAATGAAATGACACTTCTTTCAAACAGCGAAAGCCAGCTCTGCTGCGTTAGCGCCACGAAATATTTTGTTGTGAAACACAGGCACATGCTAATAGATTATTGTAATATTATTTCGTACGTTAGCCCTTTACACTACGGTTTAAAAATATGGTGATTTTTTTAATTATTGATTCTTCCTGCCTTCCTCTATCGATTGAAATCTTCTTCTTCTTCTTTTCTTCTTTCTCTCTCTCTTTCTTTCTTTTTTTTTTTTGGCCAAATTATTGGGGGGGCAGGTGCCCCCCCCTGACCCCCACACCCCCCCCCCCCGTGTGCGACGCCCCTGAAGTAACATTTGGGTTTTTCTGCAGAGCATCCAGCCAGGCGTCCATGGAGTAAAGAGGAAGTAGCAGCTTGTTATCGACAGTTGGGTCGCTACATTCACCTCCACACCTTACCTGGTAAAGCTGTTATAGAAGACTGCCTTCAAAAAGAACCTGTTCTCAGGCACATAACTTGGAAAAACATCAAAGATTTTGTAAGAAATCGGGCCACAGCAACAGCTAACGCAGCTAGATAAAAACACTGTGTACAAACTCTGTGTATGAGGGACTCGATTCTTTTCAGTCACACCAGTCAGAAACTTCTAGATGCCAAACTCTGGACTTTTGAGACTGATGGTCCACTACTGCACCATTGCAGCTCTCCAAAAATAGTGTGATGTTGTGATTCCTCATGTTTTAAGTACACTAAACCTTTTCACTGGTAAAGACTTCATGCACTAAATGGCTACGTGTATGCACTGTGTAGACAACCTTTGATGACAGCGTGGTTTTGTGGAACAATTTGTAATGTAATGTAGAACGTCGTTTGAAACCAATTACTGAACATTCTGTGATCAAGGCAATTGCCTGTATATGAATGGCACCAAAAATGACCCATGTAGCATCAAGTGGTATGTGTGAAAGATCCCTACTATTTTTTAGGTTTGTGAAACTGAGAACTATATTTTGAACTGCAGAACTGTGCCGGTAGAAACGGTCAAGCAGCCTAAATTGTGTTTGCAAGTTGAAATGTTCGAGCAAACACTTTCACTTTCCTTCGACTTGTTTGTCGACCTTGGCAAGAAAGGAAAATTCAGAAACTTTATTGGCTTTGGAGTGAAGAGAGGTGAGAGAGAATACCATGGACATGTACATTCCTCATTTATGTGGTGTTCAATCACACTGTGTAGCAGAGTTAGTAGGCCTGCGTCTCCACCACCTCTACCTGCCAACTGTAGATATTTCTACAGTCCTGATTCAGACTCATTATTTTTACCTTAGCTATTGAGAAGTATAAAGAATGTTAGAATATAACTAGTGGCAAGGAAAAAACAGTTTGTACATGGAAAAGTATTCGTTTTTATTTACTTTTATCATGACCAGCCGGGGAGGTTGTGGAGACATAAGCCCACTAGCTCTGCTATGCATATAACTGGGTGATTGCTGGAGACATAGGCCCACTAGCTCTGATGCATGTAACTGGGTGATTGGTGGAGACATAGGCCCACAAGCTCTGATGCATGTAACTGGGTGATTGGTGGAGACATAGGCCTACTAGCTCTCATATGCATGTAACTGGGTGATTGGTGTGCTTGCACGTAAGTGATGTGTGTGCTTGTGCGCATGCATTTTTTTCTTGTTGTTTTTTTAATAAATATTATAATGTGAATATTTTTTATAATTGATTCAAATAGGATTTTTGGATAGTAAGCAATACCAATACCATGTAACGTGGACAAAAATGTTGGTCATTAGACAGAGACACTTGGATCCCAGCAAAGGTACAGAAAAATCAGTTGCACAACATTATTGATAATGATAGTTTTTCTGTACCTTTGCTGGGATTCAAGTGTCTCTGTCTAATGACCAACATTTTTGTCCACATTACATGGTATTGGTAGGGGTTGTCCGGTCCTGATTTGGCTCGGAAGAGTCCGCTGGACCTAAAACAATAATCATGTAATGTAATGTAATGTAATGTAATGCTCTGTTCTATCAATCTGCTATACTATCGTCTTCTTCGCTAGATCAGTCTCCTACCTTTTTTCTTGAAAACTCTTCCGGGACAAGACTCCTTGTTTGGGGTGCCGGGGGTTTCAGTATAAATAGTATCCCCACTTTCTGGAAATTTAGTGCTTTAAATTCCCACTGTCGCTGTCTTCCTCATTTACTCTTTCCCTTTCCTGCTCTGTCCTATCACTCTGCTATACTATCTTCTTCTTCGCTAGATCAATGACCTACCTTTTTTCTTGAAAACTCTTCCTGGACAAGACTCCTTGTTTGTGTATGAGGTCTGTTGGATCAGCTTGGGAGTGTTGGACGCTTTCTGCCGGGTGGTCACTAGGGCTTCCTATGATGTTAGTATTTAGCAATATAGGCATTTTATATGTATATGTTTTGTTGATAATTTATAATGATGTTTGTATTCTATTTTGTTTTTGTAACCGGGGGTTCGAGTAGTTGGGGTAAAGCCTCAGCAACTTTGCACTCAACTCCGTGGGATGTCTTTATTGTAAAGTGACTGGCCGGTGGAGGGCATTCAATTTTCCCATTAGGGTTGTTTCAGCAGATCTTTTATGCGGATCGGGGGTTGTCCGGTCCTGATTTGGCTCGGAGGAGTCCGCTGGACCTAAAGCAACAATCAATCAATCAATTGTGTATGAGGTCTGTTGGATCAGCTTGGTAATATTGGACGCTTTCTGCCAGGTGGTCACTAGGGCTTCCTATGATGTTATTATTTAGCAATGTAGGCATGTTATATGTATGTTTTTTGTTGATAATTTATAATGATGTTTGTATTCTATTTTGTTTTTGTAAACGGGGGTTCGATAAGTTGGGGTGAAGCCTCAGCCGTCCCCTGCGTGGGATGTCTTTATTGTAAAGTGACTGGCTGGTGGGGGGGCATTCAGTTTTCCCACTAGGGTTGTTTCAGCAGATCTTTTTTATGCGGATTGGGGGTTGTCCGGTCCTGATTTGGCTCAGAAGAGTCCGCTGGACCTAAAGCAACAATTATGTAATGTAATGTAAACGTTCAGTGTTCTTTCCTTCTGTAATTCTACAGCATTTCCGTCTCGTTGTACAGGACAATATGTGACTGAAAGCATGAATCGTTGGGGACACAAATTGTGCTGGTACTGCTTTCTCTAATCCGTGAATAAATTGTTGCTAAAAAATTCTGACAATCTAACTTGTTGAAATTGAATAGTGTGCTGAGTCATGTTTAGAGGGAGCAGTAACCAAACAAATGGAAATGGCGAAATGGACTATGCATGATCTTTATTGATGAGTTGTAATCAATATTTTGATGCGTCCACTGTCAGTTTTCATGAGATGTAAGAATCGTTAAAGATCAAAATTAAATGTATGCTTGTCTTAGGGTGAGTGCCAAATATGATTGGTAATAGAGATTTCGTGTGAGCTGGATGGGTCAAGGGCACATGTACAATGCCATGAACATAATTAAGACAGTTGGGTGCGCGTGAAAAAAATCGATTATATTTTGAAGTGTTTAGTTTAGGTAAGCATGCAGTGGGCAATTGGAAAGGATAACATTTCTTTTAGTATTTCAGATGAGAGTATAAAATGAGATCAAGTTTGCATGCATGCATTCCATTGCACGGACTTTAAAGATCTTGACGCTCATGTTCTAGCTGGGCGAGTGCCAGCTACCTAAATACACTTTGCACTCAACTAGGTCCAATACCTCATCGCCCAGGATTGTGCTCAGTCGTTTGAGAGTCAGACTATATGTCCAGAGGTTGCAGGTTGAGCATCAGACTATGCGCCCAGAGGTTGCAGGTTGGCGCCTTGGGCCGCTTTGGCTAGATCCTGTATCGGCCAGCACTTTGAGCAGCTCTGTCCTATTGTCTGCAAATATGCATCCCGAACAGTGCCCTAAATACTTATAGTGAAATGGTTCAGTGTTTGAATGATCTTTCTATTTTATTTTAGAGCATCCTTTAGCAATCATAGTAGATACCGTGCACAGCTCTGTGTGACTGCAGCACTTTGAAATAATGGTTTGTATGTTGCCCTGTTTACTAAGTAGTCTGCTACAGGTTTTCAGGAAATTGATAAGACATTGATGTACTTGTAATCATTCATTCAATTAAACCACCATTCGTTATTGACACAGCCCAAGCACCCACATTAATTTTATGTTACACGAAGTTATGCAAATTAATAGCCGAATCTCTTATGTCGATGTTCGTGCTTGGGCAGTGTAAATAAAAATATCGAAGCTCGAATATCAAATATCAAGGGATGAACTTGTGCGACTTTTAGGTACGAGGCTTTTCAGGTCACTGTTGGTTTTCTCTGGATACTCTGGTTTCCTCGCTCCCTTCAATAAAAATATTGGATGCAGTCAATCTAAACATTTCAAAATTAAAATTAGATTCCCTTTCCATCTTCTAATAGTGACTTTGCATGTCTGAGTGATGAATGTGCGTTCAGTGCGTATGTAAAGATGTCTGCAAAATGTGCAATTTATTGATTTTTATGTTTTTTAATTAGTGTTGTTGTAGGTTTTTTCCCCACTTTTTTGTTTTTGTTTTTTGTTGTTAAATTTTTATATGTGCTTTTTTAAATAAAAAAAAAACCACATTTTTTTGTTACATTTTCTTGTTAGTTGACTGATTATTTTTTATTTTTGTGTGTGTTGGAAGTAACACCACCGTGGAGTGGCCGGGGGTTTCTGTATGAATAGCATCCTCACTTTCTGAAAATTTAGTGCTGTAGTTTAAATTCCCACTGTAGCAGTCTTTCTTCTTTGTTGTTTTCGTATTCATACTCTGTTCTATAGCTCTACTATCTTCTTCGCTAGACCAGTCATCTACCTTTTTTCTTGAAAACTCTCCCAAAACTCCTCGTTTGTGTATTGGGTCAGCTTGGGGATATTGGACGCTCTCTGCCAAATGGACACTAGGGCTTTCTATGATATTATTTAGCAATGTAGGCATTTTATATGTATGTGTTTTGTTTTAATATTTTATCATATTTTTATTCCAATTTTGTAAACGGGGGTTCGATAAATTAAGAGTATAGCCTCAGCGTTCAGTTCAGTTCAGTGGGTAGATTACCGTCCCCGGACACAGTAGCGTATAGGGGACTGTCTTTATTGTAATGTGACTGGCCGGTGGAGGGCATTCAATTTTCCCACTAGGGTTGTTTCAGCAGATCTTTTATGCGGATCGGGGGTTGTCCGGTCCTGATTTGGCTCGGAAGAGTCCGCTGGACCTAAAGCAACTATCAATCAATCATTCTGTCCTATCACTCTGCTATACTATCTTCTTCTGCGCTAGATCAATGACCTACCTTTTTTCTTGAAAACTCTTCCTGGACAAGACTCCTTGTTTGTGTATGAGGTCTGTTGGATCAGCTTGGGAGTATTGGACGCTTTCTGCCGGGTGGTCACTGGGGCTTCCTATGATGTTATTATTTAGCACTGTAGGCATTTTATATGTATGTGTTTTGTTGATAATTTATAATGATGTTTGTATTCTATTTTGTTTTTGTAACCGGGGGTTCGAGTAGTTGGGGTAAAGCCTCAGCCGTCCCCTGCGTGGGATGTCTTTATTGTAAAGTGACTGGCCGGTGGAGGGCATTCAGTTTTCTCACTAGGGTTGTTTCAGCAGATCTTTTATGCGGATCGGGGGTTGTCCGGTCCTGATTTGGCTCGGAAGAGTCCGCTGGACCTAAAGCAACAATTAATCAATCAATCAAGCAAGCAAAACCAGTGTGATTTTTTATCTTTGAGATGCCAGCTCACCCATTGCCACTGTCTGCAAACCACACATGTTTATGTCTTGTCCATAGTACTGCACGCTACCAGTTGTTTGAACATTAAAATATGTATTACAGTTTGAATACATTTATACTGATGCCATTTGACCGATTTGTGTTTTCTTTTTCTCTATCTTTTTCTCATTCTGTTGCTCAGCTCAGTTACGATTACATAAGTTTTTTTAAAGCACATTCTGCATCAAACTTCAAAGCAGTTTTCATAGTGAGTCAAGAAAAGTTTATTCATATTCTCAGCATCATAATACAAATGTCTTTAACATGTTCTACTGCTAGTTAACTAAAATCCACTAAAGATTTACAATAAAGTCTTTTTGAAGATTTCAATTCAATGTATTTGAAATCAGTTTACAAATTATGTGATTTTAGAATGTAACATCTTTATAAGTATGATGGTACACCTGCAGACCGCCTGGTAATAATGCATAAGAGTTTACACAAATTAACTACACAATAATGGTACAGATGAGCTTACCAACAATGACTACATAATGATGGTACATAAGAGTTTACACACCATGACTACTTAATGATGGTACACAATGACCGCATAAAGTTAGTACAAATGAGCATACACAAAATGATCATATAATGATGGTACACATGAGTTTACACACAATGACCACATAATGTTGATACGGATGAGCTTAAACACAATGACCACATAATGTTGATACAGATGAGCTTACACACAATGACCACATAATGTTGATACAGATGAGCTTACACACAATGACCACATAATGTTGATACAGATGAGCTTACACACAATGACCACATAATGTTAGTGCCAAAGAGGTCACACACAATGGCTGCACAATGATGGTAAGAAATCACACTTCCATGTTTGTTGCTTTAGAGAAATAATTTATATACCACAGCTCTTAGAATGCAAAAACGAAGCAAATTCCATAATTTGGAATAATTTGGAGTTCATAGAGCTGTTCGGTAGCCAGATATATACCGGCAGCGTACTGATGGAAAATTGTTAAAGACCGCTTAATGGGGTCAACTCCTGTATGTGTGTGTGTGTGTGTGTGTGAGAGAGAGAGAGAGAGAGAGAGAGACAGAGATAGACAGAGATATACAGAGAGAGAACTGGGCTTTTAAGTAAGTGCTCAGATTTTGGGCCAGATGTGAACGCTGTGTTTGGTTTTATAGTGGGGGTACTGGCAGAATTTGCAAACCGGTAGTTTTGCTGGCCTACTATAGTACGCTAACTTCTCATTATGGTCCCTACCGTTCATATCAGATTTGATGTAATGACTCTTTGGACGGCATTCCACTTCCTCTCAAGGAGTTGCTGAAGACGTTAACCAGTTACTATTCGTTGAAGCAGCGCACTTTCTTCAGGCTTGCGCACCTTGCGACGCCCGAAAGACCATGGAGTCGTCCAGAACGGCCGGTACGCCACACTTGGTTCTTTCAGGTTCTCTCGTTTGTTCTATCCTATCCTAGAAAATGGCCGTCCTCTATAATGCACCACTACAGGGTGAAAGTGGGGAGAGGGAGAAAGAAAGACACGTACACAGACAGACAGAGAGAGGGACAGACATAGAGAGAAAAAAGAGGGAGAAGAGAGAGAGACAGAGAGCTGATATGTGCGAGGTGGGGAGGTACGCATGCAAGCGTGCATATGATTGCGTGTGTGCATGGATGCGTGCATTCGCGCTTGAGAGAGGGGTCAAGTGCAGAAGATGCATTCGAATGTCATTGCAAAAAATTCCCCCCTATAACTTCTCAACTCTAGAAACTAGTTACATCTGTAGAAAAATAATAAAGTTTGGCACTTTAACAATTTGTTCAGCGATGTATACAAATCCGAAAACGGGGCAAGGGTCTGACAAGAGAGAAATAAATTGGCAAAGGCAAACAGTGGATGGAAAGATGGATGGGACGGTGGGAGTCAAGACAGAGAGACATGAACAGAGAGAGAGACAAACAGACAGACAGAGAGAGACAGAGGTAGAGGTAGAGAGACAGACAGACAAAGACAGAGTAGAGAGACAAAGATAGAGACAGACAGAGAGAGACAAACAGAGAGAGACAGACAGACAGAGAGAGACAGAAAGACAGAGGTAGAGAGACAGACAGAGAGCGGTAGAGAGACAGACAGAGAGAGAGACAGAGGTAGAGAGACACACAGAGAGAGACAGAGGTAGAGAGACAGACAGACAGAGGAAGAGAGACAGACAGAGAGAGACAAGACAGACATATAAAGACAGGTAGAGAGACAGACATATAGGCAGACAAACAGACATACACAGAAGTAGTGAGACAGACAGACAGAGAGATATAAAGAGAGACAGACAACGAGACAGACTGCGAGACAGAGGGAGAGGGAGAGAGAGAGAGAGAGAGAGAGAGAGAGAGAGAGAGAGAGAGAGAGAGAGAGAGAGAGAGAGAGAGAGAGAGAGAAACCAGCATTCCAATTTGGTGAAAAAATATCATTGCACTGACAGAGAGCAGAGGAGAGGAGACGAGAAGGCAGAAAGACGGTGATAAAGACAGACAGAGAGGATGTGGAAGTGAGGGGTGACGGACGGGAGAGGATTATGGGTGTGGAGTCAGGCAAAAGAAGAAATACAAATGATTGATTCAAACTTTGCAAACACTGACCATTTCTCCTCCATTCCACCCGTTCCAAGAACCTGCTTTGTCTCAAACCTAACTTCTCAAGAAGAAGAAGAAGAAGAAGAAGAAGAAGAAGAAGAAGAAGAAGAAGAAGCAGCACCAGTAGAACAAGAAGAACACTAACAGGATAATAATAATAATAATAATAATAATAATAATAATAATAATAATAATAATAATAATAATAATAATAATAATAATTAGTAGTAGTAGTAGTAGTAGTAGTAGTAGTAGTAGTAGTAGTAGTAGTAATTATTATTATTATTATTATTATTATTATTATTATTATTATTATTATTGTTATTATTATTATTATTATTATTATTATTATTATTATTATTATTATTATTATTATTATTGTCACGACAGACTAGTTTTACCCTGCCCCGTTGGAGTGCCGGGGGTTTTCAGTATAAATAGTATCCCCACTTTATGGAAATTTAGTGCTTTAAATTCCCACTGTCGCTGTCTTCCTCATTTACTCTTTCCTATTCCTGCTCTGTCCTTCACTCTGCTATACTATCTTCTTCTTCGCTAGATCAATGACCTACCTTTTTTCTTGAAAACTCTTCCTGGACAAGACTCCTTGTTTGTGTATGAGGTCTGTTGGATCAGCTTGGGAGTGTTGGACGCTTTCTGCCGGATGGTCACTAGGGCTTCCTATGATTGTACTATTTAGCACTATAGGCATTTTATATGTATATGTTTTGTTGATAATTTATAATGATGTTTGTATTCTATTTTGTTTTTGTAACCGGGGTGTTCGCGTAGTTGAGGTCAACCCTCAGCCGTCCCCCGCGTGGGATGTCTTTATTGTAAAGTGACTGGCCGGTGGAGGGCATTCAATTTTCCCACTAAGGTTGTTTCAGCAGATCTTTTATGCGGATCGGGGGTTGTTCGGTCCTGATTTGGCTCGGAAGAGTCCGCTGGACCTAAAGCAACAATAAATCAATCAATCAAACTATGTGGCCTTGTTTAGTCATTGTAACTTTAGAAAGTTAGAGTATTACACAGCAGCTGATTACAGTATAGGAGGTACACACACTGCGAGCTTGACGCAGGCAGTTAGTGACGTCAGCACTGTGTGCCTTGAATCTGAAAGTTTTAACCTATGGGACGCAGGCAGAGCGGTTAGAGCCGGTTCTGACTGGGTCAAAACCTAGCATAGCTTAAGTCAGTGCTACGAAAGATACCGAAGTCTACACAGCTAGACCGGAGCAGAGAACTATCTTCACTTATAGACCAGGAAACAGGACTTGTGAATTTTAGAATTCACTCAAGTAGCCACGAGGCCTGACTTTGTCAAACAGACGAGCAGGCGAGCTATCCCGTGCGCCCAACTCCACAGGAAAACCAAGTTGGCTGTTTAGCCCCTACAGCACAAGGCTGAGGGAGCACCCCTGGAAAACACCCTGCAAGACCCCACAGCGTGGCAAGGGACCAAACTACACGACGACACATCATGTACCAGAAGCAACCTCAATGAAGGACTTCAAACACACCATACTGCAGTTAAGTGCATAAGCAAAAGTGCACCCAAACTGATAGCAAAAGGACCACAGTAGTCCACTCTTCAGAACTGTAGTAAAACGGACCACAGTAGTCCAATCTTCATGAAATCTAGAAGCCATTGCCCGATGAAGACATAACAGCTGCCTAGACTATCAGCGATCGAATTATTTGCATTGACTTATGACATTTTAAGTAGATTAGTACATCGAAAATCTTGTATAGAGTAGAAGAAATAAATGTGTGATTTTAACTGTTATCAAGTGGCTGGACTACATATGATTCATAGCCGTGTGAAAGCTAGTGTGACAGTGATCTTTTACCATTTTTCTATCTATCTCTGTACCCCAGCCTTAACACAGACCGAGCTAAACAAATAAATTTATTAAAGTAATTCACTGGGTGACTAACTAGCAGTTCCCATCGAATAAAGCGTGAGGGTTACAGCATTCCATTGTGCAGAGCCCAGTAACCCATAAACCCCACGTGACACTTATTATTATTATTATTATTATTATTATTATTATTATTATTATTATTATTATTATTATTATTATTATTATTATTATTATTATTCTACTACTAGTACTACTACTACTACTACTACTACTACTACTACTACTACTACTACTACTACTACTAATAATAATAATAATAATAAAAATAATAATAATCACAAGAAGAAGAAGAAGAAGAAGAAGAAGAAGAAGAAGAAGAAGAAGAAGAAGAAGAAGAAGAAGAAGAAGAAGAAGAAGAAAGACAAAAGAAGAAAAACAAAAACCAACATCAAAGCAAGGGAAGCAACAATGTCACTATTTCCCCAAACTGGAACAATGAATGGATATTGTCGAAGTTTGGCTGGAAGGAATACACTAGGCCTGGTAGACCTACTTTGAGTTTCTCGCGAGAGGGGTGCTCATCTGTATGCAGACATCGAACCTGTTAACTCTGCACAAACCGTGGATCACAAAACTTCGGACTTTTGAATCTGAACTTAGTAACTCTTCCGAATTCAAACACGTTTTAGTTCACAAAACTTCGGACGTCAAGCATAACCCGAGAACCTTTCAGAACAAAGTTCACAAAAACTTGAGACATCAGGCGTAGAGGTTAGAACTACGACGAGAACTCCCAAGAGCTCATCCCAAACAAAATTAATTAATTCAGGGACTTAATTTCGAGCTCTCGAAGACATTGCTATATTTAGCTCCTCTCCTCTCCTCCCTCCCTCTCTCTTCCTCTCTCTCTCTCTCTCTCTCTCTCTCTCTCTCTCTCTCTCTCTCTCTCTCTCTCTCTTTCTCTCTCTCTCTGAGAGTTTTTGCAGATTTAGCTCACTTGGTTGAGAGTTGGGGTGTTAATAATGTTGATGATAAAAAAACACGCGTGTGTAGAGCTGTTTTATTCATGCGATGATGATGATGATGATGATGATGATGATGATGATGATGATGATGATGATGAGAAGGAGGAGGAGAAGGAAGAGGATGTGAATGATGCTGATGATCAGGATAAATGTGATGACGACGACGTCGACCAACAGAAGAAGAAGAGAAAGAAGAAGAAAATGAGGAGGATAAAATTTAGAAGAGGAAGAGGAAGAAGAAGAAGAAGAAGAAGAAGAAGAAGAAGAAGAAGAAGAAGAAGAAGAAGAAGAAGAAAAGGAGGATTAAGAAGGGCATGAGGAGAAGGAGTAGATGAAGCAGAAAAAGAAGACTTGATGGTGACACGACGACTAGACGATGATGCTATTGACGACGATAATAATGACATGATGATGATAATGATGATGATGATGATGATGATGATGATGATGATGATGATGATGATGATGATGATGATGATGATGATGATGAGTGCAGTCTTTTAAGGCGCAGAACCAAAAACTATCATTGTCAATACGCGCGCGAAGTACAACAATAGAAGTTTATCCATCAGTCATTTAAAAAAAAAAAAAAAACACAAAAACATGCTTGCAAACAATAACAACATTTTTTGATATAGGGATATCACATTTGAAAGAAATTTTTTTAAAAAAAATATTTGTTGTGGTTGTTGCTGTTGTTTGTTCAAAAACGCCGACGAACATAATTCTAAGTCAACTTCAAGGTGCAGGAGTACGTTTCATAGACGAGGTCTTGAAAGCTGACGAAAGCACAAACCCACTAGTGGCTTCTTGTTAGTATTAGCCAGCTGTGGTAGCTAGCTCAGTGCGCTTGTTTCCAGGGGCGATTCGGTCTGCTTCATATAAAGAAACCTTTAAAAGCCGAGCAGCATTCAAAGAGCATTCGAACTCCCACCCAACTATCCCACTTCCTTACCCCTTCTGGCAGTATAAAACGGCCTAGCTTAATGTATATATACCCACCCGGGATATACATTGGGCTATGTTGTTTTATACCCGAGTGTACATATCAGGGCCGGACCTGCCCTAGAGGCCCGAGGGGCCCGAGCCCCTACCCTTTTTTGAAAAAAAAAAGAAAAAAAAAGTGGGGAAAAATATTTATAAAAAAAAAGAAAAGAAAACCACACACACAGTTTTTCGAGAAAACAATGCCGTACAATCATCCGACGCCCTGTCAATGATCTATAGCACCAAAATTTTGCAATTTACATGCTCAGATTGCACCAGATTGCACCATTTTTTCTCCCTTTTCAAAAAATTTTCAGGGGGAGCATGCCCCCGGACCCCCCTAAAAAATAAGGCGCTTCGCGCCGTCGGCTCGGCACTTCGCGCCTTTACTACTACCTAAAATAAATTTGGGCCCCTACCCCTGAAAAACTTAGGTCCGGCCCTGCATATGGAGGAGGACGTATAATTTGCCACCCCCGTTGGGGTGCCGGGTGTTACAGTATAAACAGTATGCCCACTTTCTGGAAGTTTTGTGCTTTAAATTCCCACTGTCGCTGTCTTTCTCATTTGCTCTTTCTCATTCCTGCTCTGTTCTATCAATCTGCTATACTATCTTCTTCTTCGCTAGACCAGTCATCTACCTTTTTTCTTGAAAACTCTTCCGGGACAAGACTCCTTATTTGTGTGTGAGGTCTGTTGGATCAGCTTGGGAATATTGGACGCTTTCTGCCAGGTGGTCACTAGGGCTTCCTATGTTATTATTTACAGTAGCAATGTAGGCATTTTATATGTATGTGTTTTGTTGATAATTTATAATGATGTTTGTATTCTATTTTGTTTTTGTAAACGGGGGTTCGATAAATGAGAGCATAGCCTCAGCGTCCCCTTCGTGGGATGTCTTTATTGTAAAGTGACTGGCTGGTGGAGAGCTTTCAGTTTTACCACTAGGGTTGTTTCGGCAGATCTTTTATGCGGATCAGAGGTTGTCCGGTCCTGATTTGGCTCGGAAGAGTCCGCTGGACCTAAAGCAATAATCATGTAATGTAATGTAATATTTGTCTGGAACACCAACATTTCAGAGAGCATCATTTAAGATAAGATAAGATAAGATAAGATAAGATAAGAATATTTATTTACCAAGTAAAAAACGTTACAAGGATTTTGGTGTGGCATGGCGACAGTGAAATACACCCTTTCTTGCACAGTCATTCATCGTGTCATACACTTCATTGGCCTATAACATGTATACAGCACTAAAGGATAGGTAACCACAGTAACATACATCACTTATCAGTCATATAAAGTTATGGAGTAAAACACACCCTGCAGGTAAAACAAAATACAGCATTAAAACAATTTAGCAGCATTAAATAAAATGAAAATTATTAAGAATGTTAGGCTTCACATCCAAATCTACACACACAACACACCACACACACACACGCACACACACACACAGCGTAGCATACTCGTACTCCTATTTCACAAAGGTACAAATCAAGCAATGGTTGTGAGTTTTCAGTTTATACAGATCATTCCATGTTTGGTGATGTACTGAGGACAGCGTCAGGGAAGAAACTGTTTCTGAATCGAGAAGTTCTGGCTCTTAAAGCGCGGAACCGACGGCCAGAGGGCAGAAGCTCGAAGAGACTATTGGCTGGGTGTGATGGATCGCAGACTGTCTTTTCCGTTTTCCGTTTCATTCGCGTTGTGAAAATGGAGGCGACAGATGGAAAGTCGCAACCAGCTATTTTGGAGGCAGTCTTAACAATGTGCTCGAGCTGTTTCTTTTCTATCGCGGTTGTGCTGCCGTACCAGACAGTGATAGAGAAGCACAAAATGCTCTCTATCACCGCGCGATAGAACTGTGCCATAATTTTACTAGACATACCGAACTTTCGCAGCTGTCTCAGAAAGTGGAGACGCTGTTGGCACTTTTTTACAATAGAGGTGGTGTTATTATTCCAACTCAGGTCGCTCGAGATGACGGAACCGAGAAATTTGAACGAGTCGACCTGCTCAACGGTTTCCCCATTGATGACAAGGGGCAATACCGGGACCTTTATTCGGCGAAAGTCGATCACGACCTCTTTTGTCTTCGAGACGTTCAGTTCCAGGTCGTTGTCCGAGCACCAGCCAACCATTCTTCGAACCTCTTCCCGATACGCCGTCTCGTCCGTATCAGAGATCAGACCTTCGAGGGTAGTGTCATCGGAAAATTTTAACATTTTCACAAACGGGGTTGCAGATACACAGTCATTTGTGAACAGAGTGAAGAGTAGTGGAGAGAGAACGCATCCTTGTGGAGCGCCAGTGTTCAGTGTTACAGAGGCAGAGAATGAGTTGTTCAGTCTGACGACCTGAGGACGGTCTAAAAGAAAGTCAAGAATCCAGTGACAGATAGAGGGGTGAACATTGAGTTGGGAGAGTTTGTCAAAAAGTTTGTGAGGGATGATCGTGTTGAAAGCACTGGAGTAGTCGATAAACAAAACTCTGGCATAGGTACGTGGGCTCTCCAAATGCTGCAGGATGAAGTGCAGGCCAAGAGCGACTGCATCATCAACTGACCTGTTCGCTTGGTAAGCAAACTGGAGTGGGTCAAGCAAGTGACCCGTGGAGGCCTTCAGGTAGCGAAGAACAAGCTGCTCCAAAACCTTAATGACAACAGACGTCAGCGCCACGGGGCGGTAGTCGTTCAGCTGGGTGACCTTGGATTTCTTAGGAACAGGGACGATCACGGACGACTTGAAGCACCGCGGCACCGACATCTGCTGTAGGGAGCTGTTGAAGATGTCGGTGAAGACAGGAGCGAGCTGGTCAGCACAGGACCTCAAGGTAGCCGTAGACACGTGGTCGGGACCAGAAGCTTTCCTGGGATTCTGCCTCTGGAAGAGACGCTTCACCTCCGCCTCATGAACGCTGAAGGGTGGCGTCACAGCCGCCGCGTCTTCAGGAAGCAGAGGACGGTAGCCAGGAGAGGGGTTCTTCTGGTCAAACCTGCTGTAAAACAGGTTTAACCTATCCGGGAGCTCCGGGTCTGGGTCGTCGTGGGTTGATGCCCTCTGCTTGTAGCCAGTGGCCCGCTGCAGGCCCCGCCACACCTCTCGTGTGTTGTTGGAGGAGAACTGGTCCTCGATCTTCTTCCTGTAGGTCGCCTTCGCTCTGCTGATCTCGCGACGTAGCGCAGCCTTGGCTTTCCTGTACTGCTCCCGGTCGCCGCTCTTGAAGGCCTCGTTCTTACAGTCAAGTTTTACCTTGACTGAGCGGCTGAACCACGGTTTGCTGTTGCCAAAGATCCGGACGGTCTTGGTAGGAATACAGGCCTCCTCACAGAAGCCTATGTACGACGTCACTGCGTCTGCGTACTCGTCCAGGCTACTGCTGGTCTCTCTGAAAACACTCCAGTCCGTCACCTCTAGACACCCTTGCAGCGCCTCCGTCGACTCCCTGGTCCACATCCTGACCCTCTTGGTGATAGGCTTCACAGCCTTCAGTCTCTGGCGATAGGTCGGAGTGAGCAGAACCATAGCGTGGTCTGACTCCCCCAAGGGAGCCCTTGTAGTAGCGCGATAGGCAGACTTCAGCGTAGTGTAGCAGTGATCAAGAGTGTTCTCTCCTCTAGTGGGGCAGTGCACATGCTGATAGTACCGAGGCAAAGTCTTATGCAGGTTCGTTTGGTTGAAGTCGCCGAGTATGATGATAGAACTATCAGGAAAGGCAGACTCGGCAGCAACAACATGCCTAGTCAGTTCACTGATTGCAGCAGTAGCGTTGGCGCCGGATGGTATATACACAGCGATGAGAATGCAGGAGGAAAATTCACGAGGGGAGTAGAATGGTCTGCAGTTGATAGTCAGATGTTCAAGGAAGGAGAGCACGACTGAGAGAATACTTTTGTGTCCGTGCACCAGCGGTTGTTTACCATGAAACAAACACCACCACCATCCTCCTTCTCTGACTGCACAGGCACACGGTCTGCTCTGCATATCGTAAAACCAGGGGGAGTAACCACTGCGTCAGGCTTGTCTTGTTTCAGCCATGTCTCAGTCAAACACACAACAGAAGAGTCCCGAAATTCCCGATTAAAAGTAAGCAGATTAAAAAGTTCATCAGTCTTGTTGTTGAGGGATCGTACGTTGGCAAGAACGACCGCAGGGAGAGAAGGGCGGTGGGCGCGTCGACGAAAGCGAACCAAGACACCACCGCGGCTACCCCGTTTTCGTGTCGTGCGCGTGTGCTTTGCTTCGCCGGTATGCCATTTTGAACTGTTCGACTCGGAGGCAATAAAATCCTCCGATGTGTAGAGAAAATGTGGCATGTACTCACAATTGGATGTGGCAAGAATGTTTAGTAGGTCCTTACGGCTATATACAACAACACTTTCAGTCCCTACACACAACACAGCCCACACAAACACAGCAACAATCAGCTGCCGCCACACCGTGTCGCCATATGCCGGCGCCATTTGAGGGTTTGCTTAGAAATGCTGGTGCTGCAGGCAATAATTGGGACAGCACTATACATCGGCCTACTGTACGTGTCTAAAGGCTTGGGGGAGATACACCTATAGGCCTATGTTGGGGAATGGTGAACGAGGGGGAGGAGAGCAAAGGTGAGAGGTGTGAGGGTAAGGGAAGTAGAGGGGAAATGGAAAGGGAATGGTTGAGAAAAAGAAAGAGAGCGAGAGTTTGTGTGCATGTGCGCGCGCGTGTGTGGGTGGGTGTGTGTGTGTGTGTGTGTGTGTGTGTGTGTGTGTGTGTGCGCGAAGTAAATGACATTTTTAGGGCGAACTATGAGATGTACATGCCGTGGTACGTATGCAGTAGATCTACAGCTGCTGAGTCTAGCTGGATCCTAGAGGAGTCCAGAGGTACATGCGTATTTTATCAACGATCTGAAGTCGAGGATTTCCTGCGTGGTGGGTTTTGTTTCATTATATTCCCCCAGTGGAATACGTGTAACAGTGAACGTTTTTTTTTTGCAATCTTATAGTCCCCAAGAGGATTATCATCATTATATTCCTGTCAACGGGTGTTACACAAAAGTATCACCAGTGTCTTTCCCCGAGAGGAGCATCATTGTCTCTGTGGGTGTATGTGAATTCTCATACTGACTGTGTGCTAGTAACATTGGAGAATCCTCAAGTTGTCAGTGTGAGAAAGATTGTGAACTAAGAATTTACTGTACGGTATCGTCGTGGGGTTTCGTAGTAATTGCATCATCGACTATATTCACGAGCTGGAAGTAACTTATTTTATAATCAGTCGAACAAATCTCTTCGACTTGGATGTGGCTATGATCTTAGATGGGTCTTGTTTCTGATTGCGTGATGTGTGGTATTGTTTCTGAATCGTAAACTGTCAAAATGGACTTACGAATGTGAACGAGCTGAACGGAGGACACGCATTTTTAAATGCATTTCCTTCTGACTATCATTTTTTTTAAAATTCTGTGATATTATTCAGTCAAATATTTGTTTTAACCATCAACCGCAACACTTGTTGTTTTTGATTTTGTTGTTGTTGTTGTTGTTGTTGTTGTTGTTGTTAGTAGTAGTAGTAGTAGTAGTAGTAGTAGTAGTAGTAGTAGTAGTAGTAGTAGTAGTAGTAGTAGTAGTAGTAGTAGTAGTAGTAGTAGTAGTATGCTTATAAATAATTGTTATTTTAATATATGAGCTTATCGGAAAAACGTTCACCGTAATCATGTAGGTTAATTAAATTCTTCTGTATGATCATACCATCTAGTGTCAAAACAAATAAAAAACTAAATCCTTCAGATGCACTTTATTTGGTGTTTTAGTGGCTCAGTGGGTTGTGGAAAAACGTTCTGCACTCATCAACTTCTTAGAGAGATTTATATTCCTAAAGGCCCTGAGCTTGACAGACCGATCGCCGCGCTAATTGAATCGATACTGAAAGCGTGAGATTTTCTTCAACACATTACACCTCTCTCTCTCTCTCTCTCTCTCTCTCTCTCTCTCTCTCTCTCTCTCTCTCTCTCTCTGTCTCTCTGTCTTTCTCTCTCTCTCTCTCTCTCTCTCTCTCTCTCTCTCTCTCTCTCTCTCTCTCTCTCTCTCTGTGTGTGTCTTCCTCTCTCTCTCGCTTTCTCTCTCGCTCTCTGTCTCTGTCTCTGTCTCTCTCTCTCTCTCTCTCTCTCTCTCTCTCTCTCTCTCTCTCTCTCTGCTGTACTTTCCCTCCTTTCCCCGCCACACATCCAAACAGGCACCCAAACAACCGACACAGGCATCTAAACCGGCACACACACACACACACACACACACACACACACACACACACACACACACACGGACTGCCATTCTTCTCTCCTCTCCTTCCTCTCTCTCTCTCTCTCTCTCTCTCTCTCTCTCTCTCTCTCTCTCTTCCCCGCCTCACACCCACACATAGACACCAATACGGTCAGACACACACACACACACACACAATCACACAACCGTGTAGAAGCACCCTTGTGATGACTTTCATAAAACGTCACAGACGTTACTTTGACATTTTTTAAAATAAATGTGTCAATTTTTTAAAGTTAACCCTAACCCTAACTGTGACCCAAACCCTAACCATAATCATAACCATAACTCTTAACCTAACCATAAGCCTAACACAGCCCTAACCCTAACAGAACACTGTTTTGACGTCAAAATAACGGGGTCCGTCAAAAGAAAGTACGTAGAGGTTCAAGTGTATGTCAGAATAACGGCGTTTCTACCTTGCCGCACACACACACACACACACACACACACACACACACACACACACACACACACACACACCCACACACACACACTCTCTCTCTCTCTCTTCCCTCTCTCTCTCTCTCTTTCTCTCTCTCTCTCTCTCTCTCTCTCTCTCTCTCTTTTCCAATCTCTCTCTCCCTCCCTCGTCTTGGAAGAAAACTTATACAAGTGCTAGAAAAGCATGAATTCCAGATTTGTCCAGCTCCGCTCAGCACGAAGAGAAGTAAAAAGTTTAAGATTCTTGACTGGCATTGCGGGAACAAAGTGTATGGTTGGCGTAATGGCTCTGTATTAGAGTGTGTGATTCAACGGGAGACCCTCATGGCCTAACGTTCAAGATTTTTTTCCGAAAGGGACGGGAAGATTTTTGGACTTTACAACTTTTTGTGTCACTAATATTGTAGAATTATTGAATTAGCACTCCATTTTTGCGGCAAACTTGACTCTGAGACTCCCAACTCATTTAAATTGCTCGACTACACTTCACAAAGGGCGCACTAGACGGATTACAGATTATCGCTGTACGGTTGAACACGTTGTTCCCAAATTTTTTTTTCATTGGATAGAGGTGGAGAAGAAGGAGGGGAAAGGGGGGAAATTAAAAAAAATTACATTATTGTTCTAAATAGCATCATAGAATTAGAAAGTGTGTTATACTGCATATGAAACTGTATCTTGTTGACTACTTGATCTAAAGTCCTCGGTTGTATTGAAGATTTTCAGACTTAACGCTTTGGTTGTGTATGTATACTTATATCATAGAATTATTACATGAGCAAACTACGTTTTGGCATATTTTCTGATTCCCAACAAGAAATGTACACACACACACACTTACACACACAAGCAAAAGTTTAAGGTTGCTTGATTACACTTTGGACAATAATATGGATCACGGAGAAGCTCGCGTATTTTTGAACAAGTAGTTTAAAAGTTCAAGTTTTGGAAAGAAGATTTTTTTTACATTCTTTTCAGGTTTTACGCTGTTGCAATCAATACTGTTTTGGTGGGTCAGCGGAACTTTTGTTAAGCAGACTTTCTCAGCTTTACAACCTTATACACAGTCAGTCGTATTTAAGTTAGGAAATGAGTGGCGAATCCTCCATTAATGTTCCAACTTCTACACTAGATAGTATAATAGTTAAAAACGAGTTTTTTACACTACATGTTTGTGTGGTGAAAGTTCTCCGATAAACGTTAACAAAAACAGGCTTGCAGCTTGTCTCTGCATGCTCGTCACCGAAAAACTGTGGAGTCCAGATACGAGTGCCTGTAGCAGGCCCCACAATGACGTTTTGTAAGAGAGCTAAATCATGTACCCTACTGATTGTGTAACAGACGATCTCTTAGAATGCTCCCGGGCGTCCCGACGTTTCAGATTTGAAATTTTGTAAGTATCAGACACACAAAAAGTACGACTGTAATATTATAAGCAAACAGCAATCTTTTTAGCGTGATGAGAGCATAAACCGAGGTCTAGTCTGCACGCACGCATTTATTTGCACGGACTATAAAGATCCTGACGCTCATGGCCTAGACGGGTGAGTGCCGGCTGGACAAATACACCCAACAAGCACTAGGTCCTTTCTCGCCCCATCCCCGGTCACCCAGGATTGCGCTCAGTTGTCTGGGCGTCAGACCATGCGCTCAAAGGTGGCAAGCGGGCGTCTCGGGCGCTTGAGTTAGATCCTGTATCGGCCAGCGCCTTGAGCAGCTCTGGAGCTGGAAAAGCGCTATATAAAAATGATAACATTAACAAAAGAAATAAATAAATCAGGATTTTCCTTTTTCCCGCATTTTGGTTTAGGCCCGTTCAGACTGACCACCCTCCGCCGTAGCTTAGTAGTAAAGCGTTCGCCGTTGACCCAGGTTCGAATCTCGTGGTGGGCCAGAAGATAGAAATGGCCATTTCCGGATCCGTCCTAGCAGTATTACTGCTCTGGTGGGTAAAAAATGGATTTAGGTGTCCATACCCCCCTTCTCTTTCCCGTGAAAGATGTTTACCCCCACGTCTGTTATCTCGCCAGTGGTAAGAGTGGAAGTTAAAATGTCAGCGTTCTTCTCAGGGTGACTGTAACATTGTAGACTCAGGCTTGGGGGCAAGAAGAACACAGTACGCATGCGTACAGTGTACGTTACGGTTATAATGTCGGGCAGTGCGGGTCAGAAGTGTACCTCTTGGGCAGTGTGGCAGATTTACACCTCTTAACAAAGGAAAGGAGAACAAAGATCAGGCAGACCTCGGTTAAAGAACAAAATCATGCAAAATAGTTTCAATGCAAAACATCACTGCCTTATGTATGGTTGGACTTGAAAATCAAAAGTTCAAGTTTTTTGTTTGTTTGTTTGTTTGTTTTATTTTATTTATTTGTTTATTTATTTATTTATTTATTTATTTATTTATTTATTTATTTATTTATTTATTTATTTGTTTGCTTGCTTGTGTGTTTGTTTGTTTATTTATTTATTTATTTATTTATTTATTTATTTATGTCGCTTAGATTAACACCGTACGAATTACAACAATAAAAACATTTTTTTTTCTCTCAAAATTTCACGTTGTAGCAGTTGTATGTTTTTCCTTCTTCGACATTTACACATGCAGATGCAAATCAGACAAACATTGCTCTTCTCACTCTCAAGTTCACGTTTCAGCAGTTGCTGCAAACGTTTACCAATTTTCGGACGCCTCTATACATTATATTACGGGCACTACCTAGTATAATATTGCGGGACTATAATGCAACACAATGCCAGTGGATTCTTCAATAAGGCGAGTTTTCTGTACCGAGTTTTACATGCACAATGGGTATGTCTCACACACACACACACACACGCACACACACACACACACACTTTTTTTTAAGAGCACGCGCGTCGCAAGACGAGTAGCATAATACTATTTCCGGGGAAAGGAAAGTTCTAAATAAGTTTGAAAGGGCTCTATTTAAAGGGACCTCCTTTGACCACGCCCCTTTGACAGATCCTTTTAACATTAACAGTGAGTGTAGCCCCACTGAAAACATAAATTTACAGAAACAAAAATTAATAAATCTTTTTAAAATATAGTTACTTTTTAAACGAATAAATTCTGTATTCCCCCCCCCCTCTCCCCCCTTCCGTGTTAATAGCAACGGCCTTTGGCTAACATTCCGGAGCTAGAAAAAGCATCTTTCAAAGCCGGACAGAGATAGAGAGAACCCGTAAAAACAATTGCTCGTAAAGTTATTTTGTTGTTGTAGCCGAGCGTAGTATTTTGACTCCCGTCTCTCGGCCACCACATTGAGAACACGGTTCAACCCGAGCTGTTATTTTCATTTTATCCCTCATAAGAGGGACATACAAATATTTGCCCTGCAAGGCGGTGAAGCGTGGTTCGGTAGTACCGGGTTGCCGGCTACAAGTGCCACGACACTTCGCTGCAAAGTCGCTGCCACCGACTTGCATAAAATGCCTGCCGACAATGTAGTCCCCCCGCTCACCACCAAAAGCAGAAGGCGATTGGTCAACCGGGGAGAACAGATGTCGTGTCGCCTTGTCCTGCATAACCTAATGGCATCCCCTAAAGAATTTTGCACAGCAGGAGCCACCCAAGGTAAGTCTAGCCGAGAAATTCAAGGTAGACAACTTCTCTCCCAAGCCTCAATCAGTCGCCTCCCTTTCCGCTACATTGTTTTTTGGTTTTGTTTTAGATTGATAAAATAGACCCTACCCTACCCCAGAAACCGAAGACACATTCTTCATCCCTGTCAGAACCAAACTGGAAAATTCACAACTGGAGCGGTTGGTTTGAGCAACGAAAACCCACTTCATCATTCTTTAATGTAATAACAATGCGAATTTTAGGGGCAAGCCCGTTTTCGCCAAAAGTAAACAAACCCTTCGAATTCGGGGCCTTTTAAGAATGAAAGTCTATCTACATTTTGTCGCTCGTTTATTCCCCCCCCCCTCCCTCTCTCCCTCCCACGCCCTCTACCCCCTTTCCCCGCCCTTTCCTCGCCCCCAACACACGCACACTTTCTTCCGACCCCCAATGTACTGCTGCTCTATGTAAGAATGTAGGTCTATCTTCAATCTTCGCTCGTTTATGTCCCCTTCCCCCTACTCCCCATTCCCCCTCTCGCCCTCCCCCCCTCCCCCGCCCTCATCTCTCAGCCCTGTTGGCCTTTCCTCTCCCCTATCAACATCAACTCTACTATACCCTACTACGGTGGGAGAAAAAAATGTAATAGTGATCTGCTCCGATATAAGCGAAAGCACTGAGGGGATCACAAATAATTATAACTTTCAAAACTTGTGCGACTCTCATGGCGAGGTTCTTAAACCCTTCCAGCTATGCCAGGATTGGTTGTGTGTATACACAGCGAGAAAGAGAGAGAGAGAGAGGGAGTGATAGAGAGAGAGCGAGAGAGAGAATACAGAAAGAGAGGGAGAGAAGAGGAGAGAGAGAATGAGAGGGTGGGAGGGAGAGAGAGAATACAGAAAGAATGGCGTATGTGAGTGTGTGTGTGTGTGTGTGTGTGTGTGTGTGTATGTGTGCGTGTGTGTGTCTATATATGTCCGTGTGTGTATGTGCATGTGCACGCGCGTGTGAATGTATGTACATTACCTATCTAAAGCCAATTATTACCCATCACTAATCTCAACTGATGACATGACAGAGGTAATGAATAAGAGAGCTCAATTATCCCTAAGTTAAGGTCAAGCCATTCAGATGGAAATAATGGACTTAAATCTGACAATCAATCAATCCCATGTAACAACTCACCATTACAAGTTCCGCGCTTAGACCAGCCATCACCGTAGCCCTGAAACACGAACTCTAGTGCGCTCTGCACATGCACAGGGGACCTCGCTATAACACCAACTGCTGACATGACAGAGAAGCTGCAGTCCTCTCCGTTAAGTCATTCGTTTCAGTTGCAAATTGGATTCTCAGCTGGCCTGCCATTGAGCCCTCCTCCCCTTTCCCGCTCCCCCAACAATTAAAATAAAAACATTAAAAACTAACACACAAACAGTTAACTAAACCTAGCCACAAGCAAAGAACGCTAATGATAGCGTTCACCTTCACAAAACGAACGCTTTACGCCTAACGGAGGTTTTCCGTTGGCCATTTGGACCATACAAACGCGGAGATCACGTACGTCAGTGATGGCTCACTTTTTGCGTTGCAAAGCTTAAAATTAATAAGTTGTCTGCTGGTTGGTTTTGTAATGGCAGTCGTTCGTTTCAGCATTCGCTCTCCCCGTTTTTTATTCGCAAAACGACAACCGTTAGCCTTAGCGGAACGCAGCTGAAGGTTTCCATTTAAAACGCTTCCGATCTCATGACATGCAGCTGGGCCGTTAAACCTGGACATTGGAAAAACAAAAATACCCAAACCAGACGACTCAGCTTAGCTCAACCCATTTCGCCCTGCCTGCTGTGTTAAAAAGGAAAAAAAAAAAGATGAGAAGACGACGAAAATAAAAGGAGACAGAGAAACAAACAAGAGAAATTGAAAAGGTTTGCTATACATTTCTTTGCCAGTGTTCTTGATGTCTTTTTTTTCTCTCATGGATTTCGACTTCTTTTGTTTAATCTTGGATGGCAGGTGCGTAAAAAGGTAAAGGTAAAGGTGGTCCCATAGCCTTGTGGCCGTAGGGGAGCGTGATGTTGGAGATCACACTTATCTTGGGCCAGCATAATGAGGGTGATGCCCATCTCTCTCCCTCGCTGCTTTACCTTCCCCACCCTTAAGAGAGTAGGTACTCAGTCACAGTTGAGTCAACTGGGGGGCGTTGTTATTTGTCGCTTCACGTTTTGCGGTCACCCATCCAAGTGCTAACCGCACTGGACGGTGCTTAACTTGCGACACAGTAGCGAGTGCTCCAACCACTGCGCTATCCGACACCCCGGCAGGTGCGTGGTTAGGATTATAGTTATGACTGTCCATAAATGAAGGCAGCGCATAACTATGCGTATATAGCATCCTGTATAATTATTATTATTATTATTATTATTATTATTATTATTATTATTATTATTATTATTATTATTATTAGTATTAGTATTAGTATTCACCTCTTCAAACTGCATTATTCAGACTGATTTGTGTCCTGCTGCCATTCTCTCATCTCTTGTCTATGTCTGATCCGTAAGTGTATACACGGCTGTAAATATTTATACTGTTTTCCTTCCTGGGCCTAACCGGGCATATAAATAGCTGTGAATAGGTTTTTGCTATTCTACTTTCTCTCTTTTTTTTGTCATTTGTGTACATAGTTGTAAATAGTATATTTTTGTCTTTTTTGTAATTTATGTACATAATTGTAAATAGTCTGTACCTTTAATGTCCCGTCTTTTGGTGTATTGTAGCAAAAGTGATGTTTCATCGAGTGTATGTATTTATATGTAATGACTATGTAAAGCGTGGTGAGTCTGGTCATAGGCTGGAGTACCCGCTATATAAAAATCCGTTATTATTATTATTATTATTATTATTATTATTATTATTATTATTATTATTATTATTATTATTATTATTATTATTATTACACTCACGATGCATGATCACAGCGTTACTAGGATAACGTGAAACGCAATGAATTATATACTTACCAGTTCAAAGAGCTGCGCAATGTGTTAGAGGCCCAGAGTCTGCATAGACGCACACTTGTGCTACACTGTGCAAAACTTCGACGCCTGCAGCGACTACGGAGTTTCTCCGCCCGAGCTAAATGCCGAATGCTTATCAACTGGAAACTCGTTATTGCTTTTACGGTCCATGCAGAGTCTCCAATGGGATCGTCGAATTAATCGCTCTCGAGACCTACGACTACTACGAGAATGTGCAAACATGGCACGCCAGGGACTCCTCAGCTTCTCCGACCCCGAGCCAAATGCTTATCCACTGAAAACGCATCACCGTCGCTTTACGCCTGTGTAGACTTCTTCTTCTTCTTCTTCTTTTTTTGGGTACGGCTTTGAGGATTTAGAATCTTGATCTCCCCAACTCTCATTTTTGGGATCCATCGCATATCACTCACTTAATATTACGCAAACCTGCTGCAGCGACTGCGCAAATTTGCGACGCCCAAGACCATTGAGCTGCCCCGGCCGACCCAAATGCCCATCAACTGGAAACATAATTCTAAACGGAGCCTCAAATGAGAACGAATTCCACCCCCCACCCCCACCCCTACCCTCTCGACACTTACCCCCCCACCCCTCTCCGCTCTCTCTCTCTCTCTCTCTCTCTCTCTCTCTCTCTCTCTCTCTCTCTCTCTCTCTCTCTCCCCTCTCGCAAGTCGCGCATCGACTGCAAGACTGCGCAAAAATGCGACGAAAAAGACCATTGAGTCCCCTCCCCTCCCCACACAGCGACTCAACCAAAGCGTTTTAGATTTTGAGGTTAGGTCAACCAGGCTAGCTATAAATAGCTTCGCCGATGCTTCCTTTCACTGGAAGGGAGGGTGCAGGCAAGCTATAAATAGCCCGCAGCAAGCAAAATGTGGAGGCACTAAACAGTGCTCTTCGCATAGGAATTGAGCTGGTGTGGGCCCCGTGCATTCCCTCTCTCACTCCCCGATACGCGATCCCCCTTCCGAACCGAGCATTAGGCTCTGTATCACCGCTTTATTTTGCCTGAACAGACTTTTTTTATACAGCTTTTGGGAGTAAGCCGAGTCTCAGTTTGCCACATAACCGTTGCAGAATCGAACTCGTCTTTATAATAATAATAATAATAATAATAATAATAATAATAATAATAATAATAATAATAATAATAATAATAATAATAATAATAATCTCTATAATAATAATAATAATAATAATAATAATAATAATAATAATAATAATAATAATAATGGTGTATTTATGTGGCGCTTTTTGCCCTAAAGTAAATCCTATAAACGGATACCTGCTGCGAGAAAGTGCACAAGAGCCATGCCTGATACTACTAAGTTTAAATGCTCAGCCACTGTAGACTCATCATTGCTAAAGCTACGCCTATGTAGTTATTATTTTGTTTACAGCTTTGGTAAATCAATACAATACATTGCCTTATTGGAGTGGATTAAGACAACATGTACTTTTGGAGTTTACAGCGACTTAACGTGAGATACGGAACTGAATTAGACCCTTGTGAGCGATGAAACGATATGATGCCAGACAGAGGAATCAGGAGGTGGGAGCTGAATAGAGAGGGAGGGGGGAGTAACAGAGGGAAAGGAGAGAGGAAGAAAGGGAGAGGGAAAAGAGAGAAAGGCAAGAGAGAGTGCCAGACAGACAGAGCCAGAGTGAGGTGGGGGGGGGGAGGGGTACGTTAAGGAGTGAGGGACCGAGTGAGGGGTGGAGTAGAGAGAGACAGAGAGAAAGAGAGAGAGAAAGAGAGAGAGAGAAGTCGAAGTCGAAACCCTTAAGGGTCCTATGGACCTATCTTAATAATTAATTCAGAGAGAAAGAGAGAGAGAAAGACAGATAAACAGACAAAGAGGGTAAGGGTGGGGTGGGGAGTTACTTCAGGAGTGAGGGGGCGAGTGAGAGGTGGTACATGCAGAGAGAGAGAGAGAGAGAGAGAGAGAGAGAGAGAGAGAGAGAGAGAGAGAGAGAGTCAGAGAGAAAGAGAAATGTCAGATTATTGAAGAATCAGAGAGAGAGAGAGAGAGAGAGAGAGAGAGAGAGAGAGAGAGAGAGAGAGAGAGAGAGAGAGAGAGAGTCAGAGAGAAAGAGAAATGTCAGACTATTGAAGAATCAGAGAGAGAGAGAGAGAGAGAGAGAGAGAGAGAGAGAGTCAGAGAGAGAGTCAGAGAGAAAGAGAAATGTCAGACTATTGAAGAATCAGAGAGAGAGAGAGAGAGAGAGAGAGAGAGAGAGAGAGAGAGAGAGAGAGAGAGAGAGAGAGAGTCAGAGAGAAAGAGAAATGTCAGACTATTGAAGAATCAGAGAGAGAGAGAGAGAGAGAGAGAAACTGAAACTGAAACTGAAACTGAAAAACGTTTATTACATAAGGATAGTAGCTTTAGGTCCAGAGGTCCTTTCTTCCAGCTAGTCCTTAACACATGCAAATATATAATAGATGTGAGTACATTGTAACAACATACATGAACTACAAATAAGTAGTATGAATACTATCAGGATAACATACGCATACACACAAGCAATCATACTCACAAAATTGAAATAAAAGTACTATATATATATATATATATATATATATACAATGTACAACGTATCTCAATACAAATGCACATATACATGAGATATGCGGCATATATACTCACGCATGTGAGAAAGAAAGAATACATAATCGTGTCTTCGAAATTTTGTTTAGGCTTTTTACTTTAAAGCTAGTTCTGAATTAGGGCAGACAGACCAGCCTTAAACGAGGACAGGGAGTTTGCATATTTTAAATGTTGTGACAGGGAGTTCCAAAGCGATGCGCCAGAGTAGGAAATGCTAGTTTTAAACAGATCTAACCTGGGTGTGATACATACAAAGCTATTCCTTGAGTTGCTATAAGGTGAGTGTGAAGGCACAAAAAGAGATTTTAAGTATATGGGTCCGCCAATGGTTAACGTTTTAAACAAAAACACATATTTGTTGAACAAGAGCTGTTGGCTCAGTGGTAATATTCCTATTTTTTTAATCTTTTGATCGGTGGTTAGAGAAGGGTCTTGGAGAATAAGTTTTGCAGCTCGACGTTGTAGGCTGTTCAAACTCTTCAGGATATTATCGCTGCACCCGTCCCACACCACAGAAGCGTAATTAATATGTGACAGAATATGAGCATAGTAAAATAACTTCTTTGCATCCAAGGTCAGAATATTCTGAAGGCGTGAAAGTAAATATATATTACGGCTTACTTTTTTGCTCACATTGTCAACATGGACGTGCCAACGTAGGGATTCATCTATAGTGACACCAAGTATCTTATGTGCCGTGACGTGCTCTATAGTGGCATCAGCTAGGCGTAGATGTAATTTAGGATGTGTTAACTGGTGGTGTTGGCGGGTGGTAACTATCATACTCTTTGTCTTTGATGTGTTGATGTGCATGTGATTGGAGCGACACCAGCTAACTATATCATCAAGACCTTTCTGGAGTGAATGTTGAATGTGAGGTACGGTCTTATTAGATGAGGATATAGAGGTATCATCGGCTAACATATGGCACTCAATGGATTTATCTGTAAGAGAGAGTGGTAGGTCATTTATAAATATACAAAATAACAGGGGACCCAATACAGACCCTTGAGGGACGCCAAACTTAACACACCTCTCAGCTGAAGATAATCCATGTACATGTGTATACTGCTTTCTACAAGAAAGATAGGATATAAAGAACGGGAGTGAGCGTGAGGCGTTCAAGTACAAGGACAATTTTGCGAGAAGGATGTTATGATCTACCACGTCAAAGGCTTTCATTAAGTCTATGAATACAACTCCAGACATTTTTGATTTATTAATGGCGGATAGCCAGGAGTCTGTCATTTTGGCAAGTGCAGTGCTACAAGAATGTTTGCTTCTGAAACCGGACTGTAGTTCATGAAAGAGAGATCGCTCTTCAAGATACTGAGTCAGGTGCTTATGAATGTGCCTTTCAAGGACCTTGGAGATGACTGGCAAGAGAGAAATAGGTCTGTAATTGGCGGGTAAAGACGTGTCTTTGCTTTTAGGTAATGGGATAACCTTAGCGGTTTTAAACAAGTGTGGGAAATGATTTCGCTCAATGCAAAGATTAAAAATGTGAGTTAAGGTATCACTTATGTATGGTAGTGCTAATTTTAGTAATTTACTACTAATATTGTCACAGCCTGTTGATTTCTTATTTTGTAATTGCGCTATGTACTGAGCGACCTCAAAAGTAGCAATAAATGGAATAGTGAAGGGCGCAGTACCTCTAGTGCGCTTTTGACAGAATATCTTCAGCTCATCAGAGCATCTGTATAAGTCACTTGCTGGAAGAGGGTCTTGTTTATTGGACAAACTGGAACTGATAGATACAAAGTAATCGTTAAACAATTCCGCTGTCAAAGTTTGTGGAATAATTTTCGCTTTAGTTGATTTAGGGCCCTTTGTCAGAGCATTAATAGCTCGCCATAACTGGGAAGTATTTGTGTTGTTTTCCACTAACCTATTAAAATAGTCCTTTTTTGCATTTCTTACAAGGTTTTTCACGCGATTTCTGGACGTTTTGAACTCTTCGAAACGTTTTTGCTTTTTTAACTTATCCCTCTTGGCCATGGCTTCTATGATAGTTTTATTTAGCCATGGAGGAAGTTGTTGGTGCTTTACGCGTTTAGTTCTCAGAGGGGCGTGTCTGTTGATGATAGAGAGGAGAGTCCTGTACCACACACACAAAGCCATGTCTGGGTCTGTGAAATCATACACTTTAGAGAATGGTGCAGCATGAAGTTTACTGCAGAACGCAATGGGGTCAAAGTGTTTAAAGGAACGAAAATGTATGCAAAAATTAGTGCTATGGGTGCCTGTAGATACATTATGATACCTGATACAGCCAATGGGAGAGTGGTCACTGACGCCGAGATCAGCGACATATGACTTTGAAATTGATTTAGGGTTGTTTGTATAGATATGATCAATCAGTGTTGACGAAGACGCAGTAACTCTGGTTGGTGATTCGATAAGTTGTGAGAGTCCAAGTGATTCGCACAAATATTCCCAGTGTGGTTGCTGAACTAGCAGGTTAATGTTAAAGTCACCGAGCAACAGCACTTCGGCATCGGTATTAGTGTTATAAAAAGTATCCATCATGTCACCGAAAGAGCTAAACCAATCCCGACCTTCATCAGGGTTGCGGTAGACAAAGCATATAAATGTAGACGCCTTATTATTAGGTTTATATTCTAACCATATACACTCTACTGAGGGGGGTTCTAAGTCTTGGCGCCGAGACACAAAGTTGTACACCGAGTTATGAATGTAGACAGCAATACCTGTTTGACCTTGAGTGCATTTATCACGTCGTATTATAGAATAATTTGGAATGGAGATGGATGTATCCAACATATTAGAGGTTAAGCGGGATTCAGTAATGCCATACATATGATAGCACGGCGCGGCTTTGGTTAAGAATGTACACAGGTCCGCAGTTTTGCTGTAGAGATGAAAAATGTTTAAATGACCAACACGAAACATACTTAAAATGTACGGTACCGATAGTTACAGAAAAACAACAACGAAAACAGATAAAATAAGGAGCACCTTATTTAAACAAACTAAAGAACACAAGTAAATGAAAAACGGCAAAATGTTAAAACAAGAGATATAACCAAAGAAAGGCCACTAAGTTTAGGGCAGAGTTCGGAGCACGAAATTCAATTTACAGAGTGCCAGAGTCACAGTTTTACTGACAACTAGAGTGTTCAGGAAGAAACTCACAACGAAACGCGGAAATAAGAGTCTGTGCGGCCTAGAAGGTCCGAGCAGCGTCCACAATAATGAGTATACTGTTAATGACACACACAGCTTATACTTTATAGTCACACGAAACGTAGGTTCTTTGCCAACACAACGCTCTTACGCACAAGGAATTGTAAGGAGCGCAAGAACCCTGATAATGAGAACCAACAAGATACAATAACAATTATTAAGTACATATCGTTTAAGTCCAAGCTTTTAAAGGTGCGCTTCAATAATCGAGACGCGGAAATGATTCGTACGTAAATTATACAAATTTAGGTGGCAATACAACAGAAAAATTCAGTTTAATTATTATTTTGAGATGAGTTTTCAAGTTTGAAATACAGTTATAAAAGGAAACATTCGCTAATAATACGCTAGGCCAAAATTTAATTGTCACATACATATAACACACACGCATGACACAAACTACTGTGCATGATCTGATTAAAGTCTGCTTACAGGTACAGTTCACAATTCATATATTGTTATCGAGAATGTGGAAGAGGGAGGTGTGCAGGTCCATTGTATGGATGAGACAGTGGCAGGCCCTTTTGATGCTGGTAGGTGCCGGTTAGGTCGCTATGTTGACCAGCGTCGCGCGTCTGCTGATACGGAGGGGACCACCCGTTGCAATAGGGATGGCCCCAGGGCGTGGGCCAGCGGTTGCCATGGTGCCCAGCATCGCGCATTTGCTGATACGGAGGGTACCATGGATAGCTCCAGGGCATGGGCCAGCAGACTCCGTGTTGACTACTGACCTTAGACATCAGCTGTTGACGAGGAAACCCACTGTTGATAAACGTAGGTCCCTTAGAGCTGGACAAACGGCCACCATGCTGACCGCCCCAGGATCCGCCATGTTGACCGCCAGAGCCGCTGTGTTGATCGTCCCCAGAGCCGCCATTTTTACCGCCCCGAGAGCCGCAATGTTGACCGCTGGAGCTGCCATGCTGACCGCCAGGGCCGCCGTGTAGATCGCCCCCAGAGCCGCCATTTTGACCGCCACGAGAGCCTCCACGTTGACCACTCGAGCCGCCATTTTGACCGCCAAAGTCTCTATATTGACTATCAAAGCCGCCTGGTTTACCGGTGTAGCCGCCATGCTGACCGCCAGAGCCGTTACGTTGACCGCCAAAGCCGCCATGCTGACCGGTAGAGCCGCCATGTTGAACGCCAAAGCTTTTTTGTTGACTGCCAGAGCCCTCACGTTGACCGCTAGAGTTGCCATGTTTAGCGCCCCCAGAGTGAGAGTGTCCTGAAGGCTGACTGGCATATTTGATGTTGCCTGCCAACTGGATGGTGCCTTGTTGACTAGGATGTACATTGTCGTAGTACTTGGCTTTTTTGGGAAGGCCCCGAGTTGTGGTGAAGATGGCAGTGTTGTCGACGTATAGAAAGCCTTCTTTCTGACACATCTCCGCCAGGTGGACATTTGATGCCGTCACAGTCTTTATAAGTGAGCCATATTTGGATTTGGGGGGTATAATGGAAGAAAATAAAAGTTTGGCATTGGGGAAAGTTTTCTTGAGGAGCTTAGCAAGTCTTGTCCACGTGGTTAAAGTAATGACGTCACTGTAGCACGTGTTGATGCCGATGTGAATGACCAGCTGCTGTACACCTTTGCAGGGAGGGATATGGCGAAGCCAGTGTACAACGTCGTCGATGGCCAGACCGGGAACGCTGATGTTTTGGGGTTTACAGGTGGTGGGGAAAACTATGTCTGCTCTAATGTGCTTGCTAATAGAATCACCCACAATGACATGACTTCTATCTGGCTCTACTCTTTTTGTAGCTAACTGCTGACAGGGAGTTTCTTTAAGTGTACCTTCTAAGTTTCGGGTTTCAGGTTTTGATGAGGATGAGAATGGCTTCGAGGGACTAGGGGGATTTTTGGATTGCTCATGGGGAGTCATTAAGATGGATGTAGAAGGGGACGTTTTGGTGGACTTGTCACTAAGGCCAGAATTAGATGGGTGAAGGTCAGTATCCTTCGTAGCTGCCTGAATGAGCCCTTGAGGTCCGTTGATAGCACCATTAGGGCTGGGGACTAGGCATGAGGGAGCTCCTGTTTCATTCAGCAACAATAGGCCATGATTAATATGAAGCTGGTCTTGAGGACTAGTGTTCTTGGTTTGAAGTACTTTAAGTGCGGTAACTTCTTTACGGAGATCACCCAACTGCGACTTCAGGACATTGTTGTGTGTCTCAAGTTCCTTCATGCGTGTCAGCAGGGCTGCCACTGTCGCTTCTTGCTCATCAAACTTGCGCTGGACGTGTGTCTTCAGGCCATTGTTGATTTGAACCTTTGTTGTCTCTACAGCATCGATGAGAGCATCGTACCCACGAGAAACGCGTGATGACAGTGTTGACACCTGCCGCTGCAACATTTTGAGGGCTACTCTGGTCATGGCTAGAGTCAGAGGGCGCGCAGTGGGTCTGTGACGTGCTCGCTGCGAAGTACGACGGCAAAAGCTGCGAGGCTTACAGATGGCTGTATGATGAGATGCTTGTACATCATGCCAGCCATCGGCGTCATCGTCGTCTGGGCAATCGGGATTGTGAAGGTCTGCATCTTTGGTCTTTTGTGTAGGTGAGGGGAGGGGGGACTGATTACAGGTAGTGTAAGACGGTGATGAGGTGGTAGGTGATTCGGTAATAGTGGCCTGGATAGGGGTAGTAGGGACAATGGTGTTGGATTGGGCAGAGGTAGCGATGCCGGAGGTGGTGGGGAAGGGAATGATGGAAGGGGTACGGGTAGCGAATACGAAGTCCGTGGACTGAGATGCAAGGGTGACGCAGTTTGACGCAGACAGGGTAGTGATAGTGGGAAAGGTGGAGTCAGTGGAGTGAGGCGATGGAGTGACGTAGCTTGTAGCAGTCAGGGTAGTGATGGTGGGGGAGGTGGAGTCGGTGGAGTGAGGCGATGGAGTGACGTAGCTTGCAGCAGTCAGGGTAGTGATGGTGGGGGAGGTGGGGGAGGTGGGGTGGGTGGAATGGGACGATAGAGTGATGCAGCTTGCGGCAGTTGAGTCAATGCGAGTGACGGGACTGATTGTGGCGCCTGATGCTGTAGTGGTCACCGGGTCATAGTGGTTCATGAAGGAGTTGGGGGAGAGGGCAAGAGCTGTTTCCTTATTTGTTTGACATGGAGCGGCCTCGTCTTCCGGAATGTTCTCCAGCGTGTGTCGGAGGCGGGTGGACAACCGCGCTGACCGTCTAGGGCCAGACTGTGTTGACGTCGGTGGAAGTGGTAGTCTCGTGATGGTGACTTTTGTGTCATTGAGTTGCTCTGGGAATTTGTTTTGAAACCCGTATAATTTGCGGATACATCCCACTAGGGCGTCTATTTCTTGCTCTCTCCAAAGGGGACAATAGTTGCCCTGAGCAAGCACCGTGCCTTCACCATTTTTCTTGTAATAGATGGTGATGGTGATAATTTTTTGGGACTCACAGTTGACCTGTATTTTTGTTTGAAACAGGTCTGTGGGGAGGTGGTCTGGAATATTGTTGATGTCATTGTATATGCCTGGAATGTTGATTTGCTGGACAGGCTGGCTGGTTTCATCCACCCAGGTGATTTGCAAATCGTCTATTGTTTTGAAGCCTTTGTGGTAGCGCTCAAAGAACACACATCTTGCCGTTGGAAGGAGGATCGAGGGGATGGGAAAAGTGAGCTGAATTGGGTCTTTTTTTACATGAATTTTAGGAACCCAGTCGATGTGTTTTGGGTCCCAAAGAGCCATGTTGGCTAGACATAAGGGTGGGGGTGGGAGAGACAACATACACTCATGGCCTGAGCGTAATACATGCGATTAGCACATATTGAGGCGAAGTCACTAAACTAGTACGTAGTACCTGGTGCCTGCGTTGTTTACTACCACACAAGAAGACTCCAGACACTGTAGGCCTATCATTGATACACAACATAAATCACACGGTGGCTACAGACTGTGAGGCCGCCGGCATCTGACTGCAGTCAGTACACAGTTACATGCTGACCACTGCACAACACCACGCTCTATGCTGGAAACGTTTGTTTATGTGATGGTCAGCGTAGCACATAATTAAATGAGGCGACCGGTAGAGGCGAAGACTACAGATTGTTTGCTGGCTGGATGGTCCAGTCGCACAGCAAAAGGAAAGGGAAGAAAAGTTTCTGCACACGCCATGCCGGTTTCACTGACAACTTAAAATGCACAGGAGAATACAGAAGTTTTAGTCCACAATATTTAAAATACACAAGCTCATTATGCATATTCAAATACTGCACATTTTGATGAGTAGAATGATATAAAAATAAAGACTGAGTTGTATGTTTTGCCGACACATTTAGTAGAAAGTCAAGAGGTCGATGTTAACACGTCTTCCTCCACAGCGTGAGAGAGAGAGAGAGAGAGAGAGAGAGAGAGAGAGAGAGAGAGAGAGAGAGTCAGAGAGAAAGAGAAATGTCAGACTATTGAAGAATCAGAGAGAGAGAGAGAGAGAGAGAGAGAGAGAGAGAGAGAGAGAGAGAGAGAGAGAGAGAGAGAGAGAGAGAGAGAGAGAGAGAGAGAGAGAGAGAGAGAGAGAGAGTCAGAGAGAAAGAGAAATGTCAGACTATTGAAGAATCAGAGAGAGAGAGAGAGAGAGAGAGAGAGAGAGAGTCAGAGAGAAAGAGAAATGTCAGACTATTGAAGAATCAGAGAGAGAGAGAGAGAGAGAGAGAGAGAGAGAGAGAGAGAGAGAGAGAGAGAGAGAGAGAGAGAGAGAGAGAGAGAGAGAGAGAGAGAGACTTCCGACTTCAGAACTTGTTTTGAAAGGTTAAGATTTTTTGAAAGGTTTAGATTTTAGGCAAAAGCCTATTCTAACAATCGGGCCTGAGGGCTGCCGAGGACAGAGAAAGATGGAGTACGCTGGTTAAAGGATCATCATTCTGTGGTGCCCCAACGACCTTTGAGTTACGCGGATAGGACAATATAGTATAGACTTTTTGTAATAACATGCTATGAAAGTTTACGACTAAATAATAAAAAACAAATAAACATAAAAAAGAGAAAAAGAGCTCAACTGTAACACAAGAAAAACACTACTACTACTACTACTACTACTACTACTACTACTACTACTACTACTGCTACTTCTGCTGCTGCTGCTGCTTCTACGAATGACTAGAAACAGTAAAGGCAAAACAAATTAGAAGACAATAACAATAAAGCAACCTTAAGAGGTTCAATTAGTTAAACGCAAATTGCACAATACTTAAAGGATGACATATTTTAAGAAAAGAAGTAAATATTGAGCAACGAATTTGATTTTGACATGCACAGTTATGATATACATTGATCATGAATTTTACATAATTATGATAAAGTTTGTAAAACATAGTATCTGAATTTGTACAATAGGAAAACAATTAAGACTGGGACATAATTTACATAATTAGCATTAATAATATTAGTTTCATTTGATCCGATTGAACAACTGACAACGACATTTTATTTTGAATTCGCCAACTGCTATCTGCTGTTGGATTTGTGTTGGAAGTTTGTTCCAAATTGAAGGTCCAGAAAACTAACAACTGGCTTTGAACTTACCAATGTGTGATTAGGGCAATAAATACTTGTTAGATCTAATGGATCGACTGTTTGGGGCTGCAGAGAGAAGGGCCTGTAGGTATTCAGCGACCGATTTATGTGAACTTTGTACATAAGTATTGCTTTGTTGTAAGAAAATTGCTTATCAAAAATGTAACATTTCAATGTTTTTCATTTTTCATTTCTTAATCAGATGTCAAAGTGTGTGTGGGGGGAGGGAGGGGTGGGAAGATAAAGAAAGAGAAACAGAGAGAGAAAGAGAGACAGATAGACTGTCACGCTACGCAGTTTGCAGTCGCGCGCCTATGTATATAGTTTAATCATCAGCCTGTACATAGAGGTTAGAAGTTACGGTAGTCAAGGGGAGAGAATCAGAATAAATTAATTAAGTTTATAATTAATAAAAGTAGCGAATGATTTGCGCCCGTGCGGAACGCACTATGTTAGAAAACAGCATAGTTGGCTATTTTGTTATTGAGAAGATTAATTGCTGCCATGCGATATTCTATGTGTGAAATGCGTGCTCTAATCGCGAACGGTGTAGGGAATGAATTATAATTAAAACGAGTATATTCTAGAAGATTCCTAGCTAATCGTATAAAACCCCATGCACGGTATATTTTGATAGGAGCAGGAAACGTTTTGATATCGCTTTTGTAGCCAGAATCAACAGATCCAAGTTGGGTCAAGGTGCCAGTTAGTGACTTTGTCTGTGGGTCGTACTGATCAGACCGTCAACGAAAAAGAGCCTATTATCGGAAGAGGAGGACTGTTTTGGGAACACTTTGGAAGTGTTTGTTTAACTGGAACTGTTCTAAGCTGTTTAGAATACCTACTGTGTATTCTCGGTGAAATCTGAGTTATCTACGTATAACGTCGGGTGACCTGTGACTCCGTCTAGGATTTCTTCTGCCTGTATTATCACCTTGCCTAACCATCTGTGCCTGTGTGTTTGTCCAGTCATTGTGTGTCTTTGTCAACAGGCCGGGGATCCCACTGGTAGCCGTAAGTTATTTACCTCAATCTCTCAGTTGGCCATAGCGTTCGGGGGTTTGGGTTATGCATGCAGTGTGAATGGATAGTTAATTACGTTTTCTTAATTCTATTTTATGTTTCATACTGTTTGCTGCATAAATACCTAGCAATAGAGAGAGAGAGAATTTTCTAAAATGTATTATAAATTAAATAATTATAAATTGATATAAAAGAATTCGCTGTTATGTAGCGAAAAGATGACAGAAAGGAGGTGATTGTGAATGTATATGCGCGATGACAGGGAGGATGAGTAAGGATGTTGAAAGGGAGACAACCATTCCGGTAGCGGGGTGCTTGTGCAGTATATTGTAATATAATTATTAATGGTTGCGTATTTTTGTATGTATTGTTGTAGATGTACCACAAAAACCAAAACCCTAGAGCAGATCATTGATGATGTGCTGAAACCTTGCTGGTGTGAAGCTGGTGCGCCTCGGCCTATTACGCCGTGTTCTGTGTGTCAACCTCGGTTGCGAAGGTTGTGGTATTCGCCCAAGGAACCTTATTTCGTTTATAAAGCACACACACGCACACTCCACCATACACAACAAATAACTATAACCATTGATAGACAATTGTGAGGAATAATAATTGTTTTACATGTGATAAATTATAAACTACAGCACATTGAAATATATTTAATCTGAATTGATTGATAAACGTTGTTGAGTAATATTATAAAAAAAGATCCGTTGGATCTCATTTTTGATATGATAATGATGGTCATTGTTGTCAGGGTGGCGACGTGGTGATCGTCCTTAACGCTCATGCAATAGGACGTTAAGCATCGTTTTTCGTTCGTTACCTACTAGATTAAGTAACCCTGTGATTGTATAGTTTTGTCTGGGGGAATTATTTCGCCAGACATTAATTAATTAATAATTTAGATTATTTTCTTACAAATTCTATTTTGCATAAAGAATAAATTTTCTTATTCATTTTATGTAGTATAAGAGACTTCTTGTATCTGTTTAAAATTTAAGTGGAACAAAGTTTGAATATTTGTAAAGGTTTAAAGCAGTTGCTTACTGTGTATTTACTTCGTTGTCAGTAAGCTGTTTCAGCCATAATTATTATAAATTCTTTTGTACATTTTGTAGTTAGTCATTTTCCATTTTGATTTAATTATCATTATTATTTGGAGCGAAATGTTTATGTATTAGTTTGGGGTTATATTAGTGGGATTGAGGGTTGGTAGGTTGGGAAGTGGGATAAAGGGAGTTAATTTTGAGTATGAATGTGTGAGTGAAATAAAGCAATTGTCTTGTCACTTCTGGTTTTGTCTTTTAGAGTTTATTTAGGTGTTGGGTTTTTTCTCGTGTGAAAGAGCACACATGTCGAACCTCTGCTAAGGCAGTTGGGACGTGACATAGACAGACAAAGAGGATAAAGGTGGGGTGGGGAGTTACTTAAGGAGTGAGGGGGCGAGTGAGAGGTGGTACATGCAGAGAGAGAAAGAGAAATGCCACATTATTGAAGAATCAGAGAGAGAGAGAGAGAGGGAGAGAGCTTGGGGAAGCTGGTGGCGGTAGCGGAAATCGGGGATGACAAGCGTAAATCGACTATAGCCCAGTGGAAAATAATAAACGAATACATGAAAATAAAAAGTTAACCATAACGCTAACAACAACACCCGAAATAATAATTGTAAAAATAAAATAAAATAATTAAAAAATATATAATAATAATAATAATAATAATAATAATAATAATAATAATAATAATAATAATAATAATAATAATAATAATAATAATAATAATAATAATGGAAACTACGTTGACCTACATGTAGTTGGTCTAGTGAGGGAAATGGCGGCAAAACAGTTGAAGCCTAATCGAACAGATAGTGTCTGCCAGACTGCCACAAATGTATATGCGACAGTTCGAATGACGGCTTGCAATGCCGAGAACACGACCCTGGTTACGGAGACAGATCACGCGCAAAGCCCCTTCTGCTTTGGACGAAAGAACAACACTGAGGTTTTCCCTTTGCGCAGAGTGAAAGATCCTGACGCTCATGTTCTCAATAGACGAGTGCCAATGACATAAACACATCCAGCAAGGACTTCAGTCCCATTTCCCTTTGTGTTGGTTCAGGATTGCTCAGTTGTTTGAGGCGTTAGACGATGCCGCATACAGCAGCAAGTTGGCGCCTAGGACGGCTTAAAGGGACGCACTTTGACCGCGCTACCACAACAGATTGTTTTCGTATTTACTGTTGGCGTAGCCCCACTGAAAAAATAACACACGCATCGTTATTATTAAATGAATAAATTCCGTGGTTTTTGAGCCTGTTAATTGCAATGGCCATTCGCTAGCCAGCCAACGTTCTGGAGCTAAAAATAGCCTCTACCCGAACCAGTAAGAGAAAGAACCCGTTAAAAAAATTGCTCGTAATGGTTTTCGTTTTAGGATGATACAACAATAGACCCTGCCCTACACCCAGAAACTAGAGATGTATTTTTCAAGCCGCGTGGTTCACTGAGAAACAGAGCCAAATGTCACGTGGCTATCGATGTACCGTTAAAAACAGGGGAAATCACTCCCTGTCAGAACCGAAATGGAAAGTTCAAACTTTAGCGGTTGGTTTGAGCAACGAAAGTCCATTGTATCATTGTTTAATTTAATAACAATGCGAATTTTTGGGTAAACCTGTTTCCGCCAAACGTAAACACAGCATCGAATTGGGGCCTTTTAAGTTAGATTTTGTTTCGGCCACAGCCTTGCGCATCAGCTCTTGAAATGGCAAAGCGTTACATAAGAATAATAATATATTCAATACATCACTCTGAATTAGTTCACTTCTGTCTCAATATACTCTTTCTTTGTATTATGTGTGAAAACAAATAAGTAGCCCTGTGGCACTGTGGTCTAATGGTAGTGCTTCGGCTTGCGGATCTGAAGGTCCCGGGTTCGAGCCCTGGCCGGGCCATTGTGTTGTGTCCCTGGGAAAGACACTTTACTCCTGTTTTCCTACTCCTTCGGATGAGAGTATAAACCGAGGTCTCGTCTGTGTCGCATACATTCCATCATAACGGACTTTAAAGATCCTGACGCTCATGTCCTAGACGGGTGAGTGCCGGTGACAAGAACACACCCAGCATGCACCTAGGTCCTTCTCCCCCATCCCCGGCTGCCCAGGATTGTGCTCAGTTGTCCGGGCGTCAGACCATGCGCCCAAAGGCTGCGGGTGGGCGTCTCGGGCGGCTTGAGTTAGATCCTGTATCGGCCAGCGCCTTGAGCAGCTCTTGAGCTGGAAAAGCGCTATATAAGAACGATTAAATAAAAATTAATAAATAAATAGCCTTGGCTACTCTGTCTTATTTGTTAGACGCATGACGCAGACACGCAGATACTCACTATGCATCACGACCATCCTGATCTAACGATAATTAATGACACCAATCCAGCCTGTCTTCCATCATTCTAGTTTACATAGACCTTGCCATGGTGCATTGTTACTATGCTGACAGGAATCAGGTGGTGACACATGTATACGGTTTCTCGTGCGCCCTAAGCGTGCTGCTAGCATGGACGAAACTGCCCCTAATAAGAGGGGCAGCGCCATCACCGTCCATGGATATAGGCCCACTATAAGTTTTTTTTTTTTTTTAACCAGTATCGTGTGGATGATTCTTTGTAATCCTGATAGACGAGATGGACTTTGAACATGCACGTTGAATTCTTAAGCGACGTCAGTTTTTTTTAAATTTATTTTACGGCACAGCTTTTGAGTTAGAATCATGTCCTCTCTCAGCGCCTTGAGCAGCTTTCTTTCAGCTGAAAACTGCGTTCAAGAACAATGAATTCATGCGTAGGCGACCTTGACCCCAGCTGAGTGTCAGAGATATATCAAGCGTTTGACCTCAACAGCCTCTGATATGCAGATTGCGGGTGTCTGGGTCGCGTTCGGTCCGCTAGCCTATAATATATAATATAATGGCAGGAGCCCGACAGCGGTAACAAGTCCATTAATTAATTCATGTATTCATTCAAATGCGCGCTCCTTCTTACATCGTCCGCGAGCAAGGTCAGCGAACTTCTCAACAACAATAATGCTACCCGATTCCTCCATGAAGATCCAGATGCACTGAACAATGTTTGCTAAATTTAGGTATTGGGTTTCAAAATAATGTACATGCTATTTCCGACTGCGTTTCTGTTACTTTTGTTTCCCTTCCGTTTAGTCCTGGTTCTTTTGACGCAAATGTAAGTACACGACGTTGTCAGAAGCATGTACGAAAGGGTCTTCTACGTGGTGCCGATGACATATGTCTAATTGATTATTTCATCAGATCTTCGCACATACAGAATAAGACTTCACCAAATCAAGGGGCTGTTTGGTTCGGCTGGTTGGTCCGGCGGTGAGCAAAATCAATATACATGTATCACTGATTGGTGGTCACTATTTGGAGATATACTAACACGTAAAACGTGGGTTGCTTTCTCGACTGAAATCATTGGAACCGCAGCGCTGCGCCAGACCAAAGCAAAGGGAGATGATACCTTCAAACTCAACTCTTGTTCATTCAGATCTAAACTTCATTCCATCTACCCTCAACAATACCATCAAGATAGAATTTTGGCACCGGGTTTGCATACTCTTGTGGTAGCTTTGTTTGTTTCGTTTTATTTTATTTTTTTATATTTTTGTGTGTGGGTTTTTGTGTGTTTTTTTACGAGAAAAAAACTTGTTAACTTGTTATATACGCGTGTGGACTTGGGATTAATACTTTTTCGAGTGAAACGCATGGCAATCGAATGATAGCGCCACCCAGCAGCCAACGAAATCGGCGTATTGATTTTGGCTTCTCCACCCTATAACAATAACAATAATAAAGGAGAAGGGGGGGGGGAGGAAATCATGGCAACTGAAGCAAAGCGCCACCCAGCAGCAAATGAATCAACGAACTGATTGTGGCAGCTCCACCCAACAAAAAGGAGGAGGAGGAAGAAGAAGAAGGAGGAGGAGGAATGAGATAAACAGCTATGCACTCTATCAACAGAACTAATGCTGCCCCTTGCAAGTTTTTAAAAAAAGTTCTTGCGTACCGAAGTTCTTCCCTTAAATTGTGTTATTAGTAGGTGATGACGACTGATGCTATTGCTGGGTAAATTAATTGGCATATTTACCCTGGAGGCTGCGTGTGTATTTTTTTGGGGGGGAGGGGTGCAGGAAGTGCGTTGGACCGGGTTTTTTTTTTGTTGTTGCTGTGGCAATGATGCATTGTCCTCCACAAGAGTACTTGGTTATTTTTCTTCTTATTTCCCCTCACTGATATCTGTAAGCATTGCCTGTATTTGTGTAATTCATTATAGTGTCGTGCATCTCCAGTGTAACCCCCTTACCCAAACCCAAATGTTCTTGCGCACTAAAGAAGTCGGCTGGAAGAAATAATGTATTTTTGCCACGGTATGACGAAATAAATACAGTATATATTTTGTTTTGCAATTTAAAACAATAAAGCGTCTTCTTCTTCTTCTTCTTCTTCTTCTTCTTCTTCTTCTTCTTCTTCTTCTTCTTTTTCTTCTTCTTCTTCTTCTTCTTCTTCTTCTTCTTCTTCTTCTTCTTCTTCTTCTTCTTCTTCTTCTTCTTCTTCTTCATCATCATCATCATCATCATCATCATCATCATCATCATCATCATCATCATCATCATCATCATCATCATCATCATCATCATCATCATCATCATCATCTTCTTCTTCTTCTTCTTCTTCTTCTTCTTCTTCTTCTTCTTCTTCTTCTTCTTCTTCTTCTTCTTCTTTTTCTTCTTCTTCTTCTTCTTCTCGTCTTTGAAGAGGACAGGTAAAATGATACGAATCTTCAGTGTGGAATTACAAAGTCGGGTATCCCATGATTTGCGAGATCTTAGCAAAGTCAACATGTGATCAATTTCGTTCTTATATAGCGCTTTTTCAGTTCAGTTAGCCCCCCCCCCCCCCTCCCCATTACCGTATCTAACTCAAGTCTTAGCCTTCCGAGATGCTCTGTCCTATCCTATCCTTTCCTTAACTCGGAGGTCGCTGGGGCACCACAGATGATCGTTTAACCAGCGTACTCCATCTTTCCCTGTTCCCTCTGCAACCCTGATGGTTTCGCTCAGTGTCAAACCAGTCCATTCTCCAATGTTGTCCGAGGTGCCCACTTTGCTGCGCGAGGCGCATCGCCTGACGCCCAGACGACTGAACACAATCCTGAACGACTCGTGATGGGGGTTAAACAAAATGGTGGAGAGGGGGAAGAGCAGAGTATGAGATCTAATGCTTGCTGGAGGTGTTTGGACCGCTGGCACTCACCCATCTAGGACATGAGCATCAGGATCTTTATTGTCCGAGCGATGAAATGCATGCGTGCGCGGTTTATACCTCGACGTATACTCTCACCCGAAGAGCGTTCCCAGAAAGGGAGGTGCATCTTCGGTTTGAATTTTGAATGTCGGGTGTCCTTAGCCTGCCAGATCCAGACATCAAAATAGTGTCGTTACTGACACGAAGTGCGGTTTCTTAAAACTAGCAATAAATAATGATGGCTGATTGGGATGACCATCAGCCTCATCAGCCATCCCAGCAAGGTCCTCCTGAAAATAATACTCAACAGGTTGAAACCACAAGCTGAACAAATCATAGCTGAAGAACAAGCAGGATTCATGGCAGGGCGAAGTACCACTGAACAGATTTTCAACCTCAGAATAATCTGTGAGAAATACCTACAGCACCAACAACATCTATATAATGTGTTCATAGACTTCAAGAAGGCATTTGACCGAGTCTGGCATGCAGCTCTATGGGCAACCATGAAAGTGTACAACATCAGCCCTAAAATTATAGAAGTCATCAAAAGCCTGTATGACAAGGCTACCAGTGCAGTCCTCCATAACAGCGTCATCGGGAACTGGTTCAGAACAACAATCGGTGTGCGTCAAGGATGCCTACTCTCTCCAACACTCTTCACCATCTTCCTAGAGCGCATCATGTCAGATGCTCTTGCAGATCACGAAGGCACAGTCAGCATAGGGGCCAGAGCAATCTCCAATCTTCGTTTTGCGGATGATATTGATGGATTGGCTGGAGAGGAACAAGAACTTGAACAGCTTGTACAGAGGCTTGACACCACCTCCAGAGCTTATGGAATGGAAATAAGTGCAGAGAAGACCAAAATGATGACCAACAACACCAATGGCATCAACACGGACATCAAAGTACAAGGCCAATCCCTCAACACAGTGCACAGCTTCAAATATTTAGGAGCCATTGTGTCAGACAATGGGTCTCGACAGGAAGTCCTCTCCAGGATCGCACAAACAACTGCTGCCCTGACAAGGTTGAAGCCCATTTGGAAAGACAGAACCATCAGTCTACATTCCAAAGTAAGACTGCTGCGCTCTCTGGTCATCTCCATCTTCCTATATGCTTGCGAAGCATGGACCCTCACAGCAGATCTCCAACGAAGAATACAAAGCATGGAGATGAGGTGCTACAGAAGACTTCTGTGCATTTCCTATACCCAACACATCACCAACGACGAAGTCCGACAGACCATCACACAAGCCATTGGATAACACGATGACCTGCTCACAGTGGTGAAGAAACGGAAACTCCGATGTTATGGCCACGTCACCAGATAATCAGTTCTTGCAAAGACCATTCTGCAAGGCACAGTGCAAGGAGGTAGAAGAAGGGGGAGACCGAAAAAGAGGTGGGAGGACAACATTCGAGAATGGACTGGTTTGACACTGAGCGAAGCCATGAGGGCTGCTGAGGACAGAGAAAGATGGAGTATGCTGGTTAAGCGATCATCTGTGGTGCCCCTACGACCTTCAGGTTATGGGACAGGATAGGATAGGATAGGATAGGATTGGGATTGGGACTGGCTGTTCATCACGCTGACGATTTCATGATGGTTTTAGGATTATTGGAATTAGTTAAATGGATGCAAAACACTAAGTCCTAACTGTAACCCTAACCCTGTCGCCGGTGTCATTTCATTATTGATGACTGTCCTGGGAAGTTTAAATGGAGCGTTATCTGAATACACTCCCAAGTCTTTACGATCGTCTCCACGAACGTTTCTAACAACAATTTATGCCTGCTGATTGCCTTTCAGATATTGGATACTATTAACGTTGTCTGATCCTTATATCCTTTGTTTAGAATCTCATACACCGCAAATGGTTCTGAGCTGAGAGAATGCGCAAACAAACACATAGAGTGACGGACAAACTAAAACCTATCCAATCCTATCCTATCCCGTAACTCGAAAGTCGTTGGGGCACCACAGATGATCGTTTAACCAGCGTACTCCATCTTTATCTGTCCTCAGCAATCCTCATGGTTTCGTTCAGTGCCAAGCCAGTCCATTCTCGAATGTTGTCCTCCCACCTCGTTTTCTGTCTTCCTCTTCTTCTGCCTCCTTGCACAGTGCGTTGCAGGATTGTCATCTAGTGATGTGGCCATACCATCGGAGTTTCCGTTTCTTCACCACTGTGAGCATGTCATCGGTTTGTCCAATGGCTCGTATGATGGTCTGTCGGGCTTTGTCGTTAGTGATATGCTGTGCATAGGAAATACCAAGAAGTCTTCTGTAGCACCTCATCTCCATGCTTTGTATTTTTCGTTGTCGGTCGGGTGTTGGGGTCCATGTTTCGCAAGCGTATAGGAACATGAAGATGACAAGGGAGCGAAGCAGCCTTACCTTGGAGTGTAGACTGATGGTCCTGTCTTTCCAAATGGGCTTCAACCTTGTCAGGGCAGCAGTTGTTTATGCGACCCTGGAGAGGACTTCCTGTCGGGACCCATTGTTTAATACAATGGCTTCTAAATATTTGAAGCTATGCACCGTGTTGAGGGATTGGCCTTGGACTTTGATGTCCGTGTTGATGCCATTGGTGTTGTTGGTCATCATTTTGGTCTTCTAATTTCCATTCCAAAGGTTCTGGGGGTGGTGTCAAGCCTACGTACCAGCTGTTCAAGTTCTTGTTCATCTCCGGACAATCCATCAATGTCATCCGCAAAACGGAGGTTGGAGACTGCTCTACCCCCTATGCCGCCTATAGATTACAGGTACAGCGACGAAGTACTAAAAATAACCTGCATAGATTAGGACTATATCTATAGTTTGTAGCGTATGTGCGAATCCTGCAAAGTCGTTTGATTCATGCACCGTTTTAATGATAATCTAAAGTCTGGTTGTTAGTTGTTATTGGATTATATAATCTCTCTCTCTCCCTCTCTCTCTCTCTCTCTCTCTCTCTCTCTCTCTCTCTGTAGTAGTAGTAGTAGTAGTAGTAGTAGTAGTAGTATAGAAGGTAGTGAGATGGGTGTGTGTGCGTGTGTGTGTGTGTGTGCGTGCATGTGCGTGTGTGTGCGTGCATGTGCGTGTGTGTGTCTAATTCATTACTGGGCGAGATTACCTCTTGGCTTAGATGCTGGGTGATGTGGGTTTCTGTTCCCGCGTGCTTGAGTGCATGATTTGTGAGTCTGATTCACGGTATCTGTAGACTGCGGCCGTCGTCTGCATGTGTGTCTGTAATTACTAACGTCTGAGTTGTTGACCAGATAGCGGAATACATGTGTCTTGTAAGAGAGCGTCAGTTCGACCAGCGAAACCTGTTCGCAGTGATCCCTTTCGTTTCCGGTTATGCAGTCGAGAAATCCTTGCGAACATTTCTTCGTGCCTGCCGTTCTGAAGCGGCAGCGCCTTTAGTTGGGGACGAAATTTTGGTCGTCATTATCCAGATATGTAAATGCAATCATTACTCTCTAATTTGCGGAGGTTGTTTTCGTTCAAAACGGACGAGTCTTTGAGATTTGGTCCATCACGGGCTAATAAAACAGACATTTTTACCAACGACAGTTTAGTTGAAGTTTATGATAGAGCATTGGTAATTTAGTTTTTCTCTTCTTTTTTTTTTGTTAACACAAATTAGAGAGCTTTTATGGCCCCCAACTTACGTTCATTGCCTACTTTAGCCTACTAACTAGCCCGTGTAGGCCTACGAACCAATAGAATAGCGCTCATCTAAACCAAGGGCTGTCCGTGCACATTTACATCAGAAAAGTGATTTTACATCTTTTCCAGGCCCATAGGAGACACTTGAAACCTAGACATAATGCAAAACTTATGTTGAAACTCTCAATCGGAAACACAAACTTCTCCGCCATTTTACATCTGAAAGCAAAAGCAGTCCAAAAACAGCGCCCTGTTTTAAGAGCAAAGTACCCCTAATATAATGAATCAACAACAACAACAACACAAGGTGAGAGAATACAGTCAAAGCATGTATTGAAGCTTACGTGTTACCCGATATATGCCAAAAATACCAAAATCTTACATGGGAATCACGATTCGTCAAAATTATGAACATTCCGCATTTTCGCGCAGAAAAGTTTTTTGCGTACTGCAAATGAAGAGGTCGTGAACTTCCGGAAGCGCAAAGGTTATGACGTATGACCAATCAGGCTCAAAGCGCAGCGATCTGTAGCCAACATACACGCTGACTCGGTTCACCCACTCCACTCCACTCCACTCTCACATACACAACAAACACACATCTATCACTCCAACATTTTGGTGTAAAGACAGGGAGGTCGCCGCTATTACAAGAGGGAAAGGAAATTTATCGGATTTTACTGTTTGAAATGTAAGATTGACTGCATCTAATACTATTGTTATTGAAGGGAGGATCGATGAAACCGGAGTACCCAGAGAAAACTCTCGGTGACCTGAATAGTCTCGCGCCTAAGTTACAAAATGGATTCGAACCCGCGACCTTCGGCATAGGATATCTCGACACCGGTGACTAAACGGACAGCGGCCTCCCCTAATTCATTACAGAGCCAGGTTGTATCTGTGCTTTTGCTAGATGTCAGCATATTATGTGTTTTGTACGTAAATAATAACGTCTTATGGTTTTATGAATAAGTATGCTATTTTTATATCTGAAAGCTACAGCGCTTATCAGTTAGGTATGGTTAAGGCGTTGAGTAGCGATGTCTTAGCTACGTATGAAGTTATGTTGGGTGATTTGACTTGTCTGTCTTTAAATAACAAAACAATTAGACCGGAATTTTATTAATTTTATTAATTAGTAACTGTGTGTACATATATTTAATTTTACAAAGAGCGATATAAAGCTGACACTGTGTACATGGCGTGAAGTTGAATGCAGTTGTATGTGCATATTTAATGTGGTTGTATTGTTATTTTATAGTGATAACTGTGGTGTCATATCCCACTTTTAGCGTTTAGTGTCAATAGGCGCAAGCCTCCTGCACTTTAAAGGGAATAAAACAACAAACAACAACAACAACAACAACAACAACAACAACAACAACGTCTATAGTATGTGTTGAGATAATTGTTTACATTTGTCTGTTGTTTAATCTCCTTTGTGCGTAATTTCATTACTTTTTTCGGGAGGAGGTTTAGGGGGGGGGGGGTGGAGAAGAAGGAGGGAGTAGGAGAATGAATGTGGGGTGTGGGGATGGGAGATATCAGTCGTCTGCACGTGCGTGTGTGTAACTAATAATGTTATTAGTTGTAACAACAACAACAACAACAACAACAACAACAACAAAAATGCAAGTATTTGTATAGCGCTTTTACCCTAACGGCAGATCAGTTCAAAGCGCAAATATATAATACTACTAATAACAATAATCCTACTAAGCCTAATTATATTGTTTATATTTGTCTCTTTCAGCTCGCATTTTGCGAGTGCAATGTCAAATGAATTACTGGACCGAACTCGCGTTTATATGTATTCTTATAGTCGTCTGCATACCGCATGTGTGTATGCAATAATTTAGTCTGGTCCCCGTAGCCAGATTCACTAGCTAAAACCGTGTGCTTGTTTCGTGCTTGTACGCAACTGTGGATATACATACTGGAAATGTTTTTGGGTAAGTATATATCCCATGTTCGGTCTCCATTTTGTTTGTTTCTGTTTGCTTGCGATCGTCTGTGGTGGGTTTTTTTCACGCAGGATATGGGGTTCTTTCCGCAATAGCCGTTGGTGTGTGTGTGTGGGGGGGTGGGGGGGTGCCTTTAAATACATTGCAAAATGGTTTTGGGTTAGTAGGCCTTGTAGATTACGTGTACAACTGTAGTAAGCCTACTTGGAAGTCTAATCTTGGAATGCATGTTTATCTCTTCATTCGCCTGTAAATCTCTTTACCCGTCAACATCGTAGCCCACTGAAGGAGATTTCTCCGAAGGCCATGTTTGATCCAATTCCATCAAGCTGTTTTACCACAGCACAGCTTTTTCAAGGTATTGTTTTACTTGCTCTATCTCTCAATGGTAATGTCTGATTTCTTGGCCCGAGAGGGAAATATATAGTTCGCTGTCTCCTTCTCGCTGGTAAGTATGCTTTGTGTATGTCTTTACATATTGGGTATGGGTGGTTTTGGGGTTACTATAGATCAGGTCAATAGTAGTTTATCTCCGTAAACGTTCATACTGTATATACCCACGTGTATATTTTTTAAAATTATTTATTACTCTCC
>CM072521.1:40133455-40163455 GCA_036898135.1 Oncomelania hupensis | reverse complement strand
AATTGTAAAGTTCTGTAAAAAAAAAATCTATCTATCTATCTATCTATCTATCTATCTATCTATCTATCTATCTATCTATCTATCTATCTATCTATCTATCTATCTATCTATCTATCTATCTATCTATCTATATATCTATCCATCCATCCATCCATCCATCGATTGATCTAGATAGATAGATAGATAGATAGATAGATAGATAGATAGATAGATAGATAGATAGATAGATAGATAGATAGATAGATAGATAGATAGACGCTTCAGGCATGTTTAAAACAAGTGCTCTCTCTCTCTCTCTCTCTCTCTCTCTCTCTCTCTCTCTCTCTCTCTCTCTCTCTCTCTCTCTCTCTCTCTCTCTCTCTCTCTCTCCACTGGTTACCTCCCTTGATTAAAAAAAAACCAAACTAATAGACGGGTAGTAGGGCCTATAGGCACGCACGCGCACAGCAACAATGACATCATTCGACATTTATGGCACGTTCTCCAAGCCCTTTCTGTTTCTAAGTGCCTACGATAAAACCGTCTTTATTAATTTTGTCCCAGACGACACTCATGGTTATTTCTTTCGTAAAACTAACATTCACACAATAACTGAAAAAAGTATTAAGAAAAAGAAAAAAAAAGAAGCTGAATTCATGCAGAAGGATTGCAGTTCACAATCGAGCATTAGTTATGGATTACTCAACTCCATTTTTGAGGTGATCAGTTTTATCAGAACATCATCCAGCGCTTCCAGGATTCTGTAAGGTTTCTGGCACCGCAAATAACGTGCCCTTACCTGGGTTCGTTGTTACTTCGGATACAGCCAGTTCCGGTTCTATCCGCGGCGTAGGGGTCATCGTTGGGCGGGTAGGAGTAGCTTTGGCTCTGAAGTCGCTGGTTGCGCGTGGAGAATTTCCGCAGGAATGAGTCCTCTCTGCTCAAGGCCTATCGTGCATACAGACAACAACAACAGACTGATGAGCGCTCCGATCATGTCTTTGTTGCATGCACTTGCGCTATATATATAATACACACTACACATGGAAAAATTATTTAGTACCTTGAGGTTACGGGTGGAGAATTTTCGCAGGAATGAGTCATCTCGGTTCAAAGCCTGGTGTAGAGAGGAAACAGACAGCAACCAAATAAAATACAAACAAGATACACGTTAGAGCGCCCACCACATGTCTTTATCACAAATACACTGAATGGTTCTAGTTTAAAGGGCCCCACTGGAAACAAACATTAGCTTGCAGCAACACCACCACCACCAACAACAACAACAATCTTTCGAAAGGATAGTAATGTTTTTTTAATCAATCAATTTCGTAACAGCAACCGCTAGCTGCCGCCCTAGCGCTAAAAAGTTTCATCTAGTAGATGGTAGAGCATACGGGTGTACCGTTAAAGAAGGGGAAATCACTCCCTGTCCGAACAGAAATGGACACTCCAAACTTTAGCGGTTGCAATGGTGTGAGCAGCAAAGGCCCACTGTTTAATGTCCTAACAATGAGAGTTTTATGATAAACCCGTTTTCGCCAAAAAATTAACGAAGTGTTCGACTTGGGGGCCCTTTAAACTTTAATTGCTCTGATATAAACGCTTACCAACCCAAAGAGCTGCTGACGGAAATCAAGATCTAGCTCAAGGCGCCCAATACGTCAGCCTGCAAGCATCAGGAGCAACGTCAAGCGCAAAATCAAGCGCTCCGAACAACTGAGCCACCTGCCTTGGATCGTAAATGGTACGCGCGTATATATTTGAGCCAAATAATCACCTGCCCTTTGAAAGATTGACCAAGATTGTGCTCAGTTGTTTGGGCGAAGGGCGATGCGCCCAAAGGCTAGCTGTAGGTGGCGCTTCGGGCGGCTTGAGTTAGATCCTGTATCGGCCAGCGCCTTGAGCAGCTCTTGAGCTGGAAAAGCGCTATATAAGAACGATGCATTTAAATGACCGGCCGCTGTTGCGATTTTGGGTGGCGGGAAGTGATCCGCCGTATACAAAGTCATTATAGAAGTAGTAAAAACAGCCATCTCCACCGTCGCTACGACATAATCAACCCAGGATTTCCCAGGCTAGGCGAGCGAATCTGTACCACTAAGTCACTTAATTATTGAACCGCTGGACTTAACACGTTACTGTACTCTACTTCAATAAACTGTTACTGAAGTACCGTTCATAATGAAATATGATTTGAAGAAAAAAAACCACAAACACTCTCCGTACACACCCGATACACGTTGGTCGAAGGCTACTAGAAGCATGCTGTAGTAGTCGCCTCAACAGGCCATAAAGCATGCTCTCATGCTTCAGACCACTGCTTCCCATACAGTTCAAGCCCTAGGAGCATTGACCAATCAACTCATGAAAATAGAAATTGTAAGTTTCGTCTCCTCTAGGGGACGAATTAGGTCAAACTGTATTTGTTTCTAGGTCAGCTGTCTTTTACGAACCGTTTGAGAATGTATTTGAACCACTTGTTGGCGCCGGATAGTGTCCTCACTTGGTTTCATACAATTTAAGAATCCAAGAAGGCAAATGGGTTTTTGAGACGGAAAGTTGTAGAGCCACATTCTGTATATATTTACAGTGATATTGCGCTTTTTGCGTCACTATAGAGCTTGAAGAGTATAGGAAGCATGAGAGCATGCTTTATTGCCTGTTGAGGCGACTTCTAAAGCATTCTTCTGGTAGCCTTAGACCAATGTGTACCGGGTGCCGTACATTAGTAATAAAGAAGAAGAAGAAGAAGAAGAAGAAGAAGAAGAAGAAGAAGAAGAAGAAGAAGAAGAAGAAGAAGAAGAAGAAGAAGAAGAAGAAGAAGAAGAAGAAGAAGAAGAAGAAGAAGAAGAAGAAAATCTGAAGAAGACGAAGCGAACATTGAGGTTTAACGTCTACACCCACCACTGGCGATATGGCAGACGGGGATAACCATCCCAGGGAAAGAGGGGTAGGGATCTGAATCAACACTGAACCACCAAAGCAATCATACTGCTAAAATGGACAGTGAAAATGGCCACATTTTATATCGCCCACCACGGGATTCGAACCTGGGTCACCAGTGTGCCAGGCGAACGCTCTATCACTTGAGCTTCGGCGGTGGGACAAGAAGAAGAAGAAGAAGAAGAAGAAGAAGAAGAAGAAGAAGAAGAAGAAGAAGAAGAAGAAAATGATGATGGTGATGATGATGATGATGATGATGATGATGATGATCATGATGAGGAGGAGGAGGAGGAGGAGGAGGAGGAGGAGAAGAAGTGACAGCAGCAGTAGTAGTAATAGTGGAATTAGTAGTAGTAGGGATGGTGGTGCTGGTGGTACCGAATGACGATGACGATCGTGATTACAACTCGACCATAGGGTGCTGTTGCTGCTACTGCTGATGATGATAAAGATAATAATCAAGATGAAGATGACGATTATTCATGTATAGATGGTGAAGATGATGCCCCTTCCGCACCACCTGCCTCCGTTGATGCCACCGACGACGGCGACGATGGCATCGACAATGATGGTGATGATGAGCTTACCTGCTTTTTCTTGGGCGCCTGCATTTCTTGTGCTGCCTTCAGAGTATTCCGAAGTCTTCTCCACTTAGCAGCGGGGGACATGGAGGGCGCCTGCTGAAATACATTGAACAAAATTTAAATCGTCTCCTCACAACAGCTTTCATATTTTGACACTCAAATCGTGCACATCCACCTCCTCCCCAAACAAACTTGTCTTTTAAACAAAACCTGCACGTCTACCACGTGCATTGGGATATTGGTATATTCCAAGCAGTGTTGCATAGTCCAATGACAGATTATTATTATTATTATTATTATTATTATTATTATTATTATTATTATTATTATTATTATTATTATATTTCGTCACTCTTACGTGCGAAATTTGGTTTGCTTTTCACGGAGAAAGCCCGAAGCCGCAGAGCAGTGCTACCCGAAACCAGAGGAACAATAGGACACAGTGCATGAGGGAGGAAGGGGGGGGAGGGGAAGGGGGTATGTGCATATAGGGGTGTATCTGTCACTCATCCGCTTAGGACATGAGTGTAAGGCTTTTTTAAACTAAAGATCGAGCGATGGTCTCATGCATGCGTGCGCAGACTAGACCTCCTTGGCCTGTACCCTCATCTGAACGAGTAGAAGCACTACTGCGCTGCATAAGGATAAGAGTCGAATAATCAATTGGCAAACCAGGCCTTCAACCTGGGTGATCCGAACCCCTGTCGGCATGGTTAGCCGACATTCTCTCTCTCTGTTTTTGCTTCAGCCGTTTTTTGTTCCGCCTTCTTTTTCTTCACTCGGCGTGCATTACTTTGGTCAGGATGCGAATAACTTCCAGGAACAAGGAAAAGTCGCAAGTGTCGACTTCCCGACATGCTCACTGCATAAGGCATCTCATGCTTCCAGTCTTCGAACCCGGAAAGCCAGCGAAATATAATGCAATACTGGAATCCTTTAGATAAATCCCTATGCAGTTTGTCAACATTCTGAATGGGACGAATTAAAAAACAGGTTAAAGATACATTTGTAAAAAAAAGTAAAACATTCATTTAAAAGATAAAATGTAGCAAACAATTCAAGAAATAACTGTTGAATTAAAATTTTAAACAACATCTAAGAACAAATATGTTTAATAAACAAAAATACAATTAAAGCACATGGCATCATCGCTGGCAAACTAAATTATCTGAATTCAAAGAGAAAGTGGGGGTGGAGAGGGTGGGTGTGGGGGTTGGGAGGGGAGAGACGAGCTTTAATTTCAACATGTATTTCCAACGACAGAAAGGTCACTGGCAAATAAATGGAATTTTTTTTAAACACTTTACGACCAATATCATATTAAAATAAAGTGAAATGCATTAAAAATAAACTAAAATGACACAAAATAAAATAAAATGGAATGGTTTCAGGAAAGACCGCTGCTACAGGAAATAGATCCACACTGACATAATATTATTTAAATGATAAAATTACAAAATTCGAAACTATGAAAGCAAAATATTAGGGCAAAAGTTTATTTCCATATGTGGGTTTTTTTCCTCCCTTTTTTCGATTTCTAATATATCATGCTACGAAACCAAGCTACCGTAACAACAACAACTAAAACAAAAACAATAATTGCTATACTACTACTACTACTACTACTACTACTACTACTACTACTACTACTACTACTACTACTACTACTACTACAACAACTACTACTACTACTACTACTACTACTACTACTACTACTGCTACTACTACTACGGTTGATTCTGCTTTTGATCCTATTACTACTACTACTACTACTACTACTACTACTACTACTACTACTACTACTACTACTACTACTACTACCATACCTACTACCACCACTACTACTACTACTACCACTACTACTACTACTACTACTACTACTACTACGACGACGACGACGATGACTGACAAAAAGCGAAGAAAAAAGTAAAACATTTCTGAAATCAAAGAAATATTCATAGGAGAAAAACAAATTTGTAAAAGAGGGTCAAGTGATGAAACAAGCAGGAATTTAATGCGAATTAAAAAAAAAAAAGCCTGAATTTAATACAGACGCCAAAGTGTGACAGCCAACGGGCAGTAAGGGGTAAGATAAAACCTTGATTTACAACGCGAGCCAGAGCTATGAAATAAACAGAAACATAACAAGAACATCAACATGAATACATATTTCATCTTAACGTACACAAAATAATAACACAACGGACTACACAAACTAATACTTATTTCGTGTAACAATATCCTAGCATAACAAAGTGCTGCAGGGATTGAAAACAAGGGGTGAAAATACGTAGAATTAAAAATGTAAGGGGGAAATTGACGATAAAAAGAAACATAGAAGAAAACAAAAACGCAACACAATGCCGTCTCAAGTGGTTTACGACAGTTTCTTCAGAAAACGGTTCGTACCCGCCATAGGTTTCAGTTCGCACACCTGTCAGTGCAAATTCGAATGTTATATTAAGCCTGGTTTAAAACTAAAATAAAATTAAATTGAAATTTAAAATAAAAAAAATGGTGCGACATTATGCCGTTTCAAGCATTTTGCTGAAATTTCTACAGAAAAACGTTAAAAACGGTTTCTATTCGCTAAAGGTTTCAGTTCGCAGCATTGTCAGTGCAAGATGGAATGTTAAATTAAGCAGACAATCATTTCTTTCTTTCTTTCTTTAATTGTTTTGTGCAATTGCTGTTAATGTTTTAATGCGTGAGAAAGCAAGTGAAAACGTTTAAATGGGGCATCAATGCAAACTACAAGTTTGGTTGTATTATTATTATTATTATTATTATTATTATTATTATTATTATTATTATTATTATTATAAATAATTACGATGCATTGGTATACTACTTGATAAAGCTTAAATTTTTTTTGCTATGAAACTTATTTGCAGATACTTTTTATGAAAATAAAATTATCGGCGTTTAACTGCAATATTCGAGAGAAAATGTACGCAGTGGATTTGTTGCTATGAAGCTACGTGCAGATTTGTTTTAAAAGGGTAGTATTTCTGGATAAAACTGCAATATTGTACTGATAGAGCAAACTATGGAAAGCACAGAAATTAATTAATACTGTGCACCCAACCTCTCCATCGATCTTTTCACATACATGTATATCTTAAATGCCGAATTGTTTTAAAAATAGTATCTATCTATCTATCTATCTATCTATCTATCTATCTATCTATCTATCTATCTATCTATCTATCTATCTATCTATCTATCTATCTATCTATCTATCTATCTATCTATCTATCTATCTATCTATCTATCTATCTATCTATCTATCTATCTATCTATCTATCTATCTATCTATCTATCTATCTATCTATCTATCTATCTATCTATCTATCTATCTATCTATCTATCTATCTATCTATCTATCTATCTATCTATCTATCTATCTATCTATCTATCTATCTATCTATCTATCTATCTATCTATCTATCTATCTATCTATCTATATAGTTAACGGGAATTCAAGAAACTGCTCTTTATTTTTTTAATTGTTTGTTGGGAAGTCCGACAGACCATCACACAAGCCATTGGACAACACGATGACCTCCTCACAGTGGTGAAAAAACGAAACCTCCGATGGTATGGCCACGTCACCAGATCATCAGGCCTTGCAAAGACCATTCTGCAAGGCACAGTGCAAGGAGGTAGAAGAAGAGGGAGACCGAAAAAGAGGTGGGTAGGACAACATTCGAGAATGGACTGGTTTGACACTGAGCGAAGCCATCAGGGCTGCTGAGGACAGAGAAAGATGGAGTATGCTGGTTAAACGATCATCTGTGGTGCCCCTACGACCTCCGGGTTACGGGACAGGATAGGATAGGATAGGATAGGATAGGATAGGATAGGATGTTGGGAAGCACCTATCAGGCATGACGTTGGCAACACCAATTTTCCTGTTCGTTATTTGGAATATAGAGTCGTTGACTTGACTCCAGCTGCTGAACGTACACACATTCATTTTGTGCATCTCTTTTTTTTTCCTCCCCTAAATCCTCTTCGCTCTCTTCCCTTACCCTCCTCCTCTTTCCTACTTTCCTCCTCCCTTCCTACCTTCCTTCGACCTGCCTGATTGCACCCCTCTCTCCTCACTATATTTGCCCCTAGCCCTCCTCCCCTCTATGTGTCAATAGCAAGGCCTCGAGGTGTCACCAATCCATCCCCTCTGTGTGTCAATAGCAAGGCCTCGAGGTGTCACCAACCCCTCCCCTCTGTGTGTCAATAGCAAGGCCTCGAGGTGTCACCAACCCATCCCCTCGGTGTGTCAATAGCAAGGCCTCGAGGTGTCACCAATCCATCTCCTCTGTGTGTCAATAGCAAGGCCTCGAGGTGTCACCAAGCCCTCCCCTCTGTGTGTCAACAGCAAGGCCTCGAGGTGTCACCAACCCCTCCTTTCCACACCCACCCAACCAAAAACAAAATCTGCACAGTATGCGAGTCATTTGCACAGTATGCGAGTCAGCTTCACAGTATGCGAGTCGTCTGCACAGTATGCGAGTCAGCTCCACAGCACACAACAACAACAAAAAACTATTTTAAAATTCGGCTCACACTTTCCCGCCAATAATGAGAAACACGAGCAGAGCTAGCACTTTTAAACTCTTTAAATCTGTTGGGTGTTCCTAATCTATACTGCATAAGCTTTGCAGCCGTGAAGGCTTTGATTTGCAATACTTTATAAAAAAAAAATTAAATAAATAAAACTCGTTCTACACGAGTTCATGCAAGTGCATCATTCAGAGTATAAAAACATCCCACATATACCCCCCACCTCCACCCTCACCCACCCACTCACACACTCTCAACTCCCCGACCCCCGGTCAACTTCAGTTAGCTAGGAAACTCCAGCTTCTTCAAAACATGCTAATGGTGCCTATGACTGGCTTGACACCGAGCGAAGCCGTGAGGGTTGCTGAGGAGAGAGAAAGATGGAGTGCGCTAGTTAATCGTTCATCTGTGATGCCCCAACGACTTTCGAGTTACGGGACAATATAGGATAGGATGGGATATGATGCTAAAATTCAAAACACGAGCTCGTGAAACACGCTACAAGCGCCACCCTAGAGTATGCCACATACACCCACCCACACACACACACCCACACAAACTCCCCGACCTCCGGCCATCTTCAATTAGCTAAGAACTCTCGTCCCTCTATTTAAGATGCTAATGCATGCAGACGTCCTAATACTGTAAAGGACAGAATAACGACATGCGCAAGAGAAAGGGAAAACTCGTAACGATTTCATTCGTATTTCTCAACTGGAACTCATAGATTCTTTCTTGCCTTACAGGATAGAGTATTTTTATTTGGATTTTCTATTGGAATTCATTGTTTCTTCATTCTTTCTTACCTTACAGGACAGTATGTATAATGTATTCGGATTTTAAAAAAAATATACCTCTTTGTTTCTTGCTTGCCTTAAAGGATAAAATGTTGGGTTTTTTTCATTTGGGTTTTGCATTGGCAGGAACTTTTTGTTTGATTTCATTCGTATTTCGCAATTGGAGCTCATATGTCTTTCTTGCCTTACAGGATGGCGAAGTTGTATTCGGATTTTCTATTGGAACTCAGTATTGCTTCTTTCTTTCTTGCCTTACAGGATAGTTTTTTTTATGGAAAGTATTGTTTCTTTCTTTTCCATCCAGGAGGATAGAAAATGATGATTAAAAAAGCTTCTGCTTACATGATGCTTGAAGTAGGATATTTCACCTAAGCATGGCCCCGAAAAAAAATAGCATTACACTGTTTAGTAAACCATAATCTGATCAGCAAAAGTTAACGACAAGAAGCAGGTATCTTCCCAACCAGCTGCGCTTGGTACGCTGCTCTCATTTTAATTCAGGGTCTGCAAGTTTAGTCATGTTGAACCTAATTCTTGGAGGTTGCAGCGCCGCCTGGGGAGTAAAGATCTCCTTCTTTCACACACAAAAAGCAATTGGCTTTGTTTTGCCATTTCACGGCACGCCCTGAGCATGCTGCCAATGTAGATTAATACGCCTTACAAGTTTACATCATGAGCATCAGCGCTGCGGCACTCAAAGCCATGGAATGAACAATTCAAATATTTCTCCAATTCTCAGGAGAGAGTGCAAGGGGACATAATCAAAGTGACGCTAACGCTAGTAAGATAAGTGCATTTTAGGAAAGACGAACGCCTCCGAATTCACAATTTTTTGGATGTTTAATTGTTCTCACATTTATTTAATTTAATGAGAATCCGATGCTTTAATTGCTGAGAAGGCGGACCAACCTTTCATTTCAAGATTAGGCTAATTTGTATCGCATCAAAAAGTACAACAATTGTTTTCAATTTTATCTTGATGAGATGCATCTTTTAACGGAAGGCGAACGCATATCAAACTTCACAAAAGGTGTTCTTCATTTTCGTTATTGTTAGGTATTTATGACAATCTGATGTCCTTATGACGCGGGCGAACGCACATTTAAATTCAAATTTTATTCGTATCGCGTGAAAGTCAAAAAGTGTGTTTTTTTTAATTTCATTTTTTTATATAAATATTAATGTCATTTAATATTTAATACAAATATGCATTTTAATATGTAATATAAATATGTAATTTAATATTTAATATAACTATTATGTGGCCCTGGCGAGGTTGAAGCCAATTTGGAAAGACAGGACCATCAGTCTAAATTCCAAAGTAAGGCTGCTGCGCTCCCTTGTCATCTCCATCTTCCTATATGCTTGCGAAACATGGACCCTCACAGCAGATCTACAACGAAGAATATAAAGCATGGAGATGAGGCGCTACAGAAGACTTCTGGGCATTTTCTATACCCAGCACATCACCAACGACGAAGTCCGACAGACCATCACACAATCCATTGGACAACACGATGACCTGCTCGCAGTGGTGAAAAAACGGAAACTCCGATGGTATGGCCACGTCACCAGATCATCAGGTCTTGTAAAGACCATCCTGCAAGGCACAGTGCAAGAAGGTAGAAGAAGAGGGGGACCGAAAAAGAGGTGGGAGGACAACATTCGAGAATGGACTGGTTTGACACTGAGCGAAACAATCAGACTTGCTGAGGACAGGGAAAGATGGAGTACCCTGGTAAAACGATCGTCTGTGGTGCCCCTACGACCGCCGAGTTACGGGATAGGATAGGATAGGAATATAAATATTTATGAGAATCTGATGTTCTGATGACGGACGGCGAACGCACATTTAAATTCAAATTTAATGTGTATCGCATCGAACTTCACAACATTTTTTTTTATCTTACATTATTATTTTATAAATATTTATGAGAATCTGATGCTCTTATGACGGACGGGAAACTCACATTTAAATTAAAAATTAACTTGCCCCGCATTTGATTTCACAAAATATCTTCTTATTTTTTAATTATTTTAAAAGTATCTATAAAGATCTGATACTCTTAAAGGGTGACTGACGGTGAACGAACATTTAAATTCACAATTACTTTGTATCGCACCTAACTTCACGAATTTTCTGTTCTTCATTATTTTGTAAATAGTTATTGCTCTTATGACGGACGGCAAACGTACATAAAAATTGAAAATTATTCCATCTCACTTCATATAATAGTTTCTTCATTTTATTTATTTATACATATTTATGAGAATAATTTTTTCTTTATTATTATTATTATTATTATTATTATTATTATTATTATTATTATTATTATTATTTATTATTATTATTATTATTATTATTATTATTATTATTATTATTATTATTATTATTATTATTATTAATTTGTTTATTGCCCCTTGGGGTCATGAGCAATCTTGCCACTGTAGATTGTTCAAACCTATAAAGGGAAAAGTGAAAGCCCCAGTTGAAAACCTGTCTTTCCTTTGTAGGCAAGACAGATTCACTGCGGCAACAGTACCCCCGTTGGGGTGCCGGGGGTTTTCAGTATAAATAGTATCCCCACTTTATGGAAATTTAGTGCTTTAAATTCCCACTGTCGCTGTCTTCCTCATTTACTCTTTCCCATTCCTGCTCTGTCCTATCACTCTGCTATACTATCTTCTTCTTCGCTAGATCAATGACCTACCTTTTTTTTCTTGAAAACTCTTCCTGGACAAGACTCCTTGTTTGTGTATGGGGTCTGTTGGATCAGCTTGGGAGTGTTGGACGCTTTCTGCCGGGTTGTCACTAGGGCTTCCTATGATTGTATTATTTAGCAGTAGAGGCATTTTATATGTATATGTTTTGTTAATAATTTATAATGATGTTTGTATTCTATTTTGTTTTTGTAACCGGGGGTTCGAGTAGTTGGGGTAAAGCCTCAGCCGTCCCCTGCGTGGGATGTCTTTATTATAAAGTGACTGGCCGGTGTAGGGCGTTCAATTTTCCCACTGGGGTTGTTTCGGCAGATCTTTTATGCGGATCGGGGGTTGTCCGGTCCTGATTTGGCTCGGAAGAGTCCGCTGGACCTAAAGCAACAATCAATCAATCAATCATTTGTTTATTATTTATGAAAATCGGACGCTTCAGAGCATCGGACGCAAGTCGAATGTACATTTAGCATCACAATGAATATTAAAACTGCATCCGAATTTACTTGAATGTTTTGTTTTATATGTATGTATTGATGTTAAATTTACAACATTTTTCTCTAGGAATAAAACAGAGGGCCTGGTATCATGAAAAATGTACAATAATGACAAATAAATGTCCACATGAGCATTCTTTGTGGTTTATGTTCATATTAATTTCTCATTGTTGTAAATCTTTCTCTTGAATGTCTATTTTATTTGTATAAGATGTGACATATTTGTTCCCTGTCGAGGTTAAGAAAAAATGGAAATTTCCATTCAAAGTTAAAAAGTCTACAGCAAACTATTTATATTTTATTTGAATTAAATGTAACTTATCTGTTACCTGTCGAAGTTAAGAAAGAACGGACATTTCAATTCACAGTTAAAGATTCTATAGCAAACTATTTCTATTTAATTTGTATGAGATTTACCCTATCTGTTACCTGGCGAGGTTGAGAACGAACAGACATTTCAATTCACAGTTACAAATTCTATAGTAAACTGAGTCGCCAACTCTCTCGTGAGCTGTATAAGCAGACAAGAATTTATATTCTGCGCACGAAGCTCGCAAGACATACAGGATGCGTTGAAAAATAACTATCTATAGAACATTCTGATTTAAATAAATAAATCGAAATAAGCAGAAAAAAGATGCATGGGAAAAAAGGTAAACTACAAAGTCAAAGATAATATTAAACTTATCTGCATAGTCTATAAAATCCTCTCTACTACAAAGTCTATAAAATCCTCTCTACTACAAAGTCTATAAAATCCTCTCCTACAAAGTCTATAAAATCCTCTCTACTACAAAGTCTATAAAATCCTCTCTACTACAAAGTCTATAAAATCCTCTCTACTACAAAGTCTATAAAATCCTCTCTACTACAAAGTCTACAAAATCTTCTATACTACAAAGTCTATAAAATCCTCTCTTCAAAAAGTCTATAAAATCTTCTCTACTACAAAGTCTATAAAATCCTCTCTACTACAAAGTCTATAAAATCCTCTCTACTACATAGTCTATAAATTCCTCTCTACTACAAAGTCTATAAAATCCTCTCTACTACAAAGTCTATAAAATCCTCTCTACTACAAAGTCTATAAAATCCTTTCTACTACAAAGTCTATAAAATCCTCTCTACTACAAAGTCTATAAAATACTCTCTACTACAAAGTCTATAAAATGCTCTCTAGTACAAAGTCTACTGATATTAGTAATGTAAACATTAAAGGGGCCCATTTTGACCACGCTCCCTCGACAGATCCTTTTAATATTCACAGTGAGTGTTGCATTACTGAAGAAAAAAAGCTTTCAACGAACACACCAAAAAAAACCTATTTCTAAAGAATAGTTATTTTTAAGAAGAAAAAAACCCGCTGTGTTTGTGCCTATTAATAGCATCACCCGTGGGCTAGCCAGACAACATGCTGGAGCTAAAAATAGCACCTACCAAAAGCCGGTATGAGACAGAATTTGTAACAAAACATTGCTCGTAATTGTTTTCGTTTTAGGTTGCTAAAATAGATCCTACCCCACACACCAAAAGACACATTCTTTCGGCTTCGCTTCGCTGTTCACTCAGAAATAGGGTTAAAGGTCACACGAATATGATATTCGATGTACCGTTTAATCAGAGGAAGTCACTCACTGTCAGACCCGAAGTTGAAAATTCCAAATTTAGCGGTTGGTTTGAGCTACTAATTCCTACTTTACCATTGTGTAATGTGATCACAATGCCAAGTTTAGGGTAGCCCCGTTTTCCACAAAAGTAAACAAAGCATTCGAATTGGGGCCTGTTAAGCCCATTCAAATAAAAGTCGAGAAAGCTGATTGCGCATGACATCAGATCAGTACACTTGAGCACCTAACTCATAAAACAGAAACAACCAAGTCAAAAAAAAAGTTAATTGAACGAGAGAACAATCATCCAAAGTTCGCCAGCTGATGACAAACTGACAGACGAATATAGTCAGCAAAAGCGCAGTAAATAGAAACAATGATATTAACACAGTACAGCGAATATGAGCAGGCACATTTAAAACAAAAAGAGGTATAGCACTATCAAGAAAACTGAAAATCAAAAACGAAAAGTAAGACATAAGAAAATACTGTTTACAGAATTCAAACTTGAAATGAAAATGGAGAAACATCCAACACAATAGCCGAAATGCATTCTTAACGCCCAATATGAAAAAAAACAGGGTTTGGAACTTTGGAAAATAGAAATCAGGTGACAAAACGATATATCCTTCTATAATATGCTACATTGGCTATATTCAAAATTAGGATACAATACAAAAATTCTAATCTATTATATGGTGTATTCTAAATTAAGGACAAGGTGTTCAAAAGTGAGCTATTTTAAAAAAAATACTTAAAACAACAATAATAACAGCAGTAGTACAAATATTATGTGAATATATTCCAAATTTATTATACACGTGTTAGAGTGCACATAAGCAGGGTAATTGAAAAAAAAAACAAACACGGGTCTACTTAGGGAGGCACTGTGGTCTAATGGTAGTGCTTCGGCTTGCGGATCTGATGGTCCCGGGTTCGAGCCCTGGCCGGGCCATTGTGTTGTGTCCCTGGGAAAGACACTTTACTCCTGTTTTCCTACTCCTTCGGATGAGAGTATAAACCGAGGTCTAGTCTGTGTCGCATACATTCCATCATAACGGACTTTAAAGATCCTGACGCTCATGTCCTAGACGGGTGAGTGCCGGTGACAAGAACACACCCAGCATGCACCTAGGTCCTTCTCCCCCATCCCTGGCTGCCCAGGATTGTGCTCAGTTGTCCGGGCGTCAGACCATGCGCCCAAAGGCTGCGGGTGGGCGTCTCGGGCGGCTTGAGTTAGATCCTGTATCGGCCAGCGCCTTGAGCAGCTCTTGAGCTGGAAAAGCGCTATATAAGAACGATTAAATAAATAAATAAATACTTCTAATCTATAGTTCAAATATTCCAAACTTACGGTAAAAGATTGAAAGAAGGAATGACCATTAAAGTTCATTTAACGTCTACATCCACCACTGACTTTCCCAAGGAAGAGTGGGTAGAGAAACCAGCACTAGAGGAAGAAGAACATTGAGGTTTAACGTCTACACCCACCATTGGCGATATGGCAGACGGGGATAACCATCCCAGGGAAAGAGGGATAGGGACCTGAATCAACACTGAACCACCAAAGCAATCATCCTGCTAAAATGGACAGTGAAAACGGCCACATTTTATATCGCCCACCACGGGATTCGAACCTGGGTCATCGGTGTGCCGGGCGAACGCTCTACCAATTGAGCTACGGCGGTGGGCAAACCAGCACTAAAACGCCAGAGCAATCTTACTGCTAAGATGGACAGTGAACACAATGACTTAATCATACTGCAAAGATACACAGTGAAAAAATGACTTCTTTTTTTTTTTGCCCACCGCGAGATTCGAACCTACCACCCACTGAGCTACGGCGGTTGGACTCTGGATACAAGGTTATGGTGGGCAAAAGAAATTCAACAGAGTTACTTCTATATATTATGATTGATTTATTCAAAATTACGATAAAACTTCCAAAAAGATATACAAATGATAGAATACATGAAGACAAAAGAGGAGGGGGAGAGAGGGTTGGGGTGGGTGGGGGGATGCTCTATTTCTAAACTGTTGTTGATTTATTCCAAAATTTCTGCAGAAGTTCAAAACTTAGAATACATCAACGCAACAAGGGGAAAAGAATACACATAAAATATGATACAAATAGATTATGAGAAAAAAAGTCTACTTTGTATACTTCCGATTAATGTATAATACGGGAAGAAAATATCTATTTTAAAAATATGATACGAGTAGAGGATGGTGGAAATAAACAACTACATTGCACCCACTTGTAAAATAGGATACATGTATCCTATGGTAGAAAAATCTATTTTGTATCTATTTTGTATACATCAGATACATTGCATGCTACGGTGGAAACTATCTACTTTAGACTACGATGATAGACGTCGCCTATGGAGAAACATAAACTATGATGATAGACGTCGCCTATAGAGAAACATAGACTATGATGATAGACGTCGCCTATGGAGAAACATAAACTATGATGATAGACGTCGCCTATGGAGAAACATAGACTATGATGATAGACGTCGCCTATGGAGAAACATAGACTATGATGATAGACGTCGCCTATGGAGAAACATAGACTATGATGATAGACGTCGCCTATGGAGAAACATAGACTATGATGATAGACGTCGCCTATGGAGAAACATAGACTATGATGATAGACGTCGCCTATGGAGAAACATAGACTATGATGATAGACGTCGCCTATGGAGAAACATGGACTATGACGATAGACGTCGCCTATGGAGAAACATAGACTATGATGATAGACGTCGCCTATGGAGAAGCATAGACTATGATGATAGACGTCGCCTATGGAGAAACATAGACTATGATGATAGACGTCGCCTATGGAGAAACATAGACTATGATGATAGACGTCGCCTATGGAGAACCATATCTACTTTGTACATATGAGATACATTGCATGCTACTGTGAAACTATATACTTGTAAACTGTGATACACGGACGGCCTATGGAGAAAAATATCTACTTTGTACACATAAGATACATTTTATGCTACGTGGAAACTATCTACTCGTCAAATATGATACACGTAGCCTATGGGGAAAAATATCTACTTTCTACACATAAGATATATTTTATGCTACGAGGAAAATATCTACCTGTAAACTATCATACACGTAGCCTATAAAGAAAAAATATCTACTTTGTACACATAAGATACATATTATGCTACGTGGAAAATATCTACTTGTAAACTATCATACACATAGCCTATGGAGAAACAGGTCTACTTTGTATACATAAGATACTCTGAATGCTCCGGTGAAAAATATCTATTTGTAAAATATGCTACACGTAACCTATGGAGAAAAAAAAACTACTTTGTATCTACTTGTTATACATCAGAAACAATGTATGCTATGCTGGAAAATATCTACTTGTCAAATATGATACAAGTAGCCTATGGGAAAAAAAAATTACTTTGTTGTACATGAAATAAATTGTATGCTAACATTGTATTATTATTATTATTATTATTATTATTATTATTATTATTATTATTATTATTATTATTATTATTATTATTATTATTATTGAGGATTTTTATAGCGCACTTATCTCGCCGTACTTGACCAGACTCTAGGCGCTGGCCGATACAGGATCTAACTCAAACCGCCCGAGACGTATGCTAACTATTTGAAACTATGATACACGTATCCTATGGCGAAAAATAAATACTTTGTATACATAAGATACACTGTATGCTACAATGGGACTATCTACTTGTAAACTATATGATACACGTATCCTATGGAGCAAAATATTTACTTTGTATACATAAGATACATTGTATGCTACAGTTACAAATATCTACCTGTCAAATATGATACAAGTAGGCTATGTGGAAAAATATATACTTTGTTGTACATAAGATACATTGTATGCTACAATGGGACTGAGCAAAACATTTACTTTGTATACATAAGATACATTGTATGCTACAGTTACAAATATCCACCTGTCAAATATGATACAAGTAACTTGTGGACAAAGAAATCTCCTTTGTATCCACTTTGTATACATAAGATACTCTTTATGATATGGTGGAAAATATCTACTTGTAAAATATGATACCAGTAATCTATGGAAGAAAAAAAATCTACTTTGTATCTACATTGTATACATAAGATTATAGTGTATGCTAAGTGTATTATAGTGTATGCTATGTGGACAATATCTACTTGTCAAATATGATGCAAGTAGCTTATGGAGAAAAAAAACCCATCTACTTTGTATATATACATTAGAAAAACTGTATGCTAAGGTGGAACTATCTACTTGTAAACTAAGATACACGCACTCTATGGAGAAAAATATCTATTTGTGAAATATAATACAAGTAATCTATGGAGAAAATAAAATCTATTTTGTATCTACTTTGTATATATAACATACATTGTATGCTAAGTGGAAAATGTTTACTTGTCAAATATGATACAAGTATAGGCTATGGAGAAAAATATCTACTGTGTATACATAAGGAGCCAGAATGATCGACACGTTGATCTTGGGCCCTCAACATCAAGAAAAAGAAGATACATTGTATGCTATGGTGGAAACTATCTACTTGTACTTGTAAGCTATGATTCGCGTATGGCGTATGGAGAAAAAAATATCTACTAGTATACATTGCAAGATCTGGCAGCAAGGCAGATGACAAAAATACAAACTACTAGAATTTCGTTTGTTTACGTTTTGAACTCACTTTTCCATGTCTTTTCTTACGCTTCTGAAAGCAAGATAGCACACCAGTGTTAGTAGAGTTGTGGGACTTTTGTTCCCATTTAACTAGGAAATAATAATAATAATAATAATAATAATAATAATAATAATAATAATAATGATAATAATAATAATCATAATAACAACAATAATAACAACAATGATTATCAGGTATTATATATATATATATATATATATATATATATATATATATATATATATATATATATATATATATATATATATATATATATATATATATATATATATATATGTGTGTGTGTGTGTGTGTGTGTGGGGGTGTGTGTGTGTGTGTGTGTGTGTGTAGTTGTGAAACGTCACATTTGGGGAACGAAATTTGCCATTTTTAGTACCAAATGAGGTAATTTTGTCGTTCCCCATTTGTCTGGCGTTGCTCATTTGTTCTAAGTACATGAAAGTGCAGTTGTAGTGCATGTGCACTACAACTTCACTTCACGAAGTGAAGTTGTAGTGCATGTGCACTTAAAGTACACTTGGCCAAGTGCAGTTGTAGTGCATGTGCACTTAAAGTACACTTGCCCAAGTGTAGTTGTAGTGCATGTGCACTACAACTACACCAGGTCAAGTGTAGTTGTAGTGCACATGCACTACAAGTACACTTGACCTGGTGTAGTTGTAGTGCATCTTCCAGACGGGTAGGATAAGGAACTTTCCTCGACGATTAGGGTAAGGCAGTGCCTCGACGATTAGGGTAAGGCAGTGCCTCGACGATTAGGGTAAGGCACCCGTTCCAGAAAAGGGTTAGGGTCAGGGCTAGTTGCAGCGCTGCAACTAGCCCTGACCCTAACCCTTTTCGAGGCACTGCCTTACCCTAATCGTCGAGGCAGTGCCTTACCCTAATCGTCGAGGCACTGCCTTACCCTAATCGTCGAGGAAAGTTCCTTATCCTAGCTGTGTTTTTGAACAAACTTGACCTACTTCGTCTCTAATAGGCGAGGAATTAGGTCAAACTTTTTGCGAAAAATGTGCTTTTTTCAAGAAACTTGACCTACTTCGTCTCTTAGGAGCGAGGAATTAGGTCAAACTTCTTGCGAAAAAGTGTCTTTTTTGAAGAAACTTGACCTAATTCGCCGCCTAAGGGCCGCGAAGTTGGTGAAATTACCCCATTTGTACCTCGTACACGCATGTGTGTGTGTGTGTGTGTGTGTGTCTGGGTATGTGTATGGCAAGGGTAAATACATTATCAACGTGTGAGTGCTTGTGTTTGTGAGAGGTTGGAGTAATGGATGGGAAAAGGGAATGAGCGGGGTGGTGTGGTAGTGGTGGAGGTGGAGGTGGTGGTTGTGGTGGTGGAGGGGAGGGGCGTCAGTGGACGGGAAATGCCCATTCGTGGCGTATGCGGCTGACTCTTTGTGTTCTGTGTTTGTCCCTGTCAGCCTGTCCTTCAATAGGTCTAGTGAGTGCCTATCTCTCTGTCTGCGTGTGTCTGTCTATCTGTCTGTCTACCTCATGGTGGCCTGCCTGTCAATGTGTTTGTTTTGCTGTCGGGTTTGTCCGCTTCTGCGCATGAGCGGAAGCATCAATGGCGGTAGAGAAGCAAGAAAATTAAGTCATTTGGCGTTGGATGTGCTGGGCATTTAGTGCCAAATGGAACAAACAGAGCCAGAAGAACTCCTCACTAAAACTGATCTTTCAATGATATTTGCGCAATTTCCACGTGCTTTTTTTTTCTCTCCAAATTTGAAGTCGTTGTAATCGGTTGAATGTGTTCATTCATTCATTCATTCATTCATTCTCTCGCTCTTCTCTTTCTCTTTCTCTCTCTCTCTCTCTCTCTCTCTCTCTCTCGTTTAAATTTCTCGATTGTCTGTCTCTGTCTCCCTCTGTCTCCCCCTCACCTCCCCCTTCTCACACCTCTCCCCCACCCCCCGTCCCCGTTTTTCCCTTTCTTCTATCAAAGACCACACAAACACGTTCAAATGCACAATATACAAACATAGTACACGTGCATGCGGCCAGACACAGTCAAAGCTATACTCACAGTCACTCACACACACACAACACACTCACACGTACGCAAACATGTACGCGCGCGCACGCACACACACGAATAGACCCAAGCATAGGTTAAATACACAAGGACGCACTCACACCCACACATTCAATACACACAAAGCAAAAACCCCTTCCCCCCGACACACACTCACGCACACACACACACACACATACCTACACAAACACCGCACCCAAACTCATACACGAAAGCAAGCATTACCTATCATCGCCATTCTTTAAAAGCTGACACTTTCACTTTTTGTATCTGTCTTAAATAATGCTTCGAACGAACGAAAAACGATGCTTAACGTCCTATTGCATGAGCGTTAAGGACAATAAAATTGGGCTAAAAAGCCCTCATCATACATATTTATATTCTCAAATGCGCATGTCTTCAATTTAAAAAAAATTAACAATAATTAGCTGCAAAAGAAGTTTCTCGAAATACAGATTACTGCGACTTAAGCTGAAGCTCTCTAAGTTGACAAATGCATTTTATATAGACTGAATAAGATTTTGAATTATTTTTTAAATTTATTTCACTCATTTTACCTTGCATCATGTTTAATGATTCTTAGATTATTCATTCGGGTCGCGTTTCTTTGACAGGGTCCGTGCGTCATCACGCATAATTAAATATTAAAGCGAGTCTGAACTCTTTGGTCAGAAAGCGGCAAAACACGTATAAAATATCTCATTCACAATAAGAGATAAATATCGACTAATATAGTAATGCGCTTTGTTGTGTGTTTTATTTGTTTTGCTAAATTCAAATCTAAAACGTCTTCTAATTTGATTTTCTAAAACATCGTCAGATTTACAGTTACATGACTTAGCTCCCTTGGATATATGCTTATAAAGTTACGCACTTTAGAGTGTGTTTGATTTTTGTTTGCGAAATTTCAATCTAATTCGATGTCCTAAAGACCATTTATTTTATTTATTTAATCAGTTTATAGTCCTTTCTCTTCCCGGTAAGGATTTTCAGAGATTCTCAGTAGCCTTTATTGCTTAGCACCCTGGGATCGTCTGCTATACTGAGTACATGACTTAGTTCCCATGGATATAGGCTAACTTTATTTTGTCCTCGAAATTTGAGTCTAAAACGTCTTCGTCGATTTCCAAAAGATCGTCTGTTATACTCAGTAGCCTACATGGCTTACCTCCCTTGGGAAACGTAACAGTGCGTGTCACAAGCACGCACAATAAACTTAAACATAGGCTGTCATTCTACTAGCCTAACACTGACAGCACAAGCTACATAGCTTTGCAAGGCAGTGCCTAATGCCTACTGTGACGCTCTGTGGGTTCGGGCATTAAATAGAATAGACCCAACGTTTCCCGGCGTGTCGTAAGAGGCGACTAACAGGGGTGATGTTAGCACGGCATCACTGGGCGAAAGTCTTCTACACAGAAGTCACCGGCCAGGGCGGAGGAACCTCACGTTACTACAGGTTCAACGACCATGTGCTCAGGGCCAAGGCGAGCCACACTGTATTCGTGGATTTCGGCTGTGGCCAACAGCCTGGAGAGGATTGGGCACCGCCAGGTCTTTTTTGCCCAAGACACACTACATGATGACACAATCCACTAATTCCATACCGGATCGGTCGTCGCCCGGGCCGTCACCCGGCACAAGGACCGCGCCTTCCGTTGGCCACCAGGACGGAGGTGTTAAGTATGCTACTGATGGACAATTCAGCAAGATCCGCACGAGAAACAACATCATCATAGGAACCTGGAACGTCAGGACCCTAACTGCGGAAGGAAAATTAGAAGAACTGGCCCACGAGTTGGACCACTATCGATGGAACGTTCTAGGTATCAGCGAACTGCGATGGAAAGGCCTAGGTGAAACAACGACCGACAAAGGCCACAAGCTCTATTTCAGCGGTAGGGATGACAGGCACGAACACGGCGTTGGATTCTTGGTCCACAAGAACATTCTAGCGACTGTCATGGGTTGCCGCCCAGTCTCCAGTAGACTCATTACCATCCGTCTGAGAGCAGCCCCTTTCAACATCACCATCATCCAGGCCTACGCCCCAACATCAGACTATGACGACAGCGAAGTGGAGGATTTTTATGAAAATCTACAGGCGGTCCTTGACCAAGTGCCGAAGAAAGACATAGTCATAGTGCAAGGCGACTGGAATGCCAAGGTTGGCCAAGATGCGCACCGCAACTGGGGAGACACATGTGGACCCCACTGCAACAACGAGACAAATGACAGGGGTCTGAGACTCTTGGAGTTTGCCAGATTCAACAATCTGGTACTGGCAAACACGCTTGGTCTCCACAAAAACTCCAGACGATGGACATGGCACAGTCCTGGCGGGGAGCATCACAACCAAATAGACTACATCATGGTCAAGAAACGCTTCAGATCAAGCATCAACATTGGCAGGACACGTACTTTTCCAGGAGCAGACATCGGAAGTGACCACGATCTCGTGATGATGTCTTTCCGGCTCCACTTGAAGAGAGTAAATACAGCAAAGTGCACTAGACTGAAGTTCGACCTGGACAAACTGCAAGACCCGGAGGTGGCAGAACTATTTCAGGCCACAATTGGAGGGAAATTTGCACCACTGCTCATTTTGGGGGCTGGTGAAGTAGATGTCAACACCATGACCACCACCTTCAACTCAGCAGTGACAGATGCCGCCACTGAGATCCTTGGCAAGCACCGACCAAAGAAGAAGCTGTGGATCACACCTGAACTTTTGGATCTGTGTGATAAACGAAGAGAGATGAAAAGGAAAAAGAACACCTCACAGGGAGCTGATGTCTACCGAAAAATCAACAATGACATCCGAAAAGGCATGCTCACAGCAAAGGAGAACTGGATAGAAGATCAATGCCAGGAAATAGAGAACAGTCTGAACAAGAACAACAGCAAGAAGGCCTACCAGACTGTGAAGCGACTGACAAGTGTCAAACAGCCCAAAGTCTCCACTATCCAAAGCAAGTCTGGCATATGCCTTACAGAAGAACAAGAAGTCTTGGATAGATGGACAGAGTACTGCTCTGACCTTTACAACCATACACCAAATGGAGACCCATCAGTTCTAGCATGTCCAGAGAACAGAGAAGAAGAAGAAATCCTCCCAATTCTCCGGGAAGAAGTTGAGGCAGCAGTGCAAGCGCTAAAGAAAGGGAAGTCAGCAGGAGTGGACAACATACCCGCGGAACTGCTACAAGCAGGAGGAGAAGCGATGATTGATGCCCTCACCATTATCTGTAACAAGATCTGGCAGAGTGGGGAGTGGCCTATACCATGGACCCAGTCGCTTGTCATCACTCTTCCCAAAAAAGGTAACCTTCAGGAGTGTGAAAATTACCGCACCATCAGCCTCATCAGCCATCCCAGCAAGGTCCTCCTGAAAATAATACTCAACAGGTTGAAACCCCAAGCTGAACAAATCATAGCTGAAGAACAAGCAGGATTCAGGGCAGGGCGAAGTACCACTGAGCAGATTTTCAACCTCAGAATAATCTGTGAGAAATACCTACAGCACCAACAACATCTATATCATGTGTTCATAGACTTCAAGAAGGCGTTTGACCGAGTCTGGCATGCAGCTCTATGGGCAACAATGAAAGTGTACAACATCAGCCCAAAAATTATTGAAGTCATCAAAAGCCTGTATGACAAGGCTACCAGTGCAGTCCTCCACAACAGAGCCATCGGGAATTGGTTCAGAACAACAATCGGTGTGCGTCAAGGATGCCTACTCTCTCCAACACTCTTCAACATCTTCCTAGAGCGCATCATGTCGGATGCTCTTGCAGACCATGAAGGCACAGTCAGCATAGGGGGTAGAGCAATCTCCAATCTTCGTTTTGCAGATGACATTGATGGATTGGCTGGAGAGGAACAAGAACTTGAACAGCTGGTACAGAGGCTTGACACCACCTCCAAAGCCTATGGAATGGAAATAAGTGCAGAGAAGACCAAAATGATGACCAACAACACCAATGGCATCAATACGGACATCAAAGTCCAAGGCCAATCCCTCGACACAGTGCATAGCTTCAAATATTTAGGAGCCATTGTATCAGACAATGGGTCCCGACAGGAAGTCCTCTCCAGGATCGCACAAACAACTGCTGCCCTGACAAGGTTGAAGCCCATTTGGAAAGACAGAACCATCAGTCTACATTCCAAAGTAAGACTGCTGCGCTCTCTGGTCATCTCCATCTTCCTATATGCTTGCGAAGCATGGACCCTCACAGCAGATCTCCAACGAAGAATACAAAGCATGGAGATGAGGTGCTACAGAAGACTTCTGGGCATTTCCTATACCCAACACATCACCAACGACGAAGTCCGACAGACCATCACACAAGCTATTGGACAACATGATGACCTGCTAACAGTGGTGAAGAAACGGAAACTTCGGTGGTATGGCCACGTCACCAGATCATCAGGCCTTGCAAAGACTATTCTGCAAGGCACAGTGCAAGGAGGTAGAAGAAAAGGGAGACCGAAAAAGAGGTGGGAGGACAACATTCGAGAATGGACTGGTTTGACACTGAGCGAAGCCATCAGGGCTGCTGAGGACAGAGAAGGATGGGGTGTGCTGGTTAAACGATCATCTGTGGTGCCCCTACGACCTTCGGGTTACGGGACAGGATAGGATAGGATAGGACGCTATAGGGGAGTCCACTATGAGTCCAAGCCTTCGCGTGTTTACTGCGGCATGAGTTCACTGCGCGTCTTTGCATGTTTTTGGCCTAATTTTTGACGACGGCCTGCAAACTTGTTGTTTATATACTTATCGGAGAGTTTTCACTGCAATAACAGGGATTTCACACCCTCCTATGATCATGTAGTGCAACAGGTTTTCTTTTTTTAAAAGCTGCAGGCTCACTTTAACATGGATTTCACGCGTCATCGTGTGTAAATAATTTTAACTTTTGCTTGGAAGAATTTCGTGCTCTCTTGATATTTCTTTTCATTCATTCATACATGCATTTGTCTGCTCGTGTTTCCATCTTCAATATGCGTTTGTGTGTTCTCGTGCATAATACAAATTATTCGCCATTGACGTTTGGTTGGGACTAAGAAATGTCGTGCTCATCTCATGTTTTGTCTTTTAGGCGGATGTTTTCAGACCCTCCCCAAATGGAAAAGCAGTGTTTAATGTCTGGAATGATTATAATGCAATGCGTTTGTGCGGGTGTATGTGTGTGTGTGTGTGTGTGTGTTGTGCGAGAGTGAGAGTGTGTCTTTGAGTGAGAAACAGTGTGTGTGTGAAAGTGTTAGTGTGCGTGTGTGTGAGAGAAAAAAAAAAAAGAGAGAGAGAGAGAGAGAGAGAGAGGTTTCAACTTCAACTATATCGTTTTAGTCATAAGCTAATACTAATACTAATAATAATAATAATAATAATAATAATAATAATAATAATAATAATAATAATAATAATAATAATAATAATAATAATAATAATTTGTACAGCGCCCTTACTCATTATAGCTCATAGTGCTTTACATTAAAAAAAACATTAAAAAAATAAACAAATAAAATAAACAAATGCATAAATCTTACAACCTGACCATTAGCGTGGTATATATTAACACTAACATCAACAATAACAGAGAGAAGGAGAGAGAGGGGAGGAAAGGAGGGAGGAAATGGTTGAGAGTGGGCAAGATAGAAAGTGCGCGCGCGCGTGTGTGTGTGTGTGTCTGTGTATGTGTAAGTAGGGGGATGTATATGTGTGTGTGCGTGGCGGGCATGTGCTGACGTAACGACTACCTTTTGAAAAGCATGCTTCGTTAATATTAAAAAAGAACAAAATTAAAAACAAACTTACTACACCCTACACTAAGAAAAAGGTATGTCAATAAGGCGTGACAATAATACAAATCAGAAAGGAGGCTAGTACAGTGACGGGATGGTGAAGGGTTACACACAAATGTCACACTCGCCTTAAAGAAAGTATAAATATCGAAAGCACACAACATATAAACTAACATTATTGTTAATATTGTTAGACAACGTTACTGTACCCCTACACCCCATCTCCCCAAACCCCTTTACCCATCTCCTCCGGATAAAAACAAATGCAGAGATGAACCATATTCATAAACATTTACACATAGTGAAAACTATAAAAAAAAAAGAAAAAAAAAAGAAGCTCCTAGAACATGCAAGACCATAATAGTGCTGAAAACTACCAACAGCACAATCAAGTTTGAAAAACTTAACACACACACTTCCTGGAATATTATATAATAATAACAAGCTCAGAAATTGAAGAACTGAAATAAATGCAAATGCTATAGTTATTTATTTATGTTATTTTTATTGCATCACTTTTAAATAGCGCTTTTACAGCTCACCAGCTGCTCAAGGCGCTGGTCGAATGCCACAATGCCATCAAAAGAAGAATAAAAAAAAAGAAATCAAATGTTCAACATTGAACAATAAGACGGTAGTATTGATTAATCAAAACATGTTCAATTGTACATCATTACAACAAGCTGACGAAATATTGGGAGACTGAAATAAAAGCAAATAATACCATGAACAGGAAAAACTAAGAAACCAAGCATCTCACAATCAACAACAAGACAATAATTATTTAAACTCTAATCAAAACAACATAAATCATCAGTAAATAAAAAGTATTTATCATTTCAAACAATTAACACACAATTGTTTTCATATCATAATGACGTGACAATTACCTGGCACTGGAAGAAAATCACACAATGTCATACGTTCGAAATATAAATATATCCAGTACTGAACATCGAACGATAAGACGATATTAAGTCAACGGTATTGATAATTTAAAACAATTAAAACAGTCAATTGCGCATCATAATAACACGCTCATGAGACGGGAACAACTAGAAATAAAAAAGAGTGTTACGAAATGCGATCAAAGGAATAAAAGTATACCCAACATTCAATATTGAACAATACGTTAATTCATTAATTAAAAGGTATTTAATTCGACATAATTACAAGCTGACGGGAAAAAGTAAATGAAAAAGAAAACACAAGGCAACCCTTATTTCATTTTTGTTTGTGTGTGTCCTTTATGTACTCATGTAGTGCTTTGCTTGTTATCTAGAATTTCAAAAAAAAAAGTTTAAACCACAAACAGAAAATGAATGCAGGAAACATGGGTAATAGTGACCATTGAACAAATAGACAATATTGATAAGCAATAGTGGTCACACCATAATTAAAACAGACTCCACGGCACATCACACTTAAACAAATAAATAAATAAAGTAAAATAAATAAATAAATAAATAAATAACAATAAATTCAGAAATGTAAACAAAACAACTTTGGCGGAAAAATCATTATTGGTAACACTACGACGAACAGAGCTGAGCAACATTGAAAAACTTAACAAGAAAACAAGTTTCAAAGGTGAGATTTAAAATCTCCCAAAAAATTATAGTGCTGACGGTTTCTACCCTATGTAAGAAGAAGAAGTTTGTTAAGTGAGAACGGTAACATCCAGAAAGAGTCCTGTTCCAGTTGGGCAGCGTGACCATACAAAAACGGGTGACTGTATCAAGGATGCTTTGTGACTATACGTTTAATCGGAAATCTGCACCGTTTGTTGGTTGGTCGGTTGGTTGGTTATCTGTTTTTATTAACGCCTTCTTCATAGCAATCAAACATATTCGCACAACGTACGGACATATATACATACATGCAAACATACATACATACATTCATACATACATACATACATACATACATACATAAAATACCTAATTACATTAACCGAGCCACTGGAGAATCAATCACCGCTTTTGCTAATCTAACGCTTACATCAAAGCTGATGTTAACACTGGAATAGATAATATGAACATCAGTTGGCAAACATGGAAACTGCATTGTTGTCACAATGAAAGTTCAGACACTGGGTAATCGTACGTTCGCTTAAACCAAACCACTAAGCTTTGACTTCTACATTCGTCTCTTTCCTTGTTTGTGTAAACACACCACGGGGCATACACTACGCGCTTTCGCAGGAACGCTATCTTTTGTTGTTGTTGAATCAACCTTGATGCTATTAATAGGCCCACACAAAACTAAATCTATCGATTTATATCAAAACCGTCCTTTTGAAAGAGTTGTTTGGTTGGTTCGTAACAGTGAAATCGGGAAAGGGTCTGTGTCTGCTTATTAATGTGTAATCTCGGGTCTTGGAGTATGAATTAATATAGCACGTACGCCGCAAAGACCAATTTTTAGACTTAGTAGGAGTAGACATAACAGGACAGACGACGTTCTCACAGGCAGGCGTGCGAGCTATTCCATTCACAGTACTACTAGAAATGTCACGATGTATCGGAAGGCTATTTATAATATTAAAGAAGCATCGTACCTCCTACGCCCTAAACCCTTTCTCTCTCCAACCAAAAACACGCACAGGCTTTCTAACCCCCCCACTCTCCACTCCTCCACAACTCACCCTACACCCACCCACCCCCTTCCAACCACAGCCCTTTACTTGCTCCACGCACTCCCTTTTCACACTGTAGGTGTTATTAAGCTTTTCTTTACGTAACGAGTATTCAACCCGATCTGGTGAAAGCTATTATCCTATCCTTTCCTATCCTGTCCCGTAACCCGGAGGTCGTAGGGGCACAACAGATGATCGTTTAACCAGCATACTCCATCTTTCTCTGCCCTCAGCAGCCCTGATGGCTTCGCTCAGTGTCAAACCAGTCCATTCTCGAATGTTGTCCTCCCACCTCTTTTTCGGTCTCCCTCTTCTTCTACCTCCTTGCACTGTGCCTTGTAGAATAGTCTTTGCAAGGCCTGATGATCTGGTGACGTGGCCATACCATCGGAGTTTCCGTTTCTTCACCACTGTGAGCAGGTCATCGTGTTGTCCAATGGCTTGTGTGATGGTCTGTCGGACTTCGTCGTTGGTGATGTGTTGGGTATAGGAAATGCCCAGAAGTCTTCTGTAGCACCTCATCTCCATGCTTTGTATTCTTCGTTGGAAATCTGCTGTGAGGGTCCATGCTTCGCAAGCATATAGAAAGATGGAGATGGCAAGGGAGCGCAGCAGTCTTACTTTGGAATGTAGACTGATGGTCCTGTCTTTCCAAATGGGCTTCAACCTTGTCAGGGCAGCAGCTATTATGGCAAAGTTATATACCAAGCTTCAATGTTCATTCATCACACTTGCATTACGAACGTTGATATAGTTAATTCACACGCGCGCGCACACACACACACACACACACGCTCACACACACACTTCTACACACATACCAACACACACCCACACACACACGATATTTATTATAAAACGATTAAAGGTTCGTTTCATTTGGATTGGTTCAATTTGTGGATCATAACTATATTCATATCCCCAAGTTTTAATAAGTTTTTTAAAAAAATATTTCCGTACAAAACCATTAGCTTTGATGTAGAAAAAGGTATTCATCACCATCATGGTCATCATCGTTGTCATCACCGTATTTTATCATCGTTTTCTTCTTCTTCTTCTTCTTCTTCTTCTT
>CM072521.1:40048455-40128455 GCA_036898135.1 Oncomelania hupensis | reverse complement strand
CCGCTCTCATCCAAGTTGGTAGCCCAGCTACACTACACGATGCATAGCTAAATTAGGACCTATTATAACGTGTTATATTAACCACTAAGCTACTGTGCCATAATAAATATAAATAATATATATTATATTATATATTAATAATATAATAAATATAATACTTCGTTTAACCGGTCTCTTTCCTCTGATTTTGATTGAGTGATTGCGTGCGCGTCGATTGCGTTGTTTTTGCGCTCTGAGCCAAGACTTTATTGGGAAAAGAGCTATATAAATACCCGTATTATTTTTTTAAATTTATTATATAGCGACAAAGCATATATTATAATTTCTTTATTATTATTATTATTATTATTATTATTATTATTATTATTATTATTATTATTATTATTATTATTGTATATTACTTGATTTATACATTAATGTGGTTTCTGTGAATATACGTTAAATTATATCAATAAATTATATAGCGCAACAGTAATTGCTCAAGTGCTGCGGGCCCAGAACTCGATCTAGCTTCAAGCCGACCAAAGGCGCCAACCTGCTGCTTACTGCGGCTCAGACAATTGAGCGACTTGATGTGAAAAGTGGTGAAACTCGCTGTAATTTCTCGGCCGCTGTTTAAGAGTTTCTTGTTTTTGTTGTTGTTTTGTTTTGGAGACAGATTGCTCTTCTCCTGCCCCTCTGCACTGATGGCAATGAATGGGTTAAAAGGGAACATTTCATGAGATTCATTTAAAGCGAGAAGAAAATAGGAGGAACACACCAACTTTTATTCCCCGTAAACTGAGTTTCCTCTGGCCCTTCAAGGACAGGCCATGGCAAGCTATTTTTCAACAGCGGCAGGGTTAAGAGAAAGATGAGGAGGAAAAAGAAGAAGAGAGAAAGAGGCGAGAGAAGGAAGGAAGGAGGAGGAAGAGAAGGAGAAGAAGAAGAAAGAAGAAGAAGAAGAAGAAGAAGAAGAAGAAGAAGAAGAAGAACAACAACAACAACAACAACAACAACAACAACAACAAGAATAAGAACAAGAACAACAACAAGTAGAAGAAGAGAGTAGCAGAAGAATAAAAAAAAAGCAAGGTATAAAGTAGAAGTAGAAGCAGTAGTAGAAGAAAAATAAAGAAAATCGCGAAATGAAGTGATGACAACGACGATAGGAGGAGGAGGAATGGGAAGACGACGACGACGACGAAGAAGAAGAAAAAGATGAAGAAGAAGAAGAAGAAGAAGAAGAAGAAGAAGAAGAAGAAGAAGAAGAAGAAGAAGAAGAACAACAACAACAACAATAACAACAACAACAACAACAAGAAAAAGAAGTAAAGGAAGAAGAAGTAGAAGTAGAAGAAGAAGAAGAAGACGAAGAAGAAGAAGAAGAAGAAGAAGAAGAAGAAGAAGAAGAAGAAGAAGAAGAAGAAGAAGAAGAAGAAGAAGAAGAAGAAGAAGAAGAAGAAGAAGAAGAAGAAAAAGAAGAAGAAGAAGAAGAAGAAGAAGAACAAGAACAAGAACAAGAACAAGAACAAGAAGAACAAGAACAAGAAGAACAAGAACAACAAGAACAAGAACAAGAAGAACAAGAACAAGAAGAAGAAAAAGAACAGGAAGTAGAAGAAGAAGAACCAGAAGGACAGAGAAGACAGAGACAAAAAGACAGAACCAAAAAGGAAGCAAGAACGAAAGAAAGAAAGGGAGAAAGAAGAAGATGAAGAAAGAAAGGAGAAAGACAGAAACAGAAAGAAAGAAAGAAAGAAAGAAAAAAGGAAAGAAAGAAAGAAAGAAAGAAAGAAAGAAAGAAAAGGAAGATTTTTTTTTTAAAAGAGGGAACATAAAAAATACATTGGTTCATAACCCTTAACCATATAGTGCAAAGATGTAATGTCTGCTTCAATTGGCGCTAAATCACGGTGACATCTTTAAAATGGCCACACTTCCGGGTTTCATGTGAGAAGAAGCGAGCGAGAGTTGCGAGTCATGTTGCCTTGGGACAGGTGCTGGACAACGTGGCACAATGAACTATAATTCTTAGCGTATCACTCCCACGCAAACGGAAAGAGAGCAGCTGCGATTTGTCTAGTGGGTATGTAGGCTTACGAAATAACGTGGTAAAACAGGGTACATTTATTTATTTACTTAATCGTTCTTATATAGCGCCATTTCAGCTCAGGAGCGGCTCAAGGCGCTGGCCGATAAGGATCTAACTCTAGCCATTCAAGGCTCTCACTTAACTTGCAACCCTTGGGCGCATAGTCTGGCGCCCAGACGACTAAGCACAATGTTAGTTTTTGTTGTTGTTGTTGTTGTTGTTGTTTTGTCTTTGTTGTTTTTACTTCAGGCCGTTAACGGGGTTTGCCTATACAGGCTGCAATGCTATCGTCTGGCATTCGAGTACACTGCGTACACCGCTGAGCCAACGGGGCTCCCACATGCGCTAGTTGTTACATAGCAAGAAGATCATGAAGCAAAATAGCAACTATTATTAACACAAGTAAAGACGTTATCGTATCCTTTCGGCCGTTGGGCAGGGAGGAAGAGAGAGAGAGACAGAGACGTCAAGGAACTTCCTTCCTCGGGGTCAGCTTCATGAGAGCAGAACCATCTCATTTCCCTCCCTGACTTCATTATACTTCCCCCGGTTCTAAACAGAGGCACGTACCCATTCATAGCTAGGTGGACTTTGGGATGCGCTGTATCATTTATTACGTGTGAGATCGTGAAGCCGTTAATGCTGTCCAAGTACTATGCCCGCTCCCATCCAAGTTGGTAGCCCAGCTACACTACACGATGCATAGCAAAACTAAGACCTATTATAACGTGTTATATTAACCATTATAATATTAATTATACGGTAAGTGAATTGTCAGTCAGATCAGACTTAAATTTCCCTAAAAGAGCCAGAAATATATCATCTTTACAAACAATTGCTACATATACGCATGACTTGTTTGAAGATGCCTGTATAAATCCAGCTAATGTATCAAGTAAGATTATTTCATCTCCTTTCCCTATTTGGGAAATGAAAACAGCCAATTTTGATATTTTACATACTGATTTGAAGAAAGATGAGAATCCATATTTATTAGCAACATTAATAAGTCAACATATTTCTGAAAAATATTATGAAAATCTGCAGATATATACTGATGGATCTGTGATTGAGAATGGTAATGCTGGTGCAGGATTTGTAATACCTGCTTTAAACATACAAAAATCGTATTTCGTTGGTCAAGGATTTTCGATTTTCACTGCAGAATTATTAGCATTATTAATGGCTCTTAGTACAATAACAAACATGCAAAGGGATTTCATCAAAATATTGTTTTGTGTGGATTCTCAATCTGTTATGTTGGCTCTCAATTCGCCCAAATGTAAAGAAAGAGCAGAGATTATATTTGACATTAAATATTTAATACATTGCTTAAAACTCAGAGGTACGGAAATAAATATATGCTGGATTCCATCACATTGTGGTTTAAAATACAATGATATGGCTGACAGAGCAGCTAAACTTGGTGCAAAAAATATATATGCTGAACCGATTTCCTTACATTTATCAAAACACGAAATGTCGAACATTATTCAAAATATTGTTCGTAAACAAAGTAATTATTATGAACTTCCTGATCATTCCGGAATTTCTAGGCAAGTTAGCAGTCTTGCTCATAGGTTATTTTTGAATGCATGGAGAACAAAATATTGCGGTATTATTACTTGCATATGCGGAAATAAAATTAGTGTAGAGCATATCCTGACAAAATGTACTGAAATTCGTGATCTTTTACCTATTGAATATCAAAATATAACAAGCATAAAAAATATAGATGTTACTGACTATTATAAAATATCAAAGGTTTTGATATATAGTCAGATCGGACAGTTTCTTTGATACTTATTAAATAGTATAAGTTGTGCATTATGTTATACTTTAATTTGTAACATTTGTATGTGCGTGTGTGTGTGAGCGAGAGAGAGAGAGAGAGAGAGAGAGAGAGAGAGAGAGAGAGAGAGAGAGAGAGAGAGAGAGAGAGAGAGAGAGAGAGAGAGAGCAAATGGGCTATGTGTAGACAACATTAATGAAGACCGACTTTGACAACTAGAATGGTAGTGTGTGCTAATATGCGTTGGAAATCAAGTAAGAGACTGACAAATGACAAGGTGTGGGATGTTATTAATTTTTTTTTTAAATTATTATTTTTATTTTTTATTTATTTATTTATTTTTTTATTTTTTTTATTTTTTTTTATTTTTATTTTTATTTTATTTTTATTTTTTTTGTTGTTTGTGTGTGTGTGTGTTTTATTTTGCGGATACTGAAAGGTATAGAGGTGTTTTGGCAGATTGTGCATGGATGGTAATGGGTTGCGATCAAGGTGATTTTTGTCGTGTGCATATGGGATTAATGTGGGTAAATCGAGTTTGCCTTTCCCCTAGCCTGACATATACTTTGGTAGTACCTTCACATGTAAGAAAGAAAATGTTTGATGTCAAGATTGTTGTCATTTGTATTAGGAGTTCAAGCTGGTACAATTGTTTCAATGTTAATTTTAAAAAATTTTAAGTAATTAATTTTATGTTTATTTTAATGTTGTTGTTGGTCTAAAATCACTATGTGTACAGACCTTAAATTAAATAAATGAAATGAAATGAATTATATTAACCGCTAAGCTTCTGTGCCACAATAAATATAATAGTTCGTTTAACCGGTCTCTTTCCACTGATTTTGATTGAGTGATTGCGTCGATTGAGTTGTTTTTTGCGCTCTGAGCCAAGACTTTATGGGAAAAAGAGCTATATAAATACCCGTATTATTTTTTAAAAAATTTATTATATAGCGACAAATCATATATTATAATTTCTTTATTATTATTATTATTATTATTATTATTATTATTATTATTATTATTATTATTATTATTATTATTATTATTATTAATATTATTATTATTATTATTATTATTATTATTATTATTATTATTGTATATTAGCCTACTTGTTTTATACATTAATATGGTGTCTGTAAATATACGTTAAATAATATAAATAAATTATATAGCGCAACAGTAATTGCTCAAGTGCTGCGGGCCCAGAACTCGATCTAGCTCCAAGCCGACCAAAGGCGCCAACCTGCTGCTTGATGCGGCTCAGACAATTGAGCGACTTGATGTGAAAAGTGGTAAAACTCGCTGTAATTTCTCGGCCGCTGTTTAAGAGTTTCTTGTTTTTGTTGTTGTTTTGTTTCGGAGACAGATTGCTCTTCTCCTGCCCCTCTGCACTGATGGCAATGAATGGGTTAAAAGGGAACATTTCACGAGATTCACTTAAAGCGAGAAGAAAATAGGAGGAACACAGCAACTTTTATTCCCCGTAAACTGAGTTTCCTCTGGTCTTTCAAGGACAGGCCATGGCAAGCTATTTTTCAACAGAGGCAAGGTTAATAGAAAGATAAGGAGGAAAAAGAAGGAGAGAAAAAGAGGCGAGAGAACGAAAGAAGGAGGAGGAAGAGAAGAAGAAGAAAAAGAAGAAGAAGAAGAAGAAGAACACCACCAACAACAACAACAAGAATAAGAACAACAACAACAAGTAGAAGAAGAGAGTAGCAGAAGAATAAAAAAAAAAGCAAGGTAGAAAGTAGAAGTAGAAGCAGTAGTAGAAGAAAAATAAAGAAAATCGCGAAATGAAGTAATGACAACGACGATAGGAGGAGGAGGAATGGGAAGACGACGACGACGACGACGACGACGAAGAAAAAGAAGAAGAAGAAGAAGAAGAAGAAGAAGAAGAAGAAGAAGAAGAAGAAGAAGAAGAAGAAGAAGAAGAAGAAGATTATCTGAAAACAACGATGAGTAGGAAAAGGAGGAGTATGAAGGAAGAGGAAGAGGAAGAAGAAGAGGAAGAAGAAGAAGAAGAAGAAGTAGTGGTAGAAGAAGAAGAAGTAGTAGTAGTAGTAGTAGTAGTAGTAGTAGTAGTAGTAGTAGTAGTAGTAATAGTAGTAGTAGTAGTAGAAGAAGAAGAAGAAGAAGAAGAAGAAGAAGAAGAAGAAGAAGAAGAAGAAGAAAACATAATTCACTTTTTCAGCATTTCCTCCGCTTTTCTGCCTTCACACACAGCGTAGCAGAGAAGGCGAATGCTTACAGTCGCCTCACCACCCGACCCTGGCAGACACGGCCAACCCTTACGACCTCGGGCGTCTCTGCTACTCAGTGTGCAGCCGTCATTACCGTTGACCTTAGTTCCTGTGATCCAATTGTGGTAATGACGTAACGAAAGAACGCGCTTAACCGGTCTGAAATGATGGCCCCCAGGCCGGTCTCTTATCTTAAAAGGACCACAACACAAGCACTCTAACCGCCAGTGGGCTCGCTACCCACGACCCCTTGTACTTAACGCTGCCCAAGCGATCGACGTATTAAAGCACAGTTTCCCCTTCTAGCCAGTTGTGAGGGGCCGGGTAGCTCAGTTGGTAGAGCGTCTTACTAGTAACCGAAAGGTACCTGGTTCGAATCCCGGATTGGCCAATGTGTGACCATATTATTTTCCCCTTACCATCAACTGGTTCGCTGGTGTCATAATAATGTGACCAGTAGTCGCCTATACGCTTCGGTGTCGTGTGACTATAATCTACAGTCACTAGCCAGTTGTGGGGCCGGGTAGCTCAGTTGGGAGAGCGGCTTACTGTCATAAATTGGCTAGTTTTAACTCTGCTTGTTGACTATTTAGCCATGTGTAGTCTTTGTAACAGTAGAGAAGTTAGACTATTACACAGCAGCAATTAAATTACACAGCAGACCACACACGGCGAGCGAGCCACCCACATCGCAGTGAGTCAGCACTTGAGTTTTGAATCGGACCGTTTTAACCAATCATAGCAGGCTCAGTGGGTAGAGCAGTTTGACTGTGTCAGATCTTAGCACAGTTTGAATCAGTCGTGTGTGAGACGAGGTAGAGTCAACATCTCCACAGCTAGAGAAATCTCTACACTCATAGACCAGGAAGCAGGACTTAGGAATCTTAGAATTCTCTCAAGTCACAACGGGCCTGAACTTGTCAAACAGGTAAATGAGCACCCTTCTGTTTCATCGTGATATATTTATATTATTGTTGAAATTATGTTTGTGGAATTTGCTATGCATAAATGTGAATTGTTAATCCGAATTTGCGGGACCACGTGGAAGAGCCTACCACGAGGCGAAACACGACCGGTTGCGCCGCCATGTTGTATCCCGTACGGAACCACTGTTGTTTAACTTATATGTATGTTTGCAGACCAGTGGCTGTACCACTGAATGTTTATATTATTATTAATTCGGTATGTGTATAGTTAGACACGATTGATATTTATGTATGTATAGGAATTTAGAGTTGAGATTCCAGTGGACCCCGGAAGTAGCAGAATGTTCGTCGCTTATGTATAGAGATGTGGAGCTATCACTGAGGGCTACTTTGGCTTTCAGTGAGACGCTCTGCACAAACCGATTATTCAGGGTTGTGCAGAATTTCGTCTCTTATATTACAGACGAGCAGGCGAGCTATCCTGTGCACCCCACTCCACAGAAACGACTAGTTGGTTGAGGAACCTCTACCGCACAAGACGGAAAGAGCTGCCTTGAAATACTCCCTGTCAGACCAGACCCCACAGCGTGGCAAGGGAACCCAACTACACAACGACAAAGGTGTACCAGAAGCTACCTCACAGAAGGACTTCGACCGCACCATCTAGCAGTTAAGTGAACACGCCAAGGTGCACTTAAACTGATCATAACAGGACCACAGTAGTCCAACTCTTCAGAAACTGTAAAACGGACCACAGTAGTCCAAATCTACATGAAATATTATAGAAAGTGCCCGAGGAAGATATAACAGCTGCCTAGACTATCAGCGATCGAACTATTAGCAGAGACTGAGACTTTTTAAGTTAGATTAGTACTTAGAGAATCGTGTATAGAGTAGAAGAAATAAATGTGTGATTTTAACTGTTATCAAGTGGCTGGACTACATATGATTCATAGCCGTGTGAAAGCTAGTGTGACAGTAATCTTTTACCATTTTTCTATCTATTTCTGTATCCCAACCTTAACACAGAACGAGCTAAACAAATAAATTTATTAAAGTAATTCATAGGGTGACTTACTAGCAGTTCCCACCGAATAAACGTGAGGGTCCATAATTCCATTGTGCAGAGCCCATAAACCCCACGTGACACTTTAATTGGCGAGCCTAGCCAGGATCTGTGTATAATAGGAATTGGGTATAACCGGATCTAAGTACAATAAAATTAGATAACAGTAGAAGTAGACTAACTTAGAATAGTGTAAGAGTATAACACTGATCAGTTGTGGTGCACTATTCTTTAGTTAAAAACTTTTTTGCTTCAATTATTTTTGTGCCTGTATGTTGCATTGTTCTTTTGCAGGTTTTGCTTAAATAACTGTTGTATGCCATTTGACTCTTGTTTTATTCTATTATTGATTACGAATTTGATTGTCTTTGCATTGTTGTTATTGACTTGCAATATTGCTAGTGTTTTGGTATTCCACGTGATTCAGAGGTTGTTCATAGACACTTTTGACATTGTCGGACCCAGTGGCCTTGAGATTGCGTTTCAAGGAATTGGGAGAAGCTTTACACTTAGCAGGGGGAGACCTAATTGCGTATATAAATGCAGAGGTAGAGAAACAGGAGGCTAAGGCAGAGAGAGCAGCAGAGAGAGAACAGAAGAAACTCGAAGCAGAACAGAGAAAAGCAGAATTAGAAGCAGAGCAAAAGAAATTAGAACTAGAAGCAGAGCAGAAGAAACTAGCATTAGAAGCAGAGCAGAAGAAATTAGAAGCAGAGCAGAAGAAATTAGAGGCAGAGAGAGAAACGAGGAAATTAGAGCTAGAAGCAGAACAGAAGAAGGTAGCAGCAGAGAGAGATGCAGAAGTTAGGAGGTGGGATTATGAGAGGGCAGAAAAAGAAAAAGAGAGGGAAGAAAAGGAAAAAGAAAGACAGCATGAGTTAGAGCTAAGAAGATTGGGATCAGGAGCTTCAAGTTCTTCCTCAACCCCTCCCCACTCAGATCAGCTAGAAGTAGCATCCAACCCCGTACAAGGAATGTCATTTCCACTGGGAACATTCAATGAGAGAGAGGAAGGTCTAGATCTCTATCTGACTAGGTTTGAGCGTCTAGCAACAGAGTACAAACTAGATCCCACTCATTGGTCTTTCAAGCTTAGTCAAGGGCTTAGAGGAAAGGCTTATGACATCTACAGTAAGCTACCGACTGACAGAGTGACTGACTATCACAAAGTAAAAGAGGCACTCCTAACGGGATTCGAACTAACAGGAGAATGCTATCGGCAAAAATTCCGCACCAATCGGAGAGTGAAAGGAGAGAGCTATGCGCAGTTCGCGGATCGGTTGTCCACAACGCTGGATAAGTGGATTAGCCAGTCAGCCACGGCTAAGACGTATGATGGACTGACAGAACTGTTAGTATGGGAACAGCTACGGGAAACCATGACCCCCGAGCTGAGAACATTCTCAGTAGAGCAGGGCGCGGAAAGACTGGAAGATCTGGTCAAGGTCGCAGATAGGTACGTGGCCGCCCACGGAGAAGCCAAGAGCTTCAGGCGAGACCTAAAGCCTAACGGGAAAGAGGCACAGAAACGAAGCCCTAACCGGGAAGAGCGCACCGCGAATAAGCCGAATAACCCCAGACCTGGGCAAAATAAAGGACCCAACACGGAATTCGGGAAAAGAGGTCCTGCAGAACAGAGACGGTATTGTTCGTTCTGCAACAGAAACAATCACTCCACCGCAGAATGTTTCAAGTTGGCCGCACAACGTAGGGAAGAGCGCGAAAGCCGGCCAGCGCACAGAGTTCTAACTCAAAGCAGCGGTAACAAGCCACACACAATCGGAGATCACCCATCGGTGACAGACACGGTCAAGGTCAACGGAAAAGAAGCGAACTGTCTGTATGACACAGGTCTATCATACGACGCGATAGTTAGCGAATCTCTTGTATCGAGCGCAGCCTTGACAGACAAGACAGTCGACTTACAAGGAGCAGACTTGACGAAACCGACGACTACTTGCCCAATAGCTTGGATAGAAGTAGAGAGTAGGTACGTCACAGGACGAATCCAAGCAGCTGTTTTACAGAAACCCCTGTATGATCTAGTGCTAGGTTGTAGGTATGTGTTCTTAGGCACGCCCCCTAAAACTGTAGAGATAGCTGCAGTGCAAACCAGGGCCCAAGCTAAAACACAACCACCCCAGCCCGAGTTCGCTCCGAATCCAGGACTCGAAGAGATCAAAACAGCACAGAAAGAAGACACCTCGATAGCGAAGTGCTTCCAGAAGCTACCCAAGGCGCACACACCCCCGCACAAGGGAGACTTCTACATGGAAGAGGGAGTTCTACATCGACAAGGAGATGGAGATCACACCCAACTAGTACTGCCAGCCACCCTTCGAGCCCAAGTACTAGAGTTAGGCCACAGCATGCCACTCAGCGGACACATGGGAATTGGAGCCACAGTGCAGAGAATCAGCGCACACTACTATTGGCCAGGAATCACGGAGGATGTCAAGCGCTACGTGAAATCTTGCCACCAATGTCAACGATATTCCCCGCGACATCACACCGTACCAGTTACCTTAGGACCATCGGTAGTAGTCGGCGTGCCATTCCAGCAAGTCTCAGTAGACATAGTAGGACCACTGCCCATGACCAAGAAGCGGAACAGATTTCTACTCACACTCGTCGACGCATGTACGATGTGGTGCGAAGCAGTCCCGTTGCCAGCGATCGACACCAAGAAGATCGCAGATGCACTCATCGCCATCTTTACCAGAGTCGGATTCCCGGACAGCATTAGAACGGACAACGGATCTCAGTTCACCGGCCGCCTGATGCAAGACGTGTTCGAGTTGATACAAGTTCATCACATTCGCACACCACCATACCACCCAGCCAGCAACGGACAAGTAGAAAGACTGAATGGAACCCTTCTCACCATCCTCAGGAAAGTCGCCGACGACAATCCAGAAGCGTGGGACACCTACGTGAATGCGGCACTGTTCGCATACCGAGAAACACCCCATGCAGCCACAGGCTACACCCCGTCAACATTGCTATTCGGCAGACCTCTAGCAGGACCGCTAGAAGCCCTACGCAGAAGTTGGACGGAAGCCAAGATAGACGACACACCAAGAGGTGCCACCAAGTACGTCGCAGACCTGCAGGAAACCCTCAAAGCAACGTGGAAGAAAGCTGGTGAAGCACTGAAGAAGGCAAGAGCCCGTCAGGCGAAGTACTACAACCGCCACGCTAAGGACCGAGAACTGCAAGTCGGCGATCAAGTGCTACTCTTACTTCCAAGTGGAACCAACAAGCTGGACATCGCTTGGAGAGGACCGTACCGGGTGACTGCCAAGAAATCCAAGACAGTCTACCAAGTAGAGGTGAACGGGAGAGCCCGATACCACCACATCAATCTCCTCAAGAAATACACGGACCGACCAGCGACTCCCAGCACTCACAACTTGTTAGCCATCGCCATCGCGGAAGAAGGAGAAAGCATGGAGACCAATGCAGTAGAGTATCCCCTGCACTCCAAAGAAACCTACAAAGACGTGATACTCAACGGAGACCTAGCCGCTAAACAGCAACAGCAAGTACTACAGGTCATTCGACAACAGCAGACTGTGCTCACAGACCGACCAGGGAGGACAGACCTCGTCGAAGTAACCTTAACGGTGACCGACCCAACACCCGTCCGCCAGAAGCTCTACCCGATGCCACTGTCGCAGCAGCGAGCCATCAAGGAAGAGATAGACACCTTACTGGCAGCCGGAATCATCTCAGAGTCTACTTCACCCTACAGCGCAGGCACGGTATTGTTGCGAAAACCCAACGGAGAGCACCGACTGTGCATCGACTTCAGACTCCTGAATGCCGTAACGCAATTCCAGCCAGAGCCACTCCCGGACCAGACAGACCTATTTGCCAAGCTACAGCGAGCGAAGTACTTCTCACGCATCGACCTCAGCAAAGGATACTACCAGATACCAGTACAACCACAAGTCCGAAAGTACCTAGCGTTTAGCACTATGGAAGGACACTTCGAGTTCAATGTACTTCCATTCGGACTCCACAACGCACCCAGCATCTTCAGCGCCATGATGCGAAAACTCCTGGCACCCCTGAGCAGCGAGCACCTACATTCGTTTATGGACGACATCCTCATCGCAACACCTACGTGGGAGGAACATGTCACGCTCCTACAGCAACTACTCGCCCGCCTCAGAGACACGGGATTGACGGCAAGACCCACCAAATGTCAGATTGGATTCACAGAACTAGAATTTCTGGGACACACCATCAGTCAAGGAAGCCTGCGACCGGTAGAAAAGACAGTGAAACGCCTACTCGACGCTCCTAGGCCCAAGACCAAGAAGGAAGTGCAGTCGTTTCTAGGACTCTGCGGCTTCTACCAGAAGTTCATCCCCAACTACAACAGCATCGCCGTGCCACTGACAAATGGAACCCGAAAAATCGCCCCGGACAAAGTCGTATGGACAGCCGAATGCGAGACAGCATTCCAAACACTCAAGGACAGAATGACATCGGCGCCAGTGCTCCACCTGCCCGATTTGACTCAGCCATTCGTTCTTCGCACCGACGCAAGCGACTTAGGCCTCGGAGCAGTACTGCTACAGCGCGACCCCAAGAATGCAGAGACGCTATTCCCTGTCGCCTACGCCAGCAGAAAATTGAGACCCGCCGAGACCCACTACGCCACGTCGGAGAAAGAATGTCTTGGACTAGTCTGGGCCATACAGAAATTCCAACTCTACCTGTATGGGACCCACTTCACAGTTCAGGTGGACCACCAACCACTATCGTTCCTGGCAGCCTCCAAGTCTTTGAACTCTCGCCTGATGAGATGGGCACTCACCCTTCAAGCATACTCATTCCAAATCGAGTACATCCCCGGCAAAGAGAACCACGGAGCCGACTACCTCAGTCGCCATCTCGTGGAGGACACAGCAGCTGTCGCCCACCCATCACAACTAAGGGCCACAGCACCAGAATTCGTCCCCGTCCAGTAAAACCCTGTCACTAGTGTCCATAGCTACCTGGCACAGCATTGCAGCTCAGGTAGAGCAACTTAATTAGTTTGTAAATAGGACCCGAGGATAGTGCAGTGTTAAACTAGGCTCTGTAGTAGAAAAAGGTCGAATCCAGTAGTCATCGCCTTTTTCAGTTGAGGGAGCCTGTCATAAATTGGCTAGTTTTAACTCTGCTTGTTGACTATTTAGCCATGTGTAGTCTTTGTAACAGTAGAGAAGTTAGACTATTACACAGCAGCAATTAAATTACACAGCAGACCACACACGGCGAGCGAGCCACCCACATCGCAGTGAGTCAGCACTTGAGTTTTGAATCGGACCGTTTTAACCAATCAGAGCAGGCTCAGTGGGTAGAGCAGTTTGACTGTGTCAGATCTTAGCACAGTTTGAATCAGTCGTGTGTGAGACGAGGTAGAGTCAACATCTCCACAGCTAGAGAAATCTCTACACTCATAGACCAGGAAGCAGGACTTAGGAATCTTAGAATTCTCTCAAGTCACAACGGGCCTGAACTTGTCAAACAGGTAAATGAGCACCCTTCTGTTTCATCGTGATATATTTATATTATTGTTGAAATTATGTTTGTGGAATTTGCTATGCATAAATGTGAATTGTTAATCCGAATTTGCGGGACCACGTGGAAGAGCCTACCACGAGGCGAAACACGACCGGTTGCGCCGCCATGTTGTATCCCGTACGGAACCACTGTTGTTTAACTTATATGTATGTTTGCAGACCAGTGGCTGTACCACTGAATGTTTATATTATTATTAATTCGGTATGTGTATAGTTAGACACGATTGATATTTATGTATGTATAGGAATTTAGAGTTGAGATTCCAGTGGACCCCGGAAGTAGCAGAATGTTCGTCGCTTATGTATAGAGATGTGGAGCTATCACTGAGGGCTACTTTGGCTTTCAGTGAGACGCTCTGCACAAACCGATTATTCAGGGTTGTGCAGAATTTCGTCTCTTATATTACAGACGAGCAGGCGAGCTATCCTGTGCACCCCACTCCACAGAAACGACTAGTTGGTTGAGGAACCTCTACCGCACAAGACGGAAAGAGCTGCCTTGAAATACTCCCTGTCAGACCAGACCCCACAGCGTGGCAAGGGAACCCAACTACACAACGACAAAGGTGTACCAGAAGCTACCTCACAGAAGGACTTCGACCGCACCATCTAGCAGTTAAGTGAACACGCCAAGGTGCACTTAAACTGATCATAACAGGACCACAGTAGTCCAACTCTTCAGAAACTGTAAAACGGACCACAGTAGTCCAAATCTACATGAAATATTATAGAAAGTGCCCGAGGAAGATATAACAGCTGCCTAGACTATCAGCGATCGAACTATTAGCAGAGACTGAGACTTTTTAAGTTAGATTAGTACTTAGAGAATCGTGTATAGAGTAGAAGAAATAAATGTGTGATTTTAACTGTTATCAAGTGGCTGGACTACATATGATTCATAGCCGTGTGAAAGCTAGTGTGACAGTAATCTTTTACCATTTTTCTATCTATTTCTGTATCCCAACCTTAACACAGAACGAGCTAAACAAATAAATTTATTAAAGTAATTCATAGGGTGACTTACTAGCAGTTCCCACCGAATAAACGTGAGGGTCCATAATTCCATTGTGCAGAGCCCATAAACCCCACGTGACACTTACTAGTAACCGAAAGGCATCTGGTTCGAATCCCGGATTGGCCAAATTGTGACCATATTATTTTCCCCCTACCATCAACTGGTTCGTTGATGTCAGAATAGTGTGACCAGTAGTCGCCTATACGCTTCGGTGTCGTGTGACTATCATCTACATGTACAGTAACATATTACTTATTTACTAGCCAGTTAAGGGGCTGGGTGGTTCAGTTGTTAGAGCGGCTTACTAGTACTTGGTTCGAATCCAGGATAGGTCAACGTGTGACCATATTATTTTCCCCTGACCATCAGCTTGTTCGCTGGTGTCAGAATATTGTTACCGATAGTCTCCTATAGGCTGCGGTGTTGTGTGCCTATAATGTACGATTGACCTTTAACTCAGCCAGCTTTGCTGTTGGGTTGGCCTTCTGTAGCGCCGCTATAAAATACTCATATAAAGTTACTCGTCTTTCGGACAAAAGTATAAAATCGAAGGATGTAGTGTAATCTGTGTACGCTTCATTCATTCCAACGCACGGATAGTCAAACACATCCTGACTTTTATGACCGGGGCGGGTGAATGCCAAGAACAGCAAAGCAAACTGCAAAAGAATTACGCATTATTTTTTCTCATCATGAGTGCAACTACTGGCATTTCGCTGAAAAGGGAAACGGAACTTCACCGCCTAAGTACTCCCCTTCCCCCCTCCCATCTCCTCCCCAAAAAATAAATAATTTATTTTTAGAAAAATTAATGAAATAAAATAAATTGATACATTGAAATAATTCCAAAATATTACATTATAATTATCTGCGTTACTCTCAAGCCCTTTTCACACTTTTATCCCAAATAAACATGCATTATGTTCAGAAGCAGACGCGTCTAAATCCAGGCCCACATCATGTTTGCGTAAATCTCACATTCGTTTTAAGTGAACATGACAAATATACACGTAGTCTCCAATATTCAGATATAAAGGCGCGAACACTACTACTACTACTACTACTACTACTACTACTTTTACTGCTACTACTACTACTACTACCACTACTACTACTAAGCTTACTGCTACTACTACTACGTAGTATTTGAGTTGATCTCAAATTCTTTTAAAATCATTATGACACAGATACACGTAGTCTTCCACATTCAGAAAAAAAGACGCGTCTACTACTACTACTACGACGACGACGACGACGACGACGACGATGATGACGACATCACATTTGTGTAACTCTCAAATTCTGTTCAAATGGTCATAGCACATAATTAAAAAAAAGGACGTGCCGTCTTGTACTATTACTACAACTACTACTATATCGAATTTGCGTTTCAAGGTCCACCTCCTATCTTCTTAAAACTCCTTTGCATAAAAGAGTGTAACAAAGGGGAGAGAACTGGCACCAAAACACCAACCTTCCAAGTTCAGAAGCTGGCTAATTTATCGGCCGTCAACATGACTGAAGAGAGTTTAATGAAGGAGAAAATACACAGACGGACCACCTAATTTCTTCACACTGCTCCGACTCCTCTGGTGATTCACCGCGCACGCATGCACACAACACGCACACACACACAAGTAGATACACAAACGCACACAGATACACAAACATAGATAGACACAGACAGACACACACACACACACGCGCGCGCTCCCATCATTAAAACAATCTTAAGTGTAAAGGTCTGATAGAGCCCCACTCCATACTCACTACCCACCCACCCACACACACATACCTCTCCCCGTGGTGGTGCCGGGGATCTCTGTATAAATAGTATTTCCACTTTCTGGAAATTTAGTGCTTTAAATTCTCAGTGTAGCTGTTTTTCTCCTTTGTTCTTTCTAATTCCTACTCTGTTCTAGTAATCTACTATACTATCTCTAGACCAGTCACCTATTTTTTTTCTTAAAAATTCTTCCAAAACTCCTCATTTGTGTATAAGGTCTATTGGGTCAGCTTGGGAATATTGAACGCTTTCTGCCAAATGATCACTAGAGCTTCCTATGATATTATTATTTAGCAATGTAGGCATTTTATATGTACTGTATGTGTGTTTTGTTGATATTTTATAATGATGTTTATATTCTATTTTATTTTTGTAAACCGGTCCTGTTCACCACATACACCGCCGACTGCCAGTCCGCTGACCCATGCAACATCCAGGTGAAGTTCGCTGATGATACCTCACTCACTGGTCTGGTCAGCAGTGATGAAGCTTCATACAGAACAGCAGTCGATGAGCTGGTGGCTTGGTGTGACCGCAACTACCTGGAACTCAACATTACAAAGACGGAAGAGATGGTGGTTGACTTCCGTCGACAGTCCAATAGCATCGAACCGCTTGTTATCAAGGGTGAAGAGGTCCGCAGAGTCTCAAAGTACAAGTACCTCGGGACAACCATTGATGACAAACTGGAACGGACAGATAACATTGACGCCTGCTACAAGAAGGCGAACCAGCGGCTGTTCTTCCCCAGGAAGCTGAAGCAGTTCAGGGTCAACAGCACAATCCTGTATCTGTTCTACCAGTCTGTCATTGAGAGTGTTGTGCTTTACAACCAGGTGTGCTACTACAGCTCTGCCAAGAAAGCCGACACGGACAGGCTGGATAGAATCACTGCTGTTGCGTCGACGCTGATGGGGAAGGACACAAGGCCGCTAGCAACATTGTTCGACCAGACTGCAGTGAAGAAGCTAGAGAAGATCAAGCAGGATTCAAGTCATCCACTGCATGATGCTGTCTCTGCCTGCATTTCAAGACGCGGTTCAGGGCGTATGCTGTTTATGCGGTGTAGAACATGTCGCTTTAGAGACTCATTCTTTCTAACAACAATCCGCACTTTCAACAATAGATGACGATGAGGCTCAGAATAGTTGATGGTTGTAGCCCAGGATGGGTGGCAGTGAATGGGTTAACTGTCTGAGTATTATCATTATATATCAATCACCAGGTAGAAGGAGTAGCTTGGACCACAAAAGGAGTAGGCCTGATTCACCTTTGCCAGGTCCAGCGTCCTCGTTATCATCAACATCATTATCACCGTCCCCATTGTCATCATTGTCTCTATCTTTCAAAAAACCAACACTGTCACTGTCAAAAAAATCATAATACTATGAATTTGCAACAGTTATTTAAAACAAATTTATGTTCCGGATGCTGCTATTTTTTGATTCAAACTGAAATTCTTAACCTGAAACATGTCTGTTGTTTATTTTACTATCATGTTTGTTAGGAGATTGTTAAGAGAAATATAAAATGGTCTTTCATCCTTGGCAGCCTCATCTACATCCTCATCACCACCATCATCATCATTATCCCCATGATTATCACTAGTAGGAATTACCATTATTGTATATCTCATCATTATAAGTACATAAATCGTCATCGTCGTCATCGTTATTGTCACTATCATCGTCTGCATCGTCACCGTCGTCGTCATCGTCATCATCATCACTAACCACTATTACTGAGAACTACTGATGAACTTGTTTGTTTGCAAATAATTCAAAACAGCCTGTGCAATGTGCTATGACTACCTTCTCCTACTGTTGTCATTCTCATCACTGCTGTCAATGTGAACATCGTAGCCTACTTACATGTACATACCATCACCATCACCATCTTGAACTACCATCGTTGTGGTTAGTATTGCACTCATGCGGTTGAGTCTTAACTATCAGGACCTGTGATAATGATCGTTAGATTGGATGCAATATCATTTTATATGCTATAATCAGACTGTGAATATTGTTATTAACAGTAGTGGTGGTGTGTAAATATGTGTGTGCATGACTGTATGCCTTTGTAGGAGGTAACTTTTAACTTATGGTGTGTGTGTGTGTGTGTGTGTGTGTGTGTGTGTGTGTGTGTGTGTGTGTGTGTGTGTGTGTGGGCATGTAGAAACGACGTTACAGTGACACACTCATGGAACTCCACATGGTTTCTTTTGACTTTTTTGGAAGGGCGCCCTATTTTGACGTCAAAATAGTTCCCTGCTGAGTTAGAGCTGTTTTAGGCCTAGGGTTAGGTTAAGGGTTAGGGTTAGGGTTAGGGTTTGGGTTAGGGGTTAGGGTTAGGGTTAGGGTTAGGGATAGGTTCAAAAATTTGAAAATGTCAAAATAATGTCACGAAAATGAAAAGTGTGTCAAAATAATCCCTGTTTTTTTCACAACAGTCATCAGAATGTCGTTTTTACAAAAATGTGTGTGTGTGTGTGTGTGTGAGGTTGTAAAACCACAAAAGTGAGAAACAAAATTTACTTTTTTAGGCACAAATGAGGTAATTTTCTCGTTCCTCATTTTTCTCCCGTGACCCATTTGTTTCTAAGTACGCGGGAGTGCTTTTCTAGTGCATGGGAGTGCAGTTGTAGTGCAAAAGAGTGTTTTAAGTACAGAGGAGTGCACTATCCGGGACGGAGAAAATCCAGCCAATTTTCGGAAAATTTTGAAGCAAAAATCGACCTATTTCGTCGCCCTTAGCAGACGAAGTAGGTCAACTTTTTTGACGGAAAGAAGCAATTTTGACTTAGATTCTTACATTTCTAGAGGAAATTTGCCTTCTTTCCGTCAAAAAAGTGGTTTCCGACTCTTACATTCTAAAATTATCCCATTTGTGACCTGTACAAGAATGTGTGTGTGTGTGTGTGTGTGTGTGTGTGTGTGTGTGTGGGCATGTAGAAACGACGTTACAGTGACACACTCGTGGAACTCCACATGGTTTCTTTTGACTTTTTTGGAAGGCTGCCCTATTTTGACGTCAAAATAGAGTTCCGGCATAGATACAGCTGTTTTAGGGTTAGGGTTAGGGTTAGGGTTAGGGTTAGGGACAGGTTCAAAAATTTGAAAATGTCAAAATAATGTCACGAAAATGAAAAGTGTGTCATAATAATCCCTGTTGTTTTCACAACAGTCATCAGAATGTCGTTTTTACAAAAATGGGTGTGTGTGTGTGGGTGTGTGTGTGTGGGGGGGTTGGTGTTTATTGCTATAGGTTAGAATGCATGACTTTTATAATTTGATAAGCTACATTTATGTTGTGTACAACTGCTTCTCTGTTGTTTGTGGTGTGTTTGTTTTAATCCCTGAGGTCTTTTGTGTCTTACTGCTTTTAGGCCGTTGTATTGATGAAGTGTACGCCGCACACACATTTCCTTGTGTTTTCATGGGGACAATCAAGAGTCTGATTCTGATTCTAAATTAGCGTATACCCTCAGCGTCCCCTGCGCTGCGTGGGCTCCCTTTATTGTAAAGTGACTGGCTGGTGGAATGCCTTCAGTGTCATCACTAGGGTTGTTTGAGCAGATCCTTTATACGGATCAAAAGCGAGTCCTCTTTCAACAAGTTGTGGTCTTGATTTTGTGGTCCTGATTCGTCTCTTTGCAGTCCCCTAAACCCTGTAAGCAATGAATAACTAATTAACACACACCTCCCAAAGTGCGCAAAATATACTGACCTATAGAAGATTGCCGACGGCTGGAATTTTATTTACATTTTATTGCGTAGTCCCGCAATGCTAGAAACGGCACGCATTATTTACCTGCCTGCAGTTGGTAAAGTGTTTGTAGTAAATGTACCTTTTCTGTAGTAGCGGTTCAACCGTAAATGGGTACCCCGATTGTCCAGTTTCGAACCTTATAGTGGGCTAGGATAAAAGAGAACATTTTTTTAACTGGCCATATTAGCAGTGTGATTGCTCTGGCGGCTCAGTGTTGATTTTAGTTTCCTACCCTTCGCCCCCTTCCATTGAATAGTTATCGCCGTCTTCTATATCGCCAATGGTGGGTGTATGCGCTAAACATCATGAAATGGTCGTTCAAATAATATATTCTTGCCTTATTTAAAATGTCATATTCCCTCGGCCATTTCCAACCAACAGCTATTATTAAATTCTGTAAATGTTTTTTCTCGGATACATGTATAGGTTTCTTGTAATACGTCTAGCAATTCTTTTTTTTAAATTACTATTGGCACTTCGATTTAGTTGAACTTTATTGATTATTACGCTTTATTCGTTATGTACTCTTTACGAATAGTGATTAACTAATATACTTGTGTGACATTGGTCTCGTTCGCTAGAGACATTTAATTGGCATCATTTGTAAAAAGGGTGGCACTTATATAAGCTTTAATTATGGGTGAGCTTTATGTCTTCCCTGTTTTGTTTACTTGTCTCGTTAATTAAACTTAGTTTGGACCAATATATTCGTGCTATAATATAACGGAAAGAATGTATTTGCTGAACTAAATGCTATGTCAGACGTTGTATTATAATTAGGCTTATAGTCTAAAAAGACATTATTCTTATATAGCGCACTTACAAGCTCAGAGAGCTTCAAAAAAAGCGCTGGCCACTACTATCCAGCTATCACAAAATAGTTTTCTGAAGCCAGGATTCGAACCCACGTCGCCCGAGACGCACGTACACAAGTCGTGCGCTCTGACGATTGAGCTATCCCTGCCTCCTACACAGTGATGCGTCCTTGTCTTTGGAAATAACTACGTACTGTGAAATGTATTATATCCAGATTCAAGATTTGTATGAATGCTCTCGGCCCAAGACAGAAGACAGAACAATGCGTCCTTGTAACCCACTGTTTGGAACTGTTCAAGAGTTCTCAAAGCGTTCGAGAAATTACCACACGAAAAAATAAAATCATTCAAAAGTTGTTTTCTGGCGTAGAATAAATGATTAATTTCGTTGTTATTTGCACACAGAGATGACACTTCATGGAGTTAAATTATTGCTTCATTTTTATTTTGGTAACATTTCGCAAAAATGTGAAGTACACTACATTCTCCCTGTCATGAATTGGCTAGTTTAACTCTGCTCATTGACTATTTAGCATGTGTAGTCTTTGTAACAGTAGAGAAGTTAGACTATTACACAGCAGCAATTAAATTACGCAGCAGACCACACACGGCGAGCGAGCCACCCACATCGCAGTGACTCAGCACTTGAGCTTTGAATCGGACCGTTTTAACCAATCAGAGCAGGCTCAGTGGGTAGAGCAGTTTGACTGTGTCAGAGCCTAACACAGTTTGGATCAGTTGTGTGTGAGACGAGGAAGAAGTAACATCTCCTTAGCTAGCAGAGAACTATCTTCACTCATAGACCAGGAAGCAGGACTTAGAATCTCAGAATTCTATTTAGTCAACACGGGCCTGAACTTGTCAGACAGGTAAATGAACACCCTTCTGTTTCATCGTGATATATTTGTATTATTGTTGAAATTATGTTTGAAGAATTTGCTATGCATAAATGTGAATTGTTAATCCGAATTTGCGGTACCACGTGGAAGAGCCGACCACGAGGCTCAACACGACCGGTTGCGCCGCCATGTTGTATCCCGTACGGAACCACTGTTGTTTAACTTATATGTATGTTTGCAGACCAGTGGCTGTACCACTGAATGTTTACAATATTATTAATTCTGTATGTGTATAAGTAGACACGATTGATATTTATGTATGTATAGGAATTTAGAGTGAGATTCCAGTGGAACCCGGAAGTAGCAGAATGTTCGTCGCTTATGTATAGAGATGTGGAGCTATCACTGAGGGCTACTTGGCTTTCAGTGAGACGCTCTGCACAAACCGATTATTCAGGGTTGTGCAGAATTTCGTCTCTTATATTACAGACGAGCAGGCGAGCTATCCCGAGCTATCCCGAGCTATCCTGTGAACCCCACTCCACAGAAACAAGTTGGTTGAGGAGACTCTACCGCACAAGTCGGAAGGAGCTACCTTGAAATACACCCTGTCAGACCCCACAGCGTGGCAAGGGAACCCAACTACACAACGACACAGGTGGACCAGAAGCTACCTCACAGAAGGACTTCGAACACCCCACACATGAGTTAAGTGCATAAGGCGAAGGTGCACTTAAACTGATCATAACAGGACCACAGTAGTCCAACTCTTCAGAAACTGTAAAACGGACCACAGTAGTCCAAATCTACCTGAGATATTATAGCAAGTGCCCGAGGAAGATATAACAGCTGCCTAGACTATCAGCGATCGAACTATTAGCATTGAAAGAGACTTTTTAAGTTAGATTAGTACTTAGAGAATCTTGTATAGAGTAGAAGAAATAAATGTGTGAGTTTAACTGTTATCAAGTGGCTGGACTACATATGATTCATAGCCGTGTGAAAGCTAGTGTGACAGTATTCTTTTACCATTTTTCTATCTATTTCTGCACCCCAACCTTAACACAGAACGAGCTAAACAAATAAATTTATTAAAGTAATTCATAGGGTGACGTACTAGCAGTTCCCACCGAATAAACGTGAGGGTCCATAATTCCATTGTGCAGAGCCCATAAACCCCACGTGACACTCCCTTCCGATACCCTCCTCCCCTCCCCTCCACTCCCTCTCTCTATCCACTAACCCCAGTGCCCTTGCGTCTAATTAAAAAAGTTCTGCCACTCACGGCCTCTCATAGCAAAACAATATACCTTAAAGTGCGGAACAACGCTCTAACAATTACTGTTTGTTTCCGAATCTGTCTAATGACGTCATTTAAAAGCTAAAAGAAACTTTGCTAAACTTTTAATAAATGCAAGTTTAAAATAATCGCTCTTGGGGAGTCAAATTATGGCAATAGCCTTCTCTTACAAAAACTCTGCTTGTCACATATCACGCACACACAAACGCATCTCTCTCTCTCTCTCTCTCTCTCTCTCTCTCTCTCTCTCTCTCTCTTTATATATATCCCGTAAATTGATGGTCGTTGGTGCACCACAGATGATCATTTAACCAGCGTACTCCATCTTTCTCTGTCCTCAGCTGTCACGGACGGGCCAGCTTTACTCTGCTTATTTTAATATTTAGCTTGGTTGGTATATATAATATTAGAATTTCCAAGTTAGGCAGCAGACGATGAAAGTAATCAAGCGTAGCGGTAGCATACTGCCGCCTACACACATAGTGGTAGTTGACGCTGGCTAACGCAATGACATCATCGTAATTACGATAGGCGAGAAAGTTTAACCAATGAGAACAGTAGGCAAAGCGGTTGGAGCCAGTTTGACTGGGTCCGAAACCTAACACAGCTTTGGTCAGTTGGGAGGAATACACCGAAGAGTCAACATCTAAATAGCTGTTAGAGAAATCTCTTCACTCATAGACCAGGAAGCAGGACTTTGGAATCTTAGAATTCTATCAAGTCACTACGGGCCTGAACTTGTCAAACAGGTAAATGAACACCCTTCTGTTTCATCGTGATATATTTGTATTATTGTTGAAATTATGGGTGAAGAATTTGCTATGCATAAATGTGAATTGTTAATCCGAATTTGCCGTACCACGTGGAAGAGCCTACCACGAGGCGAAACACGACCGGTTGCGCCGCCATGTTGTATACTGTACGGAACCACTGTTGTTTAACTTATATGTATGTTTGCAGACCAGTGGCTGTACCCGTGAATGTTTATAATATTATTAATTCTGTATGTGTATAGTTAGACACGATTGATATTTATGTATGTATAGGAATTTAGAGTTGAGATTCCAGTGGAACCCGGAAGTAGCAGAATGTTCGTCGCTTATGTATAGAGATGTGGAGCTATCACTGAGGGCTACTTGGCTTTCAGTGAGACGCTCTGCACAAACCGATTATTCAGGGTTGTGCAGAATTTCGTCTCTTATATTACAGACGAGCAGGCGAGCTATCCCGAGCTATCCCGAGCTATCCTGTGTGCCCCACTCCACAGAAACGACAAGTTGGTTGAGGAACCTCTAACGCACAAGTCGGAAAGAGCGACCCGGTAAAACACCCTGTCAGACCCCACAGCGTGGCAAGGGAACCCAACTACACAACGACACAGGTGGACCAGAAGCTACCTCACAGAAGGACTTCGAACATCCCACACATGAGTTAAGTGCATAAGGCGAAGGTGCACTTAAACTGATCATAACAGGACCACAGTAGTCCAACTCCTCAGAAACTGTAAAACGGACCACAGTAGTCCAAATCTACATGCAATCTAGTAGCAAGTGCCCGAGGAAGATATAACAGCTACCTAGACTATCAGCGATCGAACTATTAGCATTGACTGAGACTTTTTAAGTTAGATTAGTACTTAGAGAATCTTGTATAGAGTAGAAGAAATAAATGTGTGATTTTAACTGTTATCAAGTGGCTGGACTACATATGATTCATAGCCGTGTGAAAGCTAGTGTGACAGTATTCTTTTACCATTTTTCTATCTATTTCTGTACCCCAACCTTAACACAGAACGAGCTAAACAAATAAATTTATTAAAGTAATTCATAGGGTGACTTACTAGCAGTTCCCACCGAATAAACGTGAGGGTCCATAATTCCATTGTGCAGAGCCCATAAACCCCACGTGACACTTTAATTGGCGAGCCTAGCTAGGATCTGTGTATAATAGGAATTGGGTATAACCGGACCTAAGTACAATAAAATTAGATAACAGTAGTAGTAGTAGAATAACTTAGAATAGTGGTAACAAGGACTGATCAGTTGGGTGCACTATTCTTTAGTTAAAAACTTTTTTGCTTCAAATATTTTTGTGCCTGTATGTTGCATTGTTCTTTTGCAGGTTTTGCTTAAATAACTGTTGTATGCCATTTGACTCTTGTTTTATTCTATTATTGATTACGAATTGTATGGTCTTTGCATTGTTTTTATTGACTTGCAATATTGCTAGTGTTTTGGTATTCCACTTGATTCAGAGGGTGTTCATAGACACGTTTGGCAATGTCGGACCCAGTGGCCTTGAGATTGCGTTTCAAGGAATTGGGAGAAGCTTTACACTTAGCAGGGGGAGACCTAATTGCGTATATCAATGCAGAGGTAGAGAAACAGGAGGCTAAGGCAGAGAGAGCAGCAGAGAGAGAGGCGAAGAAATTAGAAGCAGAGCAAAGGAAATTAGAACTAGAAGCAGAGCAAAAGAAAGCAGAGTTAGAAGCAGAGCAGAAGAAACTCGCATTAGAAGCAGAGCAGAAGAAACTAGCATTAGAGGCAGAGCAAAAGAAAGCAGAGTTAGAAGCAGCAAGAGAACAGAAGAAATTAGAATTAGAAGGAGAACAGAAGAAGGCAGCATTAGCAGCAGAGAGAGAAGCAGAAGTTAGGAGATGGGAGTATGAGCGGGCAGAAAAAGAAAAAGAGAGGGCAGAAAAAGAAAAAGAGAGGGAAGAAAAGGAAAAAGAAAGACAGCATGAGTTAGAATTGAAAAGATTGGAATCAGGAGCGTCAAGTTCTTCCTCAACCCCTCCCCACTCAGATCAGCTAGAGGTAGCCCCCAACCCTGTACAAGGAATGTCATTTCCACTGGGAACATTCAATGAGAGAGAGGAAGGTCTAGATCTCTATCTGACTAGGTTTGAGCGTCTAGCAACAGAGTATAAACTAGATCCCACTCATTGGTCTTTTAAGCTTAGTCAAGGGCTTACAGGAAAGGCTTATGACATCTACAGTAAGCTACCGACTGACAGAGTGACTGACTATCACAAAGTAAAAGAGGCACTCCTAACGGGATTCGAACTAACAGGAGAATGCTACCGGCAAAAGTTCCGCACCAATCGGAGAGTGAAAGGAGAGAGCTATGCGCAGTTCGCGGATCGGTTGTCCACAACGCTGGATAAGTGGATTAGCCAGTCAGCCACGGCTAAGACGTATGATGGACTGACAGAACTGTTAGTATGGGAACAGCTACGGGAAACCATGACCCCCGAGCTGAGAACATTCTCAGTAGAGCAGGGCGCGGAAAGACTGGAAGATCTGGTCAAGGTCGCAGATAGGTACGTGGCCGCACACGGAGAAGCCAAGAGCTTCAGGCGAGACCTAAAGCCTAACGGGAAAGAGGCACAGAAACGAAGCCCTAACCGGGAAGAGCGCACCGCGAATAAGCCGAATAACCCCAGACCTGGGCAAAATAAAGGACCCAACACGGAATTCGGGAAAAGAGGTCCCGCAGAACAGAGACGGTATTGTTCGTTCTGCAACAGAAACAATCACTCCACCGCAGAATGTTTCAAGTTGGCCGCACAACGTAGGGAAGAGCGCGAAAGCCGGCCAGCGCACAGAGTTCTAACAAAAAGCAGCGGTAACAAGCCACACACAATCGGAGATCACCCATCGGTGACAGACACGGTCAAGGTCAACGGAAAAGAAGCGAACTGTCTGTATGACACAGGTCTATCATACGACGCGATAGTTAGCGAATCTCTTGTATCGCGCGCGGACTTGACAGACAAGCCAGTCGACTTACAAGGAGCAGACTTGACGAAACCGACGACTACTTGCCCAATAGCATGGATAGAAGTAGAGAGTAGGTACGTCACAGGACGAATCCAAGCAGCTGTTTTACAGAAACCCCTGTATGATCTAGTGCTAGGTTGTAGGTATGTGTTCTTAGGCACGCCCCCTAAAACTGTAGAGATAGCTGCAGTGCAAACCAGGGCCCAAGCTAAAACCCAACCACCCCAGCCCGAGTTCGCTCCGAATCCAGGACTCGAAGAGATCAAAACAGCACAGAAAGAAGACACCTCGATAGCGAAGTGCTTCCAGAAGCTACCCAAGGCGCACACACCCCCGCACAAGGGAGACTTCTACATGGAAGAGGGAGTGCTACATCGACAAGGAGATGGATATCACACCCAACTAGTACTGCCAGCCACCCTTCGAGCCCAAGTACTAGAACTAGGCCACAGCATGCCACTCAGCGGACACATGGGAATTGGAGCCACAGTGCAGAGAATCAGCGCACACTACTATTGGCCAGGAATCACGGAGGATGTCAAGCGCTACGTGAAATCTTGCCACCAATGTCAACGATATTCCCCGCGACATCACACCGTACCAGTTACCTTAGGACCATCGGTAGTAGTCGGCGTACCATTCCAGCAAGTCTCAGTAGACATAGTAGGACCACTGCCCATGACCAAGAAGCGGAACAGATTTCTACTCACACTCGTCGACGCATGTACGATGTGGTGCGAAGCAGTCCCGTTGCCAGCGATCGACACCAAGAAGATTGCAGATGCACTCATCGCCATCTTTACCAGAGTCGGATTCCCGGACAGCATTAGAACGGACAACGGATCTCAGTTCACCGGCCGCCTGATGCAAGACGTGTTCGAGTTGATACAAGTTCATCACATTCGCACACCACCATACCACCCCGCCAGCAACGGACAAGTAGAAAGACTGAATGGAACCCTTCTCACCATCCTCAGGAAAGTCGCAGACGACAATCCAGAAGCGTGGGACACCTACGTGAATGCGGCACTGTTCGCCTACCGAGAAACACCCCATGCAGCCACAGGCTACACCCCGTCAACATTGCTATTCGGCAGACCTCTAGCAGGACCGCTAGAAGCCCTACGCAGAAGTTGGACGGAAGCCAAGATAGACGACACACCAAGAGGTGCCACCAAGTACGTCGCAGACCTGCAGGAAACCCTCAAAGCAACGTGGAAGAAAGCTGGTGAAGCACTGAAGAAGGCAAGAGCCCGTCAGGCGAAGTACTACAACCGCCACGCGAAGGACAGAGAACTGCAAGTCGGCGATCAAGTGCTACTCTTACTTCCAAGTGGAACCAACAAGCTGGACATCGCTTGGAGAGGACCGTACCGGGTGACTGCCAAGAAATCCAAGACAGTCTACCAAGTAGAGGTGAACGGGAGAACCCGATACCACCACATCAATCTCCTCAAGAAGTATACGGACCGAACAGCGACCCCCGGCACACACACATGGATGGCCATCGCCATCGCGGAAGAAGCTCATCCCCAACTACAACAGCATCGCCGTGCCACTGACAAATGGAACCCGGAAAATCGCCCCGGACAAAGTAGTTTGGACCGCCGAATGCGAGACAGCATTCCAAACACTCAAGGACAGAATGACATCGGCGCCAGTACTCCACCTACCCGATTTGACTCAGCCATTCGTTCTTCGCACCGACGCAAGCGACTTAGGCCTCGGAGCAGTACTGCTACAGCGCGACCCCAAGAATGCAGAGACGCTATTCCCTGTCGCCTACGCCAGCAGAAAATTGAGACCCGCCGAGACCCACTACGCCACGTCGGAGAAAGAATGTCTTGGACTAGTCTGGGCCATACAGAAATTCCAACTCTACCTGTATGGGACTCACTTCACAGTTCAGGTGGACCATCAACCACTATCGTTCCTGGCAGCCTCCAAGTCTTTGAACTCTCGCCTGATGAGATGGGCCCTCACCCTTCAGGCATACTCATTCCAAATCGAGTACATCCCCGGCAAAGAGAACCACGGAGCCGACTACCTCAGTCGCCATCTCGTGGAGGACACAGCAGCTGTCGCCCACCCAACACAACTAAGGGCCACAGCACCAGAATTCGTCCCCGCCCAATAAAAACCCTGTCACTAGTGTCCATAGCTACCTGGCACAGCATTGCAGCTCAGGTAGAGCAACTTAACTAGTTTGTAAATAGGATCCTAGGATAGCGCAGTGTTAAACTAGGCCCTGTAGTAGAAAAAGGTCGAATCCAGTAGTCATCGCCTTTTTTCAGTTGAGGGAGCCTGTCACGGACGGGCCAGCTTTACTCTGCTTATTTTAATATTTAGCTTGGTTGGTATATATAATATTAGAATTTCCAAGTTAGGCAGCAGACGATGAAAGTAATCAAGCGTAGCGGTAGCATACTGCCGCCTACACACATAGTGGTAGTTGACGCTGGCTAACGCAATGACATCATCGTAATTACGATAGGCGAGAAAGTTTAACCAATGAGAACAGTAGGCAAAGCGGTTGGAGCCAGTTTGACTGGGTCCGAAACCTAACACAGCTTTGGTCAGTTGGGAGGAATACACCGAAGAGTCAACATCTAAATAGCTGTTAGAGAAATCTCTTCACTCATAGACCAGGAAGCAGGACTTTGGAATCTTAGAATTCTATCAAGTCACTACGGGCCTGAACTTGTCAAACAGGTAAATGAACACCCTTCTGTTTCATCGTGATATATTTGTATTATTGTTGAAATTATGGGTGAAGAATTTGCTATGCATAAATGTGAATTGTTAATCCGAATTTGCCGTACCACGTGGAAGAGCCTACCACGAGGCGAAACACGACCGGTTGCGCCGCCATGTTGTATACTGTACGGAACCACTGTTGTTTATGTATGTTTGCAGACCAGTGGCTGTACCCGTGAATGTTTATAATATTATTAATTCTGTATGTGTATAGTTAGACACGATTGATATTTATGTATGTATAGGAATTTAGAGTTGAGATTCCAGTGGAACCCGGAAGTAGCAGAATGTTCGTCGCTTATGTATAGAGATGTGGAGCTATCACTGAGGGCTACTTGGCTTTCAGTGAGACGCTCTGCACAAACCGATTATTCAGGGTTGTGCAGAATTTCGTCTCTTATATTACAGACGAGCAGGCGAGCTATCCCGAGCTATCCCGAGCTATCCTGTGTGCCCCACTCCACAGAAACGACAAGTTGGTTGAGGAACCTCTAACGCACAAGTCGGAAAGAGCGACCCGGTAAAACACCCTGTCAGACCCCACAGCGTGGCAAGGGAACCCAACTACACAACGACACAGGTGGACCAGAAGCTACCTCACAGAAGGACTTCGAACATCCCACACATGAGTTAAGTGCATAAGGCGAAGGTGCACTTAAACTGATCATAACAGGACCACAGTAGTCCAACTCTTCAGAAACTGTAAAACGGACCACAGTAGTCCAAATCTACATGCAATCTAGTAGCAAGTGCCCGAGGAAGATATAACAGCTACCTAGACTATCAGCGATCGAACTATTAGCATTGACTGAGACTTTTTAAGTTAGATTAGTACTTAGAGAATCTTGTATAGAGTAAAAGAAATAAATGTGTGATTTTAACTGTTATCAAGTGGCTGGACTACATATGATTCATAGCCGTGTGAAAGCTAGTGTGACAGTATTCTTTTTCTATCTATTTCTGTACCCCAACCTTAACACAGAACGAGCTAAACAAATAAATTTATTAAAGTAATTCATAGGGTGACTTACTAGCAGTTCCCACCGAATAAACGTGAGGGTCCATAATTCCATTGTGCAGAGCCCATAAACCCCACGTGACATCAGCAACCCTCATGGCTTCCTTCGCTCAGTGTCAAGTAGGGTCTATTTTCGAATGTTGTCCTCCCACCTCTTTTCATGTCTCCTTCTTCTTCTGCCTCTTTGCACTGTGCCTTGCAGGATGGTCTTTGCAAGGCCTGATGCTCTGGTGACGTGGCCATACAATCGGAGTTTCTGTTCCTTCACCACTGTGAGCGGGGCATCGTGTTGTCCAGTGGCTTGAGTGATGATGTGTCGGACTTTGTCATTGGTGATGTGCTGGGTATAGGAAATGCCCAGAAGTGTTCTGTAGCACCTCATCTCCATGCTTTGTATTCTTCGTTGTAGATCTGCTGTGAGGGTCCATGTTTCACAAGCGTATAGGAAGATGGAAATGACAAGGGCGCGCAGCAGCCTTACCTTAGAACTTAGACTGATTGTCCTGTCTTTCCAAATGGGTTTCAACCTTGTCAGGGCAGCAATTGTTTGTGCAATCCTGGAGATGATTTTCTGTTGGGACCCATTGTCTGATACAATGGCTCCTAAATATTTGAAGCTATGCACCGTGTTGAGGGATTGGCCTTGGATTTTGATGTCCGAGTTGATGCCATTGGTGCTGTTGGTCATCATTTTGGTCTTCTCTGCACCAAAGACCAACATAAAGTTGTCCATCAGTAACCCACTTATCACCTTCGCCCTGGTGGGTAAGTACTATCACATATACGGGATAAATATTATCCACCATGAACACACACTCATACCACACACTCGCTGAGTTTGGAACCTTTTTCTTTACTTTGACAACAAACTGCCTGAGTTCTTAAAAATTAATGCCGTTGTGACGACACCGATGGAAGGAAAATGGTCAATATTTTACAAGTATAGATTTCCGAGTGAGATAAAGTAACATCCCGACGCTGTGTTACACTCAGTTTGATGATGGTGTTTTTCTTTATCAGTAGTGGATTCAGCCCCGATGCTGAAGTACTGATGAGTGTAGCTCAGATTCGTTTATTCACGCAACCCGCTCAAGCAGCATACAAGTCACTAAGTCGACGTATGAAGTTTTCCACTTTTTATTCAGCACACACCAACAACTGCATACAATTCTCAACTCAACTCAACAACTTTCACAGCAACTCTCTCAACAGCAACTCGGCACACGATTAAATAACCTCTCTCTCTTCTCGAACAATTTGGTACACGGTAGAAATGACGCACTGCCACCAATCGAACTAAAGATCGTCATCACTGGCTTACGTCATACACATTTCCTCTACTTCCGGGAACATTCACGACCTTCGATATCCATCGGGAAATTTCTATCGACAGTAATAAACATGCAGATCCCGAAAATTCTCCAACAATATCGACTAACGCAAATCATCAACGTTATACAAAGCCTCTCCTAACAACAATGCAAACTCAAATCAAAGGTAAATAAACTCCATTATTGAATACTTTGCAAAACGAAACGATTAGATCTATCGTACACGTTTCCAACGTACTACCATTCGCGTTTCAACGTAACACGCTGTCAGGATTTGGAACTCCTACATGGTCGCCAGCATATGAGAAACGTCTAACAAGGCCAGATCACTAACTCATTCACCCAAACCCCACGATCTTCAGCTAGTCACGACCTTTAACCTTGCTACGACCTTTACCTTCCTGGTAAAAGAAAAAAATGCAAAGGTAGTCCCATAGCCTTGTGGTCGTAGGGAGATCACACTTATCTTGGGCCAGCGTAATGAGGGTGATGCCCATCTCTCTCCCTCGCTGCTATACCTTCCCCACCCTTAAGAGAGTAGGTACTCAGTCACAGTTGAGTCAAATGGGGGCGTTGTTATTTGTCGCTTCCCGTTTTGCGGTCACCCATCCAAGTGCTTAACTTGCGACGCAGAAGCGAGTGCTCCAACCTCTGCGCTATCCGACACCCCACACACCTTCCAAATGTGAGAACAAATCTCCTCCCAAATGCGGGGGGTTTGAACCTGATTTGAGTCCATGAGACACAGGAGGCGCACGCACGGCGCATTGGAGTCTTGGGCATCTCGTTGAGCTGGTAAGAGCGACATTAAAATAATAAATATTACTTTATCCCGGAGTCAACGCCTAAACTTAGCCGAACCTAACTTTTAAGCCTAGAATAGGACTAACTGTCATTGCTTTATTTCAGGTCTGAAAGGCTCATGATCTGTAGTGATCCCCTTTGAGAAATAGCTTTGTGTTACGTTGAAACGCGCATGATGGTGCGTGTGAAATGCGCACGATATTATGTGTGAAGCGCGCGCGATAGATCTGTTCGTTTTATTTTGCAAAATAATAGAGTGTATTTACCTTTGATTTGATTTTGCGTTGTTATTAGAAGAAGTTTGTATAACGTTAATAATTTTAGTTGCTCGATATTATTTGAGAATTTTCTCGAGTTAGTTGTTTACTATCGATCGAAGCGTATGGATAGTTCTAGTGGTGACCATGGAAGCTTCCATTCCAAATAAGGTTGTATGACGTGAGGCAGTGATGATGAAATTAATTTTGATTGGTTGTGGTGTTTCATGTGGGGTATTCTCGTTTGTTCTGGAGTATGTAGAGACTATATAAGTTCCGCACTGTTTCAAAATAAGAGAGTGTTGAAAGTAAAAAGTTGAGAGTGGAAAAGCGATTGCGCGATTGTATGCAGTTGTTGAAGTGTGCTGAATAAAAGTGGAAAACTTCATACGACGACTCCCGACTTGTTGATGATTGAACGGGTTGCGTGGATAAACGAATCTGAGTTACACCTATCAGGATTTCAAGCATCGGGGCTGAATCAACTACTGATAGAGAAAACAACAACATCGAGTGTAACACTTTGTATGCTACTGCCTTTGACAACGTCATACCATACACATATCATACAATACCATACACGCCTAAGGTTTTTATTGGGTGAGCCATCAATGTGGAATTCTTTCCCTAATTCCTTCGTGTGGACCATCAGTTTGGAATTCTTTACCGAATCCTTGGTATATTAACATGCCATTCTCTCTTCTCCTTACAGCAGAATACATCCTCTATACTTGTATTTGGGTCAGCCATCAGTTTGGAATTAGTTCCCGAATCCTTTATGAAACATACTCATAATACCATGCGTAATTATAGAACCGTTTTTTTGTGTGGACCGTAATACATTTTGTAATTCTTTTCCTCCCTACAATATCGAATGGTTTGAGTTTGTAATCTTATTGTCTTGTGACTACATTTTTGATGACTCGTTTCCTTGCATTTGCTTTATTATGACTACTTCCCCCGGCCCACCCCCCTTCCCCAAACAGAAAAATAAAGAACCTCAATTAATTAATTAATTAATTAATAAATTAATTAATTAATTAATTAATTAGGTTAGACTGCTGCACTCCCTTGTCATCTCCATCTTCCTATACGCTTGTGAAACATGGATTCTCACAGCAGATCTACAACGAAAAATACAAACGTGGAGATGAGGTGCTACAGAAGACTTCTGGGAATTTCCTATACCCAGCAAATCACCAACGACGAAGTCCAATGGACCATCATACAAGCCACTGGACAACACGATGACCTGCTCACAATGGTTAAAAAACGGAAACTCCGATGGTATGGCCACGTCACCAGACCATCAGGCACAGTGCAAGGTAGAAGAAGAGGGAGACCTAAAAAGCGGTGGGAGGACAACATTCGAGAATGGACTGGTCTGACACTGAACGAAACCACCACGGTTGCTGAGGACAGGGAAAGATGGAATACGCTGGTTAAACGATCATCTGCGGTGCCCCTACGACCTCCGAGTTACGGGATATGATAGGATAGGATAGGAATTAATTAATTAATTAATGAAACAACAGCAAAGCGTCTAACAAAAGAACATATTATTTTCTGAGCTATTTGACTGTCGGCCTCCTTTCTACGAGACTTAAAAAAGGTGTTCCCGAAAAGGGAATCGCTCAGGACCTTTTTTTCTCTAGGCCAGCTTAATGAGGACGATGCCTACCCCCTTTCTCTCTCTGCTTTATTTTTATCTTTATCTTCCCTGGTTCTAAGCAGATCCAGGTACCCATTTACAGCTGGGTGGACTGGAATTTGATGTGCGCTTGTTTCAATCCTTTGTCGTTTAGTGATTGCCTTCCAGCCACGGTCACCCATCCAAGCACTAAGACTTCCCGACGTTGCTTAACATGGAACATTGCTAGCGTGTGCCATGACCACTGCACTACTGCGCCACACAGGAGACTTAAAATCGTCGCCTATGAAGATTGTATTGTTTTGTTTGTGTGTGTGTGTGAGGGTGTGTGTGTGGGTGTGTGTGTGTGCGGGTAGGTGTGTGTGTGTGTGCGCGCGTGTGTGTGTAGTAAATACATAATGTGTCTTGCTGTGTGTCTGATTGACAGGCATTAACGACAGACGCGAAGAAGATATCCAGCAACTGCAGCTACGCCAAAATCATACGAATTAAACAACTGAAGAAGAAGAAGTAGAAGAAGAAGAAGAAGAAGAAGAAGAAGAAGAAGAAGAAGAAGAAGAAGAAGAAGAAGGCATACTGTTTTTAGAAGAAGATGAATACGACGACGACAACAACGGCGACGAAAACGTAGAGGAAGAGGAAGAGGAGTAGAAAGGGAAGAAGAAGAAGAAGAAGAAGAAGAAGAAGAAGAAGAAGAAGAAGAAGAAGAACAACAACAACAACAACAACAACAACAACAACAACAACAACAACAACAACAAGAAAGAAAGAAAGAGATTTCTCTTATATAGCGCACTTACAAGCTCAGAGAGCTTCTCAAGGCGCTGGCCCGTAATATCCAGCAATCACAAAATAGTTTGCTGAAGTCAGGATTCGAACCCAGGTCGCCCAAGACGCACTCACACAAGTCGTGCGCTCTGACCACTGAGCTATCCCTGCCGCAAAGAAGAAGAAGAAGAAGAAGAAGAAGAAGAAGAAGAAGAACAACAACAACAACAACAACAACAACAACAACAACAACAACAACAAGAAATTGTGTTGTGTAACACCTTTTTTGGTAGAAGAAGGGAAATAATGACACCTTTCTTCGCCTGGTTGACTGTCGGCATATTTATCAATGCAGCTTTGTGGAAAGACTAACAAATGTTTTGTGCGCGCCTAACGACACGATGCGGTCCTGGTTCCCACCCTGGGGACCCTTACATTTGTTTCTCCTTTTCTCTCCTGCCTGATGTATTTCGTCTGACCCTCTTGCCCCCCTCCGTCCTTCTCCTTTTTATCCGCCTCCACTCTCCCACCTCCCTCATCTTTCTGCGTCTCCCACGCTCATCTCCCCTTATTATCATTCACTTCTTCTCTAAAGCGTTTTGAAAGGACAGCTTGTCATTCTTCTTCTTCTTCTTCTTCTTCGTCTTTTTTTTCTCCTTCTTTTTCTCCTTCTTCTATTCCGTCTACGCAAACTCACCAAACCCTCCTTCTGTCCAACTTCCTCCATCTACGCAACCTCTTACCATGTAACCCAAGTGATGTTTTTTGTCCCTTACAATATGTTTAGATGAGTTGTCTCCTTCTTCTTTCTCTCTAAGTCTTCTATTTTGAAAAATGATCATCATCATCATTATCATCTTTTCTTCCTTCCTCATCATCATCATTATCATCTTTCCTTCCTTCCTCCTTTTTACTTCTTCCTTTCTTTCCTTCTTCTCCTTCGTTTCCTCTTCCCCCTCTTCTTCCCCCTCCTTTTTGTTCTTCCTCTTTCTTCCTTTTTTTTCTCTCTTTCTTTCTCTCTTTCTTTCTTTTTTTCTTCTTCTTCTACCTCTTCTTCTTCTTGCTTATTCTTCTTTCTTTCTTTCTTTCTTTTTTCTTTCTTATTTCTTCCTTTTCCATACTCCTTTAACTTTTAATCCTGCGCTTCCAACACTTCGTTTTTATACGTCGCCTTCTTCTAATATTTCTACTCCTCTCGATCCCCAACATCTAATCTTCTTTTTTATCGTTTGGTCCTCCTCCTCGTCCCTGTTCGTTTCTCTTCTGAACCAAGAAAGGATGCTGGTGGAACGTAAAGTCAATATACTTTCAATATCAGTTTCGTCGAGAGTTACTCTTGGGAAAAGAAATTAACACAAAAAGTCGATACTTTCCTGAAGCAGACACATTCATTACTAAGGCTGTTTGAAGAAGAAGAAGAAGAAGAAGAAGAAGAAGAAGAAGAAGAAGATGATGATGATGATGATGATGATGATGATGATGATGATGATGATGATGATGATGATGATGATGATGATGATGATGATGATGATGAAAAAGAACAAGAATCACAGTAAAGAAGAGGAGAGAAGAAGGAGGAGGAGAAGGAGAAGACGAAAGGAAGAACAAAAAGAACAAGAAAAACAAGAACAATAAGAAGAACAAGAACAAGAATCACAGTAAAGAAGAAGAAGAAGAAGGAGAAGAAGAAGAAGAAGAAGAAGAAGAAGAAGAAGAAGAAGAAGAAGAAGAAGAAGAAGAAGAAGACATAAATAAATTTAAAAAAACAAGAACAGAAGAAGAAGAAAGACAGACCGAAATTAACAGAACAAGAAAGACAGACCGAAATTAACAGAAGAAGAAGAAGGCAGACAGACAAACATAAACAGACAGACAGATAGACAGATAAACATAAAAACACAGAGACGGAGACAAATATAGGGTTCCTGGAATGGTGCGGGGGTGGGGAGTGGGGTGGAATGGGTGACAGGGGAGTGGGGAAGGAAGAAAACATACACTGTACAGCAGTTTTAAATAACGGCATCCCGGCTAAGAAGTCCCCCCCCCCCCCTCCTCTTCCAACTCACACCTCTCCCACTACCCGCTCCCCACAGTCCCACGCATACCTCACTTCCCCCTTCCCTTCTCCCAAGTAGATCCTGAAAAAGAACTGTCAATCCGTAGAGAAAAATGAAACAGGCAGACCCATACATTACTGCAAAACCATTTCAAGTCCCCAAAACAATTCTCCGCACGCCTCCGCAGCTCCTTGAAAAGAAATAAAACGATTATACATGAATAACAACATTTGTATGACAACCTATCGGGATAATAATAACTAACTATAGAAGCCTCAATTGCAAACTCTTTAAACGCTAGCACTGCACTTGAGAGGACCTTAATCTTCCACATCATTGTAGTATTTTATCAAAATGCTTAAACGTTGGATTATGTAACAGGATACAGCTGCCTTGCCTGACAACTTGCCCTAAAGTGCTGTAAACGAATATGCAGCAGATTACTGTACCAAAGTCATGAAAGCGGTATAAACAATTTCCTGCCTTCTTTTTTTTCTCCAAGAACAAACATACGACATGACTGTGATCATTAAGGACCCAACAAACATGATCAACAAGCAAAATTATTTTCTTTTGAAAACAGCCAACAGTGGTATTAATATACATAATTATGTCACGACTACGGTTCGGAACCTCTAACAGTTGAATGCAGAAGGAACAAAAATAAATAAAACATAAATATTTAAATGCCCGAACAAATCTACCGTAACATATTTCTAGCTCAGACACAAAACAATTTAAAAGCATAAAAAAAAATTTTAATTTCTGAATTTCAGGTTTGTTTTGCAATTAAAATAATGCAAATCAGTGTTCACGGTTCTACTACTAGCTGACTACTGGGATTTTAGATCTATTGTGGAAACAACTTGTGCTAATAGATCTACTCTAGTTCCTAAATAAAACAAAAGGTGCACACAATTATCAAGAAATTATTGTATAACCATGCTCTGATAATGTGACTACACGTATAATAGTATGGAGTTATTGGCAAATGCTTTTTGTGTGACGTGAGAAGGCAGTTTTTGAATATGGTTGTTAAATGCTGATTGCGTCTTTGTTTTAAAGAGGAAATGAACGGAGTAGGCATGAATGTGCGAGTTAAACGCATTACATTCACCACAGGCAGTCGTTGTTAATATTGCTGCAAGCTGCAAGAAAATACAAATATGATAAATGTATTATATATGCATGAGAAGGCCAATGAATAGACAACCAACGCTTGTAATACATTAAAAGACGGAACAATCCTTATTTTTTAGATTTAAAAACCAAAGAAAGAAAAGGAAGACTACAGTTGTAGACCTACACAGTGTAGCACCAGAAAATGTAGGTCATATTAACATAAAATATATTGGATACTAGCTTATAATTTTTTTTACAGTAAAATATAAAGAAGCTTTTAAAATATTGATCTAACAAATGTCACCTTCAATCTCTTCACACACGTCCATTAGACATTAGATCAGTCAGAGTAGATCTAGCCTTATATGAAGATTATTTCGAACTAGGACTAGTACTCAATCAGTACACGTATGTCATATTAAAGAAAAACCTACATCTTGGCTGCTGACTTATGATTTTAAAAGATTAGCGAAATGTAAAGGCGCTTTTTTAAAATACATATCAAATTAATACAGATTAAAATCTGATAGAGAAGAAGAAAAACAAACAAACACAGAGTCTAGAACTGACGTGTTGAAAACATTCTTCATTGGAGATTTAGTGGCATTTTAGATCTACATTCAATATGGCGTTAGAAAGCTCACCTTCTTGGCCAACCGTCTCGCTCGTCTCGCCACGGAAGATTCACTTGAGCATGACTCGGTGCTGGCCACGCTTTGACGGCTGTGACGTTTTTCATGCCCCACCGCTATCCTCCCGCAATCCTCCTCGACCACAACCACGTCCGGGCCGCTCCCACAGGCGGAGGACGCGGAGCTGCGGGCAGAGGAGAGACCAGTAGCGAGGTAATCCGCGGCGGCCGAGTCGGTCGGGCTGGCGACTCTGCCGTCACTTCCGTTTCCGGTGGAGTTCTGAGCGGCGACGCTGGTTTCGCTAGCGTTACTTCCCTTGCTCCCTTTGCGGTTGGCGTTCTGGACGTAGTGATGGTGAGGGTTGTGAGCGCTGGTGCCGTTGTAGGCAACCGTGGGGCGGTTAGGGGAGAGGAGGGCGGTCTCCTCGTGACTAGGGGTGATGGCCACACGAGGGATAGGGGTGCATGCCACTCCAACAACACTACTACCACTACCACAGACTCCTAATCCACCTCCACCACTTCCTCTCCAACTACCACTAACCTTCTCTCCTCCTCCTCCTACTTCTCCTCCCTCTCCTCCACTGACGTCAGTGACAGTGATCCGGTTGTTGTTGTTCTTAAGGTTTTCGTTGCCGACGCTGCCGGCGAAGCGACCACCGACGTGGCCGCTGCAAGGTGTGTTGTAGGGAGGTGCCGGGATGTGACTAGGGGAATCTGACAGCTGACACACTACAGCGTTGCTGCACAAGTTGAGGCTTGTGTTGGCCGGGAAGGCTTTGGGTCTGCTGGGTAGGGGTATGGGTGAACGGACGACTGTGAGGGCCTCATCCGGAATAATAGGAGAGGCCGCAGTAGAAACGAAGGTCACTGAGGTACCGGCACGACTACCGGGCGGGTGCAGGAACTGGCCTGCAGGGGGCAGAGGCGCGTGGGCTTCTGTGGTAGTTGTTAGCGTCGCTGGTGTGGAGGGGGTAGCGGTGGTTGTTGTCGTCGTAGTGGAGCAAGATTCTGCGGGTCTGCACTCCATCGCAGATGCCCCTGAAATCAGAAAGGATAACACAAACAACGTTATAAAACATGTAACGGGGAACTTCGACCTTGTTACAGCTTCTTTTCATGTCGTTGTCAGAATAAACTTTCCCACTTCATAGCCGAGATGGCCGAGGCAAACGTTGGACTCTCCCATCAAATCCTTGCTTGCTGGTCTTGAAAGCCTTCCAAATACGCCAGGTGACGTAGCGTAGTTGGACCGTGAAATCTTCCCTTCATTTTTTTCCCCCCGTTCGGGACGGGGTATGCAGCAGTGACAAAATTCTTCAAGAAAACCTGCGATCTGTTTGTAACTAGCGGCAGGGATTGGCGAAGAGGAAACCATAAGCCACGGGAAGTCTCAACTACGCAGTATGATGTGAGAAATCCCTGCCGCTAGTTACAAACAGATTGCAGATTTTCTCGGAGGGAGGGAGAGAGAGAGAGAGAGAGAGAGAGAGAGAGAGAGAGAGAGAGAGAGAGAGAGAGAGAGAGAGAGAGAGAGAGAGAGAGAGAGAGTGGACAAAAGACGGGTAGAAAGGGAAGAATCTGCCGAAAGAGTGTGAAGAGGCGGATGGGGGTGGGAGCGTGGATGCAAGAAGACTCATGCCGTAATTTCTGCTATCCTATCCTATCCTATTCTATCCTGGAATCGATCCAATAGATAATTTAAAAAATGGGTGAAAGAGAGGTTGGAATATAAAATAACTTGTAGAAATTCCAACATTCAGCAAAGCGTGAATTTAAAGGCTTCTATTTAGACATATTCGAAAATAAAACTAACCCCACTTGGACCTGAATGGAAAGCATGAGAGCTAACCCTAGACACAAGGCACACACGCGTGCGCGAACACACACACACACACACTCTCTCTCTCTCTCACTCACATACACAATATAAACAAAAAGACAAACACAGACGCACATCACCAGTCTCTCTCTCCCCCCTTCTCTCTCGTTCTCTTTCTCACTCTCTCTCCCCATCTCTGTCTCCCTCTCTCCCTCTCTCTCTCTCTCTCTCTCTCTGTCTCTCTCTTTCTCTCTCATTCTCTCCTTCGCTTATAGTAGTGTTACAATTTCGGGAACACTTTCGTCTTTTATTAGCGAACGCTGGTGTAAAAATGGGGGTACATTACATTACATGGTTATTGCTTTAGGTCCAGCGGACTCTTTCGAGCCAATTCAGGACCAAAAAATCAATACCACAACTTCGCTGAAAGAGGACTCACCCCTGATCCGCATAAAAAATCTGCCGAAGCAACCCTAGTGGTAACACTGAACGCACTCCACCAGCCGGTCACTTTACAATAAAGACATCCCACGCAGGGGGCGCTGAGGCTATACTCTAATTTATCGATCCCCCGTTTGCAAAAACAAAATAGAATTAAACATCATTATAAAATATCAACAAAAGACATACATAGAAAATGCCTACATTGCTAAATAATAACATCATAGGAAGCCTCAGTGACCACCTGGCAGAAAGCGTCCAATATTCCGAAGCTGATCGAATAGACCTCACATACAAATTAGGAGTTTTGTTCCCGAAGAGTTTTCAAGAAAAAAGGTAGATGACTGGTCTGGCGAAGAAGAAGATAGTATAGTAGATTGATAGAACAGAGTAGGAATGAGAAAGAACAAAGGAGAAAAACAGCGACAGTGGGAATTTAAAGCACTACATTTCCAGAAAGTGGGGATACTATTTATACTGAATATCCCGGCACGAAAATGGGGGTAAGATTAATATTGGAGTATTGCGTGTTTGAGCAATGATGTATTTTCTTCTGGAGATCACCACCAACTTCTGCAATTTATGGCTATTTATGGAAATTGGATAGTTAGAAAAAAAAACACGCTAATTAAAATAATGTCTTTTTCCAAGCACTTTTTTTTTAAACGCACTTCTTGAAACTACCTCCTTCACCCTTCACCCTCCCCACTGCCCGTCTCAACCCCTCTTCATCCCGATCTCTCAATGGCCGGACCACTCTTTTCATGCCAGAAACGGGCCTGCAGCAGCAGCAGCAACAACCACAACAGCAAGTAACTCAAACAGTAAATGACATTTTTCCTATTAATGATAAACGTTTCAACGACAACGACGACTACGAAAGAAAACAAGGTGAAAATAGGCATAGTCGAGAATTTCATACCCCGTCGTCGTTTCAGATTGATAACACACCACCAGTCATTTCAGCCAACTGCATGTGAAACGCGTGACGGTGTGCCTTAGAAAGACTACGGTGCAATCAAATTTGCCAACAACGGTGAGCAAATTCTCAGTCAGCACGTGCAGGCGATGACTCTGCAGCGACAACCGTACGATAGCAAATCATGGCGATAATGCGTCACTTAAGCCCCAGTCAGACCTACCGATTCTCATGAGATTTACTCTGTCAAACGCTGGCAATACGTTGTACAACAAGTTTACGATAGAATCTCACGCGATTCCATCGTAGATTCGGAGGATAGAACATCTTCTAAGTTCTGCGATGAAATCATAAGTCTGGACCAATCAGAATGTGCTGTGGCATCCTTGACATTGCGATTGAAGAAAATGGCCGACACCACAACACAAAGGTTGTCATCGGGACAATTAGCAGAACAAACCCCGAGTGTCTCCCTCTTCCCCGATCGACAAAAGGTTCCTCCTCCTCATCTGAAACTAAAACTGCTAAATATGGCAACCAATCTTCTCCCTCACTCTCCGGACTGCTCGAACTCGAACTGTTGGCAATAAGGTATACAACATGTAGCCTACGTAGCAACAAGGGAGAGCACTACAGAACCAAGGGAAGAAGCATTTTTTTAAATGAATATAGTGTCCTCTGTCGAATTGACTTCCTCATCTGCTACTAAATCAGCTAAGTATGGCAAACAATCCTCTTTTTCACTATCTCCTCACAACGGCTCGAACTCGAACCTTTGGCCCTAGCTTTCATCGCATATATACGTAGCAGCAAGGGAGAGTTAGTTATATAGATTAACTTCCCCGGACACATAAGCGTATTCACACTTTTCTACTATCCTATGCACCAACGGGAATCCCCACTATGAAAAATACTTCCGGTTTTTTTTTTCGCGTGTTTTAGTGAGTTATTTCCAAATATTCAAGAATAATAACATGTGTCACTGGCCACCTGTATCGTACCCTCACATATTTTTATTTTTTTGTTGTTGCAGTTTATTATCCCTTTCTATCGCCAGTGGCGCGCCTAAACCCTACCTACCTAACATTATTTGTGAATTTTTGAAAAATATTCGGAAAAACATAACGCCCAGATGCTGGCTCGAACCCACACCTGTCAGGCGCCATTGGTTTCTGGCTTGTGGACAAGGCAAGTTAGTCCCGCCTTAGCCCACTTGGCCACAACGCTTGCATAACATAGTCAGTTACTTCGTGTTTTGTAAAGGTTGCGACGGCGATGCTATGGAAAACTACAAGAGTCTTCAGGTCTTGTTTCACTTTCTGTCGATGATCGACGCACCTCCGAAGTCGCCACAAATACAGGCCTCTACGATTGTTTTTTGCATTCTTTCACTGAGCATGTACTTCCTCCACCGTTTTTATACTTATCCCACTCGTTTTCTGGCTCTAACAATCGTCGTTTTCGGCAATTTGCCATATTTAAAAGTCACGCATCAAGCTTTGATAAAAGCAAAACAAGCCAAAGCGGAACTTGGTTTCATATAACCTCGTTTTAATTTATAATGGCGATACCCACGAGTTTTTATGAGAGGTGCCGGAAAGTTGTGAATAGGGGACGATGAACGTTATGTTATGTTATGTTATGTTATCAGTTTATAGTCCCCTCTCCTCCCAATAAGGATTTTCAGAGAGGAGACTCGAACGTACTACAGGAAGAAGGAAAGAAACTTATGAGCTAGCCGCAGCGAAAACCAAATCCCGCCTCTATTCCTATTCTATCCTATCCCGTAACTCGAAGGTCGCTCGAGGATCCAAACACACGAGCACACCAAGCAAGCTCTTAAAGTCTCCTCCCTTTTCTACTACTACCCTTCATACGCAGACACACAGATATACACAACCCTTCTCCCCCTCCGCTTCCCACCCTCTCTCCACACACACACACACCACAGCTACATGCTGAAGCATCATTTTGCACTCGCATGACGTGGACGTGATCGGTTTGTGCGAACCGCCAATCTGAAGTGTGGCGAAATTTGAGTTTAAAACAGAAAAAAAAGAAGACATCCCTCCACATGATAAAAACAGCCTAATTGCAAGGCAAAAAACGGTTTAATTGAGATTAAAGGATGTAACATGAGCTGGCAGGCGTGTGGGTTTTAAGATAGCCAGAAAGTGTTCAGTCTTCTGCAGCGCGCACACCATACTAGCAGGAAGTGTTCAGACTTCTGTGGCATATACATCATGCTAGCCAGAAAGCGTTCAGACTTCTGAATTAGCGCACACACCAGCTCAAAAGGCTTATCAAGAGCAGGACGATGTCAGTGTGGACCAACTGCCAACTTGCTGAAATAGATCGGTGCACATTCCGCCTTACACTAATACACCTCTCCGATCGAGAGTTTGCTTTACTCCGCAAAGTTAGAAAATTGGCTTTACCTATTGACATGCAAATTGAACTCTTTGATAAAACTGTTGTGCCTATATTATTGTATAGTTCAGAAGTATGGTGTCCTCAATTGACTGACCTGGTAAACAAATTGATTGTACAAATGTGATTATTTAGATTGTGTCAGGAATTCTCTGGAAAAACTAGGGTTAGGAAATGTTAGTTATGATCAGTCTCAAGGCTCGAATCTTTCTGGCGAAGGGTTTAAAGAAGAGATAACGAAAAGGCTGCAGGATCAACATGTACAAAAATGGAACTCAGAAATTCACACTAATGATTTATATTATAATTATAGAATGTTTAAAGAAAATTTTGAATTTGAAGAATATTTGACAGTTTTGCCCGCCAACCTAGCTGCTGTTGTCATAAAATTTAGAACCTTAAACCATAAGCTACCAGTGCAAAGAGGGCGGTTTCTTGGAATCCAGAGATGTGACAGAATCTGTAATAAATGCACTTTTAGTGAGCTAGGAGATGAATTTCATTTTATTTTTATATGTCCACATTTCGATGATGATCGAAAAGAGCTGCTTAAAAGGTTTTTCTATGTGCGACCCAATGCTATTAAATTTTTAATTTTATTTTCAACGGAAAATAAGACTATTCTGCTGAAACTGACTAGGTTTATAAAAATAGTAATGGATTGCTTCAGAACGCAATAGAATGATTTGTAATACTAACGATAGTAATAATAGTGATTAATTTTAATCAATATTGACAATTTAAATATTCAATGCCAGTTTGTACCCCCTCCTCCCCCGCCCCTTCTTTATTACCCAATCTTGCGAGAGAGTGCGTGCGATTTGTGATCAGAGTGTGTGGACATAATTGTTATGTAGTATGCTTGTGTTAAGTGATAATAATATAATGAATGTGTAATTTGCAAATGTTAATTATGTGTCCTCTAGAACGCGAGTGTGAAAGATTGACTTTTGTTTTTGTATTATGTGTGCATATGTATTTTATGTTGTATTTTATTATTTTCATATTATTCAATGTTTTTGTCCTTTTAGTTGTATCCACGTGCCCCATGGGGTTTTATGGAATAAAGCGCTTTTGACTTGATAGACTCTGTCACACACATACACACAAACATTCACACCCTCACACACACACCAATAGATAGATAGATAGATAGATAGATAGATAGATAGATAGATAGATAGATAGATAGATAGATAGATAGATAGATAGATAGATAGATAGATAGATAGATAGATAGATAGATAGATAGATAGATAGATAGATAGATAGATAGATAGATAGATAGATAGATAGATAGATAGATAGATAGATAGATAGATAGATAGATAGATAGATAGATAGATAGATAGATAGATAGATAGATAGATAGATAGATAGATAGATAGATAGATAGATAGATAGATAGATAGATAGATAGATAGATAGATAGATAGATAGATAGATAGATAGATAGATAGATAGATAGATAGATAGATAGATAGATAGATAGATAGATAGATAGATAGATAGATAGATAGATAGATAGATAGATAGATAGATAGATAGATAGATAGATAGATAGATAGATAGATAGATAGATAGATAGATAGATAGATAGATAGATAGACAGATAGACAGATAGATAGATAGTCTTGGAAAGAAAAAAAGCCAGACAGGAAGAGAGAAAACATGTCAATCCATTTAAATGTATTTCCAGCCAGACGCTCACGAAAACAGCACTTTCAAAACTTTTTAATTTGCGTCTTGCTATTCAGTCTCGCTCTCATCCTAAAAGAAAGAAAAAAACAAAAATAATTATGGAGCGATTGGCCACTGTCTGAATTATCTGCCTAATAGCCTGTCTTTACTGAAACGTTCGTGGATGTTCACGGGTTTTCAATCCCCAAAATAGGTTCTTCAACCTTGTCCAAAACGGTTCAGGAACATAGTTTCGGGGTCTGAGAACCTTGAGAAAGAGGTTCGTTAACCTCCTGGAACCTTCCGTGAACCTTCCAATTTAAAAACAGGTCATTAATTAACAGTATCAAAATCAACTCAGCCAACTCGGGTTATGTCAGGTATAAGTCCTTTAGGTAGCCACGAAAATGGGTGTCATAGAAAGGTAATGATTGTGCCTTCGGAGAATTGATTGATTGATTGATTGTTGCTTTAGGTCCAGCGGACTCTTCCGAGCCAAATCAGGACCGGACAACCCCCGATCCGCATAAAAGATCTGCTGAAACAACCCTAGTGGGAAAATTGAATGCCCTCCACCGGCCAGTCACTTTACAATAAAGACATCCCACGCAGGGGACGGCTGAGGCTTTACCCCAACTACTCGAACCCCCGGTTACAAAAACAAAATAGAATACAAACATCATTATAAATTATCAACAAAACATATACATATAAAATGCCTATATTGCTAAATAATAACATCATAGGAAGCCCTAGTGACCACCCGGCAGAAAGCGTCCAACACTCCCAAGCTGATCCAACAGACCCCATACACAAACAAGGAGTCTTGTCCAGGAAAAGTTTTCAAGAAAAAAGGTAGGTCATTGATCTAGCGAAGAAGAAGATAGTATAGCAGAGTGATAGGACAGAGCAGGAATGGGAAAGAGTAAATGAGGAAGACAGCGACAGTGGGAATTTAAAGCACTAAATTTCGAGAAAGTGGGGATACTATTTATACTGAAACCCCCGGCACCCCAACGGGGGTACTGTTGCCGCAGTGAATTGGTCATGCCTACAAAGTCAAGACAGGTTTTCAACTGGGGCTTTCACTTTTCCCTTTATAGGTTAGACCAATCTACAGTGGCAAGATTGCTCATGACCCCAAGGGGTGCCTTCGGAGAAAACTCCTTCAGTGGGATAAGATGCTGGCATGCAAAAAGTTTACAGGCGAGTGGCGAATTTATGTAGGCCTAATGGTGTTGCAGGCAGAAATATCGCCACGATAAACCCAACAAGATTACTCTGTTCATTACACAAGTTAATGTTAAAATTAAATTCGTTTTAAATGAAAGGCGATACAAAATACAGACTATCATAGTACTATAGAGCAGCTCCCCTGCCCTATTTCTTACACATCAAGTCTTAACGCGGGCTTAACCAAGTTTCGTGTTAATCAGATGCTCTGTAGTTTGCCATTAGTATCATCGTTACTACTGTCCACCTATTTATGTAGATATACAATAATTATGCTATAGTACCTGCAGCTTTAAATATAAAACGCCATCATATTCTAAAACAATTAGATGTCAAGTCATGAATTCAAATATAGTTTCAGACACTGACCCATATAGCGAAAAATAAGCACTTTTAAAAGTATACATTTTTGGGGGAGATGTTGTGCCTCGGTTTTACCCTTATATATAACGAAGCAAATAGATACATGGAATGATAGGGCACTATTTGAACTATGTGGGAGCACAAACTTGTCAAAATCAGCTCAGTCAATTCTTAGATACAGCGCAAAACGTGTTTAGAAAAGGGACAAGCACAATGACCTTGACCTCTGAGACAGTACAAATACGAATAATCTATCATTGCATGCTTAGCAGTAGATTTATCGTCCAACGGACCGATCGCCAGCCGTCATTTGGCTCGTTCTGAATCTCGATTATGTCAAAGTATTTGCAGTAAAGTCTGGACATACAATAACTAACACCCACAGCGACTCAACCAAAGCTTTTTAGATTTTGAGATTAGGTCAGCCAGGCTAGCTATAAATAGCTTCGCCGATGCTTCCTTTCACTGGAAGGGAGGGTGCAGGCAAGCTATAAATAGCCCGCTGCAAGCAAAATGTGGAGGCATTAAACAGTGCTGCTCACATAGGAATTGAGCTGAGGTGCACCATAGTTAGTTTGCACAACACAGATTCTATACAACCAAAACCAATGTTATTTTACACGAGAGGCTACTGAAAAAGGCCTCTTGCCAATGACTACAATACTACAGCATCGAACGTTTCAAGACAAATCAGGCGTACAGGAAAGCAGTGCCGGGCGGTGGTCAATAATAAGAGGCCGCGAAAAAAGCCATCTGCCACCAGACAACATTGGAACGGTCTCAAAAGGAACTCTGAAACCTTCTTCTGCAGGACAGGAGGAGCGCGTGTGGTCATTCCTGAGCGCTGAAAGGGATCTTGAACTAAACAGCCCAAAAGTTGCATTTGGAGTTGTAGTTTCTTTTTAAGCCATTATGACAAACCTCTGCGTCGGCTTGGACCTGTATAATTCATACCGCCACTACAGACATCAATATTATCATCTTGTATTGCAACGCTATCCTCACAAATAACCACGTCAACGAACATCAGCCTTCATGGGACATGCTTCCTTTCTGGTGGAGGTTGTCACGACAGCAGCGTCTCATTTCAAAAGTTCCAAAATCTTTATGGAAACATGTAAGGCCTAAAGCGTATGCAATGTCGGCAGCGACAAAGAAGGTAAAACTGTATCGAATACGACGCCTTAGGGTGTCAGCCGTAATAACAGAAGCGTCATTGCAAAAAGTTTGAAACAAAAATTCACCCACCCACCCGCTCTCTCTCTCTCTCACACAACACACACACACACCTACACACACACACACACAGTGAAACACACACCCATCGACCCACACCCACATAACACCACTTTAAAGAATGCAATGCCAAATTCTCTCATGTCTGAAGTATGAAAAACTTATATAAAAGTCCCCGATTGTTTACTTTTAGAGAAAACGGGTTTAACCTCAAATTGGCATTGTTTGGCATTAAACAATGATAAAGCGAGCAATAGTGCCTCAACCCAACCGCTAAAGTTTGCCAGGCACAAAAACTACGCAATTTATTCATGTAAAAAAACAAAAAGATACTTTCCAAAGAGTTATTTCTTGCTGTAAGCTTTTTTCACTGGGGCAACACTGACTGTGAATGTTAAAAGGATCTGTCGAAGGGGAGTGGTGAAGGTAAGTCCCTGTAATGAAAGCAGTGTTCTCATTGTGTATTGGACACCTGGAATGGTACACTGCCACAGTCTAATAATGGTTTGACGGTATTGCTCCCTCGGCTGAGGTTTTCGTCAAGGCGGGTCCACGTGACCGAGTTTCTCTGACGCGTTGTCTAGGCGTCAAGTGATGGCAACATTGAACATTAACAGCACGCTGTCTAAAGCGTCCCTGCAGAAAGTCGTCTCCAATGAATGAATAAGAGCACACATCCTGTAGTAATGAATAAAAACTCAAATCCTGTATTTGTGAAGCCCAGGTTCATCTGAAGACGTGGAGCAGTTGTACCCTATAGGCCCAGAAAATTGGAACCCGGGTTCATCTGAAGACGTATTAATGCGCAACTGAATACAGAGTTCCTCATTATTCTACTGCATCTTTGCAATCGTACCGTTATGTGTTAACTTTTTAGTGTTAACTGCATGATTGTTCGCGTGGTGTATAATGCCATTCGATTTTTTTATGTGCTAATTGTGACGACCATTAATTTGATAAAGTTATTAGTTTGAAACATTTGTAAATAGCTTGCTGTATTGTTCATGTCTTGGTAAATACAAAAGAATGCATTGTTTCAATGTTATGTTGTGACGTCTAAGATCACTTAGAGATTTTTGTGTTGATTTGGAGAAACGGCGATGAAGCGGTGAAGATGAGGAAGATGATTTGTTCATGTTTTATATTGTTTCTACCCTCTAAAGAGGTCAGAATAATGCATAAAGTATAATATATAACATGTAGATTCATAATGGTAATGGAGAAAATGGAATGATGTAATATTTATATTCATAATGGTATTTAAGAAAATGGAATAGGTTTAGATTTTATTTTACGAGACAATTGAAAGTACGAAGGTTACGAGTCCAGGGAAAGACGTTTTCAATGTCCTTGACTCAACTAATGGTAGATATTAAAAATGAATTAGCATTGTCAATAATACAATATTAGGGGAATACATTGTGTGACGACACGAGTTTCAGAATAGCAGGGAGAGCTATATTTTGAACGAAGTTGCACTTCTCTGTTATGTAGTGTACATAGAATAGCTTGACCGGTTTCCTTATTGCGTATGAAAGAGTGCAGTAATCGTAAAGTCCGTGCGTAACGTAGAAGACAGGGGTAGGCCAAATACAGAACAGGGCTATGCATAATAGAAATATGTATACTGAGGAGAGCTCGACTGTTTGCTTGTGGCCGGGTGCATTTGGTAGGGCAGAGTGATTTGAAGTGCTTTTGCGAAGAGGTCAATTCTAGCCAGGCAGCGACCCTGTGACAGTGTGTCATAGTAGAATAGGTTTCTGTGTGGAAGGGTGTGATATTGTTGATGCAAGCCACCCAAGGTCTTACGCCCTCATCGGGGTAAGGATGCTTAGAGTTGGAAAGAGGAGGAATATAACTGCCATTTATAAGTGAATGTAGTTTTTTTTTCCTAAGGTGTGTGTGGTTCTCCATTGAACACCCGCCGAGACTCAGTTTCTGTGACAGAATTGAGGTGTCCTCATCCTCGTGTATCAGTGTTATTTTTGAAGTGAGAATAACCAGCAATAGCCAGACACAAAGTAACTCTCAAAGACTAACCATTTGTATTGTGACAGTGTTGTGTTGTACTGTGTTGGAGAAGAAGGTGGGTGTGTCACAAGTCGAGGCCGAGACGGTGAGTAAACCCTGTAATCCAATTTCTTAGTGGCGCACCCCGAGGCTGCGTACGCGTATGAATGATGTTGAATGTGGGGGAAGGGGATGTATTTTTGATGCATAATGATTTTATATGATTTTTATATGATTTTCTTATTATGTATATGATAGAGAAATGTCGTTGCTGCTGTTGTTGTAAAAGTGGGTCAACGGCGACGATGGGGAATGCATGCTAAAGAGGGAGAGTGAGAGAGAGAGGGTGTATGTATGGAGAGAGGGGTAATTGTAATATGCTAGAGAGGCATGAAGGAAAGGATGATTATGAAGAAAGCATGTTTACAGTATAGTACGTCAAGACAGTATGGATGAAGGGAGATAATCGAGATGTGTTATAACAGTTGGGAAAATAATGAAGGTGGAGGGAGTTAGAATGAATCAGGACTGTGTGATGAAGTGTGGTTGCAATAATTATGTACATTTATATAAATGTCTGTGTTATAGAAGATATGAATTATTAAGCATCAAAGGTTGATTTATATTATTGAAATGTATGCATAGCATTTTGTATTGTTGTCATTGTGGCATAAACAGGTCAAGATGGAGGACGGAGGGCGGCGTGTTATATTATATAGTGTTTATGGTTTGTAGGCAGACTGTTAAGACTGTGTATCTGCTTACAGGTTTGGGCTGATGATGTTGACGTTGCTGATGTTCTGATGTCGTTGATGTTGTACCTGTTATCATCTGTATTGCGCTGACTAATCCCTAGTCAGTATAGCTGTATTCCGCCACACCGACAACTTGCGCAGTCGTGGTTCTGTGTCGTGACCTTGCCTCTACAACAGGGGGAGTGTGGTGGTAGACTCTGCCACCGCTGCTTGTTTTGCCTCCGTATCGGGGCATTACCTTATTACAGGAATTCCACACACCACATTCACGCACACACAGACTAGCACAGCGCCACACCTAAAAACATATTTCATTTAGTTGTAGAAAATCATCCTTATGTTGTGAAAGAGACTGTTTAGCTCTCTCTGAGCTACTTGACAAAACATTTGAACAGTGCTTCAGTTCTACGGTTTCACCTGGACAATAGTTCGAAGATTAAAGATTCATAGCACCATCATTTCTTATTTGAAGATTTATATTTTGAATTGATTTATTGATTGTGATGTTGTTGTACACATTTTGTAAAGAAACTGTTGCTGTTTAGTTCTGTTTGGGGTTAAACAAAGGGAGGTAATTGTCAGTTAATTTTGGGACGGGGGTCTTGATAGAGGTGGAGGGTGGTTAGTTTCCCATTTGTCCGGTGCGTGTATGTCAATTGTTGAATAAAAGAGTGTGATTGTATTCTGGCACTTTGTGTTAGTTTATTTTGTTTGAGTTTTTATTCCTTTCAATCGCTTTATGTGCTGACGTCACGGAACCCGCTCGGGTGCCGTGACACATTGTCTGTTATAGGGTTTATATTTTGGTTTTAATTTGGATACATGGAGCGAGTTGCTTGAAGACTACGACATCCACGACACTTCATCTTCATGGACCACGGACTGAACCATCAACGCTTCATGGCCATGGACCTTACCCATGGTCATAAATTTTATCCCGTTTGTAATTTTTGATCGTATGTTGGGCCCGTAAGAATGCGCATGTTAAAGGTATAATTGAGAATGCGAGGGATAGTATTAATTAAATACATATTTTAACTACAAAAACAAATATTTTATTGTGTCATTATTGTAAATCTTTTCTATCATCCCAATTATTTAGCGAACCACGGCTCGTTGCACTAATCCTACCACTATAGTTATAAATAATTGCTCACGTTGAGGTGAATAAAGTTGTAATGTATTGAACTGTATTCCCAATAATTACGCCTTGCATTGAAATGTACTAAAACGAAGAGAGGATGAAATAACGTATAAAGAGTCATTACGTACAGTCGATTCCTGGTGAAACAAAAATAATTAATCTCCCCAGAAAAGTCGAGATGTGAACCAGCAAGTCCAGGCGAGCATTTGACTGGAAATGCAAAGGAACATGCAACCACTCTCTAGTATCAAGACATAGCCAAATATTAGTATAGCCATGTTTGGGGAGGGGTAGGGGGGGTAAGGTGTGTGTGGGAGGTGGGGGGGGGGGGGAGATCGGAGAACGCGGCCTATTAACTTACTTTTAAAGGAAAGGACAGCAAAGCATCCTAGAATTTCTGCAAAGGATGGCCACAAAAACTAACCGGTCTCCTATAATTTACACTTTAAACATCCCATCTCATTTTCTAGCCTGCAACATCTTATGTTTTTGTTGTTATTGTGTTTTTTGCTGTTTTGACTCATTCTTGTAGCGACGTTGTTCTTCTGAGATTGCGGCCTTCTTTGTTTATATGTTGATACTTTTGTTTCATTCTGCCCTTCTCTTTCTTCACGACAAGTAAGGGTACTTTCGTTCATTCATTTTAAGTTTACAGATGCAAAAACTGAACACCAAAAACTCTCTCTCTCCCACTCTCTTTCCCTCTCTCTCTATCTCTCTCTTCCTCCTTCTTCCCCCCCCTCTCTCTCTCTCTCTCTCTCTCTCTCTCTCTCTCTCTCTCTCTCTCTCTCTCCATCTGGCGATGTATCGAAGACCACGACAATCAATGATCATAGTGTTACGAATTAGCTGGTTAAAGCTGGGCATATTTACACTGTGCCTCATGCTAGTATTACAATACACTGTCGCCACATACAGCAAGACAACGAGGCTTTATCTTGTGGCATCAAACATGTCTACCACGAGTTATATGAACCCTTCGAATTGCGAATTTCTCCTACTGGCAGGTGATATTGAGGAGAACCCAGGGCCTCAGGATCAGAACACAAATGACTTGATCATAAATCTCGGTGCCACTTTATCAGCGAAGATCGACGGAGTGTCGCGTGAGGTGGCTTCCATGTCTCTGAATCTGATATCCCTGTCAGCACAGATGAGCGTCCTGAGGGGCGAGCTACAACAGAACAAATCTGACATTGCAACCATGATGAACAGAAATGAAGTGCTGGAGGACAACGTGGAGGAACTCAAAGAAAAGCTGGAGAATCACGAATTAATGGCGAAACATAACAACATTATCTTCTACGGCGTCAAAGAAGCTAGCACGAAGGAAACAGAAGATGTCTGTGTACGAACAATAGTAAACATTCTGAATGACCATGACTCGACGAAAACATGGCAGGTTGGTGATATTTCATGCTCCTACAGGCTCGGCAAGAAAGACAACACAGAAACACGCCCAAGGCCCTTGATAGCGAAAATGATACGGAGCAGAGACAAGCAAAACTTAATCGCTAGTAAAGTTATGAGGAGCAGTTTGGGCAAAGTGGGCATTCGCATGGACGACGACCTGACTAAGAAGCAAAGAATCAAACTGAGTGCGCTACGGAAGGACGGCTATTTGGCGTACTACCGGGGACCAAGACTGATTCAGAAGATGTTGCAGAGAAATGGATCTGGGCGTCAACAAAGTAACACATATCACAACGGCAGGGATGAAGAGGGCTCCGAGCCTAAGTCACCAGTATCTCAACCACTGACGACTGATGAAGACTGGATGCCGTCATCACAGACACTCAGCGCAGAAGCAGACAGTGTCGATCAGGCGGCGGGATGGACCGGTGAAAGCGTGAAAGACTCCTCAGGACATCGCTCGACTCCGGGGTCTGCTGGACGTGGACGTGGCAGGCTGCGCTCTCCTAGAGGCGACAGAAACGGAAGCGAGAGTACTTGTGGTGACGAAAACGACAATGTGGTTCTTCGCGGTCTTGGTCGTGGATCTCCTGTGGGGGCTACTAAACGTCACATCGGCAAGGATGGGGTTGACAACACTCTGCTCCCTGCGATAGAAACATCTGTTTGTCGTCCAAAGACAAGACTTCAGTCTCGTGATGTGCGGTCCTCAGGAACAACGGCAGGCAGCAGCCTGTCCCAGGGAAGAATCGACGACATGCTACGTGGTCAGCAATGAAGGTTTGCAGTCTCCACCCCTAGTAATGTAGGCAGTAATGATAGTTCGAGTAGTGGGGACGTTAACCACAGATCCTTCACTCCATTTGTAAATGTTCAGACTAAGAGGCAACTCGTAACACACTCCTCGGGTCAACAACTTCGAATATTAAATTGGAATGTTGAAGGTTTGAGTAGTAAACTTAGCGATGCTGATTTTATGCAGTACGTCAACTCCTTTGATATTGTGTGTTTTACAGAAACGTTTCTTGAATATAAGCGCCCCCTTGATTGTTTTTCAGACTTTGTTCAGTTTCTTAACCCCGCTATTAAAATTACTCACCATGGTCGTAGTTGTGGCGGCGTCATGATCATGATCAAGCGTAGGCTGGAAAAATACGTCACAGTTCTTGACCAATCATTAGACAACATGATCTGGCTGAAAATATGCAGGAAGGTTTTCTCAGCAAGCAAAGACGTTGTATTCTGCTGTCTGTATGTGTGTCCATATGACTCGCCTTATTATAGACAAGATCACGTTAATGTACATTCAACCCTCATTATGACAGAGCAGCGTCTCCTTGACTATATAGAGCAATTTGACAACTCTTGCTATTTTATGATCTGTGGAGATTTTAATGCCAGGACGGGGGCTTTGAATGCTATAGACACTGATATGATGGATGATGTCCAACAGTTAACTCGGTCAGACCTGTATTCAACTCGCCAGTCAGAAGATAAGGTAGTCAACGTCTTTGGTCGTCTTTTGCTGGACATGTGTTCAGCTTGTAACTTAAGCATTTTAAACGGGATGTGCAGGGGCGACGAAAAAGGTCAATTTACTTACGTTTGTTCAGCCGGTTGTAGCACTATCGACTACTTTGTCGCCTCACCAGTATTGTCGTCAACGGCTGAACTAAGAGTGGCTGAACGATTTGACTCCAAACACTTGCCTGTAGAGTTAATATATTTTTGTTGCAAAGAGGTAGCAATAAAAGCACACCCACTCTTTATTGATAAGCTGGTGTGGGACGACACAAAATTATCATTATTTTTGGAGGCAGTCACAGGAAACAAGTTCCAGTCTTGCGTGGCGGAAGCGACAGCACTGCTTCATGCGTCAGTAGACGATGCAGTGGAACGTTTTAATGTAGGCCTGTTGCAGGCATCCCAGTGTATGCATAAAAAATTGTATGTAGGCCCTAGACACAGTAAATGGTTTGACGTGGAATGTAAAGTTGCTAAACGTAAAACACGGCGACATTGGAGGCAGTTTCGTCGCGCGAGTTGCGAAGAGGCTAGGGGACGTAGTAGACTGTTATATGTGGAGTGTAGAAAGAACTACAGGTTATTGCTGAAAACAAAAAGACAATTATTCAAAGAAAACAAGATTCTCAATTTAGTGTCGAAGGCCAAAGACTCGAAGCTATTTTGGAGTGAAGTCAAGTCTATTTGCCAGTCTACCAGAAGCAATCCTGACATAAGTTCTGACACCTGGTTCAATCATTTTAAATATGTATTTAATAAGGGTGCTGATCAGGCAGAAGTGTTACCTCAGACACTTCAAATATATGAGGAACCAGCAAGCATTGAATATCTGGATAGGCCCTTTACTTTACAGGAAGTGCTGTCAACAATCCAGCATTTGAACATGAACAAATCTCCTGGGCCTGACGGTATTCTTGCGGGAATGCTAAAGGGCACAGTCACTCAGAGCCTTCCATTTATAGTCGAACTTTTTAATCACATTTTTGACTCGGGTGTTTACCCAAAAGCATGGACAGGAGCAGTTGTAGTCCCTATACACAAAGCTGGTAGTACAGAAAACCCAGATAACTACCGTGGAGTGTCTTTGCTGAGCATTCTCGGTAAGGCCTTTGCACAGATTCTGAACAGGCGTCTGACTTCATGGGCAGAAGAGAACAGTAAAATAGACGAAGTACAGAGCGGGTTTAGGGCAGGATATTCAACAGTTGACAACATTTACGTACTTTTTTCTATCGTTCAGAAATATTTACTTAAAAGGTCTGGCAAAGTATATGTGTGCTTTGTTGACTTCCGAAAAGCATTTGATTGTGTGAACCGGGCTGTTTTGTGGAACACTCTTAGGAAGGCTGGGGTGGGTGGCAAAATGCTGAAGGTCTTGCAAAGTATGTACAGAAGTGTCCAGTCTTGTGTTCGCTGTCCAGATACTCTTACAGATTTTTTCGAGTGTCCTTTCGGGGTCAGACAGGGTTGTGTGCTTTCTCCCACCCTGTTTTCATTTTTAGTGAATGAACTTGCTCTAGAAATAGCAAATAAAGGGCTGCATGGAATACAACTATCCCCAGATATCATTCAAATTCTGATCTTGTTGTTTGCAGACGACGTAGCGTTGACATCGTACTCTGTAGTGGGACTTCAAAACCAAATCAATATTTTAAAACAATTTGCTGACCGGTTTTGCATGGAAGTGAATTTGGATAAGACTAAAGTAATTGTTTTTAGGAAGGGTGGATTTTTGGCTAAAATAGAAAAATGGTCATACGGTAACCTACCAATAGAAGTTGTGAATAGTTACAAATATCTAGGCCTACACTTCACGACTAAACTTTCAATGACATTGGCCGTAGGCGAGTTAGCTTCCAAGGCCAAAGTAAGAACTATTCACATTTTAAGATGTCTTTTTAGGCTTGGGGATATACGTAGAGATATATTTTTTAAGATTTTTGATGCTCAAGTCTTACCAGTACTAATGTACGGAGCTGAAATTTGGGGACTTCAACAATTTGATAGTTTGGAAAAGGTCCACCTTTTTGCTTGCAAGAGATTTTTGCATGTCGGTCAACAGACGCCAAACAAAATGATTTTTGGAGATCTGGGAAGATATCCTTTGTATATTACTTCAGCTATTAGGTGTGTGAAATATTGGACAAAGCTAATGGGTTTACCCCGTGAAAGACTCCCAAAGAAGGCATATATTATGTTAAGCCAAATGTGTGATGCAGGCAAAAAGACTTGGGTGTACCACATTAAGAACCTCATGTTTGATAATGGGTTCGCAGACGCTTGGACTCAACAGAGTGTTGGAGATATTCCTGCCTTTATTAATTTATTTCGTCAACGGTTAATTGACCGTTTCCAACATTATTGGAGCGTTGCCTTAACAACAAGCGACAGATTTGACTTTTATGCATCATTTAAAAGGGTTTTTAAAGCTGAATCTTATTTCGATTATTCCCAGTTAAGATGTTTTAGAGACGCCTACACTCAATTCCGTTTTGGTATCTCACCCATTAACATGCATAGGAAGCGTTACAGGACAGAGGCGCCTGTCAAACAGTTCTTTTGTCCTGTGTGCGAGGAGCGTCCCGAAGATGAGATTCATATTTTATTTGAATGTAATGCCTATGATGAACTCAGAGACGATGTCCAAATACTGAAAACGCTGATCCAAGAAGGCAACCACGATGCATCAGTGGTGATGTCGGCGGGTGATGAATTATCCATAATTGAATTGTCTCGTTATTTGTATAAAGTTTACAGAAGAAGGAACGAAAGAGGATTGAATTTTGATTAAAAATAGTTTGAATGCTTGTATGTTAATTAGCTTTACATAACATTCTCCTTACTCTGAACAATCCAGATTTTGATTACATTATGTTTGCTATTTTGTATTTTTCTACGTTATTATTCCATAAAGAATGAAGAAGCGAATGTTTGAAATGAACATATAAGCAAAGTGATCGTACCTAACGCCAAGTCTTTTTGTCTGTAAAGGGTCATTCGGATCGTTTTTAACTGACAATACATGCGCATGTCGCGATAATTACAATGTAGATATACGAGCCACTATGTGCCGTTAAAGAAGAGAATGACGGCAAGAGCGCATTTTGCGTTCACGTTATATTTTGTTAATGTTACACACATACGTAGGACGTTTAAACTCGATATGAATTCTAGTCGGTGAAACACTTGCTAAGAAAAGAAAATGATAAGATGATGTTAAACATCCAACAATAGAGATTGGAAGACTGTGCGTGTGATCAATCAATGACTCTATATCTAAGTTAATTAGCAACTTTCTTGTTCTAATTGATCGTTTTTCTTTTGGCGATATTGCGTATGTATTTATAAAATAATAGTTTGAGACCTGATATTTCGATGCATCCACTCCCAACTTTCCCAATTTGAAATGAACATGTTGTTTATTCAATAAAATGTCAAATGTCAAATGTCAAATGTCTCTCCATCTGGCGCGTGTCGTGTTCGCGCCATCTTTCTCCCCCTCCTGCAACGCGCCTTTGTCACATCGCCATTGACATTTCAAATCCAATCGGCATTAATATTAATGCGATGCTGATAATATTGCTTACGTGACCTTTAAAAACAACACTGCTCTTAAATTTCTATTTCACAACACCTTTCCACAGATCTCCCTCTTTCCCCCTCCCCTCCCCCACACCTCCCACCATCTCTGTCCCCTTTCTCCTTACTCCCCCCGCCCCCATACAATCTCTCTCTCTCTCTCTCTCTCTCTCTCTCTCTCTCTCTCTCTCTCCCTCTCTTTCTCTCTCTCTGTAACCCATCATTTTCTGTCTCTCCGTTTATCGTTCATTCTCCCATGCGCGCAAATACAGACGCGCATATACAGACACACACAAGCGTGGGCGCGCACGAATTGACACACAGAAGCACACAGGCACATATTCGCAAAGCAAAGCAACACAAACACACACGTAACACATACACATACACACACACGCGTGCGCAAATCACACACACACATATATACTCACACACACACACACACACACACACACACAAACCCACACACAACCACACACAACCACACACACACACACGCTTGTCATAATATCCGCGTTACAATAGCAACAGGAACGCCTACGGCAGATGTCCATTAACACGGTGGCCTTCGAAGAAAAGCAAATAATTTGAATCGAGGCCGATAAAATTCCAATCAACAACAAAACGAAAAAAAAAACAACAAATAAAATAAAGACAATCAAATAAAATCATAATATACAAGACATCCACATGTATTTGAAGACACACACTCACATATAGTCGGGAAAAATAGCATTTTCAAAAATGTTAATTTTGTTGGTGGTGCTGTTTATGACTCCGCTTTATCTTAACCAGAAGCAAACTGAAAACATAGATTGATGACCCGCGATGACCTTTGTAAAAAAAGAAAAAAGAAATCGGTTAATAAAAGGGGAGAATGGCCAGCAATATTAAATAACAAAGTGATGATCAATATATCCTATAGCAAGATGAAATATAGCAATCAATCGTTTCGTAAAAAAAATGTAAATAATTTTTTTTTTGCATTTTTTGAAATGAACATTGTGCAATGCATGATCCTTTTAAATATATAACAACCTCACTCTGTACCTATATATATATACACACACACACACACATACCACACACAAAAGAACTCACCCACATACACAAACACACACACACACACTTAAATGCACTGAGCCGTCAACCAAAATCTACAAGATATCTTTAAACAATAAATAAAATTTAAAAAATAAAAATAAATAAATAACACAATATAGCCAAATCGCAATGTATAATCATATTCTATGCAGTAGCTGTTGGGTCAAACAACAGTCAACAGGCTTGCGACCGGCAATGTATTATGTAATGGACAGTCAAGCAACACAATCAAAACTTTTGTGACTTTGCTGGGATACCGCAAGGAACGCTTGCTTCCCATATTGCCATGCCACCATGGTCTGTTTAAACAATGTGTGATTGTTTCTCGAAAGATTCCAAGGCCACGGAATGGATATTGCAAGGTGCCGGTTTTACCACCGCTCAGTTAAAAAAGTTTCTCGAAATAGAGTCCAAGACGACAAGGTGCGGCTTTTACTCCGGCTCTGTTAAGTGTTTTTTTTTTAACGAAAAATGCCAAGGAATACTGCTCTCCTACTCTGTTCAAACCCCAGCGTTGCCAGTGGCACTTACTGTAGTCAAGGAGTCACGCACAGATGATGATGTAGGTGACAATGCGAATCGCCCTCGCTAGTTGCTGTGAGCAAACACTACATGCGCTGAACAATACTTCTTTTTATCAACAGAGATCAATCAATACATAGCAGCACGGACTGCGTCAACTTTAATAGGATTTTTCATGAAGATGTTGTATTGCCTATCAACACGGCGTGGCATGCTACGTCAACCTTACGTGGACACTTGAAGAGACCTTCGAACCATGAAAAGCACTGGGTAGCGCCCCTGGCTATTAGATTTGGCTTTTACCTCCCGGAGAAGCTTTTAACAAAATACATGTTTAGATAACTTTTTTCATCTGGTGTTTTGGATCTCCTTTGGCCTTCGGCCATTCAGCCAAAGGAGATCAACCACACCAAAAGTTATCTGGAAATATTTTATCTTCTAGTAGCCTTAAGAGGGATATTTGATTTGATTTTTTGTTTTTAGGTGTAGCCGAGCGAAATATCTGACTCTCTCCTCTCGGCCACGACCTTGAGAACGCGGCCAGACCCTGAACTGTTATTTTTATTTATCCCTCGTAAGTGTGACATACAAATTGTTGCCCTGCAAGGCGGGGAAGCGTGTTGAAAGTAAACCGGTTGCCGGTAACTAATGCCACGACACTCTCTGCAGGCCACTGCCACTAACCTGCATAAAATACCTGCCGACAATGTAGTCCTGCTCACCATCAAAAGCAGGTCAGGCGGAAAGAACATATGTCGTGTCTCCTTGTCCTGCATAACCCAATGGCCACGCCAAAGGATTCTGCATAGCAGGTGCCACCCAAGGTTAGACTAACCAACAAATGGAAGGCAGACAACCTCTCCTAAGCGTGAACAGTCGCCTCTCATTCTGTCACAAATTCCACAGCTCAAATCGAACCATGTCTTCATGGTCTTCCAGTTCGAAAGGCATATCTGGAACCGCCACTGACTACTCCATGTCACTGACTTAACAGTGAAAAACTGCCCCTAACCTGCATTACATGCCTGCCGACAATGTAGTCCTGCTCACCACCACAATCAGAAGATGAATGATCAGGCGAGGAGAACATGCGTCGTGTCGGCTTGTCCTACATAACCCAATGGCCATACCAAAAGGATTCTGCACAGCAGTAGCCACCCAAGGCTAGACTAACTAACAAATGGAAGGTTTGCAACCCTTCCCAAACGTAAACCAGTCACATCCCATTCTGCCACATAGGGAAGAGTGATATTAATGAGCATTTTCTCTGACTGAATTAGAATACACACTAGGGCGTTCGAGTGTATTTTAAGAATTCCTTCAGTCTTTTGGTACTGTGAAGGATACATTTAATCTCATGTATGGAGTTGCAACATGTAAAGCCTCCAGAATATTCACACAGATCAAGAATGGCTACTCCGTAACCAACACACGAACATGAACAAGAAAGGAATCAAACTAACACAGAACATGTTATCTCCGATCAGTCAATGGTAAATTAAAATCGATCACTTATGTATATATCCGTTCACTATCCCAACTGCTTGCTCCACACAACGCAACACCAGTGTTACGTCTTCTGTATCCAAGAAGAATACAATATTTGTCGTTCCAGAGCTCTGCTGTTTTGGGCTTTGTCCGTTCGGTCAGTGGTTGGCAGTCCGGAGGTGACATTTTGCGCACTTTTCTCGGAACCTAATGAACGGATTTCTTTGAACCTTGGTATTTAGTTAAGAAATATTGAACCCTACCAGATGACAAAAAAATTATGCACATTGGGTGATGTCATCATGTTGATGCCATAAGTTGTTGTTTTTTATAATCCTATTTTCTCCCAAACTACAGTACTGGAGGGATTTTGTTCACGGCCACCTTCTCACCCTCACTTCTCCTTCCATATTATTAGTATTCTTCTTCTTCTTCTTCTTCTTCTTATTAGAGCTATGCTACTCTCCGTTATCTACAGTGCAATGCCCTTTCACCCAAAGTAATAATTTTACTTACAGCGAAGCTAGCACTCTCAGCCGCTCACTTCACGTCATATAATGGAGGCTTTTGGGCCCCGACAGAAAAGGCAAATGCAGTGCCGGGAAGGATCCTCAGAACTGGCCATTAACTGTTCGCAAGGGAAATAATAATAATAAATTCCCTCTCCTATATTGGCTTTCCGGTTGCTTCCCTTGTTGGCTAATCACCGGTGTGCCTCGGTCAAGATCTGACCAGACTATATCATTATTATCACAACCGGCATAGGTAAGAGAGGTAGAGGGAGAGTTAGGTAGGTATTGTCACGATAAGCTAGTGAACCTAGCACTAAGGCTTTTCGCCTCAAACGCTCATCCTTCTTTGGCCTTTGTAACTTAAAGTTCGATGCCTAGAAAAACGACAGAAGTCAGGTTGTTCTAAGTATGTGTAGGCTAAATCTTCAATAAGGTAGGCAGTGACACCATCCAGCTGACCTATACCCAGCAGTCCCTGCGCCAGCGCAAGGATTCTTGGGAGATCGCACGCTTTAGTGGACCACAGCGTGAAGATAAGTCAGTCTGTGTTAGAATCTCACCAGAGAAGGACGCACACGCTGAAAGAATTCGTTCATCGCAGTATAGCCATAGCCTGACATTGTCAAAAAGGTAAATGATCGATCTTTTGTTTCACAGCGATTTATTGATAATATTGTTGGATTATGCTTGTGAAATCTTGCCATGTTTTGTAATTGTGAATGTTAGTAAAACTTTCCTTGACCACGTGGCTGGTCACGCGACCGGTTTTCGAAACCACGAGGTAGTCCCTACTGTCCAACTGTTGTTTCTCCTATCTATTGCAGACCAGTGACTGTACCGGAGAATGTATATATTATTAATTACTTCTCCCTTTGTTTATGTTAGCCACGATATAGATAGATAGATAGATAGATAGATAGATAGATAGATAGATAGATAGATAGATAGATAGATAGATAGATAGATAGATAGATAGATAGATAGATAGATAGATAGATAGATAGATAGATAGATAGATAGATAGATAGATAGATAGATAGAGAGAGAGAGAGAGAGAGAGAGAGAGAGAGAGAGAGAGATTATGTTGGAGATTCTAGTGGACCACGGACTTAGAAGATTGTTTGTCTCTTATCTGTATAAGTGGAGATGATCTCGCTGAGGGCTGTTTCTGCCAACAGTGAGACGCTCTTCACACCCTTTGTAAACAAGGCATTGCAGAAACTCGTCTTATGCTTTGCAGACGAGCAGGCTTGGTCCGCGGCAGGAGATAGACCCCATTGAGAGTCAACCCTGACACGTGGCCTGCATTGGAGCATCGAGCCGCATACTTCTCCGATAGCCCAAAAGTCAACAAAGGAAAAGACGAGACAACAGCACCGCACCTCAACGATACAGCGAAGTGACACAGAAAAAGAGCATGAACACTGATCTAGAAGGACTGTGCGGTAGTCCTCTCTCCAGGAAAAAGAACTTTAGGCCAAAAAGAACAAATAGCCCAATGATGAGACAGTAGCAAATATCGAGAACAGTAGCAGCATAGACCCATCAAGGAGCAAACTACTCGAAGTAAATTTTGGACTGCTAAGTTAATCCTAGTTATATTACGTTTTGGACATTTAAGATAATATAGTGTTTAGATAATTAGATATAGAGTAGAGGAAATAAATGTGTGATATTTACTGTTAACAAGTGGCTGGACTACCTATGTTTCATAGCCGAGCGAGAGCTAGTGTGTCAGTGAATCTTTTACACGTTTCTCCCTATCTCTTCAACCCTATCCGCACACATACCGGACTAAACATATAAATGTATTAAGATTAGTCATAGGGCGATCAAACTAGCCGATCCCCGCAGACGAAAGACGAGTGGGTAATAGCAATCCATTGTGCAGAGCCCAGCAAAAATAGAACCCACCGTCACAGGTATGCACCAAGCACTGCGCATAAAAGCGTAAAGCGCACGCGCGCACACGTACACACGCACACACACACCTCAATTTTTGTGTTGATTATAAAATCGTGGAAGACCAAACGTTTAGGTAGAATAAAAGTGGTAAAGGTTTGTCCCCTACAGAGATAGGACAGGAGTTTATGGATAGCATTTTGAATAGTTAGTTAGTTACTCATTGCTTACCGGGTCTAGCGAACTGCAAAGAGCCGAATCAGGACCACAAAATCAAGACCACAACTTCGCTGAAAGAGGACTCGTCCCTAATCCGCATAAAAGATCTGCCGAAACAACACTAGTGGTAACACTGAAGGCAATCCACCAGCCGGTCCCTTTACAATAAAGACATCCCACGGAGGGGACGCTGAGGCTATATTCTAATTTATTGAACCTCCGTTTAAAAAACCAAATAGAATACAAGCATCATTATAAAATATCAATTTTATATTGGACACACACACACACACACACACACACACACACACACACACACATATATATATATATATATATATATATATATATATATATATATATATATATATATATATATATATATATATATATATATATATATATATATATATATATATATATATATATATATATATATATATATATATATGCCAAATAATCACATCATAGGAAGCCCCAGTGACCATTTGGCAGAAAGCGTCCAATAATTATATTCCCAAGCTGATCCAACAGACCTCACCAACAAATGAGGAGATTTGTCCCGGAAGAGTTTTCAAGAAAAAGGGTAGATCTAGGTGACTGGTCTAGCGAAGCAGAAGATAGTGTAACAGATTGATAGAACAGAGTAGGAATGAGAAAAAAACAAAGGAGAAAGACAGCGCCAGTGGGAATTTAAAACACCAAATTTCCAGAAGCTGGGGATACTATTTATACTGAAACCGCCGGCATCCCCACGGCGGGTAGCATCTTGAATAAAATGTTTACTAGTTGCTACCCTCCGTGGAATGAGGGAATGATAGGAAAGATTGATATCCCCTTCTCTGCTGCCAATGGTTGGCATGTGTGGATGTGTGCCATAGATACAGATGACCATTTGTGTTCTCAGCTCGTCAGTGTATCAGCTGGGCTTGGTGAAAATCGAGGGACGGCTTTGTCCAGAGCATACAAAGACGCCCGAATGAAGCCCGCGGAGAAAAAAAAAACCACAACAACATCTGCATGGGTGAAAAATGTATTCGCAAGTTGGCTGGTTAACAACGGAAACGGGAAATGAACCTAATTCTTGAAAGAGAAGTCGTTGATATATAATCCTCTCTATTAGGTATCAGTGTGTGAACAAAACAGCTCCTGGAAGTCTTCACGAATTGATTAACATGGATGCCCCTTCTCGTACTCTCCATTCATCGTCAACATCACGGCTTGCAGTGCCCGGTAAGAGAAGAGAGAGAGAGAGAGGGTGGGGGCACTAAAAGCACGAAGTAGAAGCGATCTAGGTCCACGAGGTCATTCAGAAATGCTGCACTTACCCTCTGGATTACGAGTCCGGAGGATATTAGATCTGCAACAGATGTGCACTCTTTTCACGACGGTAATAGGCACATTTTCTCCTGCGCCTCGGGCATGTCTTTGCCAAATGGAGTTGTGCGCCACACAAGTGGACATTGGATTGGATTGTTCAAAGAACTGCTTATTGAACTGTTACGTTGAAACACGAATGGTAGTATGTCTGAAACGCGCACGATAGATCTAATCGTTTCGTTTTGCAAAGTATTCAATAATGGAGTTTATTTACCTTTGATTTGAGTTTGCATTGTTGTTAGGAGAGGCTTTGTATAACGTTGATAATTTTCGTTAGTCGATATTATTGGAGAATTTTCTAGATGTGAGTATTTACTATCGATGGAAACTTCCCGATAAATATCGAAGTATTCCCGGAAGGAGAAGAAATATGTATGACGTAAGTCAGTGATGACGATCTTTTATTTGATTGGTGGTAGTGCGTCATTTCTACTGTGTTCGAAATTGTTCGGGAAGAGAGAGAGGTTATAAAATTATGTGCCGCGCTGTTTTGGGAGTTGTTGATAGTGAAGTTGGAAAGTAAATTTGAGAATGGAAAGGCGATTGAGCGATTGTATGCAGTTGTTGATGTGTGCTGAATAAAAGTGGAAAACTTCATACGTCGACTCCGTGTCTTGTATGCTGAGTGAGCAGGCTGCGTGGATACACGAATCTGAGTTACACCTTATCAGGAATTCAGCATTGGGGCTGAATCAAATAGTCATAGTCATAGTCATAGTCAAGAAATCTTTATTCCACAAAAAACATGGGAAAATTTGTTATGTCACAGTGCACACATGACAAAAAGAAAAGAATAATAATACAACAAGACATTAGAACACCCCTCCATCGTTATAGCAGCAAGCTGAATACAGTCTCCTCTCCCCCCACACACACACAAACCCACACACACGGTATGCTTATATACACACGCATACACACACACATATATACACACACATAATACACCCACACATATATACATGTATATACACACACATATATACACACGCATGCATGTACACACTCATATATTATATTTTATATTATTATATATATTATATTATTATATTATTATTATATATTATATTATATATATTATATTATATATATTATATTATATTATATTATTCGTATACACATACACATATATACATATATACACACATACATACACACATACATGTATACATATACACACATACACATATACATACACACATACATACACATATACATACATATACATACATACATATTCACACATACATGCATATCCATACATATACGCATATACTGATAGAAAACACCAACATCAAACGGAGAGTAACAGGAACGTATAGTAAAACAAGTAGTATGTCACGCAATAACTACCTCGTCATGCTCAGGATGATACTCAAGGTGCTTGCCAGAAGCGAAACAAGAGAGCGCATGCACTGATGATACAGGTAGATACATCGATTACTACTACTACAGCCAGCGTCACTAAACTAAAATATGAAAGCAATCAGTTGAACTATGATACGCACTGCACTGGTTACCTCAAGCTGGTCAAGGCGGTGGCTCAAAAACCCAGAACAGCACTAGACATCGAAAGCATCACCAACAAAATGTTGTTTTTACCTAATTCTCCTTCCTCCTTTCCCCGCTCCTCTCTCTCTCTCTCTCTCTCTCTCTCTCTCTCTCTCTCTCTCTCTCTCTCTCTCTCTCTCTCTCTCTCTCTCTCTCTCTCTCTCTCTCTCTCTTCTTCTTCTTCTTCTTCTTCTTCTTCTTCTTCTTCTTCTTCTTCTTCTTCTTCTTCTAATCACTTCTTCTGCTTCTCCTCCATCGCATCCTACCTATCCTTTTCATTCATCAGTTAATTTTCTTTCTTTTTTCCTTTCTTTTTTTCTTTCTTTCGTTCTTTCTTTCTTTCTTTCTTTCTTTCTTTTACCTCGTTCATCTTTTTTTTTTCTGCTCTTCCTCCCCCTTATCTTTCTTCTTCTAACACAAACTGGTGGCAGAAGACATTTTAGGGCCCGATTCCTATTTGCGGGCCGTCGTCCACTTACGGTCATTTGCAAGGGTAATGATGGGCTCGGCCATACGCCTAAAGAAGTTTAGGCCGACTGGTCAGCTCCTTCTCATGAGGACACGTAACTCCGCAATCTTCTTTATGACCGCCGTTGACCATTATGGACCTATCTTTGGAGGACCTTTTGAAAGTCGACGTCTTATTCGTGACTTTTCAGAATACCGTCCTGAACTTCGGCATATCCTCCTCGGTTCTGCGTTGACTGTGTTTATAGCTATAGAGACTTAGTAGCTCAGTTGATTTCAGCTGGTTTCCTATGCCGAAGGTCGAGGGTTCGCGGGGACGAACTTATGTGACTTAGGTACGGGGCTTTTCAGGACACCGAGGGTTTTCTCTGGGTACTCCGGTTCCCTTCCTCCATTCAATAATGGTTTTGTTGGATACAATCAATTTTTAAAACAATTTATATTCCGACTTCTATAATAGCGATCTTTTCAGATCGCCGCTCTCCGAGTTTGATTAAAGAAAAGGCGCATGATTGCATCCTTTATTATTATTATTATTATTATTATTAGTAGTAGTAGTAGTAGTAGTAGTAGTAGTAGTAGTAGTAGTAGTAGATTTTAGATTTTAGATTTTTAGATTTTAATGCTTTATTGTCCCTTTTTATCGGGAAATTCTGGGCCGCCTCCCCTGTGGAAGGCGTAGTCGCAGCCTGTGGCGCGCCCAAACCCAACCTACCTAACATTAGTTGTGATTTTTGAAATTTAGAAATTCTTTAAATTTTTGAAATTTTTTGCAATTTTGCTGGAGTACCCGGAGAAAACCCCCGAGACGTTGCCCGAGTCGAAAGTAAATAATATTCGGAGAAACATAACGCCCCGATGCAGGATCGAACCCACACCTGTCAGGCGCCATTGGTTTCTGGCCTGTGGACAAGGCAAGTTAGTCCCGCCTTAGCCCACTTGGCCACAACGCTCGCTAATACTACTAGTAGTAGTAGTAGTAGTAGTAGTAGTAGTAGTAGTAGTAGTAGTAGTAGTAGTAGTAGTAGTAGTAGTAGTAGTAGTAGTAGTAGTAGTAGTAGTTTTTTATTAGACCATAGGTTTTTGCATCTTCCGAGGAACCTATCGAAAATCATGCTGTTTTTGTTTTTAATTGATGTTGTTATTTTAAAATACCTCAGTGGAGATATTTTGTCGGATAAAGAGTAAATAAAGAGAATTTTCAAAAATGTTTTTGGGAGAGAATAAAGAAACATTTTAAAAAGCCTAGACGAGTGAATCGGTATAATTTTTAGAATACTGTTTTGAGTGAGTAATAAGACTTTTAAGACTATCAGTTTGAGGGAATAATGAGAATACCATGATGAGAAAATAATTGTCGGAATATCTTGAGTGATGATGAGAATTTTCAGATAACCATGATGAGTGAATAATTACTATTTCCGGAATACCATACTTAATAATAATGTAAATTTTCAAAATACCACGATGAGTGAATAATGAAATTTTTTAAAATAATACCTTTATGGTATGATGAGTATACCATCATCATCATCTCTCTCTCTCTCTCTCTCTCTCTCTCTCTCTCTCTCTCTCTCTCTCTCTCTCTCTCTCTCTCTCCCACCCACCGCTTATACTCTTCAAGGTCTCGTTGACATGCGGGGCCTTTGAAAGACACAATAAATGTGCAATTTTGCTGAAAACCAATGCCAGCGGGATCACAGCAATCGTAATAGATATGTTGGACAATTTGAAAACGAATACGCTTAAAGTAGGCAAGCAGCAACAACAACAACAACAACAACAATAACGATATGAAAATCGTCGATCATACTTTATTATATTACGCACATTAGTAATATCCTAGCGATTTGAACATGTTCTTATAAGCATATCTGCAGGTTTATGATGCTGCTGCTGCTCCTGATGATGATGATGATGATGATGATGATGATGATGATGATGATGATGATGATGATGATGATGATGATGATCATGATGATGATGATGATCATGATGAACTGTTTTTGAGGCATATCAAATGAAGAAGAAGATTAAAAATGAAGCAAACGCTTGGCGTGAATGCTTATGGTAACAAAGAAAGATGATGATGATGAATGCATGTGAAGAACATGTGTTTCTAAGAGACTATGCTGACTGAGTGAAGGATGCACACAAAAGTCACCGAAGTTAAACCGAGTCTGAGATCTAGATTAAAACAGAAAAAGCAATAAATTATAAAATATCTCAATCATTATAACTTATTACTATTTGCTTATAATCATAAATTTTATTATGCCTAATATTTGCTAAAAAATGTGTTAGTATTCCCAAGAGACTATGCTGACAGACTGAATGATGCATACAGAAGTCACTGAAGATAAACAGTCTGAGATCTAGATTAAAACAGAAAAAAGAAGGACAAATTATAAAATATCTTAATCACTCTAACAACTCATGACTATTTGCATAAATTTATACCCATACATTTTGTCATGCCTAATATTTGCAAAACATGTATTCAGTATCAATTCTTCTTCTTCTTCTTCATCTTCTTCTTCCTATTATTATTATTATTATTATTATTATTATTATTATTATTATTATTATTATTATTATTATTATTATTATTATTATTATTATTATTGTTATTATTATTATTATTATTATTATTATTATTATTATTATTATTATTATTATTATTATTATTGTTATTATTATTATTATTATTATTATTATTATTATTATTATTATTATTATTATTATTACTGGTATCTAAACGTCGTATTATTATTATTATTATTATTATTAGTAGTAGTAGTAGTAGTAGTAGTAGTAGTAGTAGTAGTAGTAGTATTGGTATCTAAACGTCGTGTTATAGCGTTCCGAAAGGTCAGCTCTCTCTCTCTCTCTCTGTCTGTCTCTCTGTCTCTGTCTCTCTCTCTGTCTCTGTCTCTCCCTCTCTGGCGTTGTATGACTGGATCTTACTGTAAACGGCTGTGGCAGATCGAATGGTCCAATCAAATCCAAAACAAATTATTTCAAATTCTTCCAGATATACAGCCTTTAACAGCACACAACTTGGTATGAACGATCTGTTGAAACAACCCTAACGGCAACACTGAACGCATTCCATCAGTTGGTCACTTTATCCTAAAGGCATCCTATGCAGAGGAGGCTAAGGGAACTCTAATTTATGGAATCCCCGTTTCCTATCCTGTCCTATCCTATCCCGTAACTCGAATGTCGTTGGAACACCAAAGATGATCGTTTAACCAGTGTACTCCAACTTTCTCTTTCCTCGGCAAACCTCATGGCTTCGCTCAGTGTCAAACCAGTCCATTCTCGAATGATGTCCACCCGCCTCTTTTTCTGTCTCAATCTTCTTCTGCCTCCTTGCACCGTGCCTTGCAGGATGGTCTTTTCAAGGCTTGAAGCTCTGGTGACGTGGCCATACCATCGGAGTTTCCGTTTCGTCACCACTGTGAGCATGCCTTCGTGTTGTCCATTGGCTTATGTGATGGTCTGTCGTTGGCGATGTGCTGGGTATAGGCAATTCCAAGAAGTCTTCTGTAGCACCTCATCTTCATGCTTTGTATTCTTCGTTGTAGGTCTGCTCTGAGAGTCCATGTTTTGCATGGAGTATTTGGAAGATGGAGATGGCAAGGTAGCGCAGCAACCTTAATTTGAAGTGTAGACTGAAAGTCTTGTCTCTTTCTCAATGGGCTTCAGCTTTGTCCCCGTTTACGAAAAACAAAATATAATATATCATAAAAAAGCATGATAAAATATTAACAAAGCACATCCATAGAAAATGTCTACATTCCTAAATAATAATTACCACAAAAAGCCCTAGTGACCAATTGGTAGAAAGCGCACAATAGCCCCGGGCTTACAAAACACCTATATACAAATAAGGAGTTTTGGGAGAGTTTTCAACAAAAAAAAGGTAGGTGACTGATCTAGCGAAGAAGTAGATTGATAGAACGGAGTAGGAACAAGAAAGAACAAATGAGAACGACGGAAACAGTGGAAATTTAAAGCACTAAATTTCCACAAAGTTGGAAAACTATTCATACAGAAACCCTCGGCACCCTTAAAACGTATTAGATGCACGAGTCCACCGAGGAAACATTAAGAGAAAATAGTATTAAATGGTTCGTTACAGACCACTGGCTTTATTGATGCAGACAAACAAGGAGCTGTTAGCTTACTCGGAAATAAATCTTCATTGGTATCACTCAGCGTAGAAGTAAGGGTATGGCAGAGAAATCTGCCTATGTCACAAAAAGTGATGATAGGAAACAGTAAATCGGCAAAACTGTATGGAGCCGAAAGACGTACTTTCAATGTATTTTCATTTAACTAAGCGTGTATAATACGTTTAATCTCATTCATTATTATTATTATAATTATAATTATTATTATTATTATTATTATTATTATTATTATTATTATTATTATTATTATTATTATTATTACGTATTGTTAATTCCGGTGTTAATTGTTTTTGCGGTCTTGTGCATTGTCATGGTTGTCGTTTTTGTTTTTTTTTTTGCTTTGAGCAGGTATGTTGACCGATGTGTGCGCTTTGCAGGGGACAAACTTAAGTGTCTTAGGTACGAGACTTATCAGCTCACCGAGGGTTTTGACCGGGTACTCTTTTATCCTCCTGTTACGTTTGAGACGCGCACGATAGGTCCGATCGTTTTGTTTTGCAAAGCATGCAATAACAGAGTGTATTTACCTTTGATTTGATTTTGCGTTGTAGTTGGAAGAAGCTTAGTATAATGTTGATAATTTTCGTTGGTCGATATTATTGGAGAATTTTCTAGGGCTGCTTATTTACTATCGATCGAAGCGTGTAGATAAATCTACGAGATGCTTCTAACCTAAATAAAGTTCTATGAGTAAGGCAGTGCATAGTTCTGATGACGCATTTTATTTTGATTGGCTGTAATTGCGTTACGCTGGAATGTTTGGACGTTCACTAGATTATAGAAAAACTATATAAGTGATGCACTGTGCCTGAAAAGAAGTGAAAGTGTAAAAAGCGATTGAGCGATTTGTGATGCAGTTGTTGATGTGTGCTGAATAAAGTTGAAAACCCTGTACGACGACTCCTGCCTTGTTGCTGAGTGAACAGGTTGCGTGTATAAACGAATCTGAGTTACACTTATCAGGATTCAAGCATCTGGGCTGAATCTACTGATAAAAAAACCAAAAACAGTGTAACACCTCCCTCCCTTCAACAATGGGATTGGATGCAGTCTGTTTAAAATTTCAAACCTAAAATTCGATTTCCTTTCCGTCTTTTAATAGCGAGTTTTCATTATACCACATGTTTGAGTGATGAATGTGTTTCTGTTGTGCATGTAGGAATATCTGTAACATGTGAGAGTGTATGATGGTTATAGATCGCCGCGTTCTGTGTCTGATATGGGAATAAGGTGCGCATGGCATCCAGTTTTTGTGTTATCACTAAAACATTTTTATAGCCTAGTAGTACGAAGTCCACTTGTTAATAAACCTAAGAGTACAACTCCATGCCGAGAAGACATGGAGACAGTCATAGACATTTGTCATTGTCGGGCCATGAGCGATGTTCACTGTGAGCAGGCTGACGCTGAAGATCATTGACACTGTGTCCCTTTGGCGTCATGCCAAGTCTTTGAAAATTGTATCTGATTGGTAAAACGTACGATCTAGGCGTGTCTGCAATTTGCCTTCAGTATGATCTAGGCGTGTCTGCAAATTGCCTTCATTTCTTCTTCTTCTTCTTCTTCTTCTTCTTCTTCTTCTTCTTCTTCTTCGTTCATTCCATATTAATCTTCTTAACTCTTTTTCTTTAACTTTTTATTTTCTTTTTCTTCTTCTTTGCTTCTTTGCTTCATTTTCTTCTTCGTCTTCTTTTTCTTTTTCTTCTTTTTTTTCTTCTTGATTTTTCTTCTTAATACTACAGTAGATACTCCATCACGACGAAGAATATTATCCATAATTTTATCATCAATCATAACTGAGGAAAAGAGATAGAAAACAAATAACAGAAAGACAGACATTACGAAAGAAAAGAACGCTATTGATATTCCACTGGTCAACACAACGGACGTGAAACAAGACTGAAAATTACACATACACACACGGCAATGGAAGTGTTATATAATTGTATCTTGCTGGTGAAACAGTTTTTTAGGTCATGATCAAAGTGTGATTGTTATATGCCTTCGTTCCGTCAGTCAGAACTAGTTGGAGTCATAACCAAAATGGAAAACACAGATGGAAAGAAGATTAAAAAAAGGGGGAGGGGGGGGAGAAGACGAAGAAGAAGAAGAAGCAGAAGAAGAAGAAGAAGAAGAAGAAGAAGAAGAAGAAGAAGAAGAAGAAGAAGAAGAAGAAGAAGAAGAGAAAGAAAGAAAGAAAGAAAGAAAGAAAGAGAGAGAGAGAGAGAGAGAGAGAGAGAGAGAGAGAGAGAGAGAGAGAGAGAGAGAGAGAGAGAGAGAAAGACTCAGACATTTTATTCACAACAAGGAAACAGATTTTAGGCGGGAACCTAATCTTACAATCGTTCTTCGTATCATTCACACTCACATTATGCGATTTCAGTCAAATATGGCAACGACGAGACAAATAACTAAATGACACGACAAAACAAATACCTATGTAAACTATTATGCAGCATAAAAATATATATGGCAATCAATATTGGTGTTGTAATTACACAATAAATAACAAACAACCCAATGTATGTCAAATAATCGGGTGGTACAATTACACATACATTCTAAGGCGCATCAAATACATATCAAACAATCAAGTAGCACGTTGCAAAACGGTCGACAAAATCAGTGTTTAGGTCGTATTAAGGTAATGCTGCCCTAGTGTTCGTTTGAATGAAGGGAGAGTAGTACATGATCTCATGCTTAAAGGAAGAGAGTTCCAGATTAGAGGTCCTGAGAGTACAAAACTAATCTTAAACAGTTCAGTTCGTGGTCGAGGCAGGATGTACTGTATGTGTTGGACCCGTAACGTTCTGTCGCAGCAGTTAATAGATTGCTTATATAAAGTCGTGCCAGACCATTTCAATGAAAACTGATGGCATAAGGTCATTAGGTTTGCTGCTTTAAGTTTTTCCGATGATGAAAGACTGGGATCATCAATGATAATCTTCCCTGCTCTACCGTGCAAGGAATTTAGTTTACTGATATGCGCTTCTCCTTCACCACACCATATTGATGACGCGTAACTGAGATGTGAAAGGCAGTGGGACGTGAAAACATCTTTCTCGCATCAGGACCGACAAACAAAATTTTAATTTCCCTTAGAGGTACAGATTTTTGAAGACAAGTTTGCAAACGTAATCTACATGTTTTTGCCATCTAAGTTTATGATCAATAATAACTCCAAGCAAGTTATGAGTTTCAACTTGTTCAACAACATTAGTTCCAACCACGAGGTAAAGGTAAAGCGGCGTTCTCTGCTGTTTCCTTCTACCTACCATTCTCTTAGTCTTTTTTGGAGGAGGAGACATTTTGTTATTATTGCATCAAAGTGCAACGTAATTAAGTGCCTCCTGAAGATCTGACTGAATTTCGTTAAAGTCATGAGAAGATGTGTAGATAGAGCCGTCATCGTCAAAGATATCACAGTATACAGAACTTGCATTTATGTGAAGGGGAATGTCATTTATAAAAAGGCCAAAATAATAGCGATAGCACCTACTTGTTTATTTTTACTATTTGTTGTTTGCCTGTGTATGTGTGCACGCTTGATAGGTATTTTATTAGCTGGTAAACGTGTGTTTGCATGTATGTTTTATGAATGTTACTGCCACATCGCAACATATTCCATGTGCATGTTTTATGTCAATTTGGCCAATAAACTTCGTTGAATCGCTGAATCCTTGGAGTTCAACGGTTATGACACTATCTAAGCAAGAGTAAGTCCCGTTGAAGAATACTTTTTGCTTTCTATTATAGAAAGAGAGAGAGAGAGAGAGAGAGAGAGAGAGAGAGAGAGAGAGAGAGAGAGAGAGAGAGAGAGAGAGAGAGAGAAAGACTCAGACATTTTATTCACAACAAGGAAACAGATTTTAGGCGGGAACCTAATCTTACAATCGTTCTTCGTATCATTCACACTCACATTATGCGATTTCAGTCAAATATGGCAACGACGAGACAAATAACTAAATGACACGACAAAACAAATACCTATGTAAACTATTATGCAGCATAAAAATATATATGGCAATCAATATTGGTGTTGTAATTACACAATAAATAACAAACAACCCAATGTATGTCAAATAATCGGGTGGTACAATTACACATACATTCTAAGGCGCATCAAATACATATCAAACAATCAAGTAGCACGTTGCAAAACGGTCGACAAAATCAGTGTTTAGGTCGTATTAAGGTAATGCTGCCCTAGTGTTCGTTTGAATGAAGGGAGAGTAGTACATGATCTCATGCTTAAAGGAAGAGAGTTCCAGATTAGAGGTCCTGAGAGTACAAAACTAATCTTAAACAGTTCAGTTCGTGGTCGAGGCAGGATGTACTGTATGTGTTGGACCCGTAACGTTCTGTCGCAGCAGTTAATAGATTGCTTATATAAAGTCGTGCCAGACCATTTCAATGAAAACTGATGGCATAAGGTCATTAGGTTTGCTGCTTTAAGTTTTTCCGATGATGAAAGACTGGGATCATCAATGATAATCTTCCCTGCTCTACCGTGCAAGGAATTTAGTTTACTGATATGCGCTTCTCCTTCACCACACCATATTGATGACGCGTAACTGAGATGTGAAAGGCAGTGGGACGTGAAAACATCTTTCTCGCATCAGGACCGACAAACAAAATTTTAATTTCCCTTAGAGGTACAGATTTTTGAAGACAAGTTTGCAAACGTAATCTACATGTTTTTTGCCATCTAAGTTTATGATCAATAATAACTCCAAGCAAGTTATGAGTTTCAACTTGTTCAACAACATTAGTTCCAACCACGAGGTAAAGGTAAAGCGGCGTTCTCTGCTGTTTCCTTCTACCTACCATTCTCTTAGTCTTTTTTGGAGGAGGAGACATTTTGTTATTATTGCATCAAAGTGCAACGTAATTAAGTGCCTCCTGAAGATCTGACTGAATTTCGTTAAAGTCATGAGAAGATGTGTAGATAGAGCCGTCATCGTCAAAGATATCACAGTATACAGAACTTGCATTTATGTGAAGGGGAATGTCATTTATAAAAAGGCCAAAATAATAGCGATAGCACCTACTTGTTTATTTTTACTATTTGTTGTTTGCCTGTGTATGTGTGCACGCTTGATAGGTATTTTATTAGCTGGTAAACGTGTGTTTGCATGTATGTTTTATGAATGTTACTGCCACATCGCAACATATTCCATGTGCATGTTTTATGTCAATTTGGCCAATAAACTTCGTTGAATCGCTGAATCCTTGGAGTTCAACGGTTATGACACTATCTAAGCAAGAGTAAGTCCCGTTGAAGAATACTTTTTGCTTTCTATTATAGAAAGAGAGAGAGAGAGAGAGAGAGAGAGAGAGAGAGAGAGAGAGAGAGAGAGAGCTGTTTAAAAGTAAAATATGTTTCATTTCCAATGGTCTTTTTGCTATAAAGTACTTTTATCAATGAACAATATAATTCTCTTGGCGCAAATTAGTCACGCGAGTACAGAGATCATGTTGTAAATTATAATCGCCATTTTCCAGTTGTAAAATAATAATAATAATAATAATAATAATAATAATAATAATAATAATAATAATAATAATAATAATAATAATAATAATAATAATAATAATACATGTAATAATAATAATAATAGGAAGAAGAAGAAGAAGAAGAAGAAGAAGAAGAAGAAGAAGAAGAAGAAGAAGAAGAAGAAGAAGAAGAAGAAAGGATGCTATCACGTCCTTTTTCTTCAATCAAATTCAAAGCGCGGCGATCTAAAAAAAGTCGCTATTACAGAAGTCGGAATATAAATAATGTTTGATGTGTGGACATTTTATATTGCAGATCCAATACCATTATTACAAAATATTTGTTATAGACACACAGAAAGCTAACGTTGGCTCCAAGATATGTTTTGAATCGAAAAAACAAATAGCTTTGGTTATATGAGTATAGCGACCATCTTCCATGGGATGGTTACTCCAATCTGCCATATCGCCAATGGTGGGTGTAGACGCCGAACTTCAATGTTCGTTCGCCTATGAATGAAACAGTTAGACGGTATAACGGAGGCAAGAAGGATAAAATAGAAAGAAGGGGAAACGGGAAAAAAAATCCTGGGAACAACTAGATCCAAACAAACCCGCACATAACCATCCAACTATTAAATACAATTTAAAAAAGAAACTTAAATTCACCTCATATGAAGAAAGCGATCTCTTTGGTGAGAATCCATAGTGTACGCTCCTTGATGGAAAATCATGTTGGTGTTGGTTGTTTTTGTGTGTGTTAATATTTAACTTTCACAAATATCCACTGATTTACACGTAAAAGGCACGATTTTGTCACCATCACCAATTTGGAACTTTGCTGAGCATTTGTTCAGCAGTTACAGACCGTGAGAAAATACAAACACAAATCTGAAATTAGAGCAACAAATTAAAACGAAAGGGGTGAAATTACGAATGTAAAGCAGGATGATCAGATGATGTTATGAAAGAAAGAAAAAAAAACACGCATGTAACTTGTAAGAACGAAAAGAGGAAAAAAATGAGAAAGAAAGAAAGTGGAAATACAAACAAAATTGACACAACAGAGCAAAGAAAGAAAGAATTAAACAGACGGAAAAAATAAATAATGAAAGAAAGAACAAATAAATTAGAGGGATATTCAAGCAAATCAAAAACATCAAAGAACAAAACAGAGTGACTAAAGAAAGAACTAAACAAAGACTGTAATCTCACACATAAACACA
>CM072521.1:40038455-40043455 GCA_036898135.1 Oncomelania hupensis | reverse complement strand
AATCCGTGAAAAACCAAAGCCATTGAATGTATGATGTATTAATTATTATTGTATAGTTGAGCTCGCAGGTCTGCTAAACTGTTATAGTGCCATTTTGGGCTCTCAGACAAGAGAACTGAACGAGTTGTTACCCAACATTACACCTTTCAACAGTCAAAGATCGTGTTTTCTAAATCAAATTCACAGTGATTATTGCCCCACAGAAAAACAGAACAAAGCCCCAAAAGATACTTTTTTTTTAAAATACGGTGTTGATTAACATTCGTAAATTCATTTGTTAATGTGCTTATTGCTAATATCAAGCTTTAATGTATACAAGGGGAGGGGGGGGCGGGGGAGAGGTTGGGGGAACAGAGGAAAATTAACAACTAACTTAACTCCACTGCACACTAAACACACACAAACACGCATACATACAACTAAAACAACTCCACTAAATACTAAATACACACTCACACATTCAATCACACACACACCCCACCCCACTAAAAATTAAACATACGCACGCACAAACAAACAACACAAGCACGCATACACATACAACTAAAACAACCCCACTAAACACTAAACGCTAAACACACACACACACACACACCAACACCCACGCACACACACACACACATATATATATATATATATATATACGCACGTATGCACACACGCACATACACACACATACAAGCAAACAAACAGCACGTCTACGAAACGTGTATATAGCTGACAGAATCGTTTGTGTACACAACACAAAAAAGACGTCTAGCCTAAAATTCAGAGGTTTCCGGTCAGTTTAACAAAGGATTATTCATCATTAATGTTCCCAGCACTGCTATTTTCCCATGCCCAGGAAATCTCACGTTTAGTGACTGTCATACAACAATACACAAAAATCTCTAATATCATGGCCCATAGAACTATAAGTTTAGATTGACTGCAACCAATACCAACAGAGTACAAAGAAGGGAGGAAACCGGAGTACCTGAAGGAACCCCTAGCTCGGACCTGAATAGTCTACTACCTAAGTCACATACATTCGCCCCTTGTGGGAATCGAACCCGCGACCTTCGGCATAGGAAACCGGCGACTGACCAGCTGTACAACCTGGCCACCCTTAGAGTCACACTGCTTGACACTCGAGCAACGTAGGAATGTGTTGGGGTGGAGACGGGGGAAGATGCTGGAGGCAGCGTAAATAAGTGGGGAAATCAATGTGTATGTTTGTGGGATGGAAGCGGGACAATCACAGAGAGAAAGAGATAGAGACAGAGACGCAGACATACAGAGATGCAGGCAGACAGAAATATACTGACAGAGAGAAAGAAAGAGGGAGAGAGAGAGACAGATAGAGAGACAGAGATATAGAGACAGAGAGAAAGAGAGACAGACAGACAGAGAATGGGCGTGTGTTTCTGAAAGCGCGTAAGTTTGAGCTTCCCGCCCCACACTCTTCCTTCGCAGCTCAGGCGGTGTGTGTGTGTATGTGTGCATGTGTGTTTGTGTATGTGTGCGTGTGAGCGTGTGTAGGCGTGTGGATGTGTGGGTGAATTGTGGGTTTATTAAGAGGTGGGTGGGTGACGTGCCTATTATGCGGCATCCGGCACCCTGCAGCCAGTGCAGTAGACTAAACCAAGTGGAAAATGAAAAGCCATCAGTCGGCTTGCCGTAAGCAATAACGCAGACCTATATGCACAGACGCAGAGAGATGAGTAAAAGAGCACAAACACGAGAAGACGTTGTCTATACTCCTTTGAACGCAGCTTGTTTTTCTACCACCGTTGTTCGCCACACGTGCTCAAAGTCACTGTATCACCACAGGAGAATTGACCAAGTAGACTGGAGCCTCGCTAACACAGCGGTAGCACAAGCAGCGAACAGCCCATGAATCATAGATAGAAGGGTGGGATGACACTGCGACTTTGGCGAAAGGACAAACACACACATAAACACACACACACAGGCGTGTACGAGGTAAAAATGGGGTAATTTGACCTACTTCGCGCTCCTTAGGAGGCGAATTAGGTCAAATTTGTTCAAAAACACGGCTAGGATAAGGAATTTTACTCGACGATTAGGGTAAGGCACCCGCCTCGACGATTAGGGTAAGGCACCCCTTCAAGAGAAGGGTTAGGGTCAGGGCTAGTTGCAGCGCTGCAACTAGCCCTGACCCTAACCCTTTTCTTAAACAGGTGCCTTACCCTAATCGTCGAGGCGGGTGCCTTACCCTAATCGTCGAGGAAAGTTCCTTATCCTACCCGTCTGGAAGATGCATACAACTACACTTGGTCAAGTGTACTTGTAGTGCATGTGCACTACAACTACACTTGACCTGGTGTAGTTGTAGTGCACATGCACTACAACTACACTTGGCCAAGTGTAGTTGTAGTGCACATGCACTACAACTACACTTTGTGAAGTGTACTTGTAGTGCATATGCACTACAACTACACTTCCATGTACTTAGAACAAATGAGGAACGGCAGACAAACGGGGAACGACAAAATTACCCCATTTTGTACTAAAAAAGGCAAATTCCGTTCCTCATTCGTGCCGTTTTACAGGTACACTCACACACACACACACACACACACATACACACACAAATAGTAGCAAACCAACAAAATTAAAAACACAAAATAACAAACAAACAAACTAACTCAAAGGTTTTCCACTTGTGGCCTGTCATTGATCATCTCCAAAGATATTGTTTTGACCTTAGTTCTACCCTTATATTTAGGTGTAGTTTCGTATCTCTCTTTCATTTGTGGCTACGTCTTGTGGGCAAAGGTCCAAAGAAAGAGGGAGAAGACTGAACGACCCAGTGATCGATCGTGAAAGGAATACGAGGATGTACCCCCACTATAATCAGTAAACACCACACACACATACACACACACACGCCCACACACACCCACACACCCACCCCTCAGCTCAATATTTTTCAGAAAATTACTACTACTACTACTACTACTACTACTACTACTACTACTACTACTACTACTACTACTACTACTACTACTACTATTACTAGTAGTAGTAGTAGTGGCGTCGTGGCGCAGTTGGATAGTCGCCGGTTTTTAAGCCGAAGGTCGCGGGTTCAATTCCCGAGCTTATGTGATTTCGGTACGAGACTATTCGGTCACCGATGCGTATTTTTTTGGAAAGACAGGACCATCAGTCTACATTCCAAGGTAAGGCTGCTGCGCTCCCTTGTCTATCTTCCAATATGCTTGCGAAACATGGACCCTCACAGCAGATCTCCAACGAAGAATACAAAGCATGGAGATGAGGTGCTACAGAAGACTTCTGGGCATTTCCTATGCCCAGCAGATCATCAACGGCGAAGTCCGACAGACCATCACACCATTGGACAACACGATGACCTGCTCACAGTGGTGAAAAAACGGAAACTCCGATGGTATGGCCACGTCAACAGATCATCAGGTCTTGCAAAAACAATCCTGCAAGGCACAGTGCAAGGAGGTAGAAGAAGAGGGAGACCGAAAAAGAGATGGGAGGACAACATTCGAGAATGGACTGGTTTGACACTTAGCGAAACAGTCAGGATTGCTGAGGACAGGGAAAGATGGAGTACGCTGATTAAACGATCATCTGTGGTGCCCCTACGACCTCCGAGTTACGGGATAGGATAGGATAGGAATTTTTTTTAGGGGGGAGGGGGGATTGGGGGTTGGGTGAGGGGGGATACTCCGGTTTCCTTCCTCCCATCAATAATGATATTAGAGGCCGCCAATCTCAAATTTAAAAAATACAAATTTAATTTCTTTCCGTCATTTAATAGCGATCTTCCTGCCTTTATACCACATGTTTGAGTGACAGACGCTTTTCCAAAATGGTGAAGCGCAAATTACCTTGACCTTTGAGTAAGTATAAATGCGAATAATACGACATGCTTACCAATGTATAAAGTATCCACGCAGTAAAACTTATGAATATCTGTACAGTTATTGCTGAGATATAGATGTTGAACAAAACGCTTTTAGAAATAAAATGACTCAAGGGACCTTGACCGTTCCGCGGTAAATAAAATATGATGGAACTGGAGGCAAGCTACTATCCTAGGGAATGTTTATACGAAGTGTAATTTTGGTCAAACTTCGTTCAGTGGTTCTTGAGGTATGGTTTTAACAAACCGACGGGTCGGCGGACGGTCATGTCAGAGCGACATTTCGCTCGTTCTGGTTCCTTCGGACTGTTTCAAAGTATTTTCAGATAATTCTATAAATACCCAAATAAGTAGAGGGAATGGTATTAGGAAAAAAGAAAAGAAAAGAGATTTCTATTATATAGCGCACTTACAAGCTCAGAGAGCTTCTCAAGGCGCTGGCCCGTAATATCCAGCAATCACACAATAGCTTGCTGAAGTCAGGATTCGAACCCAGGTCGCCCAAGACGCACTCTAACAAGTCGTGCGCTCTGACCACTGAGCTATCCCTGCCGAAAAAGACGAAGAAGAAGAAGAAGAAGAGGAAGAAGAAGAAGAAGAAGAAGAAGAAGAAGAAGAAGAAGAAGAAGAAGAAGAACTACAACAACAACAACAACAACAACAACAACAACAACAACAACAACAACGTGGTAGGCCTATTTCACTGAAGATGTAGGAGAATGTAGACACGTCTGGGCTTCCAAGAAAACGACTTAACATCCAACTACCCAAGTTCTTTCAATGGGCTATATACTATATGTCAGCTACAATTCTATTCTTTCGGATGAAAATATAAACCGAAGACTATAGTGTGGGCACGGACTTAGTTTTCAGTTGCTGAGGCTCATGTCCTAGACGGGTGAGAACCAGCCACACAAATACACCAGAAATATGTCACTACTACCACCTCCTTCCCGCTCTGTCCCTCTGTCTCTCTCTGTCTCTCTTTGTCTCCCTCCCGATCACCGGTGGCTCAGGATTGGGCTCAGTTGTCTGGAGCGCAGACGAGGCGCCTGAGACAGCCAGACAGTGGCCGTCTGGGTCGGTTTGCGTTAGAGCC
>CM072521.1:40023455-40033455 GCA_036898135.1 Oncomelania hupensis | reverse complement strand
TCTCCACAATGATGGGGTTTCCCTCAGGCGTTTCAAAACGTTCCTGCCCTGAAAGAATGTGACATCATTTTGAATACGTTTGACCTCAAGTGTTATATAATTATTCAACCTATCATTGCACTGTGTTATGTGCAGTTGGCAAGTAAAAAGGGTTTCAATGCGTCGATTGGAGCAGGAAAGTACATGGACAAGTAATTGTAATTATAAGTTATTGAAGACCGACGGAGATACGTAACAGAAATAGAAAGTTAATGTAAAACAAAAATTAGCTTTGAGACCAAAAGAAAAAATCCACCAGCTTCAGTGTAAGTGGGCACTGTAGGTACGTTCGTCGATATGGAAAAAAGGAACGAACTATTGAATTTTTTTGCAATACCATTTCTACGCGATGAACGTGTTCTACTGGTCCTGATTGTGGTCGGAAGAGTCCGCTGGACCTAAAGCAATAATCAAGTTATACCCGTATGGAACGCGGAAAGCGTCAATGCACGCAAAAACGCACACGCAATTGCATGCCCATCTAATGGCTGATTGTTCGATCGAAAACTGTCACGCCGGGCGCAAATTCACACGCATTTACCTACGAGTCACATTAAAGCTACGAATGGGAAATGTCCGGAAATACGTTTTATGTACCAAAATAATGTAATGCAAATGGACAACTAATTTACAATATAACCCTCGATACCCAAGACCTCCCCTGCTTCCAGCTCCACTCTTTCACGTCCCGCCGCTCCCCACAATGAAATGTTACAGTAATTTATTTTGGTTTGCCTGTAAATAATATTAGAATTACCTTTCATCGCGCACAACGGCCTTCAATGTGGCCACAGTGCGAAGATTACGACAGACTGCTTCACGCGTTTTCCGATGCTTTTTCCGTTCCATGTTTTGTAGGCTTATTTCTTCTGCATTACCATCCGGCGTGCAGTTTGGTGTGCAATTGCGCTTGCGCAGTTTAGCGTGTAAGTTTTGACCAATCAGCTACTAGGTGGGCGTACGTGCAAATGCGTGCGCATTTTCGCTTGCAATTGCACGCGCATCGGACGCTCTCCGCGTTCCATAATACATGTAGCCGCGTCAAATCGTCTTCATCGCATTACAAACCATTGTCAGCGCGAATATTGATATATGTGAGGAAGTTATTATAAAAGCGTAGACACGAGGAGTTCAGTCTAAGGTCCCATCCAAGCTGGTAACCGAGTTCGGCGAAGCTAAGCTAAACGTTTTGGAAACAGTTCTAGCGATTGCCGTAACTACTACGTTATTACACATACTCTCTTCCCTTCCCACCCTCCCCCTCAAACCCCTGTTCCCCCATTCCAATGTCCTTCGCCCTCACCCCCTTCCCCAAGTGCTTCAAAGGGAGGTCAGGCAATTTGCCTAAGCAAAGGCCTATCAGCTGGACCGATAGGGAAGCAAAGGAGATGTTAGCAACGTGAACGGTCGTAACAGTAACGGTCTTTGCTGGCGCTCCATCTGACGGACAACAATGAGGAGAAGCAGGAGAAAGAAGACACGGAGGAAGATGAGGTGGAGGAGATCAAGAAATAGGAAAAAGAAGATGGAGAAGGACGAGGACGAGGACGAGGAGGAGAAGAAGAAGAAAGACGACGACAAAGACGACCACAACAACAACGACAAATAACGTAGGACAAGAATTTAGGACTATAACAAGACAGAAAAGAACAAGAACAAGACGGAAAAGAACAAAAAACGTAGGACAAGAATTTAGGACTATAACAAGACAGAAAAGAACAAGAACAAAACAGAAAAGAACAAGAACAAGACAGAAAAGAACAAGAACAAGACGGAAAAGAACAAGAACAAGACAGAAAAGAATAAGAGCAAGACAGAAAAGAACAAGAACAAGACAGAAAAGAACAAGAACAAGAACTTAGGACTAGAACAAGACGGAAAAGAACAAAAAACGTAGGACAAGAATTTAGGACAAGGACAAGAACTTAGGACTATAACAAGACAGAAAAGAACAAGAACAAGACGGAAAAGAACAAGAACAAGACAGAAAAGAACAAGAACAAGACGGAAAAGAACAAGAACAAGACAGAAAAGAACAAGAGCAAGACAGAAAAGAACAAGAACAAGAACTTAGGACTAGAACAAGACGGAAAAGAACAAAAAACGTAGGACAAGAATTTAGGACAAGGACAAGAACTTAGGACTATAACAAGACAGAAAAGAACAAGAACAAGACGGAAAAGAACAAGAACAAGACAGAAAAGAACAAGAGCAAGACGGAAAGAACAAGAACAAGACAGAAAAGAACAAGAGCAAGACAGAAAAGAACAAGAACAAGAACTTAGGACTAGAACAAGACGGAAAAGCACAAGAGCAAGACAGAAAATAACAAGAACAAGACAGAAAAGAACAAGAACAAGACAGAAAAGAACAAGACGGAAAAGAACAAGAACAAGACAGAAAAGAACAAGAGCAAGACGGAAAAAGAACAAGAACAAGACAGAGAAGAACACGAGCAAGACAGAAAAGAACAAGATCAAGACAGAAAAGAACAAGAACAAGAACTTAGGACTAGAACAAGACGGAAAAGAACAAGAACAAGACAGAAAAGAACAAGAGCAAGACAGAAAATAACAAGAACAAGACAGAAAAGAACAAGAACAAGACAGAAAAGAACAAGGACAAGACGGAAAAGGGCAAGAACAAGACAGAAAAGAACAAGACAAACAAGAACAGAACGGAAAAGGAGTCAGAGGTGGCGCTGGAGAATGATAAGGAAGAGGAGTTGCTGGTGAAATGGACCCTGATGGCCCACGTCTCGCAACAGGCTTATCAAGAAGGACTAGAGGATGAGCAATGTCAAAAACGAAGAAGAATACGGAGAACGAGGAAGATGGTTAAAAGTAGTAAATAAAGAAAGAGATTTCTCTTATATAGCGCACTTACAAGCTCAGAGAGCTTCTCAAGGCGCTGGCCCGTAATATCCAGCAATCACAAAATAGTTTGCTGAAGTAGTAAGAGGAGTCGGAAATATTAGAGTTGAAAGACGTTGATTTTTTGCCACAATTTTAACAAATGGCTTCTCTGACAGAAATTGTCTAGCCAAAGCGTTGTTGTCTGCTCTATAAATTATAATTAAAAGTCGTTGTTGTTGTTGTTGTTGTTTAAAATTTAATTTTATTATCTATTTCAATGTTGTTTGGTTTAGCCATAGTTACATAAAATCACGGGTATGTCTTTGAAATGACTTGTCATGGATTTGTCTTTGAATTTACAGTCTATTTTTTTTAAAATGTAATTGATTTTGTTGTATGGCGTAAAGGTTATTAGGAAATATATGTTTGGTGTGTTGTTATTTTAATTCAATACGTTATTTTATTTCTATCATAGCTATGGCTTGTTGAATATATTATACGCTTTGTTGTTGATTTTGTTGTTGTTGTTTTGTGCTAAATTTAACTTCGTTTCTTTTTCTTCGAATCACCCTTTTCTTGTTTAGTCGCACATGAAATGTCAGTTTTCAAGTGTGAGTGTTTAACAAATTGACAAAATGTCTACGACAAAACATGTTGACCAAGGCGACATTTCTATAGTGAAAAATAAAACCAAGATGACGGAAACCTTTAGGGCATCAGCTATGTAGTACTACAAACAAATTGAAGTCGTGGTGTAAGTTTCGGTACGACGTGTTTGGTTTTTCTTTTCCGTATCCTTATTTAAACTGTTCAAATGGGTTTTTTTAACACACTTTTACCCAAGGTTGTATAAACTGAAATTGTCTGCGTTTTTTTTTAACCTTTGTCTGTAAACAAATGTGTTTAACATCAGAATTACAATTTTGAAAAACTAATCCCTTAGAAGTAAAGTCCAAAATACCGTAGCGATATGTTATAAAGTTTTAGTTTTCTTTGTAACGAAGACTCAATAGCCGAATAATAACTTATCTCTCTTAAGAGTGTCAGATATTCTCCACAAGTTCTTAATTGTTCATTTCTTTTACAAAAATTATATTTTGAAAAATAAAACACTGTTTGTTTGGTGTTTTTTTTGTGTATGAACAGTAAACAACTGGCATTTAAATGTCACCCAATAGTTGCTCTATGTTTTCAGTACATTTATTTTTAAAAGTAAAAGGCGTTCCTTTTTTTTAAAGAAAAACAAAAAAAGAAAGGATATTGGCAAAATATAATTACATACTGATATTACTTTTCGCAGTCCATATAACATAAAATGCGGTTTCGATTTCCGTTTTCCAATAGCTAATTGTTTTTTAAGTAGCAGAAATATGAAAGTAAAAGTAGGTCATACATATTCCTCTTGTCTCAACATAAACATGGGTATTCCGCAAGGTTCGATTATCTCCCCTCTCTTGTTTAATATTCTAATATATGATTTCCCTTCAGTGTTAAGTAACAGAGTTTCTGTAGCGCAATATGCTGATGATATTGCTATTTGGATGAATGTTAATTTAAAAAAGAAAACTACACTATTTGAAATTAAATATATAGCGCATGTGTATCAAACTGAAATAAATGCCATAGTTATTTTTATGAATCAAAATGGTCTGGAATTATCAAAAGAAAAAAACTAATTTAGTTTTGTTTAGTAATTGCTATGAACCTAAGCAATTGCCTAAGTTATTTATAGAAAATGAGGAGTTAAAGTATGTATCTGAAGTGAAATTTTTAGGCGTATATTTAACAAGAAAACTAAAATGGAAACGACACATAGAATATTTACTACAAAAAGCAACCAAAAGTTACAATCTCCTAAAAGTAGTTTGCAAGAAAGCTTGGGGTCATGATGTTAATAATCTTCTTCATCTTGCTAGCTCGTTAGTCCGATCAAAACTTGTTTATGGTCAAGAAGTGTATTTTTCTGCCCCTAAAACATACCTCAGAAAATTAACCAGCTTAGATAGTAAAGCAATAAAGTTAGCATTAGGTGTTCCTATTCATACTAAAACTTCTAAAGCCTATACTTTTGCGGGTGTCATGCCCCTTGATGAGTATAGAAAAATGTCTTGTGCAAAGTATATGGTAAGAGCAAGCTTTGTTCATAACAGTACTACTGAAGAGTTATTTCTGCGGTCAGATGTATCATTTCCAAAGCAAGGACAAAAAGTAAAAGCCTATGAAACCCTTGCATCTTATACTAAAGACCTTTTTGTTGGTTCTTGTAATGTAAATGTACTTCAAACTGTTGAACAAGATCTTTTTTCGCCTTTACCACCATGGGAAATCGAAATTGCTCACTTTGACATAAATTATTGCAATGAAAACAAAAAGCAAAATGAAAACATTGTGGCAGTTGAAGCTAGGATGCATTTAAGTGTAAATTACTCAGAGCATTTAAAAATTTACACAGATGGATCTGTTTTAGATTCAGGAAGCACCGGTGCTGCTTATATTATACCGGATTTGCATATAGAAGAATCTTTTCATCTAGGAAATGGAAGATCAATTTTTGCTGCAGAATTAGTTGCTATTTTAATGGCTCTTAATAAAATTATTAGTTTACAAATAATTTTTTTAAGGCTTGTATTTTGTGTAGATTCTATGTCTGTACTTCAAGCATTGCAATCTCAAGTTCACAAGGAACGGAAAGAGTTAATCATTGAGATCAAGCATGCTATACATAGCCTCAGAGTCAATGGTACAGAAATAAGCTTTTGCTGGGTACCTTCACACTGTGGATTGGTGTATAATGACATCGTTGACAGAAAAGCTAAGCAAGGAGCCCTAAATATTAATGCAAAATACCTTGATATATTTCCATCATCCAAGGAATTGCAAAATCAAATCGAAAGGAATATGACACAATCCTTTAATACTAAGTCAATGTTCAATACCGCATTGATTTACAAAACTTCAAGAGTAATTTATTCTATGTCATATAGAATACTACTAGATGCTGTGCGGACCAAATATTGTAGAAATATTGAATGTGTGTGTAACCAGCCCTTCTCACTTAAACATATTCTTTTTGATTGCAATGTTATTTCCCCCTTGTTTATTTCAGTCTTAGACAGGAAAACAAGTCTAGCAGACTTTGATTTAGATTTATGTACCGTCGTGGCAAAAATCTTAATTGATACACCAGTTGCTAGATTTGTTTAACTGTCTTACCCCTCCCCCCCCCTTTTTTGTTTGTTTGTTTGTTTGTTTGTTTGTTTGTTTGTTTGTTTGTTTGTTTTGTTTTGTTTTTGTTTTTTTGTGTCTTATCATCTTTGGTGAACAAGACATTAATAAACCAACCAACCAACCAACCATGTTTTCTACACCACATGTGTGAATGATGCATCGCCTGTGTTTGTAGTAAATGTAGGAGAGTCTGCAAATTGTAAACGTGTATATTGGTTACAGATCGCCGCGTTTTGATGCTAATTTAGGAATAGGGCGCGTTTAGCATCCATTATTATTCTTAATATAGTTATTATTATTATTATTGTTATTATTTTCCTATACCCACCACATCACCAACAACGAAGTCCGACAGTCTATCAAACAAGCCCTTGGACAACACGATGATATGCTCACAGTGGTGAAGAAACGGAAACTCCGATGGAATGGCCATGTCACCAGATCATCAGCTCTTGCAAAGACCATCCTGCAAGGCACAGTGCAAGGAGGTAGAAGAAGAGGGAGACCAAAAAAGAGGTGGGAGGAAAACATTCGAGAATGGACTGGTTTGACACTGAGCGAAACAATCAGGGTTGCTGAGGACAGGAAAAGATGGAGTATGCTGGTTAAACGATCATCTGTGGTCACGACCTCCGAGTTACGGGATAGGATAGGATAGGATAGGATATTATTAATATTGTTATTATTAATATTGTTATTAATATTACTACTACTACTACTACTACTACTACTACTACTACTACTACTACTACTACTACTACCTCTTCTTTTTCTTCTTCTCACCCCATTCTCCTCCCTCCACCCCCTTCCTCCCCACTCTCTCCGTCTTTCACATCTATTACACACGACCTCAAGCACTCCACAAGATCGCCGACCCAATATAAATCAATTACTACAGGCCAGGAAAAAACAGTAACTGGAAACAAGAGACGTGACGCAAGAGAGTGGGGGTGAATTTGTCGTCTTAGTCGTACAAGCTTACACCATCATTATTAACTGCTTTAGGAAAATCTAAAAACCGTAAGACGATACTGACGTGGACATTCTTTCTTCTTATTTAATCTACACTCCAACTCCAGCACTCCGTAAGATCGCTGACCCAACATAATTCATTTACTACAGGCTCGAAAAATAGCATAATCAACACAAAAGACATAACTCAATGGTGTAGGCTTGGAACATCCTTCCTATGAATCACATTAGGTATACCTTTCAGAAGGACGACCAAGCGTAGACATTTTTCATCAACGTCGTTGTCATTATCATCATCATCCTTCATCATGATTATGATCATGATTTTCTTCTTCTTCTTCTTCTTCTTCTTCTTCTTCTTCTTCTTCTTCTCCTCCTCCTCGAATGACTATTGGGTGTAATAGTTATTAATAAAAGTACCTACATTCCAAGGTAAGTCTGCTGCGCTCCCTTGTCATCTCCATCTTCCAATACCCTTGCAAAAAATGGGCCCTTAAAGCAGATCTACAACGAAGAATACAAAGCATGGAGATGAGGTGCTACAGAAGATTTCTTGGCATTTCCTATACCCAGCACATCACCAACAACGACGTCCGACGGTTTATCAAACAAGCCATTGGACAACACGATGACATGCTCACAGTGGTGAAGAAACTGGAACTCCGATTTTATGGCCACGTCACCAGAGCATCAGGCCTTGTAAAGACCACCCTGCAAGGTACAGTGCAAGGAGCCAGAAGAAGTGAGAGACATAAAAAGAGGTGGGAGGACAACATTCGAGAATGGACTGGCTTGACACTGAGCTGAGCGATGCCATGAGGGTTGCTGAGGACAGAAAAAGATGGAGTACGCTGGTTTAGCGATCATCTGTGGTGCACCAACGACCTCCGAGTTACAGGATAGGATTGGATAGGATAGGATAGGATACGATAGGATAGGATAGGATAGGATAGGATAGGATAGGATAGGATAGGATAGGATAGGATAGGATAGGATAGGATTGGATAGGATAGGATAGGATAGGGTAGGGATAACAGTACTATTTCTTTCGCGCATAGTCTGACGCCCAGACGACTGAGCACAATCCTGGGCGACCTGGGATGGGGGAAAGGGGACTTAGTGCGTGCTGGGTGTATTTGTGTAGCCACCACTCATCCATTTAGGACATGAGAGTCAGGATCTTTAAAGTCCATGCGATGGCATGCGTGCATGCACAGACGAGTCCTCCGTTTATCATTTTATTCTGAGAAGTTTGCTATTAAAATAAACATTGAAGTTTAACGTCTGCACCCTATCCTATCCTATCCTATCCTATCCCGTAACTCGGAGGTCGTAGGGGCACCACAGATGATCGTTTAACCAGCATACTTCATCTTTCCCTTTCATCAGCTCAGTGTCAAACCAGTCCATTCTCGAATGTTGTCCTCCCACCTCTTTTTCGGTCGCCCTCTTCTTCTATCTCCTTGCATTGTGTGTTGCAGGATGGTCTTTGCAAGACCTGATGATCTGGTGACGTGGCCATACTATCGGAGTTTCCGTTTCTTGACCACTGTGAGCAGGTCATCGCGTTGTCCAATAGCTTGCGTGATGGTCTTTCGGACTTCGTCGTTGGTGATGTGTTGGGTATAGGAAATGCCCAGAAGTCTTCTGTAGCACCTCATCTCCATGCCTTGTATTCTTCGTTGGAGATCTGCTGTGAGGGTCCATGTTTCGCAAGCATATAGGAAGATGGAGATGACGAGGGAGCGCAGCTGTTGAACAGACATGCTCCCGAAAAAGCGCGGTCAATCCCGAATCGTCCCCATAGCCCCTGGTTCAGTCGGGACATAATCTCTGTTCGGCGAGCCAGAAGGTGCGCTGAAAGAAAGATGCGTAAGACAGGTCTGACTGTGGACGTAGAGAGTTATAAGCGGGCTAGATTGAGGGCTACCAGGACTATACAAAAGGCCAAGGCTGCATATTTCCAGTCCCAGCTAGAAAATGCCTCATCTGACCCTAGAAAGATGTTTTCTCTCATTCAGTCTCTGCTTAACAAGCCAGACTGCTCAGACGCTCTGCCTGACATAGACAACCAGACGATTGCAAATTCATTTTCTCAGTATTTTCAAGATAAAATCACCAAAATCAGACTTGGGTTTTCTGAAGACCTATCCAATTCAGCTCAGCATCACCCAGCTGCATGTGAATCCGCTGTCAGCACACTGTCAGTCTTTGAGCCTCTGAACCTTGAACATGTTAGAAAACTTGTTGATAGAGCTAAACCCACAACTTCAGCTTTAGATCCTGTACCCACTAGGTTTGTCTTGGAGTTTCTTGAGACTTTATTGCCGGTCTTTCAGAAGATCATAAATTCAAGCATGCGCTCTGGCACTGTTCCACGTGCGTTCAAATCTGCTGCCGTAATTCCTCTTTTGAAGAAGTCGAGTTTGGATCGAGAGGTCCTGGGTAACTATCGCCCAGTATCCAACTTGCCCTTTGCATCCAAGCTTCTTGAACGAGCTGTTGCTGATCAGCTACGGTCTCATCTAGATGGAAACAGCTTGCATGTCAAGTTTCAGTCGGCATACAGAAGTGGACATAGCACCGAGACTGCACTTTTGCGAGTTCTAAGCGATCTCCTGGGGATGGCTGATTGGGGTAGTAACGCACTGCTTGTTCTTCTTGATCTCAGTGCCGCATTCGACACCATAGATCATGCACTCCTCTTGGATAGGCTCCATTCTGAGATTGGCGTTTGCAGCACTGTACTGAAATGGTTTTCCTCCTATCTGTCGGACAGATATCAATGTGTTCATGTCAAGGGGTACACTTCCCCTGAAACTCTTCTTTCCTGTGGAGTTCCACAGGGTTCTGTCCTTGGACCCCTTCTGTTCTCTTTGTATGTTCGCCAGTTGTCTAACCTCATA